>CM064505.1:5319358-5935827 GCA_032716605.1 Paralithodes platypus | reverse complement strand
TTTTTTAGCTGCCCCCAAAATCAATCTAATGCGAACTTAACCAGTTGAAGACCCGGATAGTTAGAATATTTTGTTCACCCCAGTCCCAAGCCCATTTTTCACTTATTTTTTTGGTCCTAAAATGGAAGACAAGGAATGAGAAAATGAAAAAAAAAAAAAAAAAAAAATCACCCCTCGGATTTTTTTTTGGGGGGGGGTGCCTCAAAAAAATGTGTTGAGCCAAAATGGAAGAGAATGGTGAGAAATGATAGAAAAAAAAAATCACCTCGGTCAATTGGGGGTGGCGGGGGGGGTCGAAAGTTCGTCTCCCCAGCATGACCACACGCCCGGTGAGCAGCACTAGGGTGAAAACTGGAGTATGTCATTGTACGGCATAGATCCTAAGGAGTGTCTCACATAAATCTCCAAGCCCGCTAGCTACATACGACCGGATGTAATGAAGGTTCAAAGTGGGGGTGAACTAAGGTGTGTAAAGTATCCCCACTAAGACCCCCACCACCAGCCGCGAGCGGCTGTCGCGGCCAGCTCACACCTACTGGCCGCGCGACCCCCCACACACTACGGTCCAACTCCCCCTCCTATTCTACCCGCCATTTCCTACCTTATGTGCCACGTAAGTGTTTTTATATATGTCGGACGCACGTGGTGCGTAGCTGGGAGTTAGTGATCAAACACTGCCGACGCATAACGTGCGACGCTGGGTCTCACTGGGTTAAAGATCCTTTCAATACACCTTCCCCAGCTCACCTAGACCGGGAGTGCTGAGTTTAGGCTACGGGGGAAGGAGTATAGGACGTTTTTCCCAATACATTGTGACGCACCAGGCGGCGACGTCTATGCTAAGATCTACTCAGGCAATGCGCGGACGCGGATGTCAGACGATGCAACTTGAACTATCTCGACGTTTACTCCTTCAGACTTCTATTCAGGACCGTTGGAGGATATCGTTACCAAGCCTTGCTCGAGGCGGTGCGGGCGAGACAGGATCTTAGGATGTCCCTGGGGAGGAAAGTTCCTGATCGAATTGCGAACCACGCGGTGGTCATGTCGCCGGTGCTAACTCCCTCTTTAATGTACCCTGATGTGTGGAGAACGGTATTTAACATGGCTCCAGGCCTATGTGAAGACACAGTCCCGACCATTCTAAGCAGAAAACATGCTCTTTAACTTTCCCAAACCCAAGCCAGTCGCAAAAGCTCAGCCGGGTGGGTCAAAGCCCTTTCAATCTACCTAAGTCCTCTTCCCCACAAGGTAAGTACAGGTATTAACCAAGGAAAGTTTTGCAGGTTTTTTTTTTTTTTCCACCCAATAAAGGACAAAGGTATAACGGACCGGGCCAGGGCCCGTCTTCTGCCAACTCAGGCCAGTCGGACACTAAGCATCCACCACCACCACCACCACCATCAAAAAACTAAAGTCTCTCGCACTCCCAGGGCCGGTCTCACTGGCGGGTGCATCAGAGGGGTAGTACAGCGGCCGAACCCTTGTCTGCTAACTGGGTCGATTACGGACGTGTCACCGCGCATGGCCATTAAATTACTGGCGGCAAGGCTGGTGGCACGCAAAAGGCAGCACCTGGCAGTGGCTCCGGCGACCTCGTTTACGTCAGCCGACAAATGCAACATTTAGTTTCACTTAGAGGTGGAGTCACTGATCGAAGAAATGATCGCCAAGAATGTCATCATCCTGGTTCCTCAAAATTACCAAGTCTTAACCATCCAAACTATTTCTAGTGCCCAAAAGGGACAGGATTCAGATGAGACCAGTCGTAGACCGGTCTTATCGGGAAACCTCCATATTCACAACGTGTCCTTCAGGAATGCTGACAGTGAATCAAATCAAGCTAACACTTCCGCCGGGAGGATGGATGTGTTCTTTAGACCTGACAGACGCGTATTGGCAAGTCCTCGGTAAACAAAAGATTTCAAAGGTTCCTGGCCTTGCGAATAATGCCTCAGACTTAGGTCTTTCAGAGGAATGCAGGTGGATTGTAAACCTAGCACCTCGCTTATTCACGAAATCTTAGTCCGGCAAGCCCTGATGCCCTTGTTAGAGCAAGGGTTCAGGATTTTGTGGTATCTAGACGGATGGCATACCGTGGTGGCAGAGAGGGAACACTTATGTATCAATCATGTTCAACATACACATTAAATCACACATCAAATCTCTAGGAATTTCAAGGTAAACCTGGTAAAGTCAAACCTTGTTCCGACACGAGTAGGTCAGTGGATAGGGGCTGGTTTAGGACACAGATACTCTCACTCTGAGTCAGAGTGTGGACAATCGAAAAACGATTTTCGCCGGAAATTGTTTCTGTTCATTCACAGTCCTGACTACGACACGGAGAATTGGGGAGTCTCTCGGTCGGCGCTCATCAACTGGATTCAACTAAACTGTAAAGTTGGGCACGGTTGAAAGTCAAAACGTTTAATATTGGCGGGCAACACATTTTTTCCACTATTGCCGGCGGAAACATTATGGCCCATACCAAAATTAATCCACCAAACTATACTAGCAGTCTGGGAGAAGAGGGAAACGTTGCACTCAGTAATGTCATGGACCTTCTCCTCCGACGACGGTATGGGTAGACACGGATGCGTCCGGAACGATAGGTTGGGGCTTACAGTCAAACCAAGGGCACCAGGGTCAAGGGCTTTGGTTCCCATTTAGAAATCTCCCACATCAATGTCAAAGAATTACTAGTCCCTTATATTTCCTTCAGGGTCAAGGCTCTACTTTACGGGGCAAGTCGGTGGCCTTCAGAAGGGACACTCTGAATGCGGTTCACTGTATTCAGAAACACGGGTCAATGAGATCTCGGACGTTGCTAAACGTGTCAGAAACGCTTGTTATGCTAGCCAACAGGCTTGGCCCATTCATCTTCACGCATTATATCTCCCAGGCGATAGCAAAAACGTCTGGGCAGACGGCTCTGTCTCGGATGACAGAGCACCAACAGTAGAATGGGCCGTCAAGGCAAACCATTTTCCACCAAAGGATTGCGGAGCCCTTCCATCAACAAGTGGATTTGTTTGCGTCAGAGGAGACTCACAAAAATACACTGTACCTCAACCCGCCGGACGATAACGCCGGCGGGCGGGCCAGACCGCACTGGTGGACAGACTGGAACAGGTGGAGTTCCATTTATCTGTTTTCCGCCGCCAGATGCGTACTCTTAATGTGACAAAAACACGTAGTAAAACAAAACTACAGGATTATCGGAAGCCGTAGTCTCGCCTAATCAGGCACCGTGTGGCCGGCGCAGTTGTGGTACCAGCAATTGAAAAACGTGGTGCATCAACCCCCGTGTCACTCCCGGTACGGGTTTTTTTTCCACTTAGACACAATTGGCAAACCTAGAGACCTCGTTGACTTTTGCATTATGGACATTCAGGAGGCCAAGTGGCTAGCACCATATGGTAGACGACGTGACCAATAAATTCATGGAATTAAATATACCCAGGCTACAAAGAGACAGTATCAATCGCATTGGCAAGCCTGTACTTCGTGGATTCTTGAGAACATGAACAACACTGTGCCCTCGGTGGCTTTGGTTTTTAATTATTTTAAATTATCTGTTCGAGCAGAAAAACGTGTTTATCTGTAGTAACGTTTTTAAAAATCACTTAACAGCGATTAGGATGCCATTTTTGGACCGTACCGGTCTCATATACCAGTCGCGGAGGAAACAGGTTTTACTGACCGGCATGTTTAAAACTCCGCCCACCTCCCCGTCAGCTCATGCCTACCTGGTCTCTGGACAAAAGCATTGTCGTTACTTGTTCCAGTATGTTACCAAAATACTGCAGAGTTTACATTACTTTTTAAAACAGGGCAGTATTCCTCATGGCTTTGGCTACCGGGAACAGAAGTATCTGAGCTGGCGGCGCATGAGCAACACACCTAATTGCCTCAGGGTTTGGTAGGGAATTAATGAGGATGGTATTACCATTGCACCCTTCCCCAGCGGTTCATAGGCCAGAATGAGCACAGTGAACACGTGGTGTTTTCAGAGTTCACGGTGTGCCGACGTTTGAAAAGCGGGAAAGGTGCACCATAATTGATGTCCAGTGCAAGCTCTAACCAAATATTTGAGCGTGGCACCTATAAAATCACAAGGGTGCTTTTATGGGTAGCAAGTAAGGGTAAACGCTTGATGAAACGTAAAACTGGCTTGTCGCTTGGTCGCAGGGGCATTAAAGAGAGTAATCCCGGCGTTGTGGGTAGGGCCCACGAATTTACGCAATGTTGGGCAGCCTCTTTAAGTTTCCTTAAAAAAAATTCTGTTGAAGATATTACGGTCCCACACAGTTGTGGGCCTCTCTCATACGTTTTTGACTCGATTGACTTTCAGTAGCTCTAGACAAACCTTCCTTGCCATGCAGAGGGTCTAGGTTGGCCCCTAAGCTCACTTACTGTTTAATTTCAAGAAAAAGGGGGGGGGGGTGCAGTCAGGGTAACATAGGAACAACCTAGACCCCGCTGGAGTATGTGAGCTGTGATTACTATTGAGGGAGGTTGTGATATGAAAATTTCTCTGTAGTATTCATTACAGGAAATTGTGCTAGTACAATTGTAGTACAAACAACAGTGGTGTATGTAAGTAGTTTTTGGTTGTGAAGCAATCTAATTTTACGCATTGGATATATTTTGCAAGATATATCCACTTAGTGTTATGGGGTTTATATGTGAACATGTAAACTTATAAGTTTTTATTTTTTTCACCACTTATTTTAAGTGGGGTGCACCTATTAAACTGGCAGATCTGTGCTCAGAATCTCAGAGTTAACCCTTTTGTATCCAAGCAGGCTTCTTTGAAGCCCACTCCTGCTTGTACTCCTTTTTGTATATATGTGCTGCGCCAAAAATATATATCTTTTCGAAGTAAGAATACTATGTGGTGGTTTGATTCGCTCAATTTGCTAAAGTTATCATATGATTAGGAAGGCCCCCCTCCAGGCTTAGATATCAGGCATAATCGTCACGGATGGAGGGTGCCACTAATAAATTCTAGTTTTGACTCCTGTAAGGAGATAAAGAAAACCTAATATTTAGTAGTGGCCCCGTAATCATTGACGACGGGGGCCCTCCCGACATTCCCCTTCCCATTCGTTGATGTATTAAGGATTTTGGTTTACTTGATATGTCAGTGAAGGAAGAAGGACGCCTAAGTCAGCGTTTGGTCGACGGATACACACAAGTTAATCCACGGTATATGGAAACGCTTATGAATAGTTATTCTTATTTTCTTTTTGTTTTTTATTTTTTTACGAAGTTTTTTCGTTAGTGAGAACCCCAATTTCATAGTGACTGAACCAATGAGTGAGGTTGCGTGCCGCTCATGATGAAGGCTCCTCAATTTTTTATGATCTGCGCGGTAGATTTCAAACTACGGCGGATGAGTGGTTGGAAGAGGCGGGCCTTATGTCATAGGCATAATTCGTTCAAATGATTACGGGGCCACTACTAAATATTAGGTTTTCTTGATCTCCTTACAGGAGTCAAAATCTATAATATGTATTGTGATTAGAGGCCAAAAGCAACGATAAACTCGAGGGCGAAAGGAAAATTGAGATGTTAACTGGTTGGTGTTCGTGAAGGCTCTGGTGTTCCTCGAAGACAAACACTTTTACTGCCTTGGCAAAACGCCAGGAGCCCAAATTATCGTACCGCATATAGGTGGCTCTATCCGGATAAATTATATAGATATATAGATAAATTCATATATACTACACTAAGACCATGGCAATATTGCTTAATAGCATATTAGGCCTTTTTATAACAATCTATTTACAATCTTATATTATTGTTCATTCCACACAAAAACCAACCATATACGATCTACTCGTCCTACGTCGTGCTGTAGGAGCGATCGTGACGTAACAGAGAAATACGCGATCACAAAAGCAATCTTCTATCGTATTTATACGATACAATCAATTAAAATACGCAGGGCAACAACTCCAACAGAACCCTCATTAAACACTACATCCCTCCCCAAAACATCCCCTGACAGTACCAAATGAATACAGATCACACTTGCAACACATCACAAACACCCCCACCACTATCATCCTGGGTGGTGGACTTCAACGCCAAGACGTCGGCCTGGTTTGTCGACAACCCCGACACAGACAGAGGGCTGGTACTACAAAACCAAACTGATAACCTCATCATCCCTAACGACATCCATCAACAATACCCATATTCCTCACCAAGCCCTCTATAACCCATCATCTCCAGGAAATCAACCTTTTGCTCCCCAGAACTCGCACCACACAAACATCCTGGAGGGTGGTCAGACCTTAGGGCTCTGACAAACTCCCGATCCTTATCACCACCAAAACCAGGACTCACCCCAGCTAGCCACAAACACACATACACCAATTATAAAAGAGCTAAACTGGGAAGCATTCACAAATGAAGACAAGAAAAACACTTCACAACTCTAAAACAGTTAAAACCCACCAATAACATCAAACAATGCTGTACACATACTCAATAAAAAAACTATCCAAAACGCTGACAAGAAAACACATTCCAAGAGGTAACCGAAAAAGACCAACTACCCCAACTTCACACGAAATTCAAAAACATCATCAGACACGGCGGCCCTACTGAACCACTCCAAGCACCCCCACCACACAAGACATCACACAACAAATCAAGCACCAGTCAAACACCACCTAAACTAACAACCAAAAACAAAGAACAACAAAAAACTAAATTGGAATTCACACTTCCTACAAACACATGATCACAAAACAAACTCCACAAAAACTCTACAAAAAACACTAAACAGCATCACACTTTCCAACCGCAACACAACACCAATCACATGCTGCAATCACCACAACAGACTCTACTCCTTCATGGTAAACAACAGGCAAACCTTCAGAACAATTCTCACATGTCAGACACCTAAAACCTCACAAAGGACGACCGACGTGTCATTGACGTAAGAGACAATTCCCCACAGACCCTGATTACACCCTTCACCAAGCACCAGACAAAGCATATCATCAAACATCTCAAGCACTCACCCGCTGGCTGGCTAGACCAAAATAAGCAACATACACCTCAGACACCTGCGACCACAAGGCATACAAGCACTCACTAACATATCAAAAGACAGTTATTTCACACAACACAATACCAGACATTTGGAAGCATGGTATCATCACCACATTCCCAAAACTAACAAAGGTCCCACGCTACCCTCCTCGCCACCGCCCCATCACACGTCCTTTGCTCCCCCTCCCAAGTCATGGATCCCACCCTCCTAACGCATAGTATTACCAACTAATTACACTCCGACCTACCCCTAGATCCAACACAACATGGCTTTAGGCCAATGCTCTCCACAACAACTCATCTCACAGACCTTACAACAAGAGCTTTTGCCGGCATCAACTCACGCTAGACCACACACACAGATCACGATTAGCCACACTCGACATTAGTAAAGCCTTCGATGCCATACCCCGCCAAAACTAAACAAACAAAATCTAAAACACAACACATGCACAACAACACAAAGGTCGGCTGGCCAACTTTCTAGCAGGCAGATGTGCACACGTATCTTTTGCCGGTCATGTCATCTAAAAATCAGAAACTTCCAAAACGGAGTACCACAAGGATCCGTCCTTATCACGGCCCGCAATCTTTCAATCTGTACATGCACGATATAACTACACCCAATACGCCCCAATTAAAACTAGGCCATCCTATGCATGATGACATAACACTCACATGCAACACACCATGACCCAAAAAGAGAAACAGATCTCCTTCAACCCTATCTCAACCCACTACCATGGCTGGTGCACTTACAAAACAGACTTAATCTAGCCCAGCCAAATCCACCACAACCCTGCTCACAAAGCTGGGACAGGAGAACACGAATCCATCCCTCAACCGCACAATTAAACCACATAACACCCCTAACCACATACACCACACACACAAATCCTAGGAGTACCATAGGATACCATATGACATTTCAAACAGCACACCACCAAACCATTTAAAAAGAAAATGACACACAAAACTTAACGCCCTCAGGCTCACTTGTCCACACAAAAAATTGGGACACAACAAGAAAATACCACCACAGTTATTATAAACAATACTAAGATCAGTGATAGAATACAAGCACAGCCTGGGCTTCTAACTAGCTGAAACACATCATAAGACCTTACAGAATATTACAAAACAAAGCCCTGAAGATCATTCCAAGGCGGGCACAGCTACTGCACCCACAGATCACCTACATCAAGAAACCCACATCCTCACAGTCAAAGACCATCTGGACATGAGCCACCCTCGAAACATCACATTACCTGGCCCACCCCCACGCAGCCTCCACAAACCAAGACCACCCACTAAACTACATGGGAACACACCACAGACACAAAGAAAATATCAAAACAACACCCAGACACACGGTATCACACACAATTACTGTCTCTACTCTCTCCTGACACCAGAACCAACTTCCAGAAAGCACCATTCATTACTCACATCTCTCATGTTACATCCACTACACTCACAGGACAACACGCCAGAGACACAAGCACGACCTCCCGAAAAATCCATCATTCCAGAATCCGCCCTTCCCCGGCGGACAGAGTCCACCTGGCCAGGCTGAGATGGGGACACCATTCAGCTCTCCTGAGCTATCAGAAGGAGACTGGATGGCTCCGTTGTCAACACATGCACCGGGATGTAACACAGCACCCCATACCATTAACCACGCATAGAAGACTGCATTTCACACAAACACTTACGCCAAACACACAATTCTACACTCAATGAGAGCTCTGTGGGAAAGCCCGATCATGGCAATGGCCTTCATCAGGGACCTCGGGGCTGTTCGGCCAGGCAGCTTAGGGAACAACAACAACAACAAACAACAACTTGTACAGGATTAATTAGCTTAACCAAAATGTTTCACACTCCTTAATGGTCTAAGTGGCCATAGCCAAACTGGCTACACTTATATTCCTTCTGTACTTTCTCCTATGTCCGCTAAGATAAATGATCTTTTATATATGTGGCACAGCCCTTGTATCCAACACAATACCCTGCGTGCAACCCGTCGAACCCGACACAACGGTGCTTGCAACTTTAATTAGTATTATGATTTAGTAATAAAAAGTAGTTTAACCAGACAACTGAGTTCCAAAAAGAACCTCTCATAGGGCCTGGCCAGAAGGATTAGATCAAGATGGTCAAGTAATAAGGTTCAAGATAGATAGGGAGGGGAAGGAGGTGAACAGTTTAGGCAGGTGAAGAACACAGGACATTTCTCGCCATTTTCATCAGTTCAGCCGGACCCCCTGAGCTCAACACCGCAGATTGTCTTTATAGGGCAGGGACGAACGATGAGGCAAGAAATGCTACACTGCCGCACCAACCACACCTGTGCTCAAGGGCGAAAAGACAAGGCACCACAAAAACACAAATAAAATCACAGCGAGATGCAAAAAAAAATGCACGCTGAGGGGAATCAAGTCAGCTCGGCCGCTAGAAGCAACCAAAGAGACATAGCCAGGCCATGGAGGCATGAGATATAGGTGCACGAAGACAACCAAATGGGACAGAATAATAATAGAAGGGAAAAACCTAGAAAGAGGAAAGAAAAATACTCCAAAATAGTCAAGCCGACGACCCTCCTAAAGCTCGAGATGGAGAGGAGGGAAATCAACCCCTAACATCCCCCATCAAATACAAGCCCGAAGCACAACGCCAACAAGGAGAGTAATACGGGGGGGGGTGCGGTGGGGGGGTCAGCTAGTATGGTGGCAAAATAACTACGGTATGTAAGATTGTTGACACTCAACAATATGCATCGATGGGGTTCAACTCGGCCCCGTGCACATGGCGTCAAGAAATTCTTGTTGGTTGAGTTGAAGCCTTATGCCTTGATTGGTGTAGTGTTTGGCAGCCAATTTGAAGTGTCTGTTTCTATGCTTTTGCATTTTTTGGGGGGTGACTCAGTGAAAGGTGTTGCATCGGATGTACCAGTTGTTGTCCTGTAAAATTTAGCTTCTCTGATGTGATGGACTTGCTTCTCGTGTTAAAGCTCTGGAACTACTACACTATCACTAATAATACCACTATTTGCTTCTATTTGCTCAAGGCCATTCCCCATTTTTTTTTTTTTTTTTTTTTTTTTACTTGTAATAAATTGTATTGACTGTCCACAGGGTGAAATGTGGGGGTGTGTCGCCGGAGAGTGCCAAGCAGAGTAGGAGTATCGGGTGGACTGGACTGTTATCTCAAAATTGCGGATATTATATCAGGTATGTCCATTACTCTTTACAGGGTACAGTTACTCACTAACATTTATAGTATCAGGGCCTGGATTCATCAACAGTTACTATCCATACACTGCTGTTTCGCATATACAGTACGGTGACCAATTACCATATTCATCATTGAAATGGAAAAGGAATAGGTTGTTGAAGATTGTAGTATGTGCGTGAGTAATCATTGGTAAGCTTTTAGTGCAGGCAATTTTGAGCCACCATCAAAATTTTACCAACGAAGAAGCGGAAGTAAATACTGTTGCGTAACATGCTTGGCCAACAATACAAGCATCAGTTATGTCGAGTTCTATGGAGCTGGCAAAGAAGAGGAGTGTATGTCAGTGTTGCACTAACGGTCAGTGTGGTACTGGTTATATTTATTAGTGGCCCCTCCATCATTGACGAAAATGCCTATTAAATATAGGCATCCTCTTCACAACACTAATCCGCCGGAGTTTCGAATCTACCGCGCAGAGCGTTACAATCTGAGGAGCCTTCATCATGAGCGGCACGCGACCTCACTCATGGCTTCAGTCATTATCGAATTGGGCTTCTCACTACGAAAAAACTTCGTATATAAAAAAAATAAAAACCCAAAAAGAAAATAAGACATAACTATCCAATAAGCTTTCCATAATATAGTGGATGTAGGTGTGGATCTTTGACCAGACGTTGATTCAGGCGTCATTCCTTCACTTCTCTGCTCTGCGATCAGCCGGCCCGGACGTGTACCTCTCCACGCTCCGCTGGTACCGCATTTGCTGCGTATAGTGAGTTTTTCTCATTGGTTTACTCCGGGATGTATCGAGTAAGGTTAGGAGACGCGTAGCAAGGAGTGTCCTGGGCTGGTTGCACGCAGTGCAGTGTATTTTGTAGGTCTTGTGTTTGGGGCAATCTATTTCGGATTGTAACTCGTGGTCCTGTTGTGGGACAGGTTGAACTATTTCACATTTAGCTAGCCTTGTGATGAAGGCGGCTTTCATTACGGCGTTATTGCTTCCTTGTATCTTTCTGATGATGGGTTTTAGAGTTTTTTGCTGACGTTCCCAGATGTATTTTTCTTCATTTAGTGGAAGTTTTTTCTGGGTCCCGCGTGCGTATTCTTACTTTGCCGGAAGTATTTGATACAGTGGTGTGTTGGCGGTGGTTCCCTGTTGTTGATATAATTCAGTGCTTTTTTGTTGTATTCCGAACATGTTACTGTAATCCGTCTGCCTAGGCCTAGCCAGCCTCTCGTAGGACTTTACCCACCTATCCAAGTTGTATTGATTTATTGTCTAAATATGTATGACTGTGTCTGTGTGGTGTCCTGGTTTAGTTGGGTATTGGCTAATTCCACGGACTATTTATGTGCTCCGGGTGTTCAGCTGTGTATTGGCTAATTCCACGGGACTATGTTGTCGGCCCAGCGTTAGTTGTGTTGTGGCTAAGCCTCGGTACGGTGTTGAGTTCAGATGTGTATCTGGACTGGGGGTTTTTTCCTGGCGGGTTTTTCTCGGTTTCAACTTGATAACCCCGGCTGGTTGCCGAGTTTTGGCCACAGGGGTTGAAAACAGGCTTGTTTCCCGGACGAGTGGGTTATCTGTGGCTCCACAGGACTGCGTCTCTGGGGTGCCTGTTTCGGTCTCCTTATTGATTCCCGGGAGGTTGGATTGTACCCATCTAACAGTGTTCATA
The DNA here is from genome assembly GCA_032716605.1 of Paralithodes platypus. NCBI lineage: Eukaryota > Metazoa > Arthropoda > Malacostraca > Decapoda > Lithodidae > Paralithodes > Paralithodes platypus. Next base: position 5,923,837 of record CM064505.1, on the reverse strand, counting down.
CGGACACGTGGTGTTTGTAGTTTTTTCGGTTTGTGCAAAGCCAATATAAAACTAGTGCTGTTGTTGTCTTTCCCATCGGATGATCTTTTACAAAGAAGTGGGGGATAGGAACAATTGGGGTTAACTTTTAAACTTTAAATCACCCGGCGGGTGCAAACCTGGAAGGGTGGGATGACTGAATTTGCAAAATTCAGTTCGTAGTTGACCAGACAATTGAGGGATGACCAATGTGTATCGCCTCCTTCAACATACGGCGCTTTAGGGCACAATTGGGGTTAACGTAGTTTATAAATCTGTAATATTCACACCCGGGGGGTGCTCCTAGAAGGATGGGAATACCGAATTTTACCATTCAGTTAGTTAACCAGACCAATGAGGGGAGACGTGTTGTATCGCCGCCTTCAACATACGGCGATCTAAAAAGGGACTTCGGGAGAAGTGAGATCTTGTATATTTGGCAGGGCTGCCAGTTTTTGATCTACGAGATAATTCGGGGGCCGGCGTCTTTTTTAGTCTTTTTTTTCCAAAATTGAATCTTGAAACAAACTCCACCGGAAAGACTTAATCAGTTATAAAACGCCCGATGGTCTTTATATATTATGTCAGAGGGTATTCATAAATCTTTTGGACAAATTAAGATATTCTGAAATCTTTTACTTAGGAAAAACAGCACCGCATATGCGAGCTGTAATCGTTGACGTATTACTGTCTCGTTACCCGGCGGGTTATTTAACACTTGTGGGGGAACATGATTGGGTTAACTTAATGAGCATTAATTCCTGGAAATTTTTATTTTTTTCCAGAGCTGGGTCCCGGCGGGGTATATGCAGAACCTGAAGAAGGTTCCCACTAGTCTCTGTCATCGGGACCCTTTGCCCAGTTTTTGCTTTAGGCATTACGCCCCTGTTCAGGTATCCAATTTTTGCGCACACCCTTTGTATAAAATGTGTTAACATGTCTCGTTTGGGGTGGGTTACCTTTCCGGAGTTTTTCTCGTTGCTCCGAGAACACGTTTTTTGTTTACCGAGTTTTACGTCAGGCTGGCTACTAAAATAGGTAAGTTACCCCGACGAGTTTGAGTCGCTTGAGGGCTCATCTGAAACTGCGTGTCTTGTGGGAGAGACTGGGATCAGGCTTCATGTGCGATATTCATTGCGTTATGCATTATGCCCCTCCGGTAATGTCTCTTTAGTGTGGGTTACATTTCTCGGCATTTTTCTCGTTGCTCTTGGAACAAGTTTTTGGTTACCGAGGGTTTTAGTCAGGTTGCCTTAAAATAGGTAAGTGCTACCCGGCGAGAGTTTGGTCGCTTGAGGGCTCATCGGAAACTGCGTTTTCTATGGTAGAGCCCTGGGATCAGGCTTCCTGGGTTACTTCCCGTCGAGGGGCGGGGGGTCCACACAGTTATCTAGGTGTAAGCTGACACCTGTTGGACATGGTTTTCTATGCTTTTCACAAGCCATTGAAACAAATGACTGTCTGTTTGTTTGGTCTTTCCCTCCGGCGACATTTTTACAAAGAGGTCTGGGGCAGGTATAATTGGGTTGACATTGCATATAAAACCCGGCGGTTTTGTACATTCGGGTGGTTTTATATTAACGGATTTGCGATTCGCGATAATTTGCCAAACAATTGATTGATAACAATAGGTATCACGGACCTCCCAAGACGGCGATATATGAGGCTATGGGGAGAAGAAGCCGGATTTGAGATTAAGATAGGCGTAGGACTTTTTATGGGCATAAAAAGATGCCTGAATCTTACTAGTGTTTCAAGTGTAAAGGGATACTTGAAAAGACTTCATCTTTAATAAAGATATGCTTCATTCTTTATGAGGATTCAGAAGTTAGGCTTAAATTCTTTTGGACAGGTAAAGATATGCCTGAAAATCTTTTAAAAACCATTGAAACAAGGGTTTGTTTGTTTAGTTCGTTCCATCCTGGCGACACTTTACAAAGAGGTTCTGGGGCAGGGGGGACAGGTACAATTATGAAGTGTGACATTGCATATAAAACCCGGCGGTTGTGTTGTTGTTGTTCCCCAAGCTGCCTGGTCCCGAACAGGCCCACAAGGACCCGAGTCAAGGCCAAGGCCATAACCAAGCGACCCAACAGGAACCCTCCCTGCTGACCCACAATTAAAGGCTGGGTGACTGAAGCCACTCCATGGCGGGAGAGCTGCAGGAGGGTGCGGAAATGCCCACGGGGAAACCAAAACCCCACCACAAGGCCCTGTGCCCCTCAGCAATTATGAGAAATGTTGCGGGGCAAAGGAAAAAAGTGACGCTTTGGCTTCCACTTATTGGTAGATACGGGAGGTCAATCCACGCCAAGAGACGCCGTCACTTGAGATAAGAAATATTATAAGTAAAGGAACAGTCAGAGTAAGCTATGGGTATGGCAGATGATCGCCTCAGTTTCTCACTTGAGATCAGACCCAGCCCATCACCCATACCCGGCGGTTGTAACCTTTCGGGTGGTTATATTAACTGATTTGCAAATTCGCGATAATTTGCCAAACAATTGATTGATACCATAGGGTATCACGGCCTTCAAGACGGAGACTCTATGAGGGCTTCTGGGAGAAGCCGGATTAGAGATTAAAGATAGGCTTTCGACCTTTTATGGGATAAAAGATGCCGGAATCTTACTAGTGTTCCAAGTGTAAAGGGATACTTGAAACAGACTTCATCTTTAATAAAGATATGCTTCAATCTTTATGAGGATTCAGAAGATATGCTTAAATCTTCTGGACAGGTAAAGATCATGCTGAAATCTTTAATATGAAAACTAAAGGAAAAATGAAAGTAGTGGTGGAGTGCTACGGTTCGTTGACCGGCGGTTTGTGTGACACATATTGTTGATACCATTTTTGGGTGTAAACCCTATGAGCATTAATCCCCGGAAATTTCTCTTTTCCAGGGCGGAGAAGAGAGTAAGTACCGGGTGTGTGCACAAGGTGACCCGGTTAGTTCCCGGGGGCGGGAGATAGTTGTTCCCCCAGTATCTGTCGTGTCGGCACTTGAACCTCTCATTGCTGTCTGTTCAAAGCCGTTAAGCTCAGGTATCCCTATCTTATTTTTACTTGTTAATGAAATAATTTTCATAGCTGAATCTAATATACAACACCCGATTGACTGGAAGGGACTGGCATAATAGTCCCCCTATATAAGGGCAAAGGGGAAAGAGGACAGTGTCTTGTGGTAACCAACGAGCGAATATGTCCTTCTAAGCGTAGTAGGGAAGGTATACAAGTAGGGTAGTGATTGAGAGAGTGAGAGTGAGGAACGGAAGAAAGAAATGGAATAGGCGACGAGCAGGGAGGTTTTAGGAAGGGAAGAGGATGTCGTAGATCAGGATTTTACCCTGAATTGTGTTGTGGAGAAGTATCTGGAGAAGAAACAAAAGGGTTTTAGGTGTTTGCCTTTATGGACTTGGAGAAGGGCCTATGACAGAGTGGATAGAGAAGGTTTGTGGAAAGTACTTAGAACTATACGAAGTAGAGGGGCAAGTTGCTGAAAAGCACGTGAGAGAGCATGTATGAGGACGGGGTGCAAAGGCGGCAGTTACGGTGTGAGAGTGAGCAGAGCGAGTTCTTGACGGAATGTTGGTTTGAAACAGGGGGTGAGTGATGTCCCCGTGGGTTGTTTACTGGTATATATGGATGGGCAGTTGCATGAAAAGACAAATACTATCAAGAGCAGAGGGATGTTGGTGTAGCCTGCAAAACGGGAGGGAATTGAGTGGAAGCTAACCTATACTGCTGTTTGGCGGGATGATAACAGTTCTGATGAGTGATACTGAATGCGAGTTCCGGGTTGGCAGGGGTCTGGTAAATGATGTTGGAAACAGTGTGCGGAAAAACGGAACGGCTTTTGAAAGGTAAATACGGGGGAAGAGCAAGGTTATGGTCTTTCGAAAGGGGTGAAGTCACAGGAGGTTTGGAGGTGAAGCTGAAGCGGTAGGTCAGCTTAGGGAAGGATCGTAACTCTTTAAGTAATCTGGGCATGTGTGTGAGTAAAGATGGGGGACTATGGATGAAGAGGTGGCGGGAGGAGAGGTACAAACAGGGGAAGAGGGTGTAGGAAGCGGCTAAAAGCAGTAACAAGAAAATAGGGTTGGTTCAGTATGGAAGTGAAGAAGTCCTTGAATGACCAGGTGCTGTGGTAATCGACACTGACGTTAGGAAGCGAAAGCAATGGACGTTGGTTGAGAGACTCAGACCAACGAGTTGAGAAGGGGCACCAGTGGAAATGAATTACTTAAGGACGTGGCGTGCGGAGTTACATGGAGGGATAGACAGACTAATGAGGAAGTACGAAGGAGGTGTGGTGTGGAGGTAGATGTGCTGGAAAGTGTGTGAAAAGGAACAAAAGTGAGATGGTATAGGCATATGGAACGAGGAAAGCGACGAAGGAGAATGACTAAGAGGGTGTACGAAGAGCGAGGTGGCGGGACAGAGGGCCAGGGGGGGGGGAGAGGTAGGAACGAAATATGAGGTGGCAAGGATGGAGTGAGGAACTACATGAACGATTGTGAGGCCGGTGCTGGTTGGGGGGGAGGAGGGGCCGCCGTCGACTGATGGGGACTGGGCCGAGGTGCATTGGGGGCGGTTCGTTCGTGGCACACCCCGTTCGTGGGATCACGGCGTCAGGCAATAGACTAGATAGAGAGCTTCGCATAATAAACAATAGATTTTCTATGATCTATATTATGATAATATTGGGGTTTTGTTTATTTATAGTAATTTATTTTAACCCTTAAATTAGCGGCTCACCACATAACGTCGACGTTAAATAAAGCTGGACTATGTGGCAGGCGCTTCGACATAACTCGAGTGGCAATTTCAGCACGGTAATGTTGCCTGAGAGAGGAAGAGAGACAAGTGGTGGCAGGAGAGTAGCGACGCGTCATGGACTGGCTCCAGACCCCGCGGGCGCGAACATACTGAACGAAAATCCCAGCTCCTCCCCAAGCATCCCGCTCTCACCACTAGCCTATATAAGGCATTGTATCGGGGGGAAAGTGGACTCAATTACATGCTTTTTGCACTAGCGTTGCACGGTTATTGCAAGAAACAACTAGCCAGCCTCATAAAAGGGATCGTTATGGTTGTCATTCGAAAGCTTGTTTATGCCCCTTTCCGGGATAGGTACTTGTTTTACGTCTGGGTTCTTATTTATTGGCATGAAACTGATCACGGTAAACAGCCCTATTTTGGCTAAAAACACCCCGCTGGGCGGGTACATATAAATCTAAACGCATAGGCCGCTGTAAGGTGTTAAATACAATTGAAATATAAATTAGAAAATTAATTATAATAATTAGTATGACTTTATGATTTTGCTCACCAGCTCCTGCTTTCAATGTGTTAATGAGCTATGGGAGCTTTTAATTATCATACACCTTTACGGGGGACTCGGGACGAGGGCTCCCATTCAGAGAGTATAACGAGCTCGCAACGCGAGGGACAAGCCAAGGTGGTTATGGCGGAGATACTCACACGTCCCAGGCAGGACAGAACACATCCCTTTGTGACTCAACTAGTGCTGATCGTCCACCGGGCGAGCTGCCGAATGTTACCATCTTCTACTCCACAGTTTTACACATGGCAAAACATGTGGATGGGTCCCAAGGCTTCGGGTGGGATCTTCCCATGATAAGCAGACTTAACGAGATGAAGAACAACGATCTCTGGTCTTAGAGATGGAGGTTGTAAGAGGTCACAGTCACCTTCTAGGCGAAATATCAGCGGTTACTGTCGAATCTCCACGGAGTTCGTCATCGGCTAGGTATGTAACGGCGGAAAGAGATTGATGGACTATGAATGCACTTAATAGGTTTCTTTTAGGCCCCTACGCCGGAAAACTCCTTTTGATAAGGGAGATCCCGCGATGTGCGGACGAATGTGCGAATTCTGGCTTACATTACCTTTGCTTTAGCAATTAAAATACCTAACCACGTCCTCTTGTGTCAGATCTTCAATTGTCCAATGTGCCAGGCACAGCAGCTCTCAACTACTTCCACTGTGCGAGTCATATCAGACATATCTCCCCCTCCTTTAGCCAAAGGCGCCCAGTCAAAAAAAACAGGTAGCTAGGCCTCTTTAATACGGGCCGGATGATCGTCCAGGGGTTAGGCAATGTTACGGAAATGTTTTGGATGGTTCATATTAAGGACATTCCAAGTTATTATAACCATGACTTATTCTTACCACCAAATCCCTCCAGAACGCCCTGATTCTTGGTTCTCTCTTCCGGTTTTTGGTCATGCCGGAGAAGAACCGTCCCCTCGGCTTGGCTGCCACCCCCCACCCCCACGATAATCAATTTGTGCGAATTCATAAGCTCCCTTTAGCAAGCCGCCTTCCCCAGCTTACCTAGGACCGCAGTTAGAGTTTAGGTAAGAGGAAAAGCGTTTTTTAAACTGGTTTTCGCAATATATGGTTCCCAGCAAGTAAACAAAAGTCTGTTACGCTCTTCTCAGGCAAAATAGAAGCGCGGAAGTCAGGAAAGCCCATTGAACTTTCCAGGCTCTTGCTTCTCCAGACTTCCATCCAAGTCTTTAGGAGCTATTCGGACGGCTTATTAGTATCGTAGAGGCACTTATTCCGAGCAAAGGACAGGATCACCTCGAGGAGGGGGGATGTTTCGTAGTGAAGCAACTTCTTGACCATATTGCAAAGCCAAGTTAGTTCTGTCTCCAAGTTTCTAATTCTTTATTTGATTTCACCAGCAGTTTGGAAGAAGACTGTTTTCAATTTGGCACAAAGCATTTCAGGCAAGGTCCCCGCAAACAAAAGCCCTGATGACCTTGTTTAGAACAAGGGAGCCGGGTCTGTCAGTGGTATCTGGGCGACTAACTGCGTGGCTGGTGGCAGAAGAAAAAGAAGAAAAGAAACCGAAAAAAAAAAAAAAAAAAAAAGAAAAAAAAGTTATTGGCATCATCATTGTCTACGTTACGTTTTTTAAAACCATCTCAAATCTTAGGATTTCAAGGTCAACTTAGTAAAAGTCAAACACTTGTTCCCACACGATGTATTTCAGGGGTATAGGGTCTGGGCCCCCCTCTGGCGAGGACGGACCACCAGCTTCTCTCACTATGAGTCATGAGTTGTGGACACCTCGAAAACAGATTTTCGACACAAAAACTGCTATGTTTCTCCACAGTCTGATACGACACAGAGACTTGGGGAATCTAGTCTAGTCGGTTCTTATCAACTGGGTTCAGCTAACGGTGAAGTTGGGCCGGTTGTACAGTCTAACGTTTAATCTTGGAGGGCAACCAAATTTTTCACCACTATTACCGGCGGGGATTTTGTATGGCCCTATCCCAACGTTATTACACAACTTACTAGCGCGTTTTTGGGCGACGCAGGGAGAGGGGAGAAATGCTGCACGCAAGTAGTTCATGTCATGAACCTCTCCCCGCCGTCGGCTATGGGGGTTTATGGGTTGTGGACAGGGACATGAGCGGCAGGAAGAACGATAGGTTTGGGGGGCATTCTTTTAGTCAAACCTTCGGCGGCATCAAGGGTACAAAACGGTTTGTGGTCCTATTTAGAAATCTTTCCACATCAATGTCAAAAAGAACTCTACTTAGAGTCCCCTTATCTGTTCCTTCAGGCTCACGGCTCTTTCTGGCTTTATGGGTGCAAGTCGGTGGCCTTCAGAATCATGGACAATCTGAATGCGGTAACTGTATTCAGAAAACAAGGATCAAATGAGAATCTCGGAGTGGCTCTCTAACTCCTTCCCCTACATACTTACTCTAAACGTTGGGTGTGGTTGTCGGGGGAAAAAAAAAGAGTTTTTTTTCTTTTAAACTAGCCAACAGGCTGGGACATTCATCTTCACGCATGCTTATCTCCCAGCGGTTAGACAAACGTTGGGCAGACGCTCTGTCTCAGAGGGACCCAAGCCACAACAGTAGACATGGCGCGCTCTTGCGGGTGGTGCGGAGCAAATAGCATTACCATCCAACAAGTGGATTTGTTTGCGTCTGAGGAAGACTCACAAAACTCCCACTGTACCTCACCCGCACGGACGATAACGACCGGCGGGCGGGACCTGACGCTCTGATGGCGGACGAGACAAACAGGGTTTGATTTGAGTTCCAATTTATCTATTTTCCGCCGCCAGCACGACCAGACGTTGTCCTCTAATGTGGCCACGTATAGTTCAACAAACTGACAGGGCAATTAGCGAGGCGTACAGTCCTCGATAATCGCGCCCCTGTGGCCGGCCGGCCCCACCGTGTGGTACCAGCATTTGAACACGTGGTGCCCGCACCCAGTGTAAACTTCCCGGGGTCGGGTTGTTCCACTCTAGAAACACAATTGGCTAACTAGAAACCTTGCGGGACTTAGTTCTTTATGGACATTCAGGAGGCCAAGTGGCTAGCACCATATGGTTAGCGACGGGACCAAGATATTCACGAATCAATATAAACAGTGTCTACAAAAGCGACCAGTTTCAATCGCAGATTGGCAAGCCCCTTTTACGTCTCGGATCTCTTCTAGAACAAAAACAAAACTGTTGCCCTCGGTGGCGGTTGGTTGTGAATTATTTAATTTATCTGTTCATGCCAGAAAACATTTATCTGCAAAGTGATTTATGTGGGGCAGGTTTTTTAAAACTCCGCCCACCTCCCCGTCAGCTCAGGCTAACCATGGTCTCTGGACAAACGCATCGATCGTTATTCTCGTTCCCGTATGTACCAAAGACTGCAGATTTTACAAAAGGGCAGTATTCCGTATGGCTTTGGCTACCGGGAACAGAGGTATATGAGCTGGCGGCGGGCGATGAGCAACGCACCTATTTGCCTTAGGTTTGATAGGCTTCATGAGCTTGTATTCACATTGCACCTTCCCCAGGATTCATAGCCAGAGATTGAGCACAGTGAACCCCCCCACCCCCCCAAAACGTGTTTTCAGAGCTCACGGTGCGGGGGTTAATTAAAAAAGGGGAAAGGTGCACCATCTTTTTTTGCCCCAGAGTTGCAAGCTCTAACCAAATATTTAAGGAGTGGCACCTCTAAATCACCAGGGTGGCTTTATGGGTCAGCAAAGATTCCGGGTGGGAACGCTTGATGGAGCGTACACTGGCTTCTCTCATTGGTCGAGGACTTTAAAGATGAAGAATCCCGGCGTTGTGGGTAAGACCACACGATTTACGCAATGGGGACAGGCCTCTTTACGTTTCCTTAATAATTCTATTTTGGTTGGAAGTTATTCAAGTCCACACAGTTGTGGGCCTCTAATCAGGAGTTTTTGCCTCGATACTACCTTTACAGTAGCTCTGGACAAACCTTCCTTGCCATGTATAGCTTTACGGCATGAGGGTTTGCTAGGTGGCCCTTTTAGTCACGTTTTGTTTAAATTTCAAGAAAAAGGGGGGGGGAGGGTGCAGTCCAGTGTGACATTAGGCCACCCTAGACCCCTCGCGGAGTATGTGTTCGGAACATGACGAAGCTGTGATTTATGGTTGTAGGCATGTATTATAAAATTTCTCTGTAGTATTCATTGCAGGAAATTGTGCTAAAGGCCAATAATAGTGTTACAACAATTCTTGTTGTAAGTAGCCTTGGCTGGGGAGCAATAGATTTTTGAGGAAATCTCGGTAGTTGCAACTACGGACTTTTACTTTGAAGTAATTGACTTCTGCATAAGTACACGAGTTCAGTACTTCTACGAATGTACAAGAAATTCCTTTATGTTTGGTTATATTTTTAGGAATATATCCACTAGTTAATGGGGTTTATATTGTGCACATGTAAACTTATAAGTTTTTTTTTAGTTGTTCACCACCTTACTTTAACGGGGGGATTGCCTTCTTAACTAGCAGAGCTGTGCACAGGAGTCTCAGAGGTAACCCTTTTTCAAGGCAGGCTTCTTTGAAGCACGCTCCTGCTTGTACCCCTTTTGAAGATTTAGGCTGTTATAAAGTTTATGCACCCAAATATCTCTTGTTTTACAAAAAGTAAGGAATACTATGTGTGTTGGTTGATTTATCGCTTTTCTAGAGTTTATGATATGATTACGGAATGGTCCCCCTCCAGTCTTAGACAATCAGGCATGTTCGTCAATGATGGAAGGGGCCAACCTAATAAATTATTAGGTTTGACTCCTGTAAGGAGATCACAAAAGAAAACCTAATATTTAGTAGTGGCCCCTGTAATATTGACGACTGTGGGCACTCCCGACCATACCATTCCCATTCGTTGATGTATTAAGGATTGTTGGTTTACTTGATATGGCAGTGAAGGAAGAATGACGCCTGAATCATCGTCTGGTCAAAAGATCCACACAAGTACATCCACGATATGATGGAAAGCTTATTGGATAGTTATTGTATTTTCTTGGTTTGTTTTTATTTTTTACGAAGTTTTTTCGTAGTGAGAACCCAATTCATAATGACTGAAGCCATGAGTGAGGTCGCGTGCGCTCATGATAAGGCTCCTCAGATTTTAAATTCTCTGCGCGGTAGATTCAAACTACGGCGATTAGTGTTTGAAGAGGATGCCTTATGCACGTTTTTTTTTAAACTAGGGTTTTCTCTTATTTTTAATCAGATACAAAATACAGGTGTTTTTGTTTTTAATTATTGGTTACTTCCACTGAAATGGCAGCGGGCAAGCAGAGTTGTAGTTGTGGGAAGGTTGTGGGCAAGGCCAAATCGCTGGGCTGCTACTCGTGTGGTACCTATTTTCATGTTAACTGTTATAATGTTGATGATGAGGACCTCAGAGTACTTGCAAAGAAGAAACCTGGATTTAAATGGCATTGCACTGTTTGCGATAACCACCCCCCTGGCTGCAAAGGATGCAGCAATTAGTCAGCAGACCTTGGATGACCTGACGGCTGCCCTAGTTGGTGAAGTGAAGACTGCCATTGTAAACGAAGTGAAGGGTGCCCTTGCTGCGGTGGCCGTGGAGATAGAGAGTATTGGTAACAGAATGGATATCCTCGAGACTAAAGTTGCTGCCCCCGATATTCCCTTGTTTGCCAAGATAGTTCAGCAAACATTTGAAGAGACCAAAAAGGAGCCGACCAAACGCACCACTGAGGTGGTAGATGGTGGGAAGAAAAAAACGTCTGGGACCATCAGGTCCTGGTAGTGAAGCCAAAAGACCGATCCTCCGAGCCAGTAAGCCCACCAGATACAAAGGCAATCGAGACTGCTTTGGCTTCGGTTCCGGTTAACAAGTTAACTAGAACTGATTCAGGTGTACTGGTGGTACGACTTCCATCCAAGAAAGCCAAAAGAAGATGCAGGAAGGGCCATCAATCAGTGTTTGGGGGTGGACAGTGCCTTCAGTGTCTCCGAACCAAAGAAGATGATGCCAAAAATGACTCTGGTAGGCATTGCTAATGACGCTGAGGATAATGAGATAATTCCCAGCATCCTCAACAAGAACCCAAGAATAAAGTCCCTGGTCCGACGATGGCTTAGCTATGAATTTGCTATTCACCAAGCAAAAGAGTGATGCACACACAAAGACTGCGGTAGTAAAAAATGTCACCTGAAATACGCTCTTCCATTGTGGATGATGGCAATTCTTGTATGTTGGACTCGTGAGATGTCGTGCATACGATCGCTTCTGGTAACACAATGTTACCATTGGCCAGGGCTTTGGTCATACCAGTGACAGGTGTTATCGGAAAAATGAGGATCCAAAAATGCAACTTCTGTGCCGGTACTCATAACTTCAAAAGGACTGCACCAACAAGACTTCCCCCAAATGTATAAATTGTATGAGCTCCACATCAAGTTACGGAGCCGCCAAATCATTTCGCCTCAAGTAGAAATTGTCCTCTCATGACAGCTCAGAGAAACAAACTTATTGGGAAGACCAATCTTGTAGGGTCAAAGAACTGGAAAATGCACATGGGAGCCGGTTGAAACTGGGTCTGTTGAATGTTCGTTCCTTGCGTAACAAAATGGATCATATTTGCGAGATCTTGGATGAACGTAACCTTGATGTATTATGTCTCATTGAGACCTGGTTGTTTCGAGTCAGATCTGAATATTATCCAGGCGGCATTGCCTAAAACCCATTCCATAATAAATGTTCCTAGCCCTAGGGGAGATCATCCGGGTGGTGGAGTGGCAGTTGTCTACTCCACATCTCTGGTGAATATCTTGCAAATAAGCCATAACCCAGCCCCTCTTTATTATGAACTGTTGGAAGTGGAAATAAAACTCCATCAACAAATTCTAAGAATGGGAGTTGTCTATAGGCCTGGCCATCGTGGCACAGATAGGGGTTTTATGGAAGAGTTTGGGCAGTTTCTCGAGGAATTTTCTGCTAAAACCGGAAGACTTTTGATATGTGGAGATTTTTAATTACTGGTTGACAGCCCTCATCTGAAGCCATTCTCCTGAGTTCCTTGAGTTGGACTGATCAGAACAATTTTGTAAACCATGTGTCCACCAACTCATATCTTAGGACCACCACCCTTGACTTTGGTTTTTTCTCCTGTGGGTTGTGGTGGTGTTCTCGGATGTTGATGTTGAGAATGCTGACCCAATACCTCTGATCATGCTTTGATTACTTTCAGCTTTGATTTCCCTAAGCCACTCACACATGAAAAAGTAATCAGATTTAGAAATTATAAAAATGCAGACCAAAATTTGGCTAGCAGTGAATTAAACAGTACTTGGGAAGTATTGATACTTCCAACCTTACTTCAGATGAGACTGGTGGAGGTACATGGAAATGCACTTAAATTAGTGTTCGATCATCACTGTCCAGAAGTAGAGAAGAAAATCATAGTTCGAGATGGTTCCACCTGGTTTAGCACACGAGTTAAATTTCTTAGAAGAGCGCGTAGAAAGAGCTGAACGTGAATGGCGGAAAAAACAGACTCTACATGGTTGCATATATCTGTCAGCCAGAAGAGCTGTGGTCCACACAATCAAAGATGAAAAGAAAGGTGTATTATCAGGGAAAAGTGATCGTGTGGTAACGACCAGAGGAGGTTGGCTTCAATTGTAAACAGTTTACTTGGAAAACCAGTCAGCTTAACCCTCCAGCCCCGGCTATGTATTATATATAATTCCTCGAAACCCGGGTGTTTTGGGGGCCGAAAAAAAAGTCTAGGCTAGGCTACCGTATATGTGTTAATCTGACTGGCTTCCCCGCATTCCCCGCGCATCTCCAAGCGTAGCTGTGTTATTTACCTGTAGAATGGCATTAAGTAGAGCTCTCTAAGTCAACTGGTTGAGCTGTTGATGATGATTTCATTGGAGATAACTTTATGGCCAAAACAGCACTTTACACCACTTTTCGATACTTAACAAAAACATACAGGCACACAGAACAAGCGACGCTCTCCTTGTGGCCGGATTCGGAGCGTGTCCAGCTGTTGTTTACATGCGTCGGACCGACGCCTCGCACACGAAGCTCACACGGCTTTCAACCACTGGGCGTTCAAGAGGCCTTCCGGTACCTGTTTATATGCTTTTTTATGGGCGTTCAAGAGCCCTTCCGTGGTGAGAGGGTTAAGACCTTCTGTACCCGATGCCGAGTTGGCTGGCCAACTTTGTGGCATTTTTTGCTGGCAAGATAACTCGCATAAGACAGGAACTGGATGATGCTTCTGTTGGTGAAGAACTTTCAGTTGTACTCCAACCCCCGACACATTCCTAATAATGTCCTCTCATCCTTTCACTCAGTAGAGGTGGACATGATCTCGTCCTACATAAGAAACCTCAATAAAATATTTTGCCCGTTGGATCCCATAAATGTTTCCAAGCTACCAAGAGTCTATGATCACACAGTTGAGTTTATTTCCAAAATAATTAATAAGTGCTTCTCTGAAGGTAGCTTCCCACATTCTGAAAAGCATGCACTACTCCGACCTACTCTAAAGAAACCTGGACTTGATGTTGAGAACATGTTGAACTATCGTCCTGTCTCCAACCTGTCCTTCATATCAAAGATATTAGAGCGTGCAATACTTGCCCAATTACAACCTCTACGTCAGCAGAATGAAACTATCCCAATTTTTCAGTCTGCTTACCGACAGCATCATTCAACTGAAACAGCATTGATTAGAGTACATAATGATCTAGTTGAGAACATTTGCAATGGTGTGGCCTCACTATTGGTTTGCTTGATCTCTCTGCGGCCTTTGACACAGTGGATCACGAGTTGTTATTGAGTGATCTTTATGATTGTGGTGTGCGTGACTCCGCTCTCTTGCTTCTTGGTCGTACTTGTCAGGTAGATCCCAGAGTGTGATGGTAAATCAAGTGGTCTCGACTCGACACCCCTGCAGTATGGTGTTCCGCAGGGATCAGTTTTAGGTCCTATCCTATTTATAATTTATATTAGCAGTTTGTCTCTTCTGCTTCGTGCACATAATGTCACCTTTCACTTTTATGCAGATGACACCCAGATTTATGTGAGAATCACAAATATAGTTGATATACGGAGTAGATGGAATTGTTGATGTCTGATATCAAGAAGTGGTTGAGAGCGAGAAAACTTAAACTAAATGATGGTAAACTGATATTCTCATCATCCGAGGAAATAGAAGAGCTGATGATATAGTAGGTGCCCTCTCCATCAATGTGGGTGGATCTCAGCTGCGACCGGCCAACTCTGTTCGAAATCTGGGTGTATATGTGAACTCTCGATTAGATTTCAAAGAGCATGTATACCAGATAGTTAAAAGTTGTTACTTGCACATCAGAAATCTCTATTTGGTGAAGCCGTTTATAACCAGACGTTGCCTCCTGACGTTGGTTCACTCATTGGTCTTCTCTCGTGTTGATTATTGCAATGCCCTGTTGGTGGGGTCTTCCAAATTATATTTGAAGAAAGTTCAGTCTGTTCTTAACAGGGCCGCAAGACTAATTTTTGGTGTTCCACCAAGAACTCCTACTACATTTCTTCACATAGAACTGCACTGGCTGCCAGTAAGAGCAAGAATAGAATTTAAGTTGTGTTTGGTGACTTTTAAGGTTTTCAAATTTGGTGAGCCTAGGTACCTTGCGGAGCAGCTCAGGCGCCCACTGGCACACCAGGTGTAGTTGTATTTACCTAATTGTAATTACCTAATTGTAGTTTACAGGAGTTGAGCTAAGCTCGTGTTGTCCGTCTCTCAGTCTACTTTTTATCCAATTTTCTTGAAAATATGGATGTTCCTTGCCCCTACCACCTCCTCCAGCCCATTCCATTTGTCAATACATCTATAGGGGAAGCTAAACTTCTAAAGCTAAATCGTTCTTGCAGGTAGGTCTTTTTACTTTGTAGCTGTGGCCTCTAGTTATTCCTGTATCCATAATTAATATATCCTCCCTATCCAGCCTCTCCAGCCCCGGGGTACATTTGTACATCATTATCGTGTCTCCCCTCTCTCTCTCTTTTAGACTCGGTAGATTTAATTGTCTAGCCTCCTTCATATGGCAGTTCTCTGAGACTTGGAACCTATCTAGTGACTGCTCTCTGGGTTCTTTCTAACTTGTGAATATGCTTCTTTAGTTGCGGGACCACACCACTGCGGCATACTCCAATCTTGGTCTAATCATACTCTTCATAATTTTCGCTACCATGGTCTCATCCAAATAGTTCAGAGCAACTTTCATATTCCCGGCCATTGCATACATTCCGCTAAAGAGCTTGTTAATATGTTTCTCTGGCGACAAATTATCTTGTATAATCAACCCTAAATCTTTTTCTTTTTCGGCCTTGCTAATTTTATTATCTCCCATCCTGTACTCCCAATTTGGTCTATTCACAACACATGACATTTACTTATATTAAATTTCATTTTCCACTTGGTGCTCCATTCGTATATTTTATCTAAATCCCCTTGCAGCTCCTCACAACTACTTTTATTTGTTATTTGTCTCAATTTTTACGTCATCTGCAAACATTGACATGTAGGAGTTTATGCCTATCGGCAGGTCATTCACGTACATAAGGAACATGAGAGGTGCCAACACAGATCCCTGCGGCACACCACTCTCAACTTTCCGCCACGATGAGTAAGTTCCTCTAATGTTGGTCCTCATTTCCCTATCTGTTAAATAGCTCTCCATCCATTTCAGCAAACTCCCCCTGACACATCCTAGCGTCATGACAATGACCCTTTTCGTCTTGATGAACCAAGGGCTTTCCAGCAGTCTTCTTTCTTTGAGAGGTCATTCTCCTACATGGCTCCGAGGTTGTATAACAGGTTGCCGCTGTCCATGAGACAACTGAGTTCTGTTGAATGCTTCAAGAGACAACTTAAGACTTTTCTCTTTGAGAGAAGCTATGATCTTGAGAGAGGTGTCATGACAGATGGCTATAGAGTTTAGGCTATTTTGCCACTGCTAGTGATTGTTAAATGTGTGTTGTATATAGCCTTCTTTTGATGCATTGATTTTTGTTCTTTTTTCTTTCTCTTTTCGAGCGCTAGTGAATTCTTCGGAAAAATTGGCGCTTATGAGAAATAAGTAACATACTTATTATTATTATTATTATGTAATAGGCATGTTCGTCAATGATTACGGGGCCACTACTAAATATTAGGTTTTCTTTATCTCCTTACAGGAGTCAAGCCTATAGTATTCACCTACTTGTTTTTGTAGTTTACAGGAAATGAGCTGCGCTCGTGTTGTCCTGTGACTCCTGTCTCAGCTTCTATTGACCATCCAGTTTACTTTTAAAGTTGTGGATATGTCTTGCTTCTACAACCTCCGCACCTAAGTTATTCCACCTATCTATTGTTCTATATGGAAAGCTAAACTTTTTCACATTGGACTTGCACCTCTCCTTTCTTATTTTATACACATACCCTCTGGTTCTTCCATCATCCAGCCTAATTAAATTCTCCTTATAATCTTGAACCCTCTCATGCATCTATACATTGCTATCAGGTTCTCCTCGAACTCTTCTATCCTCTAGCACGGGAAGCCCTAGTCTTTCTAGTCTTTCAGGGTATTGTAGGTCCTTTAGTTCTGGGATCAGTTTGGTTGCTATTCATTGCACTTTCTCCAATTTATTGATGTGTTTTCTTAGATGGGGTGACCATACCACTGCTGCATATTCCAATCTAGGTCTGATCATTGATGTTATTATCTGGGTTAGCATACTTTCATCCAAATAGTTGAATGCTACTCATGTATTGTATATTGTATGTATCCTACATTGAAATCAGGCCGGTAAACAGGAGACTATTCAAACCAGTCCAATACCAAGTCCCTTCTTTTATTCATATTTTTATACAATATTTCAAAATTAGGTTATGCTTTACAGTTCTTATCCTGTCTTTGGAAGTGATAAAATGGCCCCCAAAGTGCAATTTCATATAATTATTCTTGTATTCCATTATATGTTTATTCCTGTCTTGCAACCAAATTTTGACACCTTGATTGCAGTAGTAAAGGCTTAGCTATTTCTAGACCATACATACATACACATACATACATACATACATACATACATACATACATACATGAGGCGGAGTGCCTCAAGGATCGTGTTGGCCCAATCATATTTTTGGTTTCATCAACGACCTTCAAATGGGAATAGGCTCATATATATCTATGTTTGCTGATGATACAAAATTAATGAAGCATATTACAAGTAGGAGTAGTTGTGAAGAATTACAGAGAGACCTAGATAAATTATATGAGTGGAGTCAAACTTGGAAAATGGAATTCAACACGAGTAAGTGTCAGGTTCTTGAGATGGGAAAATTAAATATAGACCTTGGGAATATAAAATAGGAGATGAAATAATTAGTAAAGCTGGGAAAGCAAAAGACTTAGGGGTAGTTATGGCAGACAGCTTGTCACCTGAACAGCATATAAATAAAATAACTGGTGAAACCTATGCAGTGTTGACTAACATGAGAATAGCTCTGAATTATTTAGATGAAGAGATGTTAGCAAAAATAATAGGGACAATAATATGACCAAGACTGGAGTATGCAGCAGGGGTGTGGTCTCCACACCTTATAAAACATAATAAAAAACTGGAAAGAGTTCGGAGATTTGCCACTAAGATGATAGCTAGCCTTAGAGACCTGCCATATGAGGAGAGATTGGAGAGGCTAAAGCTGCCAACGCTGAGGGAGAGGAGAGAGAGAGGTGACATGATCACAATGTTTAAGTGTGTGAAAGGTTTTGAGGAGATCGACAAGGGAGATTTTGTGGTGAGGGACGAGGGAAGAACCAGAGGTCATGAATGTAAGTTGAGGAAAGTTGTATGTAAGTCTGATGTAAGAAAGTTCAGCTTCCCGTATAGAAGCATTGATTGTTGGAATAAGTTGGATGGGGAGGTGGTGGGAGCAAGAAATATCCAAACTTTTAAAGCAAAATTGGATAAATGTAGAGAGAGAGACAGGACAACACGAGCTTAGGCTCAAATCCTGTATACTACAATTAGGTGAGTAGATGCATGCATGTTTTGAAAAATCAGCTGGTAAGGCTGGTGACGTCACATGACAAACAATGGCTGACACCGAGCCAGGGATACGAGCGGGGAATGTTTTTATGAGGAGGAAGAGGATTATTCAGGCTTTCCTGAAGGTAAGGAGGACCAGATCACCATCCTGAACAGGAATCTGATAGGGCTGATAAAGTTGTTGTTGTTGTTGCTGTTCCCCAGGCTGCCTGGCCGAACAGCCCCAAGGCCCCAAGCAAGGCCAAGGCCATAACCGAGCGCCCCCACAGATCCCTCCCTGCCTACACAATAAAGCCTGGGTGACCGAAGCCACTCCATGGCGGGGAGCTAAGGAGGGCGCGGAAATGCCCGGGAAACCAAAGCCCCACCCAGGGCCCTGTTCCCCTCAGCAATTATGAAGAGAAAGTTGAGGGTCAAAGGAAAAATGTGACGCTTTGGCTTCCAATCTGCCAACCTATAGGTTGGGAGATTGGGAGGTCAATCCACGGAAGAGACGCCGTCACCTGAGATCTAGAAAATATATAAGTAAAAGGAACATTCAGAGTAAGCTATGGGTATGGTAGAGATCGCTCAGCTCTCACTCTGATAGACCAGCCCATCACCAGTGGGCTGATAAAGTGGAGGAAGGAAGTGGAGGGGTGGAGGAAGACCATTGGGACTATAGTGGAAGAGAGCCGCGTCCCGGGGGAGGGTTTAAATTATTTAACTGCTAGGGTCAACGAATTGGTATCTGAGAATGTGGCTTTAAAAGAACAGATTAAGGAATACAAAGAACATTTAAATGAGAGAGTGAAAGAAATAGATGATGGGTATAGGGAGAGGGCTGAGAGAGAGATTCGTGAATTGAGGGAGGAGAATGCTAGGCTAAAACAAGGAGTGAAAACAAACCAGGATAGGATGCAAAAAATGGAGGAAGAGATATCTCAAATGAAAAATGTCTGAGGTGATTGAGTGGGTGAAGCAGAGTTACAACTAAAAACAATTATTGAAGAGCAAAAGGGACAGCAGGAGGAGAACCTGAACAAGAGGGTAATTAATGCCATCAGACAAAATGAGAAACAGGTCTGTGATATTATTGACAAGAAGAGGTGTGTAATTATGTTTGGAGATGTAGAAGAGGAAATATCAGATAGAAATACGAGAAAAGGTGTGGAGATGAAGAAAGTTGAGAAGATGATTGATGTGATAGATAGACAAGATAAGGAGGGATGATGGAGACTAGGGAAATACAAGAAACGAGAAATGAGGCCAACGAAGATTAGATTTAAGTCAACCAAAGTAGCAGAGGAGGTACTCAGATCCAGCTGGAAGTTAAGTCAGGAGGGGGAATACAGAAATGTTAAACTAAGGAAAGATCTAAATGCGGAAGAGAGGGAAAAAATTAGAGAAATAAATCGAGAAGTCAAAGAAAAGAACGATAATAGATCAGAAGGGGAGAAGGGGGATTTTTTCTACAGGAACATGAAGGGGGAGAAGATAGGGGCGGAGGGGGGGAGAAAAGACGTGGTGGTACAGGAAGAAGAATTGGAGGGATAGGTGCAACAGGAAAGAGAAATACTGTAGTAGAAATAATAGGATAAATACGGGGAATATCAATCTTAATGGTAAAAGCAACAGGTGCAAGATGATCTATAGTAATGTGGATGGGCTGATATCAAAGAAATTAGAAATTAATGATTACATCAGACAGGAAGAGCCCTTAATATTGTGTCTATGTGAAACTAAAATAAATAAAGGGATAAGTTTGGAGGGAATGGGATGGAACAACTATAATATCTGGAGAAGGGATAGAGAAGACAAGATGGGGGGAGGGGTGCTAATTCTTACGCATAATAAATTGAAAACAAGAATGATTGATCTGAATAATAGTAAAGCAGAAATATTAGCAGTAGAATTGACAGATAATGACAATCAAAAGGCGGATATTGCAGTGGCCTACATGCCGCCCTACACAGGGGCTTGGGAAGAGGAGGAATACAAATTTATCAAAGATGAGATGATTATTTCTATTGAAAAATTAACTCTTAGAAACAATTAATTAATTATAGTATGGGACTTCAACTGTAAAGAGGTGGATTGGGAACAGAGAGAAGCTGGCAGCAATGTGAACTCGTGGTGGTATAGGCTACTGGATATGGTCACATAAAATTTATTGGTGCAAAATATAAAGGAAAATACAAGAAGAAGGGGAAATGATGAAGCATCCAGATTGGACCTAATGTTTACTAGAGACCCAGATGTAATTTCTAATATAAAATACTTACCACCTTTAGGCAAGAGCGATCATGTTGTAATGGACATAGAAATCCTATTCGGTTATTCCAATATGGTGGAGAGGGAGGAGCACAAGGAAAATAGGTTTGACTATGCAAAGGGAGACTACCAATCACTGAGACAATACTTTAGAGATGTTGACTGGAGCGAAATACATCAGAGAAATAGTGTAGACGAGAATATGGAGTATTTAAAACAATATACTGGATGAAGAAGGAGTCAATAAATATGTCCCTAAACAAGGTAATAAGTCAACAAAGGTAAAGGAT
Organism: Paralithodes platypus; assembly: GCA_032716605.1. NCBI lineage: Eukaryota > Metazoa > Arthropoda > Malacostraca > Decapoda > Lithodidae > Paralithodes > Paralithodes platypus. The sequence goes on along the minus strand of CM064505.1, from coordinate 5,902,890 downwards.
TGGTTTAATGAAAAATGTAGGAAAGCCAAGGAAAAGAGAGACCAAGCGTGGAAGGCAGCTAGAAAAAGGTGTAATAGAGAAACTTGGAACAGATACAAGAGATTAAGAAATGTATATGCTACAATCAGGAGACAAGAAGCCAGAGCATATGAAAAGAACATTGTGAAAAAATGTGAGAGTGATCCTAAGCTGTTCTATAGGTTTGTAAATAGTAAAATGAAGGTAAGGGATAGAATAGTGAGGTTGAAAGTTGATGTGAAGTTATGAACAATACACTACACTCAGTATATACTAAAGATGAGAACTTTGAAGAAGTACCGGTAGGTGAAAGTTATGAAATTGGTGATAAACTGGGAGAGATTAAGTTTCTCCCAGAGGAGCTAGTAGAAATAATGAAAGGACTAGATGTGAAAAAAGCAGTGGGACCTGACAATGTAGCGGGATGGATTTTGAAAGAATGTGCTGACAAACTAGTGAAACCCTTATATGAGATAATGAAATACTCTCTGGAAGTGGGAAAATTACCAATGGACTGGAAGAGAGCCAACATTGTACCGATTTATAAAGGTGGGAACTGGGAGCATCCATTAAATTATCGACCTGTGTCACTTACTAGTATAGTGTGCAAAATCTGTGAGAAAATAATTAAGAAAAGATGGATGATTTACTTGGAAAAAATAATCTACTGTCAAGCAGGCAATTTGGATTCAGGGAGGGTACCTCATGTGTTACAAATCTACTCAGTTTTTATGATAGAGTTGTCGACATATTACAAGAGAGAGATGGATGGGTGGACTGCATATATATTGACATGAAGAAGGCTTTTGACAGAGTATCGCATAGCAGGCTGAAGTGGAAACTAAATGAGTATGGAGGGATTCAGGGTAGTTTGTTAAATTGGATGGAGGACTATCTTTCAGGGAGACAGATGAGGACTACTATCAGAGATAAATTTTCTACGTGGAAAGACGTCACAAGTGGAGTTCCGCAGGGAGCGGTGCTGGCTCCCATAATGTTAATATTCATTAACGACATGCCAAAGTATATAAATGCATATTTGAATCTGTTCGCAGATGATGCCAATATCATGAAGCGTATAGAAGATGAAAACAGTGGAAGGGAATTACAGAGATATTTAGATAGGATAGATCAATGGAGTAAGAAGTGGAAAATGGAATTCAACACAAATAAATGTCATGTAGTGGAAATGGGAGTAAGTAAAAGAAGGCCTCATATGGAATATAAGTTAGGAGAACATACTATTAACCCATCAGAGAAAGAAAAGGACTTAGGGATAACTATTAGGGTTTGTCGACAACCCCGACACAGACAGAGGGCTGGTACTACAAAACCAAACCGATAACCTCATCATCCTTAACGACATCCATCAACATACCCATATTCCTCACCAAGCCCTCTATAACCCATCATCTCCAGACATCACCTTTTGCTCCCCAGAACTCGCCCCCACAACATCCTGGAGGGTGGTCAGAACCTTAGGCTCTGACCACCTCCCGATCATTATCACCACCAAAACCAGACTCACCCCAGCTAGCCACAAACACACATACACCAATTATAAAAGAGCTAACTGGGAAGCATTCACAAATGAGACAGAACATCACTTCACAACTCTAAACAGTACACCCATCACTAACATCAACAATGCTGTACACATACTCAATAAAACTATCCAAAACGCTGACAAGAAACACATTCCAAGAGGTAACAGAAAAAGACACAACCCCAACTTCACACCAGAAATTCAAAACCTCATCAGACAACGCGACATACTGAAACACTCCCCAGCACCCCACACACAAGACATCACACAACAAATTCAAGCACTCAACACCCAAACTAACAACAAAATACAAGAACAACAAAAACTAAATTGGAATAACTTCCTACAAACACTTGATCACAAAACAAACCCCAAAAAACTCTACAAAACACTAAACAACATCACACTTTCCAACAGCAACACAATCACATGCTGCAATCACAACAACAGACTCTACTCCTTCATGTAAACAACAAGCAAACACTCTCATCAATCACTTCTCACATGTCAGCCACCTAAAACCTCACAAAGACGACCGACGTGTCATCCGACGTAAGAGACAATTCCCCACAGACCCTGACTATACACCCTTCACCAATCACCAGACAAAGCATATCATCAACAATCTCAAGTACTCACCCGCCTGTGGCCTAGACAACATAAGCAACATACACCTCAGACACCTGGGACCACAAGGCATACAAGCACTCACTAACATATCAAACTACAGCTATTCACACAACACAATACCAGACATTTGGAAGCATGGTATCATCATCACATTCCCCAAACCCAACAAAGACCCCACGCTACCCTCCTCGCACCGCCCCATCACACTCCTTTGCTCCCCCTCCAAAGTCATGGAACGCCTAGTATTACAACTAATTACACCTGACCTACCCCTAGCTCCAACACAACATGGCTTTAGGCCACTGCACTCCACAAACACCCTTCTCACAGACCTTACACAAAGAGCTTTCGACGGCATCAATTCAGCTAGACCACCACACAGATCACTATTAGCCACACTCAGATCACTATTAGCCACACTCGACATTAGTAAAGCCTTCGATGCCATCCCCCGCCACAACCTAACAAACAAAATCTACAGCACAAAGATGCACAACAACACAAAAAGGTGGCTGGCCAACTTCCTAGCAGGCAGATGTGCACACGTATCTTTTGCCGGTCAGTCATCTAAAATCAGAAACTTTCCAAACGGAGTCCCACAAGGATCCGTCCTATCACCCGCACTCTTCAATCTGTACATGCTCGATATAACTACACCCAATACGCCCCAAATAAACTTAGCCTCCTATGCAGATGACATAACACTCACATGCACACACCATGACCCAAAAAGAGCAACAGATCTCCTTCAACCTTATCTCAACACACTACATGGCTGGTGCACTACAAACAGACTTAATCTAGCCCCAGCCAAATCCACCGCAACCCTGCTCACAAGTTGGACAGGAGAACACGAATACATCCCTCAACTCACCATAAACAACACACCCCTAACACATACACACACACCCAAAATCCTAGGAGTAACATATGATACTCATATGACATTCAAACAGCACACCACAAACATTAAAAAGAAACTGACACCCAGACTTAACGCCCTCAGGTCACTTGCTCACACAAAATTTGGACACAACAAAGAAACTACCACTACAGTATAAACAATACATAAGATCAGTGATGGAATACGCAAGCCCAGCCTGGGCTTCTAACCTAGCTGAAACACATCATAAGACCTTACAGACTATTCAAAACAAAGCCCTGAAGATCATTACAGGCTGCACAGCTACTGCACCCACAGATCACCTACATCAAGAAACCAAAATCCTCAAAGTCAAAGACCATCTGGACATGAGAGGCACTCAATTCCTGGCAGCAGCCTCCACAAACCAAGACCACCCACTAAACTACATGGCAACACACCCACAGACACCAAGAAATATCAAAACAACACCCAGCACACGGTATCACACACAATTATTGTCCTCTCTCCCTCCCTGCCCACCCCGAACCAACTTCCAGAAGCACATCCATACTCATATCTCTCACCGATCCATCCACTCACTCACAGACAACACGCAGCTGCATGCACGACCTCCCGAAATCCATCCTTCCGAATCCTCCCTTCCTCGCGAGGACAGAGTCCACCTGGCCAGGCTGAGATGCGGACACCATCCAGCTCTCCTGAGCTATCAGAAGAGACTGGATGGCTCCGTTGTCGACGCCTGCCCGGGATGTAACACAGCACCCCATACCATTAAACACATCATAGAAGACTGCATTTCACACAACCACTTACGCCAACAACACAATCTACACTCAATGAGAGCTCTGTGGGAAAGCCCGATCGTGGCCATGGCCTTTCTCAGGGGCTCGGGGCTGTTCGGCCAGGCAGCTTAGGGAACAACAACAACAACAACTATTAGGGGAGATCTTTCACCTGAGAATCATATTAATAAGATAGTGGGAGAAACATATGGACTGTTAAACAAAATAAAAATAGCCTTTAACTATATAAATGAAGAGATGCTGGAGAAAATAATAAAAACATTGGTCAGACCAAGACTGGAATATGCGGCAGTGGTGTGGGCACCACATCTAAAAAGGCATATAAAGAAGCTGGAAAAGGTTCAGAGAGCTGCAACTAGGGTGATACCAGAACTGAGAGAATTACCATATGAGGAGAGATTAAAGAAATTAAATTTACCATCTCTAAGGGATAGGAGGGAAAGAGGTGATATTATTATGATGTACAAATGTGTGAGAGGACTCGAGAAGGTGGACAAGAAGGATTATATTGTGAAAGTTAATGGTAGAACTAGGGGACATAGATATAAGCTAATGAAAGGAAGATGCAAAGGAGATGTGAGAAAGTATAGTTTCCCTTACAGAAGTATAAGTAAATGGAATCTGTTCGAAGATGAAGTGGTGTGTGCAAAAAACATTCATATTTTTAAGGCAAAGTTGGATAATTGTAACTCCCTAAAAAGCTCAACTCCTGTATACTACAATTAGGTAAATACATACATACATACATACATACATACATACATACATGCATGCATACATGCATACAGTCGAGTCCTAAAATAAGCAAGAATTTGGTGGACTAATGCGGTCGCTTAATTCGAGCAATGAGCAAAACGGAATTTGGTGGATGGCCGACACAGACTTTACAATGGACGAGACTTCTTATACCTAACAAAAGATAATGCAATAGTACAAAAAGGTAATTAAATTATAAAAATAGCTTGACTGTGTACTGACCTTAATCCTACAATGATTGGGTGTGTTATTTAAGCGGTGGGGGCTCCGAGGCAGACCCACAAGGCAGGGCGAGGTCAGCTAAACTGTGTCACTAGGTAGTCGCACAGTTGGAACAAACCTCGCTTATCTTGGTTTCACCTCAGATTTCCTTGCCTTTCATCCAGCATTCGCTTAATTTGACACAAATTCGCTCAATTCTGTATTTTAAGTTTAATATTTTGGTGCTCACTTATTTAGGGACTCGCTCAATTTGAACACATTTTGGGACCGTACTGTATACATACATACATACCGGTACATATATAAAATGTTAAGACTGAGTGTTCCACACATAAGTGCAGTTTCAGTCTCTTGTCCTAATGGCGGCGTTCCAGGCAACCCTGTTAAGGGCTGCTTCACTTGTCAAGTTCTTGGATTTGAGATCGGCACGTATAGTCCGATCCCAGGTCTTCCACGATCCACCCCATGGTGCAGCTCCCTCCACAATCACAGACCTGCATTTTTTCACCCAATTTTGTTCATCCATTCTCTCCACATGTCCATACCATCCCAGTCTACTTGTACGCATCGCCTCGCTAATACTCTTTATACCTAAACGTCTCCTCAGCTCAACATTTGTTATTCTATCCTGTAGCCTGGCCCCACACATCCATCTCACCATTCTCATCTCATTACGCTCCATTCTGTTGACATCCTCTACTTTAACGGCCCATGTTTCTGAGGCATACGTCATTGCACTTCTAACACATGAGGCATACACCTTTCCCTTCAGGGGGAGAGGCATTCTTTTCATGGTCAGGATTGGCATAAGTTCTCTGAACTTCCCCCAGCCACACCTAATTCTTGCAACAGTGGCAGCCTCGGCCCCACCACCGGCAGAGATAGTATCTCCTAGGTAACAAAACTTGTTCACCAGCTCCAAAGACTCATTTCCAAAATTCACAGCCACAGGATCATCACCTAACACAAGCTCGCCTTTGCACACTACGCACTCAAATTTCTCTATTTCTGACTTATCCTTCGGCAGGGGTCCCTTTATTCTACTACAGTTCTTACTCCCATGGTGTACCCAACATCGACAGATACTACATTAAATTGAGTTAGCGCCCACTCACTTTCCACACACTGCACATGGGTATGCACCGCTCTTTTCCACATTGCCTCGTCTCAATCTACAATTCATAATCTTGGTTTTGTTAATATTGACTCTTAAACCCTTGCTCGCCATGCCCTCTCTCCACTCTCTGAATTTGGCCTCAGCATCTTGCACACTGTCAGCTATTAGGACTAAATCGTCTGCATAAAACAGTTCCAACGGGAGTCTGCCTCTAAAAACTCTAGACAGTGCCTCCAAGACCATAATAAAGAGGAGGGGGCTTAACACTGAACCCTGATGGACTCCAACACGGACTGCGAACTCATCACTCAGTACACCCTTCACCCTCACCGCACTTCGCGAATCCTCATACATCTTCATTATCACACGCACCAGCCACTCTTCCACACCAAGTTTCCTCATAGCCCACTGCACAACATCTCTAGGCACCCTATCAAAGGCCTTCTCCAGGTCTACAAACACAAAGTAAAGATCCTTGACTTTTATTAAGTATCTTTCCTGTATCTGCCTGACTATGAAGATAGCATCGGTTGTACCCCGTCCTGGCATAAAACCAAACTGCATATCATCAATAGAGATGCTTTGCCTGATCAAACCCTCAAGGACTCTCTCACAGACCTTCATGATTTGGTCAAGCATTTTCAGGCCCCTATAATTTCCTCTATCTAGCGCATCCCCTTTTCCTTTGTATATATTCACTATCACACTTTTGAGCCAATCCTCTGGGATTTTCTCATCCTTAATAATGGTGTTTATCATCTCAGTAACTAAGTTTACACCAGTCTCCCCTGAGGCTTTTATCATCTCAGCGACAATGTCAGAGCAACCTGGAGCTTTACCGTCCTTCATTTTATTGATTGCGTCGCTCACTACAGCTCAGGGGGCCCAGATATTGGTTTTACGATACTAAGCTGTTCCTTATCCCATTCAAACTCTACATTTAGCAATCGTTCATAGTGTGCCTTCCATGCTTCTCTGATTTCATTTTCTGCATACACAATCTTCCCATTGTCGTTTCTAACACACTGTTCACCTATAATATCCCTACTGTCATTTTTAACTCGCCTAGCTAGGTTGAAGATCCCATTGGGATTGTCAGTGTTACACACTTGTTCGAGGACCAGGTCCTTAATGCGATTTTTAGCATTGTAAATAACTCTTTTGGCAGTTCGTTTAGCTGCCTGGTATTCCTCCTTGCTGCCTCCTTTCTTCCATGCTTTGAAGCATCTCCTTTTCTCTTTCACAGCATGTTCTACCTCATCGTTCCACCACCAGGAGGTCTTATTCCTGGGGTGACCCTTTGTTTTCCCACAGACTTTGTCAGTGGCAGCGAGAAGGCTATGCTTAAGAAAATTCCATTGACTATTTACATCGTTAGGCCTAGCTTCCTTATTTCTATTAATTTCCTCCAGTTCACTATGAAACCTATCCCTAACTTCCTTGTTCTTCAGCAGCCACACTTTCCTTTTGGGTATGTATACCTTCTTGCGCTTAGGATCTCTGTATAAGCTCATGTCGCACACAAGTAGCTTATGCTGGGGGATACATTCTTCGCTCGGGATGACCTTTACATCTCGAACTAGTTTCCAGTCTTTCCTGTTAACCAAGATGTAATCTATCTGGCTACTGGAGACCCCAGAGTTATATGTGATCAGGTGGCTCTGTCTTTTCTTGAACTTTGTGTTACACACAACCATGTTGAGTGCAACGCAGGACTCCAATATATATTCGCCTTCCAGATTTCTCCTTCCGTAACCATTTCCTCAATGTACCCCCTCGTATCCATCTGCAGATGCTCTCACATGACCATTGAGGTCCCCCCCCCACGATTGTTATTTCATTCTCCGAGAGGCCTGAAATGACACTGACTGTGTCATTCCAGAAGTCCTCTTTTACATACATACATACATACATACATACATACATACATTTATAGACTGAGAACTTCACACGAAGTGCGGTTCCAGCCTCACTTCCTAATGACGGCGTTCCAGGCAGCCCTGCTCAGAGCTGCCTCACTTATCAGGTTTTCTAATTCAAGATCAGAGCATATACGGTAGTCTGATCCATCATCTTTCTAGGTCTATCCCTTGGTGCAGCTCCCACCAATTTCACGACTTGCATTTTTTCACCCAGCTTAGTTGATCCATTCTTTCCACATGCCCAAGTCATCCAACCTGCTTGTATGTATCTCATCACTTATACTCATGATACCTAGTACTGTCTCCTCAGCTCTTCACTAGATATCCTATCTTGCAGTTTGGCTCCCCACTTCCATCTCACTATTCTAATCTTGTTATGTTCCATTCTTTTGATATCATCCGCTTTGACAGGTTCCGTTGCTGAAGCATATGTCATTGCGCTTCTAATTCAGGAAGCGTAAAAATGAAGCCCTAAAATATTTAATATTTTGTGATATTGCCCAGCCAGGGCTCGAACCCAGTCCAGTACTGCAGCACTTCAACACCATAACCACTAGGACACCGAGGAGCTTTTTTTGTTGTTGTTGCTGTTCCCCAGATTGCCTGGCCGAACAGCCCCAAGGCCCCGAGCAAGGCCAAGGCCAAGGAGCTTAAACGTAGTGGCTTCATTTGGAATCAAATCCCATCCACCACCACCCACTCATTTTAGATTTCTAATACTGTATTATGGATAATTTTTGTCATTATTCGTTGTACTCTACCACATGGGTAGAGGCCCCCCTAACCCCCTGGGGGGGGGTTGTTTAATAAAAATAAAGGTTATGATTAAGAATTAGACTTACTGGTATGGAATGGCATGGAATTAGTATGCATTTGAGGTGTTAGATATAATATATAAGTTGGCTATGCCTGTTGACTAGAGGAATATACAGTAATTCATGACCAAATAATGAAATCTCTGATTGTAACCGGACACTGTATTCACCAGGTGAGAGTTTGGGGTCAGTGTACACCTACAACGGCATCACCAAACTGGTGTGTGGAGACTGGGGGGTGACAACTGGTACTGAGGGAGGGAGGCTAGAGTTCTGGTCTCTCGTTGATAAACAAAGAACGGCCTACATTGACGCCTTCCAGTCTCAAGTCTCCGCTATGTGTGTAAGTAGGTTGTTTGTGTTGTATGTTAGGTTGGAATATGGGATTGGTTGGTGTGGGGTATTATAATGTAAATCTTGTAAAATAAACAAACCAAAACTTGGACGACACAATATAAAAGCAAAAGAATTCATCAAAATCGCTATGTGGAAATAACGCTTAATAATATCAAATTTGAAATAAAATAACATGATCCACCACGTAGGGTGTACACCACTCCTGGTGTACATATCAGGAGTGAAATATACAGTTAGTTTGCTGTGAAGTTTGAATCAGTTGCTGTTCGCTGATGACAGCATTGGTGGCGGATTCTGATGAGAAACTGCAGCGGGTAGTCAAAGAGTTTGGTGTGGTTTGTGGAAGGAGGAAACTGAAGGTGAACGTCAATAAAAGTAAAGTAATGGTATGTATTAGGGGAGAGCATAGGGTGAATCTAGATGTGAGGATGGATGGGGAAATATTGGAACAAGTAGAGTGTTTTAAATATCTAGGAGGAACGATAAGCAGGAGTGGAGGTAAAACAGAGAGTGTGTGAAGGAAGGAAGGTATTCGGAGCAATGGGAAGTATGTGGAAGACGAGAAATCTCGGAGTGAAAGTAAAAAGTGCACTGTATCAAGGAATTGTTGTGCCAACAGTGATGTATGGGGCTGAGACATGGGCTCTGAAGAAAAAGGAGAAAAGAGGGCTGGATGTGATGGAGATGAGCTGCTTGAGGAGTATGTGTGGAGTTACTCGTAGAGACAGATTGAGGAATAAAGAGATACGTAGGAGAGTGGGGCAGCAGGAACATTTGTCAGCCAGAGTGGACAGAAGGGTGCTGAGCTGGTATGGTCATGTTGAACGAATGGGAGATGAAAGGCTTACAAAGAGAATATGTGAGTCAGGTACAAGGGGAGATAGAAGGGCAGGAAGACCCCCATTGAGATGGAGAGACTGTGTAAGAAAGGCTTTGGATGATAGAGGAATGACTATAGATCAGGCAGGGGAAGTGGTTGTGGACAGGAGTGAATGGAGAATTCTTGTGAATAGTTGAATGAACACGTGGTCATTTGGAGTAAGGGGTCGGGCGCAAGTTGGACTGGATAATAGTCCATCAGGCGCCTGGCCCGGGGAGACGATTAATATGAAGGGTGCGCCTGGAAGTGTGGTTGGAGGGCTTGTGGCTTTGGCTCCGCTGCATGTCTGCCTGCCGAGATCGGAACCTCTCCGGGTGGTCGGGGGCCGGGGGAGTGCTGGAGCGACCTTGGTGACCCTGGTCTCTGGGTCTTCTCCTGGGTGACCTGGATGTGAGTGAGTTTGTGCTTTTTGTCTGTGTTTATTTGTTGTTTTATGTTGTTTTTGTGTTTTCCCTGTTCTTGCTCTGTCTTGAGTCGGCTACCCCCAAAATGGGGATTGGGCCTGAGCATATAGATAGATAGATAGATAGAGTTTGCTGTGGGTGAAGGTACAACTTTGGTATTGTTCAATTTAGACTAAGAACAGTGAGATCCTGACTATAGGCCTATACACTTATTTGAATTTGTATCGCACCCAAATTAGATAAGTATATAACGGTAGTATATGATTCAGTTTCTACCACCGTGCACTCCTTGCTCAAGAGTGGGGATAGGGTGGGTGCCCTGATGTTTCAGGGACTTCAGTGGACAGTTGCCATAGATTGCTAGACCGCACCTTGAACCCTCGATCTCTCGGTTTGCAGGCGAGTGCTCTACCAACCGCACTATGGCTTGTATATTATTCATAATACCCCAAATGCTTCAGGGTTTGCTTTATATGTTAAAAAATAAAATGGGTGTATACTTATTATGGCATATGAGTGTACAGTAGAATTGTAATCTTTCTCCACCTCTAAACAAACCTATGCCAGGAGTATCAGGAGTTAACTATTGGCTTGAATTAGACTAGCAGTTATGAAATATATCCCCATTGTACACTCAACCAAAAAACAATCTTTACACAGGTGAGCAATAGAAACTTGTGTGAACGGAATAAATCTGGTGAAACATACGTATTATCAAAACATTTTGAATCACTTCCAGAATATTTAGAGAGTTAGTGTAAAGATTGTTTTTTGGTCGAGTGTACCGTACCGGTACTTATATAATGTTATATACTGTAAATGGTTTTCTACTCCCAGACAAACGGCAACGAAATCTATGCTGGTAGTGCGACAGGTGAGGTAGGAGTATGGCAGGTTTCCCCCAGTGGCCAAAACCCCACCACCTTGTACATGATGGAGCCGGACTCTCCTACGTTTGTGTCCCTGCGTCGCCTGGTTGCCATCACACACAACCAAGGGAACATCTACCTCGGTGATTCAAACCCCAACATCAAAGTCCTGGCTTGGCGAAAGAGTAAGTAGATTTTTTATTGTGGTTTTTGGTATTGGAAGCTAGAAGATTGCCAAAAAATATATTGTATTTTAAGGGAAAGTCAAACAATCACTTTTCTGGTCAAGTTTTCAATGTTTGGACTCCCCCAGAGGGCCTTCATCCATGGTGGAGAGAAAAAAGAATATGCCCCTCGCATCCTACTGCGTGCTGTACGAGGCGTCTAATAGGTGGGGATGGCGCTAGACTTGTGGACCAACAGCCATCGCTATATAATGAAGCCTTTATTCATCTGGCTCTGCCCTGGTATGGCACTGCCGAGGCTGGTGAGGAGCAGATAGATGCCACAGGGGACTATACTAGCCCTACCTGGGTGCTGTTTTGGTGCTACACCAGAATCGGCCACAGTGTTTACTTGTGGGGCAGCTTTGTGGCATGACTTCATTATTCTTTAGTCCAAGTTGCCTAATGGTGGCACACCGACATTAAATGTTGCCCCCCTGGGCCTGGATCTGGCACCTTGGGTCAACCCATCTAGTGGGGAGATTGTAGGCACCAATCGAGCAGGGCAGTACCCAGGGGAACAGGCCACATAGGTATATGTTAAGGAGATGCTGGAACTCCTGTTTTATTTGCCTGGCTTCCCTCACTGTTTCTATTTGTGCCTCACCTATACAGAGAGTTTACAAGCCAACCAACTCTCAGAAACACCTCCTCCTCCTATTCATTTAACTACATTTAACACTTTCGCGTGCCTGGCCTACCCTCTCCCGCCTACCTAGGAAGTGAGCCACGCTCCCCACCTCCCACCTCTCCACCTCCCACCTACCCAGTACTGAGCCGCGTGGTATAGTAAAACGCTCGCCCACCCTAGTACTCCAGCTTGGGCTGGTTACCGTTCACTTATGCCTTTTGTCTCTTTTATATTAAAAAAAAAAATAAATAAATAAATAAATAAATAAATAAATAAATAAAACACAGTCGAATGGACCCAGAGGGTACAGTGCATAGTGCTCCCGAGACTTGCACTTTCCGCCCAACAGTCTAGGGGCCCGAACCTGGAGGCTGCCCTGTCATTAGGCGACTAATACCAGGCCAGCCGTAGTGCCGTGTCCGCGCACGTGGTGCGTGTCTGCGGCTGGTTCTGGTGGAGTGCACCGGGGCCATTGGATTCTACCCCTTGGTAACCCTTGGGTTAAGGTGCTGGAAATGGCCTCCGGGAGAGTCTGGAGTCGGTGTCCTAGGGACGGTAAGATTTTCTTGCCAGCTTCAAATATTACCAATTATGACAGATAATCAAACGAAAAAAAAACGTAATTCTGATGTTAATTAACCGCACAAGAGACGAAATGCAGCCTCCCGCACGTTGAGTTTTGCAAGCATGAATGTAGGTAGGGTAGGGTGGGGTGGAATCGCCGTGGGGTGAAATCTCCGCGGCGATTCAAACGCTCATATCTCCGAAACTAGTGAATGGATTCGGCTGCTGTTGGGCTTAGGTTTTAGAGGAATTCCGACCTAACATTAAGTCATTATGAGGTTTTTATCCATTGTGCAAAATAGCTTGAGAAATTGAATTATTTACCACGGTAATTGATTTAACGGTCACGGAGATAAAATCGGCGGTTTGGTTTTCTCATAATAAAATACAGTTAGTCACCACATCCTCCTAGGCGAACCAATTAACGTAGAGACTTCTAGTTTTCACCATTCTCAAGAGGAAGATTAGAGCTTGATTAAGAAATTTAGTTGATGTCTGTAACCCTTTCCATTTCGGAATACGATCGAGTTCAAATTAGTGCGTAGTATGCGGCGATCTCACCCCTCCGGGCGGGATGAACTCGCCGCGCCGTAGGTATGTTTATTAAAATCTGTGGCGTGGCCTATATAATTTTTATGAAAAAAACTATTATAGGTATCTCTAGCAGAGGACCAGAATGTATCGATAAAGCAAAGAAAACAAAATATATTCCATATGTGGCAGTTTTTATTGAGCGAAAACCTCCGTTGGCGGCGGATTCACCCCGCCCTACCCTAGTATGAGTGGCAGAGCAAATGAAGTTTTGGAAGTACAGTACTTGAGCGCAGAAGAGTAGATGTGTGCTGCCCCCAGGAAACCTGTTGGAAGGGGTGTGGTGTGCAGTGGATAATTGGAAAAAGCAAGATATACTGGATCTACTGGAAGGGAGACCAATCTGGAAAAGCAAATGGTGGAGTGGGTGTCGTCTACCTGATTTTTTCCAGCTGATACTCGAGAATTGTGGATGTGGCAACTGCGCGGTAATGTCCCGTGATTGGTCGGAGTGAATGTGTTTTATTTCGTAGGTTGTTTGTGATAAACATTAAAATAACTGTTTCATTGTAAATATTTGACTCATCATATCTACAAAGTATAATAGTGTCTTCTATTATAAATCTCGTAAATGCCGTTTAGCATTGCTATTTTGCAATACAAGCAGGCATTAACCAAAAATGCATCTGTACCAAACTCAACTGATGCCCAAACGAACACTACAGTTCAGTACACTAATTTTATTTGAAAATTAAATTACATTTGACTGTTTAACCTCTGAAGTGCGCATGGGGGGTATGAGACACCACACTCCTGTGCTGACGTATTTGAGCTGTTTCCATCACTAACATCGTTATTTTACCATAAATAGCATTAATACTTATCCATATGCGCCTATTATAGGTTGATTATAAAGGTATTAACCTGTTACAACAATAAAACAAGTGGAAACAGCGTTTGGATGGTCAAAATCGGCGATACAGGCCGGGAGTTACATAATGTATGGCTGAGGCAACCTCCTTTCCCGCCACTTTTCCCCACGTCTGGAGAGAGACTGTCGATCGATACTCTCTCTCTCTCTCTTGCACTCGCTTGCTAACAGTGATGACAATGCCCTGCTTGCAACTCGCTAATGTTAGCACGAAAATATACCACAGAATAAGGGAATAACAGGTAAAATAGGTGATAACTGAAGGAGGGGAGGAAAGTGGGGAAGGAGGGGAGGTGGAGGAGTGATATTTGGCATGGCCCAGGGGCAAAAAAAAAAAAAAAAAAAAAAAAAAAAAAAAATGAATGTATAAATTAACCCTCCAGCCCCGGGGGCTATAGCTTGCGACTGTGCTGCGGTACCGGGTGTTTTGACGATCTTTGGGCTATGTTAACTACTCTGTAAGTCAATGAATATGGCATGTAATGTTGTGAATAAAAAAGAATAATGTTCCACAAACCTTCCTCTGTCGAATGGCGTTGAGTAGAGGTCTCTAGCCCCTCTGGTTGCATAATGGTGAGCGCGGGAAGACGAGTGCTTTTCGGCGGCAAATTCTTCCCGCGTTCGGTCGCGTCGCCCCGGCCATGGCTACGACGCACCTAGCCGCTCGTCGCGCCAAAGTATTTATCTCCCTTAGACGATTTTAGTGTTTGATATTGAGAATGTGATGTTTATTTGATATTTTTCTAGTTATTTTGAGGCCAATTATATAAAATATGTTTATTAGGGTATCACTGTCACTGATATTGCTAATTTTCACTCGATACCGTACATTTTATTAGTAATTGAGGTAGGTTATTGTTGTATTAGGCACTGATTATTCGTTATTACAGGTGTTTATTATTCTTTGGTCATCAAGTATTGTGTCTTGTGTCACTTTCACTTTGATAAATATGCTTTAGAGTGTCACTGTCACTGATAATGCTCATTTTCACTCGATACCGTACATTTTATTAGTAATTGAGGTAGGTTATTGTTGTATTAGGCACTGATTATTCGTTATTACAGGTGTTTATTATTCTTTGGTTGTTGTTGTTGTTCCCTAAGCTGCCTGGCCGAACAGCCCCGAGTCCCTGAGAAAGGCCATGGCCACGATCAGGCTTTCCCACAGAGCTCTCATTGAGTGTAGATTGTGTTGTTGTCATAAGTGGTTGTGTGAAATGCAGTCTTCTATGATGTGTTTAATGGTATGGGGTGCTGTGTTACATCCCGGGCAGGCGTCGACAACGGAGTCATCCAGTCTCTTCTGATAGCTCAGGAGAGCTGGATGGTGTCCGCATCTCAGCCTGGCCAGGTGGACTCTGTCCTCGCGAGGAAGGGAGGATTCGGAAGGATGGATTTCGGGAGGTCGTGCATGCAGCTGCGTGTTGTCTGTGAGTGAGTGGATGGATCGGTGAGAGATATGAGTATGGATGTGCTTCTGGAAGTTGGTTCGGGGTGGGCAGGGAGGGAGAGAGGACAATAATTGTGTGTGATACCGTGTGCTGGGTGTTGTTTTGATATTTCTTGGTGTCTGGGTGTGTTGCCATGTAGTTTAGTGGGTGGTCTTGGTTCGTGGAGGCTGCTGCCAGGAATTGAGTGCCTCTCATGTCCAGATGGTCTTTGACTTTGAGGATTTTGGTTTCTTGATGTAGGTGATCTGTGGGTGAAGTAGCTGTGCAGCCTGTAATGATCTTCAGGGCTTTGTTTTGAATAGTCTGTAAGGTCTTATGATGTGTTTCAGCTAGGTTAGAAGCCCAGGCTGGGCTTGCGTATTCCATCACTGATCTTATGTATTGTTTATATACTGTGGTGGTAGTTTCTTTGTTGTGTCCAAATTTTGTGTGAGCAAGTGACCTGAGGGCGTTAAGTCTGGGTGTCAGTTTCTTTTTAATGTTTGTGGTGTTCTTTGGTCATCAAGTATTGTGTCTTGTGTCACTTTCACTTTGATAAATATGCTTTAGAGTGTCACTGTCACTGATAATGCTGATTTTCACTCGATACCGTACATTTTATTAGTAATTGAGGTAGGTTATTGTTGTATTAGGCACTGATTATTCGTTATCACAGGTGTTTATTATACTTTGGCCATCAAATATTAGGTCTTGTGTCACTTTCACTTAGTTATATGATTTGTAAACGTTTTATATACAATTTATTGTGTCTTTTTTCACTGATTTATATATTTCTATAGGTTCTAATCATATGAATGTCACTTGGTATATACATATGTGTCACTTTCACATATTATTATTATGGTGTAATTGTATTTGTATCAATTTTCTCATAATACATGACTTTTGTATTACAATAAATTGGTTTTCTTCCACTTTTTGCCTATATATAATTATAGTGTACATATTGTCATTTTATTTGGCAATTTCAGTATGATTATTAGAACTCCAGCTTGGAGTGGTAATCAAAGAAGCACTCTAAAGCACAGAGTGCCACCTTGCACTCCACACACTCCATGGTTGACTTTTTACCTGGCCTCGGCCTCACCCTGCTGTTGTAGCAGACATGGCACCGCTTCTGCTGTGTTCTTCCTGATTCATTCTGAGGCAGGGAACCAAGCCTGTGCCTAATCAAGTATTGAGCACACTGCAAGCGGTCAATAACGGCGGGCCCAGGATGTGCCACTGCCCTCTGTGGCGTAGCATACTTCTCCAGGAGCTCCGTCAACACCTGCTTTTGGAACCTCCGCAGGCTATTGAACTTCATGGGTGTGTTCACATTCCGAAGCTTGTATATATTGTAGGCATTCAGAACTGACATGTCCACCATATGCAGAAAGAACTTTTTGTACCATCTGCACGAGGCACGCAGGCAGTCAATGAAGCCTATCTGCATGTCGGACTTGTCCACCAGCCTCATGTTGATGTTGTAGTCCAGGACAGCATCGGGCTTGGTCACCCTGGCCTGGGTGCGGCGATCCACCTTGCCAGTCTCCACCATTTCCCCCTTGTGGATGGTGGTCAGGAGGTTGACCTTCCGCTGGTCGTGCCAGTGGATAGCCAGAATGGGCCCCGACTTCTTCTTGAACACATCACCTTTTTTGGTTTTTGGAGGGAAAGGTGGCATGCCCTTCCTTTTCCCTCGTACTGTGCCTACAGTCCCCGTCTTGCGCTCATGCAGGTACTGTGAGAGAGTGGGGGACGTGTAATAATTGTCCGTGTAGAGGACGTGATTCTTGTGAAAGTAGCGGTCCATCATGGCTTGCACCACTGCTCCGCCAAAGCCAATGAGGGGGTCCACAAGCAAGTCCCCTTCCTTCCCGCTGTAGACCAGGAAGTCCAGGACATAGCCAGTTTGGCAGTCGCACAGCACAAAGAATTTTATGCCAAAGCGATGTCTTTTTGAGGGGATGTACTGCCGGAAGCTGAGTTTTCCCCAGAACAGCACAAGAGACTCGTCAATGACGACCTTGCGGAAGGGCTTGAAGTAGGAGGTGAAGCGTTCTCGCATCATCTCGTACAACGTCCTAATCTTCCACAGCTTGTCTGGGAGGTGGACGTCAAGGTTGGTGACAAGATGGAGCGCTGCGAGGATATCAAGGTACCGGTCGCGAGACATATATTTCCCGAAGGCAGGGGTGGATATCAGATCATTGGTGATCCAATAGTCAGGCAACCTATGCTTCTTGACATGAGGCATTAGCATGGTGAGTGCCAGGAACACCATGAACTCTTTATGAGTCACTGGGGTCCACTGCCTCATGTGGCCCTTGGTCACCTTGCCCTAAAAGTGGACCTGGAATTGGTGCTGCTTATTTGTCTCTTTGACAACATAGCCTACCACCTCCTCATCAAAGAAGGCCTCAAATAGTTTGTGTGGTGGAGCATTGGGGCCTACAGGAAAATTGGGGGTAATGCCTGAACCCTCCAGTACCTCATCAAAAGCTGGCACACACACATACATACATAAAATTTTAAGACTGAGTGTTCCACACATAAGTGCAGTTTCAGTCTCTTGTCCTAATGGCACATCAGGGTTGTATCCATCCTCATCAACTACGTCTTGCCACTGAAAAACGTAGAATGGGTCTTGTCTACGCTGACGAGGAGCTCCAGCTGGTGGCCCAGCACGCCCATGGCCAACTCGGGAGGCGCGCGCCCTAGGGCGGCGAGGGCGTCGGCCAGGGCGGCGGGCAGCACGACGGGCAGCACGATGCCGGGCCAAGCGGATGGGTCGAGGGTCGTCGATGTCCATATAGTCATCGTCAGAGTGGTCATCTTGCCCTGACGGTGGACCTATGTAATCATGGCCAGAGTCTTCAGAGAGGTGCCCTTCATCATCAGTGGCCCCCACATAATCTGGCGGGGAACCAGTGATGCGTGGGCGGCGTGCAGGTGGGGAAGGAGTGGCAGGTGAGGCTGTGTCCCACCGAGGTCCTGGGCTCCTTGGCCTGCGACGAGTGACAAAAAGCAATGTTTCACTGTCACTAGGCCCAGGTATTGGTGATGCGAGCTCAAAGACTTCTTCAGGAAGACATGTTGAAGGCGGGAGAGGTGGGGAGGACCGTGGGGAAAGTTGCGGGGATGTATTGCTTGGGCCGGCCGGGGTGGACGCCGCGGGAGCCTCGAACAAAACTCTCTTACTTTTCTTAATTTTTTTGGTATATTTCCTACCTTTCCCCTTTTCGGCAGCAGTATGTCTCCTGTCGGGGGACCTAGGAGGCAAATAGGCCGAAAGTGAGGGGTCCTCAACCCTTGGCAATGGTGGGGGTGGTGGGGAAGAATGCGGGGCATCCGGGTCATCTTGGGTGGCGTGGGTAGATAGGGAGACAATGGCGGACGAGAAGGGTCACCACGCTGACCCTCACTCACAGCCTCATCCTCACCAAGTAGTTTTGCTTGTTCCCTAGCTGCTGCGGCCGCCTTCTCAAGTATTTTCTGCTTATACAAATGTAGCTTGAAAGGCGATTTACCTGGGGATGGGCTTGGAGTCGTGTCACTTATGCGAAATTTGGTGAGTGACCTTGAACTCTCCCACTCACTCACTCTCTCAAGTTCACTGTCTTTAGGTAAACCAGCTTCCTCAACAACTGGTACATCACCTTCATCACTCTCATCACTGTCATGTTCTCTCGCAAATCCCAGGAATTGCTCTTCTTTGTCACTCTCATGGCCATAATCACTCGACTTATAATTACTGGAGTCGTCACTGACTTCATCATCAACATTATGCTTGGCATCAGCTCGCTCATAAAGTCTCAATGTCGTCTCAATACCTCCGGGAGATAACACATTTAGGCGATGGCGTCGGGGTAAGGCGCGACGAACTAGCAAGGGCGTCGTAGGAAGCACGGTATCGGACACAGCGGAATCACTATTTGGCGTACTGTCCATGATGGCGTCGGGGTAGATACTGTTGCTGTGGCGTCGTTTACGCCTGGTGGCGCCACCGGCACCTACCGTCCCATGATACCAAAAATGTACGCGCGGCATTCGAAAGCACGCACGCAAGCAATGGGCGTTCAAGAGCCCTTCCGGGTTGCGCGGGCCGAGGTTGTTATGGGCGTTCAAGAGCCCTTCCGGGTTGGAGGGGTTAACCCTCCAGCCCCGGCTATGTATTATATATATATTCCTCGAAACCCGGGTGTTTTGGCCGAAAAACGTCTAGGCTAGGCTACCGTATATTCGTTAATCAGACTGCTTCCCGCATTCCCGCGCATCCCCAAGCGTAGCTGTGTTATTTACCTGTAGAATGGCATTAAGTAGAGCTCTCTAAGTCAACTGGTTGAGCTGTGATGATGATTTCATTGGAGATAACTTTATGGCCAAAACAGCCACTTTACACCACTTTTCGATACTTAACAACAACATACAGGCACACACGAACAAGCGACGCTCTCCTTCTTGTGGCCGGAGATGCGGGGCGTCGGTCCAGTTGGCTGTTGTTTACATGCGTCGGACCGACGCCTCGCACACGAAGCTCACAGGCTTTCAACCACTGGGCGTTCAAGAGGCCTTCCGGGTACCTGTTATATGCTTTTTTATGGGCGTTCAAGAGCCCTTCCGTGGTGAGAGGGTTAATATAATTTATCGTATAGAGCAACCTAGATGTGGTACGATAATTTGGGCTCCTGGCGTTTTGCCAAGGCAGCAAGGTGTGCCTTCGAGGAACGGCAGAGCCTTCACGAACACCAACCAGTTAACATCTATTTTCCGCCCTCAGTTGATCGTACTTTTGAGCCTCTAATCACAATACACTGTCAGCAATACAAACAGCTACACCATCACGACGCTCTCATCGACGCCATGACTGACTGACAGATAAGCATAATATTCATGTCCATTCCCATGTAATCATTTATTCTTTCTTTAACTTGACTCGTGTCTCGGGACCGAAGTCTCGTTCCCCATTGTCCACCGCCATATTGGGTAAAACGTTCTCCCTTGCCTCATTGGCACGTAGAACTATTGGTGAGTTAATTCCTGGCTAATATTAACCCTTATAACCTTACCCTATATATAAATTTATTATGTGAGACCTTTGGATATAACTTAGCTTGTTTCAGATTGAATTCAATTTAGATATGGAGTAGTTTTCATTTAGATTGATTTATTTGATTCATTATAGCTTAGTAATATTTAACTTCCATTGATAGTTTACCACATAAGGCAAGTACTACATTTAACCCTTAACTGGCGGCGCGCAACATATGTCGAGTGAAAGAAATTTGGACTATGTGGCGGTTCACAACTTATGTCGTGTGCCATTTTCAGCACGTAATGTTGCTGAGAGAAAGAGATAAGTGGTGGCAGGAGAGTAGCAAGCGTATGACTGCTCCAGACCACCGCGGCGGACCTACTGACATGAATCCCACCCTCCCCCACCCTCACGCACTCGCTACACAGGGAATTATGTAGGGAAACTACCTAATTACATGGTTTTTGCACTCGTGTTGCGCGATCATTGCAAGAAAACTAGCGGTTGTACAAGGATGGTTGGGGTGTCATTGGAAAGCTCTGTTTATGCCCTTTCAGGGATAGATACTTGTTTTACGCTCTGGGTCTTATTTAGGCATGAAAATTATCACGTAAACAACCCTATTTAAGGTAAAAACACCCCGCTGGGCGGTACATATAAATTACCGCCTAGGCCGCTCGTTAGGTGTTAAAGTAGCCTACATGTTAATGGAATTTATTAAATGTAGTGTTGGGGGAGGGGGGAAGTGGTTGGAACAGCCGTTCCTGAGGCGGGAAGTTTAAATCTATTGACCAGACTCTGTTATCAAGCTTTTCACTCAGGGGTATATTAATGTAAATATATTCATGGGTATACACATGTTTATGTAGCCAATGCTACTTCTTTTATTTTACTTGTACGAAAATTGGGTAGCCTACAGCCGTGAAGATTTGCTCCTGTTGTTTACCCTAAACAACTCTGCCTCACCAAGCCTATAAACCACTTGCGAGTTTCAGGCTTTTTACTTTGTAGATATGATGAGTCAAATAATTACAATGAAACAGTTATTTTAATGTTTATCACAAACAACCTACGAAATAAAACACATTCACTCCAACCAATCACGGGACATTACCGCACAGTTGCCACATCCACGATTCTCGAGTATCAGCTGGAAAAAAATCAGGTACTGTATAGTATCCGAGGAGTGGGAGAAGAGTGTAATTGAAATAAAGAGAGTAAATGAAAGATTTGATTGTATTGAAGCTGAAAGTTGATGAAAGAACTATGAATGTGATATCGGCATATGCCCCACAGGTTGGCTTAAGAAGAGATTGTAAAGAAGCCTTTTGGAACAACCTCATTGGGGTCGTTTCGGGCCTCTCGGAAAAGGACATCATAGTAGTAGGTGGAAACCTCAACAGTCATGTGGGAGCATGTACTGATGGGGCGGCGTCTACGCCGTGGGGCCACCTCCCGAGGCTGCCAACCGCGGATGGCTGCCGACCCTCCACGGCCGAAGACAAAATCAACGACCAGTGGAGGAAAACCGGATGCCGGCCGCGGGGAGCAGTTTCGGGAGCCAAACCGTCACAACCATCCCCTGTCCCCTCCCTGGGGGCACGGGTCCTTGGAGCGGCTTCGGTCGCGCCGGGAATTTCCACACCTCTCACACCTCACACATCACACAGTTTTTCCTACACCGAGAAATGACTCTCCGGCTGTCATTTCTCGAAGACTTCTTCTAGCCGGAGACATTGAGAGCAACCCAGGACCCACGTACACATACATATGTCCAACTTGCTCAAAACCCATCACTTCGAGTCGCCATACTAAGGGTTCAGTTCTCTGCAATTCATGCGGGAACTGGACCCACTTCACCTGCACAACACTTGCCTCCAAGAAACACTACACAAACACCTGGACCTGTTCCTCATGCCCCTCCCTCTCCCAGTCAAATCCCTCACCTAAAACCCATCCACCTCTCCTCCCCAGCCCACCTAACCTTCCCATATCATCCACTCCCCCCCCCTAAAACCCGTCCACCTCTCCTCCCTAACCCACCTAACCTTCCCATACCATGGAGTTTGAAAGTAATCTTGATAAAGCATGGGGAAGACAAGATTTGAAGTTTGATTATAAAACAAAAATACAGAATAGTAAAAATGTTGCGTCTGCTACCGCCGCCGCCAACACCGTGAACGACCGCAGCAGTGCAAGTACTGGTACTGAGCTGGATACACAGGCATAGTTTGCCTTTTTCCAGAGGATCTACTGTAAGAAACTGTAAGTATATATACGGACTCGCCGAAAATAAATTGTAGCAGGGAAACGACTGCACCTATGGCTTTCATATTTCTACCACATGTACCTTACCCTTCTGGCTTCTTGCCCCCACCAACACAACCCCCTCCCCCCACCCACTCGCTGACTATCGGTCGCCTCGCAAAGAAAAAAAAGGAAAATATGTGGCGGCGAAACGACTGAACCAATCGGTTCCATATTTGTGTGACAAGTCCCCTACCCTTCTGTCTTCCCCCCACCACACCCCAACCTCCCTCCCACCACCCACTTCCAGCGTATCCGTACGAAGAAAAGGAAAAAAAGGAAAATCCGTGGTGGCGATACTACCTCACCAATCGGCTTCATATTTGTAACACAAGTCAATTACCCTTCTACCTTCCCCCCACCATCCCCCAAACCACCCTCCCACCTATATTTTCTGATACCATAAAAGTCACGGTGTTTACTCTGAAAATTTCAGCTACATTCGCGACCATCGGGGACCTGATTTCTGGCCAAAATGGACAAGGGGAGTGTTTTTTTTACCATTATCCTTCCTTTCTCACCCAACTTGATAGATTTAGCCAAAAAAATAAAAATACAAAATACTCTGGCACTGGCGGTGACACAGCTTCACTAATTAGCTGGCACTCAGCGGGTTAACACTGAAAATAATGCATATATCTGTCTTGAAGGCAAATACTGTATGAAAAAGCACTCTTGATTGAATAATGTGAGGCATTAAGAATGCCACCATCTCATAGAAGGTTTTGATGGTAGGTACTGAAGGTATTGCAGTTGATATGGGAAGAACCATCTATTTTCTACAATATGTGATAAATTAATGAGTAACTTAGCAGTGATTGGTTATGAAAGTAACCCCTGGCCTGGGCACAACTATGGGGAGTACAAGCAAAGGGATAAAATTCTATGAATTTGACACTAACATAGCACTCAACACTCGAGGAAATAAATATTAGTTACAATATTAATACACACTTTCACAGAAAAAAGGGACACTGCAGCTAAAGAGCCAAGGCTCGTATATTTAGTTGAAGCAAAGTGGTCCTGAATACACGAACGTCGACCAGCCTGGAAAACTAAGTCCTTGCTTATTCAGGTTACAAGTGAAATACAATTACGAAAAATACATTCCCAAACGCATAAACAACTCACTATGCAGTTAGACTCACTATGGACTAAGAGCTGATGCGTTTGGGAGGGGCTATGGAAACTGAAAAAGGGAGCAAGGGATTTGTGTTGTTTCCTGTTGGTCGTCGGTCGAGAGAGGTCGCTCCTGGCCAGGAGGAGGTATGAGTCAGGCTCATGGGAAGCAGAGGAAGATTGGAATGCGCTGAGGCGCGGTGTTCAAACTGTGTTAATTCTTTTCTTTTTTATTTCCTACTTTTCAGTGGCTCCGTCTCAATGACGTACCTTAGGAATGATTATGGGGTGATCTTGGTTCTCGACCGCCGTAATCGAGGTTAACCCGGGCTCTGAGGAGCCCGGAACGAGGCCATATTATCATAGGCTCTTACGTCATTGACGTAAGGAGCCACCAATAAATTACCCGGATTACCCGGAGTACCCAGAGGAAAACATTGTTCCTCAACCTGACCGGAAACCTGTTGGTTACTCGGTACCCTGACACCAATAGTTAGTCTGCGTAAATAAATAATTTAACATTTGGCTCACAGTAGGGACATTACCCGGAGGGAACGATGTTCCTCATATTATAATAATAGCTCACTGGGTGAAAGCGACCGGGTGTTCTAAACCCGAGACCCGCTGACTCCGAGACTCTAAGCTTACGAACTATTTCTATTTGAAGAAATGACCTCATAATTGTGTATGGACCATTGGTATTCAGCTTATATATTGAAAATATAAGTAAATCCATTGAAGAACTTCATAATATATTACTCATATTGGAAGAGAACAACTGGTCCCTCATGTTGTAAAATTCAGTAGAGGGAGGCTCTGAGCTAGGCCTATTAGCCGCCATCTTGATCACTTGCTCGAGGTGGCCAGCGTGAGCCAAATAATGGCCCTACAAATAATTATCTGGTACAGAAAAAGGATATACATATTAGAGTCAATAAGTCTAGTTAAGAACATATCAGCTCAAAATAATTTTAAAAGTATGTAAACTACAAATGTGAAGCAACTTTGATAAATGAGGAACTAAGTAATAAGCAAGTAGAACTGCAGAATGTATACAATACTGTACAGTACTTGGATTTTTTTTTTAAATTACAAGTAGAACTGCAGAAAATAAAGTCATTTAAGAAACTTGCATTAATAATATCTTAAAACAAGAAAGCTCAGATTACGATTAAGCATTCAACATGTAGCATGAGGGCACACAAAGATGATGAATAACACTAATAGATAAAGTATTAAATTAAAAGCAAGACAAGAGGAACTGAATATATTGATCCAGACCTACAAGTCGAATAGCTGCAATGGAAATTCTAAAAGATAAATAACTGTACTAGGGTATATATAGCCTAGTAATGACCACTTACGATGACGAAAAATATAACATAATAAGAATGGCGAAGCGGTATCAATATACTTTCGGTGTGGACAGGCGAGGACGGTGGCCTTCTGAAACATACAGGGCGATTACTCAAATCATGTTTGGACCTAACTCAATTAATATGTAACAGGGACTCCCTAGAAAGGAGAAAGCCAGGCAAACGCCGAGACGGCCAGAGCTAGGGGACACACGTCCGACAAGCATGGATCACAACCGTAAAGAGGCAGATAAACACGCTAGAGAATCTGGCATCACGTGCAAGGGAAGCATTATGACAGCACAGCTGGAGGGCTGAGGCACCGGGAGATTTGAAATGATAGATTCTTCTTTTAAATGTTATGGCCGAACAGCCCCAAGGCTCCGAGCAAGGCCAAGGCCATAACCGAGTCCCCCACAGAACCCTCTCTGCCTACCACAATAAAGCCTGGGTGACCGAAGCCACTCCAAGGCGGGGAGCTGAGGTGGGTGCGGAAACACCCGGTAAGATTTAATGGGTGTTAACCCTCCAGCCCCGGCTATTATATTATATAATTTCCCCGAAACCCGTGGGTTTTGGCCAAAAAACGTCTACGCCTAGGCTACCGTATTATTGTTATTTTCTTACAGTTTCTTACAGTAGATCCTCTGGGAAAAGGCAAACTATGCCTGTGTATCCAGCTCAGTACCAGTACTTGCACTGCTGCGGTCGTTCACGGTGTTGGCGGCGGCGGTAGCAGACGCAAAATTTTTACTATTCTGTATTTTTGTTTTATAATCAAACTTCAAATCTTGTCTTCCCCATGCTTTATCAAGATTATTTTCAAACTCCCTTATTGATTCGGAATCGACTACATACTGGGGCAGTGCGTTCCACTCATTTACAACTCTATCACAAAATGAGTTCTTTGCCTTCTCAAGCCTATTTCTTTCTTTGTAAATTTTCTTAGAGTGTCCTCTCGTTCTTGTTCCCTCCCGCATCAAGAAGATACCTTCACACACATCCTCATCGTACTTTCCTGACACTATCTTAAAAGTCTCTATCATATCCCCTCGCTTTCTCCTATATGCCAGTGTCGGAAGCCCCAGTGTCCTCAACCTCTGCTCATAGCCCGCGTTCTTCAACGTTGGTACCAGCTTGCTAGCTCTCCTCTGCACTTTCTCCACTGCTTCTATATCCTTTACCATATATGGAGCCCACACCTGGTTCGCATATTCCAGGTGCGGCCTAACCAGCGCTGTATAGAGATTCCTGAAGATTTTGACTGCTTCCGCATTCCTGCGCATCCCCCAAGCGTATATGTGTTTCGTACCTGTAGAATGGCATTAAGTAGAGCTCTCTAAGTCAACTGGTTCAGTTGTGATGACGATTTCATTGGAGATAACTTTGTGGCAATATCAGCCACTTTACACTACTTTTCGCTACTTAACAATAACATACAGGCACACACGAACAAGCGTCGCTCTCCTTCTTGTGGTCGGAAATGCGCGGCGTCGGTCCAGCCGGCTGTTGTCTACATGCGTCGGACGGACGCCTCGCACACCAAGCTTACAGGCTTTCAAGCTGCCGGAGCCTCGGCACCCTTCCAGGTTGCGCGGGGGGTGTCTTTTATGGAGGCCTCAGAGCCCAACCGGGTCTGGAGGGTTAACCAAGGATTGTTTTTATACTATATACGCAACGGTTGTGATAAGAACTCCGGGTATTCCCGAACGGGTCCCGGAATCTCTCGATATACGATTGAGTTACGTTTCTAAAAACCCGATCTTAAATAGAAAAATCATATAGCGAAGCCTAAAATTATTCGGGTAAATGGGGATGCGTTCTCGGAACACCCAAAACCCAAACCCAAACACCTAATGTTACGACCGGGGCTCGTATAAAACAAGGGCTCTTAATCACTGGACTAGAAAGGCACACAGCCACAACGGTAACACTAGCCAATGTGAGCTGGAAATTAAATTCGACAGAGCTGAATCATATAAGGGTAAAAAAGGACCTAAGTGTAGAAGAACGAGAACAGTTAAGGGAACTCCAAGCTAAGGCTGATGAAGAGAATGGAAAGTTGTCTGAAGAGCAAAAGAAGAATTTTTTTTGGAGAATAAGGGAAGGGCAAGTAAGGAAGTGGTACATCAGGAGCCACCAAGAACCGAAAGTAAGAGGAGTGATAGGGAAAGAGACAGAGAGACAAGTACGAAGTCAAAGCAAGGAGACGGAGCGAGAGATAATGCAGGGAGCAGGGGACCGGAGAGAGAGCCAGGATGTGGTGGAGAGGGTGGAACAGAGGGAGAGAGAGGGGGGAGGAGAATAGAATTAGTGGGGGAGGTGGAACTGGGTCAGGGAAGGGATGGAGGAGGAGGAGGTGAACCTAGTAGGAGGCAGAGAGGGAAGAGAAACAAGGAGGTGGATTCAAATATACTGTGCTACTACACTAATATAGATGGAATAAACAGTAAAAAGGTAGAGTTAGATAATATATTAAGAAAAGATCAACCACAGATAGTCTGTTTGACAGAGACAAAGCTGAACCAGGACTTTGACAGCAACATAGTGTTTAGTGAAGGATATAATATATGGAGAAATGATAGAAAGGGTAAAAGGGGAGGTGGAGTGGCAGTATTAGTTAAGAACCCTATGACAGCAAAGCACGTGGAGTTAAATAATGACAAGGCAGAAATAATGGCAGTTGAACTCAATGATATAGAAGGAAAAAAGCTAGACATAGCAGTAGCTTACATGCCACCAAAGACCAGAGCATGGAGGGAGTTGGAGTTTGAGGAGATGGTAGAGGATATGATTCAGTCGTTGAGAAGATTGCTTTTAAGGAAGAATCGATTGATCTTGGTAGGAGATTTCAACTGTAGTGAGGTTGATTGGGAATCGGGAGATGCAGGGCCAAATCAGAGATCTTGGGGAAGTCGGCTAGTGGAGTTGGTTACGGAAAATGTACTTACACAACATGTGAAGGAAAATACAAGAATGAGGGGTAATAACGAACCTTCTAAACTCGATCTGATTTTTACAAAAGATCCTCACGAAATTAGTGATATAAACTATCTATGTCCTGTAGGTAAAAGTGATCACCTATTACTAAAATGGAAGTTGACCTCGAGTAATGCCAATAGATTAGACAATAGCTACATAAATGACAGATTAAATTATAGTAAAGCTGATTATGTATCCTTGAAAAGATATTTAGAGGGAGTAGATTGGGATCTTATTTTGAAGGAACGGGACGTACAAGGTAAATATAGTAGATTCCTCGAAATTTATAGAGTAGGAACCAATATGTTTGTCCCAAGATATAAAACTGGAAATTTTACTAAGCAGAAAGATTGGTTTAATTTGAAATGCAAAAGAGCTTTGGGTAGGCGTGATGCAGCTTGGGCTAGATTAAGAAGAAGGAACACTGAGAGTAATCGGAATAAATATAAACAGGAGAGGAATAGATATGTTAACATAATTAGGCAAGTTAAAATTAACTATGAGAAGAACATAGTAAATAAATGTGAAAGTGACCCTAGATTATTTTATAAATATATAAACAGTAAGTTGAAGGTAAAGAAACAAATTACTAAATTAAGAGTTGATGCTAGGACGTATGAAAATGTATCGGACATGTGTGAGGTAATGAATAACAAATTGGGGTCAGTTTTTACTAGAGAGGAAGGTTTTGACGAACCACAGGCGGGAGTACTGGAGAGTGGTCTTAGTAAGATTGAAATAACTAGAGATGAGCTGTTATCTGCGATGAGAGGACTTGAAGTAAGGAAAGCTATGGGACCGGATGAAGTGTCTGCCTGGGTTTTAAAGGAGTGTGCAGAGCAATTAGTGGAGCCAGTGAGGGACATAATTCAAGCTTCCTTAGATAAAGGACAGGTTCCTGTTGAATGGAAAAGAGCTAATATCATTCCGATATACAAGAATGGAAACCCTGAGGACCCTCTAAACTATAGACCAGTTTCACTTACTAGTATTGTATGCAAGATTTGTGAAAAGCTAATTAGGAAGAGATGGATGAAAATGTTGGAGAGAAAGAAAATAATAACCCCAAAGCAATTTGGATTCAGAGAAGGGACATCTTGTGTTACCAGTTTGCTATGTTATTACAGTAGGGTGATAGATGTACTCCAAGAAAGAGGCGGATGGGTGGACTGCGTCTACTTAGACCTTTCCAAAGCATTCGATAAGGTACCACATAAGAGATTGTTATCTAAGCTTGAGACGCTAGGATGTGTCAGGGGGAGTTTGCTGAAATGGATGGAGAGCTATTTAACAGATAGGGAAATGAGGACCAACATTAGAGGAACTTACTCATCGTGGCGGAAAGTTGAGAGTGGTGTGCCGCAGGGATCTGTGTTGGCACCTCTCATGTTCCTTATGTACGTGAATGACCTGCCGATAGGCATAAACTCTTACATGTCAATGTTTGCAGATGACGTAAAAATTATGAGACAAATAACAAATAAAAGTAGTTGTGAGGAGCTGCAAGGGGATTTAGATAAAATATACGAATGGAGCACCAAGTGGAAAATGAAATTTAATATAAGTAAATGTCATGTGTTAAATATGGGAAGAAGTGTGAATAGACCAAATTGGGAGTACAGGATGGGAGATAATAAAATTAGCAAGGCCGAAAAAGAAAAAGATTTAGGGTTGATTATACAAGATAATTTGTCGCCAGAGAAACATATTAACAAGCTCTTTAGCGGAATGTATGCAATGGCCGGGAATATGAAAGTTGCTCTGAACTATTTGGATGAGACCATGGTAGCGAAAATTATGAAGAGTATGATTAGACCAAGATTGGAGTATGCAGCAGTGGTGTGGTCCCCGCATCTAAAGAAGCATATTCACAAGTTAGAAAGAATCCAGAGAGCAGTCACTAGATTGGTTCCAAGTCTCAGAGAACTGCCATATGAAGGGAGGCTAGACAAATTAAATCTACCGAGTCTAAAAGAGAGGAGAGAGAGGGGAGACATGATAATGATGTACAAATGTACCCGGGGGCTGGAGAGGCTGGATAGGGAGGATATATTAATTATGGATACAGGAATAACTAGAGGCCACAGCTACAAAGTAAAAAGACCTACCTGCAAGAACGATATCAGGAAGTTTAGCTTCCCCTATAGATGTATTGACAAATGGAATGGGCTGGAGGAGGAGGTGGTAGGGGCAAGGAACATCCATATTTTCAAGAAAAAATTGGATAAAAAGTAGACTGAGAGACGGGACAACACGAGCTTAGCTCAACTCCTGTAAACTACAATTAGGTAAATACAATTAGGTAAATACTAGATCCAACCCTCGAACTTATAATGCCGGCGCACAAAAAACACCTATACCCTCCAGAGTTAAATCTGCGATAACGGGGTATCCTATAACTCGGTATAAATGCACTACTACTACAGGCTGATGATCTCTGATACAGCCTGATCACAACAACATACAATTACGTTAATAATGTACACAAGGAAAAGGATAGAGAGCTTAATTAAATCACTGAAATTATTTAAGGCAAACAAGAAGAAGGTATAATTAAAGTTACTCTAAACAATAATAACTGTCACTCCTATATTAAAGAAAGGGAACGAAAGTCCTAAAGCATCGAGCAGGAATCTTCTGAAGAAAGTCTGATGCTGCTTAAGATGATCGAATCGGATTTTGAACTGTTGTATAAAGCAGGAACAAGATATGGCAAATGTATGGACATACAGGGTTAACTGGCACGGGAATAATAACAACGGTGCAATAGTATAAACTCCAACAACAAAAGAAGTACTTCCTCAGGCAACGCAAAAGCCTACTCGGGTTGTGCAACTCAACAACAACCAAGGCTTGCAATCAACGTGAATAAAAATGGTGCATACATAACATAAAGAGTTTATAATCTTAATCGGGTGTCTGATGGGCGAATAAAGTCTAGCTGGCATGTAGTAGGCTAGGAAACAATGGCTGAACAAGCGGCTCGTAGCCTAGCGAGGTCCTTAAGACTGTGCGGCCAAATTACGTTAATTGACGGGGTGCTCTCTTGAGAGATCCAGATCGCTAGTATCTGGTTCTCTCCTGGCGACCCTCTCAAAGTCAAGGCAAACGAGTTAGCACAGTGTTGGGTGGCAGAGGCAAAAGCCCTCACTCGCAACACAGTGCTAAACTCACAAGGTACACAGTCAGAAAGACCACCTAGGCTTCCCACGTCTCCGTTGCGATTGTACAGGTTCACCAAAACCTAGTACACATCGGAAATCACAACAACAATGGCTTCACCCCAGTCTAGCATTAAATAGCCCAGCAGACCACCAAGAAGAAGGGAGGGAGACACCGTGAGTGTGTCGAACCTCTACAGACAAAATGGTAACCCCTCCAAAATGCCTAACTAAACATATAATATCTGAGAGCTTCAGCATATAATACGATGGCCGATATATGAAATCGTGCAGAACCAAAGGGAGTTATGATATTAAATAGATTGAAAGAATGAGAGGTAAGAAGTTGAGAGAGAGAGAAAGTGTTCTATAGGTAGAAGTCGGGAGACAGGTAGCAAGGGACATGTGAAGGGTATGCTGGTCAGGCAAGCTCTGAGGAAGGTAGCGTCCTTCTCAGGATCACACAAAGGCATGGTGGTCAGCCAATCACAGGCCGCTACGTCACCAGGCAGCAGGCCTGCAGAAGGCGCCAGGAACCACCAGCCAATCAAAACCGAGAGAAAAGACCACGCGGGCGAGCAACTCCTCCGGGAGGGAGGAGGGAGGAGGAAACGCAACACTCACCTCCCCCATCCTGCTCGCTCGCTCGCTCTCTCTCTCCTTCACTACAATGCATCTCATGTTCTACTCATGATATAAAATATAATGCATTGTCACAGGTGAAAATAAAGACCACTTCTATACTGCCTGTGACATGACGATTCACAAGAAAGAAAGTACAATATTGTAGATAGACTGTAGCCCATTTCACTGCCCTGGCGAGCGCTAGTGGCTACCGGGAGGCGATTCTGCCAACGCTGGCAGGCGTCACACTAATAACCTAGAATAATATCATAAATTGGGGCATTGGATAGTGAGGGAGATATGTAGTAAACATATATAAGGGTAAAGGAGATTTGTTAGATAGAGGAAATTATAGGGGCCTGAAAATGCTTGATCAATTCACGAAGGTCTGTGAGAGAGTCTTTGAAGGCATGATCAGAGAAAGCATTACTATCGACGGTATGCAGTTCGGTTTCGTGCCAGGACATTGTACAATTTCATAGTCAGACAGCTACAGGAATGATATTTACTTAAAGATAGGGATCTCTACCTTGTGTTTGTAGACCTGGAGAAAGCCTTTGATAGGGTGCTCAGAGATAATGCGCAGGGGGCTATGAGAAAACTTGGCGTAGAGGAGTGGTTGGTATGTGTGGTAATGAAGATGTACGAGGACTCACGATCGGCAATGAGGGTGAAAGGTGTACTGAGTGAGGAGTTGACAGTGTGAGTTTGGGTTCACCAAGGCTCTGTGTTAAGCTCCCTCTTTGTAATGGTTCTGGAGGCACTATCTGCTGATTTTAGAATTGGGCTCCCCTGGGAACTGCTATACACAGATGACCTAGTACTTATCGCATATTGTGTGCGGGATGCCGAGGCCAAGTTCAGAAGATGGAGAGACGGCATGGCAAGTAAAGGGTTAAGAGTTAATATAAATATAACCAAGGTTTTACACAGTAGATGAGGGGTTGGAAAGGTAGAAAAAGTGGTGCATACCCATGTGCAGTATGCAGAAAAGGGGTGGGCACGAACTCAATACAGTGTAACGTTTGCCACTGCTGGGTACACCACGGGAAGAAGCGCTGGTCCAGATTAACCCTTCCTCCCCGGGCTGTCTTACCCAATGACGGTCGCCCCTACCCGGGCGATATGGCCGAAAAACGTCTAGGCCTAGGCTACCGTATTTATGTTTATTTTCACTGCTAGAACTTTCCCACTCATCTATAATCGTAGTGCGGTTTTCAATCTGTATTTTGGCATTGAGTAGAGCTCTGTAAGTCAACTGGTTCAGTTGTGATGACGATTTCAGTGGAGCCAATATTGCAGAGATGTTGCCAATATGGGGGCTTTTTAGACACTAATTTCGTCATGACGTCAGAACAATAACATTGAGGAGTCTTCTCCTTCTTGTTTTCGGAGGAGCGGTGACGAACGCTTGGGTTTGTTGACATACGTCGTACGTACGGCGTTCGGACCAAGCCTAATTAGGCTATTAAGCTCATGCCTTAGATAAGGCATACCGGGTAGTGGCCCTTCTTTCGTGCTGTCCTTACCTAATGCAGGCCGGGTAGGAAGGGTTAAAGGGACCCCTACCGAGGAAGAAGTCCAAAGTTGAGAAATTTGTGTGCATAGTATGCAAAGGTGAGCTTGTGATCAATAATCAGCTCGAGAGTGTTAACTTTGCCAATGAAGCACTAGAGATGGTGGACAAGTTTTGCTACTTGGGAGATACCATCTCCACCGCTGGTGGAGCTGAGGCCCGCCACTATCTCCAGAATTAGATACATACATACATACATAAAATTTTAAGACTGAGTGCTCCACACATACGTGCAGTTTCAGTCTCTTGTCCTAATGGCGGCGTTCCAGGCAACCTTGTTAAGGGCTGCTTCACTTGTCAAGTTTTTGGATTTGAGATCGGCATGTATAGTCCGATCCCAGGTCTTCCTCGGTCCATCCCTTGGTGCAGCTCCCTCCACAATCACAGACCTGCATTGTTTCAGTCAAGTTTTTGGATTTGAGATCGGCACATATAGTCCGATCCCAGGTTTTCCTCAGTCCACCCCTTGGTGCAGCTCCCTCCACAATCACAGACCTGCATTTTTTTACCCAATTTTGTTCATCCATTCTCTCCACATGTCCATACCATCCCAGTCTACTTGTACGCATCACTTCGCTAATACTCTTTATACCTAAACGTCTCCTCAGCTCAACATTTGTTATTCTATCCTGCAGCCTGGCTCCACACATCCATCTCACCATTCTCATCTCATTACGTTCCATTCTGTTGACATCCTCTACTTTAACGGCCCATGTTATACGTCATTGCACTTCTAACACATGAGGCATACACCTTTCATTTCAGGGGGAGAGGCATTCTTTTCATGGTCAGGATTGGCAGCAGTTCTCTGAACTTCCCCCAGCCACATCTAATTCTAGCGACAGTGGCAGCCTCGGCCCCACCACCGGCAGAGATGGTATCTCCTAGGTAACAAAACTTGTCCACCAGCTCCAATGACTCATTTCTAAAATTCACAGCCACAGGATCATCACTTAACACAAGCTCGCCTTTGCACACTACGCACTTAAATTTCTCTATTTCTGACTTATCCTTCGGCAGGGGTCCCTTTATTCTACTACAGCGCTTACTCCTATGGTGCACCCAGCGTCGACAGATGCTACATTGAATCGTGTTTATGCCCACACCCTTTCCACACACTGCACATGGGTATGCACCGCTCTTTTCCACATTGCCTCGTCTCAATCTACAATGCATAACCTTGGTTTTGTTAATATTGACTCTTAAACCCTTGCTCGCCATGCCCTCTCTCCATCTTCTGAATTTGGCCTCAGCACCTTGCATACTGTCAGCTATTAGGACTAAATCGTCTGTATAAAACAGTTCCAACGGGAGTCTGCCTCTAAATACTCTAGACAGTGCCTCCAGGCCCATAATAAAGAGGAGGGGGCTTAACACTGAACCTTGATGGACTCCAACATGGACTGTGAATTCATCACTCAGTACACCCTTCACCCTCACCGCACTTCGCGAATCCTCATACATCTTCATTATCACATGCACCAGCCACTCTTCCACACCAACTTTCCTCATAGCCCACTGCACAACATCTCTAGGCACCCTGTCAAAGGCCTTGTCCAGGTCAACAAACACAAAGTAAAGATCCCTGCCTTTTAGAAAGTATATTTCCTGTATCTGCCTGACTATGAAGATAGCATCGGTTGTACCACGTCCTGGCATAAAACCAAACTGCATATCATCAACGGAGATGCTTTTCCTGATCAAACCCTCAAAGACTCTCTCACAGACTTTCATGATTTGGTCAAGCATTGTCAGGCCCCTATAATTACCTCTATCTAGCGCATCCCCTTTTCCTTTGTATATATTTACTATTACACTTTTGTGCCAATCCTTTGGGATTTTCTCATCTTTAATAATGGCGTTTATCAACTCAGTGACTACGTTGACACCATTCTCCCCTGAGGCTTTTATCATCTTAGCGACAATGTCAGAGCACCCTGGAGCTTTACCGTCCTTCATTTTATTGATTGCGTCGCTCACTACAGTTGGTGCTATCAAAGGAGGGGGTCCAGGAGCGCGTTCAGTCTACCCAAACGCGCAAACGGGATAGCTCTACTGAACGTGATCGCCTCTGATTCGACAAATCACGTTTGTGATTGTTTGCAATCAGACGGCGATCACGCTAACACTCCCTGGAGATGACTAGCGAAGCTATCATAACAGTAGGCCTAAATCTCACCTCTACATTATATTATCATAATTAAGCTTAATTAGCCTCCCTCCATGTTATTTATGTGTCGCAATCTCAATTATAAGGTGGCACACCTATAAAAAATCATAGTTATCGTGACCATTTTGCTATATATAACATAAAACAAGCAGCTTGGAGCGCAAGTCTCACAGCTACTTCGTCAGGCCTTCAGTGCGGTAAGCGTAGCCTAGTTGGTAACGACTTCGCTTTTAAATCCGTAAGCCTACTCGCAAGGGTTCGAGGCTCGATGAGCTAATGTTTTTTTTTTTTTTTTTGCAGTTATTATTTAATTTGTATCGTTATATATTGGTAATGTTACTATGCCAATGATGTATTGTAATGGGTTATAACTTGCTGTACAGGTTTTTGAGCGTTTGTCTATATTATTGATTGATTATTATGTGTTTTATGCGGTTTGTATTTCATTGTTATAGTTATATATCGGTAATGTTACAGTTGTTACTATGCCAATTGAATGATAGCCTATATTTTAACGGGTTATAGCCTAGCTTGATGTACAGGTTTTTCGGCGCTTGTCTATTATTGATCGATTACTCTATTTACATTTCTTAAAAACAATTTCTGAGGCATAATTGCATCGAAGTATGATAGGTCAGTTAAGCTATGTTTAGTAAGGTAGCCTATCCACGCTATAGTTAAATTTTCAAAGGTAATCTAATGGTTAAAACATAATATTTATGAACCTTCCACAAATATAGGCTTGCAAATAGCCTATATACACATAAATCGTCAGGAAAAGAAAGTATGCCTATACATACATCACCAGGAAGAGATAATATATATTTATTAGTGGCCCCTCCATCATTGACGAACATGCCTATTACATAAGGCATCCTCTTCAAACACTAATCCGCCGTAGTTTGAATCTACCGCGCAGAGCATTTAAAAACTGAGGAGCCTTCATCATGAGCGCACGCGACCTCACTCATGGCTTCAGTCATTATGAATTGGGTTCTCACTACGAAAAAACTTCGTAAAAAATAAAAACAAAAAGAAAATAAGAATAACTATCCAATAAGCTTTCCATCATATCGTGGATGTACTTGTGTGGATTTCTGA
The DNA here is from genome assembly GCA_032716605.1 of Paralithodes platypus. Taxonomy (NCBI): domain Eukaryota; kingdom Metazoa; phylum Arthropoda; class Malacostraca; order Decapoda; family Lithodidae; genus Paralithodes; species Paralithodes platypus. The sequence goes on along the minus strand of CM064505.1, from coordinate 5,865,921 downwards.
CCAGACGCTGATCCAGGCGTCATTCCTCCTTCTTTGCTCTGCGCTCAGCCTGCCCGGACGTTCCTTTCAGGCTCCGCTGGTTCCGCATTCGTGGCGTCCCTAGTGAGTTTTTTCTCATTTGTTTACTCTGGGATGTATCGAGTAAGGTTAGGATAGGCGTAGCAGGAGTGTCCTGGGCTGGTTGCCCGCAGTGCAATGTATTTTGGGTCGTATGTATGGGGCATCTATTTCGGATGTACCCTCGTGGTCCTGTTGTGGACACGTGAACTTTTCACAGTTTGGTTTAGTTGGTGATGCAGGCGGCTTTCATTACGCGTTAATTATTGCTGCCTTTTATCCTTCTGATGAGGTAAGCTGTATGTTTGCTGACGTTCCCAGCGTATTTTTCTTCACTTAGTGAAGTTTTTTCTGGGTCCGTGTCAGGCTTCCCGGGGATGGGGAGTTTTTCGCTTCGGTGGTGTGTTGGCGGTGGTTCCTGTTGTGATATTCCAGTGTGTGTTTATATTTCAACTATTTTCTTGCCGTCTACCTAGGCCTAGCCAGCCGCTCGTAGCTTTGCCACATGTCTAGTGTTATTATTTATTTTATAAATATGCCCTACTGTGTCATGTGTATCCGGGTTTTAGTTGTGTATTGGCTAATTCCTCGGACTATATTTGTTTCCTGGTTTAGTTGTGTATTGGCTAATTCCACGGATTATGTTGTGACCTTGGTTAGTCGTGCGTGTCTCTCCTCGGGTCGTATTGTTCAGATGGTGTCTGTTCAGGGTGGGGTTTGCCTTCCGGCGGGTTTTTCTCGGTTTCACCGTGAAAAAACCTGACCGATGAGCAGTGTTAGGCCACACGTGGTTGTTAACACTGGCTGGTTCCCCGGCGGGGGAGGTGTCTGTGGCTCTCCAGGACTGCGTATCTGTGGGTGCCTGGTTTCAGGCCTCCTTTATTCCCGGCGGGATGGCTGTACCCATCCTTACATATATATTTAGTTATATATAAAGAAACGATGTTCGTGAGAACACTTGTTTTTATTAGGTTTTTCTACCTGGTTTAACAACCACGGGGAAAACCTAGCTGTTGTTTAGGCGTTCCTCCCCGGCGATCTTTTACAAAGTAGTGGGGTCAGGAACTTGTGGGGTTAACTTTTAGACTTCTCACCCGGCGGGTACACCTTAGCAGGGTGGGATAAAACGACTTAGGTCTCTTATAGTTAACCAATCCATGTGAGTGATACTCTGTGTATCGCCGCCTTTACTCTTACGGCATTTGAAGGATCAGTGAGGTTTAACCAAATCGATTTCCACACCCGGCGGGTGTCCCTAAGTTTAGGAACTAAGGAATTTATAAACAAATTCAATTTCGATTAACCTTAATTGGGTGATACTTTCAGTATCGCCGCCTTCTATTTTTACGACGATCGTTTGGGACAATTCGTTAAATAATCAGATCTCGTATTTTCCTGCCCTGGGCTATTCTACTAAAATATTTCAAGGGCCGGCGTCTTTATGAGGGGGGGCTTTGTTACAAAATTGAATCTTGAGACAGTCACCACCTCCTACAGACTATAAGTGCCATACTGGACCATTATATCAGAGGGTATTCTTCATGTTCTTAGCTAAGAAGACTTGTTTAGCCTCTTTATACCCAGCCGCGTGGCGGGATGTGTTAGCTGTGTCTTTGCATCCCGTTACCCGGCGGGATATTAACACTTGTATGCGAACACTTGGGTTAACCTTATGAGCATTAATTCCTGGAAATTTTCTTTATTTTTCCAGAGCTGAGCTCCGGCGGACCAATACAGACCCGGCGGTAGTTCCTCTCACCAGTCTCTGTCATGGCTAATGTCACCCCCAGTTTTTGCCCTGTGCATTACCCCTACTTGCGCGGGTATCCCCATTTTTGCACATACCCTTTGCATAAGGTGTGTTAGATGTCTAGACCGTTCAAGGGGTCTCTGGGTTACAAGTAATTGTTCTTTTTGCTCCCAATTAACTAATAAAGTCCTGTGTGACAATGACAAGACCGCGGCGGTAGCGTTGAGAGAGGTCAGACAACAAATGTCGGCCTACACTACCATTGTCGCACATAAGTCACTTCAATGTGACAACGTCCCACTTTGGGATAAGTTGCTGTCAGAGCACCCTCCCCCTAAACGTACCTCTAGAGTAAGGGGTTTTAAGCCGACAGAGACTAGCCAGGATTCTGTATCGTCTGTGGAGACGTTTAAACGCCCGAGAGAGCCTACTCCCCCGGCAGCCACCTCCTCGTCGCAGGCGAGATCGAGGTCAAGGTCTCCCCTCAGACAACGGTCTTCAAGTCGGGCCTCTTCCCCGGCTAGTAAGAAGTGCAAGACTGAAGCTTCCCCCAGGGACCATGGTGGTGATCCGTCCAAACCTAGGTCCAGTTCGCGGTCACACCGTAGCCATAAATCCTCCAAAAAGGATTCCCATAAGAAGTCCTCTCGACATTCTAAGTCTAGTGCATCTCATCGTACCTCTACACCTGACAATGTTTCTGTTACAGCCTCAGAGTATAGTGAAGCGCCTGTCCCTAAACAAGATTTACCTATTGATATTTTAACCCTAGAAATGGAGAGTTCAGGATATTCAATAATTGAGAATGTTTCAGACTCTCAAGAGAGTGTAGGCCAGAGCCTAGGTGTTTGGCGTTTTGCTCAGCCAGGGTCTGTCCATCCACGTCCGACTCATACGAGTCACACAGTAGCCGAGGTCCACAGGGACGCGGCGGCCCCATCCTCTATCCCTGATTTATCTTGGAAACAAGGTGCCCCTGCCTCGGCGGGGTCTTCTCAGGAGGATCGGGAGGGACAAGATGAAGTGTCATTAATTTCAGATAGGGAAGGACAAGGGTCAGGCTCAGGCCTGGACGCCGCCCATGATAATACTAATTCACCTGAAAGTTCTGCACCTAACCAGTTTGTTACAGCACAAGAAATTGATGGGTTACTTACTCATGCTCTATCAAAATTCTTTAATCAACAACGAGAAAACCCCACAATGGACTTGGGGGCTCCCTTGACAGGTTCTGCGGTACGGCCTCTGATAACGTCAATCGATTTATCTAAGATTCCTAACCCTCCTACTTTGTCACCGGCAGGGAGCTCTAAGCCAGCTACGGCGGCATTCACTACGTCAAATGTCAGGGTCATTACGGATGTTAATCCACCCCCTCTAGACAAAGCGCCTCTTAGAAAGGTAGCTATGCCCCTGCTTTATGGGCCAGACGAGTCATGGGTCCCTTTGAACCCCTCTAAGCCAGAGCTTGCCCAGCCTACCTTGTCAGGGGAACTCCCGGTACCAGTGAGTGGTTTATCCAGGGAAATAAGTCTAAGAAATTAAGGGCATTGGATGCCTTGGGTAAGGTTTTGGATGTAAATATCAAGGCTATACCTAGTTATTATTATCAGGATTATTTTGTTTATGCATCTAAGCCTGCTTTACCCCCTGCCTCAGCTTCAAAACTTTTTTCAGACTGGTCTAAGCTGGATGGGTTTAATGATATTAAGGCTCTGTTGGCTATTACTCCTGAACTAGATTTACAGACCGTCACAGACGAGACAGCTAATCCAGTGTTGAAGGTGGGACAGTTAGGACCAGGACCTTGGGTGGATTGGGAGGTAGAGGCTCAGAACTTTGCAACCACTTTCACTTCTAAATCTTCCCACCAGATCCCTCAGGATACACATTCATGGTTCTCAATGCCGGTAGGTTCTGCCGGCGGAGTTCCGTCAGCTTTATTTTCTTTTTAGCTGCCCCTAAGATTAATCTTTGTGAACTAAAGGAACCATTCATTACCCCTACCCCTTCTCACCTAGACAGAGAATTTAGGCTTAGGGGAAAAGCTTTCCGCCTGTTTTCACAGTACATAGTTTCTCAACAGGTGGCTAAGTCTTTACTCAGGTCTACTCAGGCAATCGCAGACGCGGATGCTCGAAGATCAGTTGAATTATCCCGGCGTCTGATTCTTCAGTCGTCAATTCAATCCTTAGGTGACATACGCACAGCCTTACTTGAGGCGGTGCGAGCACGACAGGATCTTAGAATGTCATTAGTTCGCAAGCTGCCTGATCGCATTGCTAACCAGGTGGTGATGTCCCCAGTACTTACACCTTCTTTAATGTCCCCTGATGTATGGCGAACAGTGTTTAACATGGCACAGGCCGTGAAGCACAGTCCCGCACAGGCTAAGAAACCCGCATTTAACTTCCCCAAACCTAAGCCTCCTACTAAAGCTCAGCCAGGGGGTTCTAAGCCGTTTCTTCCGCCTAAGTCCTCCCAATCCCCCCTGGGTCAGTTCAGGCATAGACAGAGAGGGTTTTCAGGACAGAGGGGACGCGGCCAGTATAAGCCGGGTCAGGGCCAGTCTTCGGCCCACACCAGCCAGCCGGCGAAGCGGCCAACACCACCAAAACCACCATCAAAAACTAAAGTCTTTCTCACTCCCAGTGCCTACCTTAGAGCCGGAGGAACCGAGGGAAGTACAGCCGGCGAACCCTTGTCTGCTAACTGGGTCGTTCCGAACGTGTCACCAAGCATGGCCGTTAAAAACATGGGCACGGATGGTGGCACGCAAAGGCATCACTTGGCAGTGGCTCCGGCGACCTCGCTTACGTCAGCCGACAACGGCAAATTGTGTTTCATTAGAGGTGGAGCTGCTGGTCCAGGAGATGATTGCCAAGAATGTCATCATCCCGGTACCCCCAGATTACCCTGTATTCACGTCAAAACTGTTTTGGTTCCCAAACGGGACAGTGTTCAGATGAGGCCGGTCGTAGACCTGTCGTATCTGAATCTTCACATTTACGAGTCTTTCAGAATGTTAACAGTTCATCAAATCAGGCTAACACTTCCGCCGGGTGGCTGGATGTGTTCCCTAGACCTGACAGACGCCTATTGGCACGTGTCGGTCAACAAAAGATTTCAAAGGTTTCTGGCCTTGAGGATCAGGCACCAAAATTTTGTTTTTCAAAGGATGCCGTTCGGTTTGAACCTAGCACCTCGATTATTCACAAAATTAGTCAGGCAAGCCCTGATGCCATTGTTAAAACAGGGAATCAGAGTGTTGTGGTATCTAGACGACTGGCTGGTGGTGGCAGAGACACAACAATTATGCATAAAACATGTCAATATCATTTTAAATCATGTCAAAACTCTAGGCTTCAAGGTAAATCTGGTAAAGTCAAACCTTGTTCCCTCAAGAGTAATTCAGTGGATAGGGCTGGTCTGGGACACCGCCGCTCTCACTCTGAGTCAGAGTGTGGACAATCGCAACAGGTTTCGCAGGAAACTGTTCAGGTTTCTTCACAGTCTGACTACGACACGAAGAGTCTGGGAGTCTCTGGTCGGCTCTCTCAACTGGATTCAGCTAACTGTCAAGTTGGGCCGGTTGAAAGTAAAACGATTAATATTGGAGGGCAACAAATATTTCCCACTCTTACCGGCGGGAAAATTATGGCCCATACCAAAATTAATCCACACCTTACTAGCGGTCTGGGCGAAGAGGGAAACATTGCACTCAATCATGTCATGGACCTCTCCTCCTCCAACGGTATGGGTAGACACGGATGCGTCAGGCACCATAGGGTGGGGATTTCAGTCAAATCAGGGGCACCAGGGTCAGGGACTTTGGTCCCACTTAGAAATCGCTCACATAAATGTCAAAGAGTTACTAGTCCCATTGTATTTCCTTCAGGCTCACGGCTCGGCGTTACGGGGCAAGTCAGTGGCCTTCAGAATGGACAATCTGAATGCAGTTCACTGTATTCAGAAACAAGGGTCAACGAGGTCAAGGAAGTTGCTACTCGTGTCGGAAGAGATTTTTGTCCTAGCCACCAGTCTAGATATTTATCTTCACGCATCTTATCTCCCAGGCGTAGCGAACGTCTGGGCAGACGCTCTGTCCCGGAGACAGAGCACGACAGTAGAATGGGAGCTCAAGCAACCCATTTTCGACCTAATGATTGCGGAGCTCTCCCATCCACAAGTGGATCTTTTTGCGTCCGAGGAGACTCACAAGCTCCCTCTATACCTCACCCGCCGGACGATAACGCCGGCAGGGGGGCCAGACGCCCTAGTGACAGACTGGAACAGATGGAGCTCCATCTATCTGTTTCCACCGCCAGATGCGTCACTAATGTGCCACGTAGTGAACAAACTACGAGTTTATCGAGGCTTAGTCTCGCTAATCGCGCCCCTGTGGCCGGCGCAGGTGTGGTGCCAGCAGTTAATAATGTGGTGCCCGGACCCGGTATCGCTCCCGGTCAGGTACTTCCACTTAGACACGATTGGCAACCTAGAGACCTCGCTGACTTTTGCATTATGGACATTCAGGAGGCCAAGTGGCTAGCACCATACGGTAGGGATGTGACCAATAAATTGCTCAATCAATATACTCAGTCTACTAAGCGACAATATCAATCTCATTGGAAAGCTTTTACTTCTTGGATTGTTAGAACGGAACAAACTGTACCCTCAGTGGCATTGGTTTTTAATTACTTGAACTATCTGTTTGAGCAGAAACGTTTATCTGTGGTTACTCTGAAGAATCACTTAACTGCGATTAGAGTGCCCTTTTTCGACCTAACAGGTCTATCCATACCGGTGGCGGAGGAAACAGGATTTATGAGAGCGTGTTTTAAACTCCGCCCACCTCCCCGTCAGCTCATGCCTACTTGGTCTCTGGACAAAGCTTTGTCTTTACTTCATTCTCGTCTGTATCAAAATACTGCAGACTTTGCTTTAATCTTAAAGAAAGCAGTTTTCCTTTTGGCTTTGGCCACCGGAAACAGAGTGTCTGAGCTGGCGGCGATGAGCAACACACCTAATTGTCTTAGGTTTGGTAGACTTAATGATTCCATTTCCATTGCACCCTCCCCGGCGTTTGTAGCCAAGAATGAGCATAGTGCACACGTGTTTTCTGAATTCACGGTGCCGGCGTTAAAAAGGGGAAAGGTGCATCATAATTTATGTCCAGTGCAAGCTCTAACCAAATATTTAAGAATAGCTCCTCATAACCCCCAAGGTGCTTTATGGGTAGCGAGTACGGGTAAACGCTTACTTAAACGGCGATTAGCCTCTCTTCTGGTAGAAGTCATTAAAGAGAGTAATCCCGGCGTTGTGGGTAGGGCCCACGATTTACGCAAGTGGGCGGCCTCTTTACGTTTCCTGAAAAACTTTTCAGTTGAAGATATTGCGTCCACACAGTTGTGGGCGTCTAATCATACGTTTCTCTCTAGATACTTGTCAGTTGCTCTAGACAAACCTTCCTTACCATGTATAGCTTTAAGGCAGAGGGTCTAGGTGGCCCTGTAGTCACTTATGTTTATTTTCAAGGAAAGGGGGGGGGGGGGGGTGCAGTCAGTTGACATAGGACACCCTAGACCCCGCCGGAGTATGAGAACTGTGATACAATTTAAGGTGGAAATGTGATATGAAAATTTCTCTGAGAGAATTTGTGCTAGTACAAAGTTTAGTACAAAACAACAGTGTTGTTATAGTAGTTTTAGCTGCGAAAGCAATGTAACATTAGTTCAATGGAGTTCATTAGCAATTGATCTCCACATGTATTTTGGGGTTTATGATGTGCACATATAAACTTATAACTTATTATTTGTCACCACTCGTTGAGTGGGGTGCCTTTTGTAACTACAGATCTGTGTTCAGAATCTTCAGGGTTACCTATTTTTGTCAGGCAGGCTTCTTTGAAGCACGCACCTGCCTGAACCCCCTTTTTCTTGTATATTTCCGGCGTACGCCGTATTAAATACATTTTTCAAAAGTAAGAATACTATGTGGTTGTTTTTATTATCTGCTTTTCTAGAGTTATGATATGATTACGAATGTCCCCCTCCAGTCTTAGATATCAGGCATGTTCGTCAATGATGGAGGGGCCACTAATAAATTATAGGTTTGACTCCTGTAAGGAGATTAGGAAAACCTAATATTTAGTAGTGGCCCCGTAATCATTGACGACTGGGGCCCTCCCGACCGTCCCCTTCCCATTCGTTGATGTATTAAGGATTTTGGTTTACTTGATATGTCAGTGAAGGAGGAATGACGCCTGATCAGCGTCTGGTCAGAAATCCACACAAGTACATCCACGATATGATGGAAAGCTTATTGGATAGTTATTCTTATTTTCTTTTTGTTTTTATTTTTTACGAAGTTTTTTCGTAGTGAGAACCCAATTCATAATGACTGAAGCCATGAGTGAGGTCGCGTGCGCTCATGATGAAGGCTCCTCAGTTTTTAAATGCTCTGCGCGGTAGATTCAAACTACGGCGGATTAGTGTTTGAAGAGGATGCCTTATGTAATAGGCATGTTCGTCAATGATTACGGGGCCACTACTAAATATTAGGTTTTCCTAATCTCCTTACAGGAGTCAAACCTATAATATAGGCTACTATTTAATTCAGCCTGGCTACATCGCCAGGGAAAGAACAATATATTATAAACTATATAATTTAGCCTATTCATAGTCCTACATCGCCAGGAAAAGAACATCTACTTTTTATTTCCCCAATAGACTAACGGAGAATTGTTTGAAAATTACACGGGGAATAAAGAGCTACCATTGCCAGATAAGAACCGTAATAACTTTGTCAACATTTCTTTATAAGATTATAAGATATAATAGCCTAATGGTAGCCTAGCTTACCGTCTGTCTTGAGCTTGAACAAGGCTGCTGACTGTAGCTGACAGTGTGACTACCTTAGCCAATAGTCTATATTGATGGATAATAATATCCAATATTAAAATGTATTGATTTGACAAAACCATTTGACTTTGATTGAAATTAATAGACCGAAGAAGCACTGTAACAGGCCTAAAACCTTCGCAGACATCGCCAACAAGATTTGAATTTCGTGCTCATAGCCACTGACCAATCAGCGACGAGAATCCATGTTTGCCTATCAATGTCGTTCAGTCTGCGCCATCATAAACAGGATTGCTCAAACAGAAACAGGATTGCCTGATAGGGTAGACTGAACGCGCTCCAGATATTGGTTTTTCGATACTAAGCTGTTCCTTATCCCATTCAAACTCTACATTTAGCAATCGTTCATGGTGTGCCTTCCATGCTTCTCTGATTTAATTTTCTGCATACACAATCTTCCCATTATCGTTTCTAACACACTGTTCACCTATAATATCCTTACTGTCATTTTTAACTCGCCTAGCTAGGTTGAAGATCCCATTGGGATTGCCAGTGTTACACACTTGTTCGAGGACCAGGTCCTTAATGACTTTTTTAGCATTGTAAATAACTTTTTTGGCAGTTCGTTTAGCTACCTGGTATTCCTCCTTGCTGCCTTCCTTCTTCCATGCTTTGAAGCATCTCCTTTTCTCTTTCACAGCATGTTCTGCCTCATCGTTCCACCACTAGGATGTCTTTTTAATGGAGTGACCCTTTGTTTTCCCACAGACTTTGTCAGTGGCAGCGATAAGGCTATGCTTAAGAAAATTCCATTGACAATTTACGTCGTTAGGCCTAGCTTCCTTATTTCTATTCATTTCCTCCAGTTCACTATGAAACCTATCCCTAACTTCCTTGTTCTTCAGCAGCCACACTTTCCTTTTGGGTATGTATACTTTCTTGCGCTTAGGATCTCTGTATATTCTAATGTCGCACACAAGTAGCTTATGCTGGGGGATACATTCTTCGCTCGGGATGACCTTTACATCCCGAACCAGTTTCCAGTCTTTCCTGTTAACCAAGAAGTAATCTATCTGGCTACTGGAGACCCCAGAGTTATACCGTATGTGATCAGATGGCTCTATCTTTTCTTGAACTTTGTGTTACACACAACCATGTTGAGTGCAACGCAGGACTCCAGTATATATTCGCCTTCCAGATTCCTCCTTCCGTAACCATTTCCTCAATGTACCCCCTCGTATCCATCCGCAGATGCTGCCACGTGACCATTCAGGTCCCCTTCCACGATTGTTATTTCATTCTCCGAGAGGCCTGAAATGACACTGACGGTGTAATTCCAGAAGTCCTCTTTTATCTCTTTCTGTAGACCAGCCTGTGGGGCATATGCAGATATCACATTCAGAATTCTTTCACTAACTTTCAACTTCAAAACAATCAGCCTTTCACTAACTCTCGTAATCTGAAGCACACTTTCCGCCAGCTCCTCAGCCACCAGAACACCCACTCCTCCTTTCGCTTTATCAGTCTCCACCCCCATCCAGTAGATCCTATATCTTTTCTTTCTTCCAACACTCCACTGTACCCCAGGCCCTTTCCAGAGTGTTTCCTGGTCACAGCAGACGTCCACTCGCCTCCTCTCACACATCTCAGCCACTTCATTTGCATGCAGATTCAAACTACTGGGGAGAGTTCAGCTGGCATACTATTACTTTTTATTTTTTTTTTTTATATAATTTATTGATTAATTTAACATAATTTTTATTGTATTACAGACAGTGTGAGTCGAATGGTAAACCACATTGGTGAGGTTGGTATGACAGACAGCCTGGCAGTGTCCTGGGATGACCACTTACTGGCAGCTTCTTACTTTGTTGACTCTGGCTGTCCTTCCATTAACGGTTAGTCAATAGTATTCTGATTAATTATTTAATATTGTCAGATAGACGTTAACCCTTTCATCCAACGTATTTAGCCATTTAGTATTCAGAAATAAAATGATCTTAACATGTTCTGTACCGTTGATGTAATTTTCATTGCATTCTGGCAGCTATTAGACGATTTTGTTCGGCCTAGGAAGGACGTCTACCCATTAAAAGGCTACAGACTATCTCCATTAATACTTTTAGCTACCATATATTTTTCCTAAGCTTAATAAAATCGTCTAAATGTAGCTGAAATCAAATAGAAAAGATGTTGTCGGTACAGAAGGGATTAATCTCTTAATTATCTCTCCAAAATTAGTAATCTGCCCACAGCTCGCTCAAAGACAACTGCAGAGGTTGAAGTAACTAAGCTATACTAAGCCATACACCAAGCCCACTATCACCCACAACCACACTTAGCTCACCACATAACCCCTCGCAGCCCCATTCACACCTACTGGGGTTGTCTACACCAGTGTGCAGATATTATCTGGAAAGAAGGTGCTACTTTGGTCAAAAGGGCGAATATAATGGGAAGTCATGTAGATTTGCTCATCCCAAAATTTGCAACAACATAACCAGTCATAGAAAATGTAGATTTGGTGAAACCTGCAAATACCACCACCCATCCCTTTGCAAGACATCACTTGAGAACAAGACCTGCTACAATATGAAATGCCCAGCTTTTCATATTAAAGGGACTTGGAGATATGCTAGACCTAACACGAATGGTAACCCAAAAAACTCTCTAGCTATGCGAGGACGAGACAGAGGAAAAAGGCAAGGAGGGAAAGGGCAGACGAAGATGAAGAGACTGAGGGAGATGGAAGAGCACATAGAACACCTCGAGCACCTCTTGGCCTCCCAAGAGTGGCAAATACATCCCGAAGACTATTAGGTACACATAGTACTCCAAACAATCCCTCCCCAATCTTGTTTGCAAATATCTAAGGCCTAAAAAATAGAACCACGAACAAAGTACCATTTATTAGGGGCCTGCTAGAAGAAGGAAACGCTATAATTGCGGCTCTCACAGAAACTCACATTAAAGATCAGGAAGATAGTGACGTATGGATTCCTGGTTACAACCTACATAGGGCGGACAGAACGCATAGATCACATGGAGGTGTAGCCTTGTACATCCATGACTCACTGATATGTACTAAATTCCTAAATAACAGTAATGAAGTGGTGGAAATACTTGGAGTTAAAATAGAATCCCTAAATTTAGCAGTTATTGTTACATACAGGCCTCCAGACTCATCCCGAGAAGAATTCAAAACCCAGCTCAACAAAATAAAATCAAAAGTGGAAACCCTGGGGAACCCAACACCAAATATTATATGGCTAGGAGACTTTAACCTACCAAACATTAAATGGAGACAACTAGAAAACCAGTTAGTGGCAAATAACACCGGAGAAGCAAATACTAATACGAGAGAGCTTTTTGAACTTTGCGATTTTTTTAGTCTTACCCAGCATATTGCTGAACCCACACGGAAAAACAATATCTTAGACCTGGTCTTCACTAACAACGACTCTCTAGTACACAGCATTAACATATCGGACACAACATACTCAGATCATAAATTAATTGAGATCAAAACAACCTTAGAAAGTGTACAGACAACCTCAGAATCGAGAACAAAAACCGGCCCCTTCAGTAAATTTAACTTCAATAACAAAAACATTAGGTGGGAAGAGGTAAATCAAGAAATGGAGGAAATAGACTGGGAAGATTTAATGAATAACCTGACACCAGCAGAATGTCTAGTCTTAATAACAGAAACCATGACCCAAATCTGTAGCCACCATATACCTGCAAGACAAACAAAACGAAGAAGCAAACAAGATCGGGAAAGGAGGAGGCTGTACAGAAGAAGAAAATTACTCACACAAAGACGCACACATCAAAATCTACAGGATAGGCAAAAGGCCGAAATAGATAGAGAAATTGTGGAAATTGAACAAAGGCTAAGAATATCATATGAACTACAACATATGGAAGAGGAGAGGAAAGCTATTGCAGGTATAAAGGAAAATTCCAAATACTTCTTTTCATACGCCAAACAAAAGGCTAAAACAGCATCAAACATAGGCCCACTAAGCAAAGGGGACGGCTCTTTCACAGGGGACAAAAAGGAAATGAGCGAACTCTTACGCAGGCAGTATGAAATGGCATTCAGTGAGCCTGATGAAACAAAAGTCATCAGAGACCAAAATATATTTTCATGGAAACCTCCCCCACGGAAACCCCCCAGATGCTGGATATTGATTTCGGTCCAAAAGACATAGAAGAGGCCATTTCCAACATGCCATCCCACTCGGCACCAGGCCCGGACTCATGGAACTCGATCCTAATGAAGAAATGTAAGGAAAACCTCTCAAAACCCCTGGCTATAATGTGAAGAAGGAGTCTAGACACTGGTGAAATACCAGATAGCTTGAAAAATGCAATAATTGCCGCACTGCATAAAGGAGGGAGTAAAGCACTACCAAAAAACTACCGCCCGGTAGCTCTAACCTCCCACATCATTAAAGTTTTCGAGCGAGTCCTGCGAAGCAAAATCTCAACATTCATGGAGGCAAATGAACTACACAACACCGGTCAACATGGATTCAGAGCGGGAAGATCATGTCTCTCACAACTTTTGGAACACTATGACAAAATTCTTAAAGCGCTAGAAGAAAAGAAAAACGTGGATGTCATCTACACCGATTTTGCTAAGGCATTTGATAAATGTGACCATGGTATAATAGCCCACAAACTCAAAGCAAAAGGTATAACGGGGAAAATCGGAAGGTGGATATACAATTTCCTAGTAAACCGAAAACAATCAGTAGCAGTAAACCAAGTAACATCTGTGCCTTCGGATGTCAAAAGCTCAGTGCCTCAAGGAACAGTGCTAGCGCCTCATACTAATTTGCGACATAGATACCAACACTAGACACAGTACGGTGTCGTCTTTTGCTGATGACACAAAATTAAGCAAGATAGTAAACACACAAGAGGACACGGGCCGACTGCAGGAAGACATGAATGTAGTGTTCCAGTGGACCAGGGAAAACAACATGCAATTCAATGAAGAAAAATTCCAATTAATACGGTACGGAGATAATAATGGCGTTAATGAAATTACAAATTACTTAACAGAATCTAACCACATAATAGAACGGAAAGACAGTGTGAAAGACCTTGGGGTAATAATGTCTGAAAATATGGGTTTCAAAGTACATAACCAGGTCAAAGTTGCGGCTGCGAAACGTCTAACGGGTTGGATTCTACGTACATTTAAAACACGCGGTGAATTACCTATGATAACGCTCTTCAAATCTCTAGTGCTACCGCGGCTTCAATACTGTAGCATATTAACATCCCCATACAAAGCAGGTGAAATAAATTACTTAGAGAGTGTACAAAGAAATTTCACTTCGCATATAAGTTCGATAAAACATCTACACTATTGGGAGCGTTTAAGAGCACTAAATCTGTACTCGCTGGAACGTAGAAGAGAACGTTACCTAATAATATACACGTGGAAATTCGCAGAGGGTTTAGTACCAAACCTACATACTCTGATAGTCATGAAATTCAGTGATAGGAGAGGCTGGGAATGCGAAATCCCCCGGATGAATAACAGGGGTGCTATGGGCTCTCTGCGAGAGGGCTGGTTATTACACAGAGGCCCACGTCTCTTCAACAAACTCCCACGGCGAGTAAGAGACATGAGGGACGTCTCGTTAGACAACTTCAAGAGAGCCCTCGATGTCGAACTGCAAAAAGTGCCAGACGAGCCCATCCTCGCGAGGGAGCGAGCTGTCGCTTCAAACAGTCTACTACACCAAAATCACCACCCATAACGAGGGGCGCCGCGCTCCTTGGTGCCGCTAGAAGAGTGGCGAACACATCAAAAGTATCAAAAGTAAGTAAATGTTTCTTTACACCCATGATAATCACAAGGGCTTTTTAACCTTGGAGGTAGACTGCTGCCTTGAAGTTGACCTTGTGATGATTACATTTATAGCTAGGATTGTATTATAACTGGCAAATCATTTATGATATCTTTTAATAAATGTTAGGTATGTAAACGTTATGTTTATGTTAACTGTCTTGATAGCGTAATGTATAAGTGCGCGGAATTTCGATGTGAGTATCCTAGGTTCGAGTCCTTGGAGTGCCACATGTATTTGTTGATTTCATTAATTGAGTTTAGAGGTGAAGTTGGTTGGTGGAAAAAACATAATAATAGTACAGTACCGGTACTCAATATTAGCCTGTCAATAGTACTGGTTAGATATCTAGTTTTAACTGTGCATTAAGCCACTCATGAAGGTGGAGACGTAGAGAGTGATAGCGGGGACAGTAGAGTAACAAATGGTCAACAGTCTCTTCTACAGTACGTCATCACGGGCAGTACAGGTCAGGGAGTAGCTTTATTGGAACACTCTGATAGTGTGTGACTTGACAGTTATAGGGGATATCACGCACTAGCTAGGGACTTTAGAACAGGAATCCCATGGGAGTTGTTATATGCAGTTCTTGGTACAGCTAGTACACAGGAGGGAGGGTATGGCAAACAAGGGACTAAGAGTTAATATAGATGAAAAGTGAAGTAGGGCACGGAACAATGAAATAGTGGCAACTTTCCATGTACAATTTGTGTGAAGGGGGTGGGAATGAATTCAATTCAATGTTGCATCTAGTGACTGGGTACACAGAGGGTAGTGGGGAGAGAGGACTTTTGTAAAGAATCATAGACTTTGAATGTGCAGTGTGTATAGGAGAATTTGTGTTGAATGACCCGCCTGATAGTGTTGATTTTAGCAGTGTAACGCTGGAGTGTGTGAATAAATAGTTATTTTGCTACTTGGGCGATACTGTCTCCACCTGAGGTGGTGCTGAAGCTGGTTCCATTGCTAGAGTCATAAGTAGCTGGGGGGAAGCTTAGAGCAAAGTACAGTATATGAACTCGGTAAGATTAGGAGTAGTGGGCGTACCACTATTGACAGGATACATACGGGCGCACTATTTCGAGTTTTCACTAGTGTTTTCCATTATTATTCTTTGTTACAAGTGTCTTTTAACTTCACATTAAGTTGTTTGCCTAAACAATATTAAAATATTTACCCCGATAGGTCGGGAGGGCATGAAATATATCAGGGAAAGAGAGGGGTTGAACAACTCTATGGATAGAAAAACCTGTGGTGGCCAAGGGGGGTGGTCTTGTGTATCCGAACACATTCACAGTCGAGAAAGCGTCTGTGATTGGCTGAAAGGAATGAGTATCGTGACGTCACGCCCACTATGAGTGGCGGGCATATTTAAATAACCCTGATCACCTACCGAGTTAGATATTGTTGAGGCAAACTTACAGTTTCTTACAGTAGATCCTCTGGAAAAAGGCAAACTAGGCCTGTGTATCCAGCTCAGTACCAGTACAGTACTTGCACTGCTGGGGTCGTTCACGGTGTTGGCGGCAGCGGTAGCAGACGCAAAATTTTACTATTCTGTATTTTTGCTTTATAATCAAACTTCAAATCTTGTCTTCCCCATGCTTTATCAAGATTACTTTCAAACTCCCTTATTGATTCGGAATCGACTACATACTGGGGCAGTGCGTTCCACTCATTTACCACTCTATCACAAAATGAGTTCTTTGCCTTCTCAAGCCTATTTCTTTCTTTGTAAATTTTCTTAGAGTGTCCTCTCGTTCTTGTTCCCTCCCGCATCAAGAAGATACCTTCACACACATCCTCATCATACTTTCCTAACACTATCTTAAAAGTCTCTATCATATCCCCTCTCTTTCTCCTATATGCCAGTGTCGGAAGCCCCAGTGTCCTCAACCTCTGCTCATAGCCCGCGTTCTTCAACGTTGGTACTAGCTTGCTAGCTCTCCTCTGCACTTTCTTCACTGCTTCTATATCCTTTACCATATATGGAGTCCACACCTGGTTCGCATATTCCAGGTGCGGCCTAACCAGCGCTGTATAGAGATTCCTGAAGATTTCTTCGTCAAGTGACACAAATGTCCTCCTTATCAGCCCTACAATTCTACAAACAGTAATGTAAAGGCAAAACCCAATTGTAACAAAGAAAATTAATGGGAAATGCTAGTGAAAACTCAAAATAGTGCATCCATTACTATGTGTGCTGTCAATAGTGGTGCGACAGCTAGCCTATTTGAACTTTACTACCGCCACTACGAATCTTGTTTCCGAGACCTAGTATATTAACCCTTTCACGTTTTTATGACGCAGAGGTTGCCAGATTAGCAATAATAAATAGAGTTCTCTCACTCTTATAATTACCTCTCCAAAATAAATTTTCTGCCCACACCTAACTCAAAGACAACTGCAGAGGTTGAGGTAACTAAACTAAAGGGTTCTAAATACCCCTGATGGTAACAAAGGCTTTAAAGTATCCCTAATAGGCTCAAAATTGCGTCAAGAACGTGAGAGGGTTAACCTAACCAAACAACCCAACCTAACCTAACCTAGACCTAGTACGTGGGATACAAAACTAGCCCTTGCATGCCAGCTACTGCGAGTTGCTAGTACCCAGTACGTGGGATACAAAACTAGCCCTTTCATGCCAGCTACTGCGAGTTGCTAGTACCCAGTACGTGGGATACAAAACTAGCCCTTGCATGCCAGCTACTGCGGGTTGCTAGTACCCAGTACGTGGGATACAAAACTAGCCCTTGCATGCCAGCTACTGCGAGTTGCTAGTACTGTTACGACCGGGACTACGAATAAAACAAGGGCACTTAATGATTGGACTAGTAATAGGGCACTATGCAACAACGGTACGCTAGATCCAAACCCTCGAACTTATATGCCGGCGAACAAAAACACCTAACCCTCCAGAGTTAATCTGCAATAACGGGGTATCCTTAACTGGGCATAAATGTACTCTACTTCAGGCTAACCCACACTGGTATAGCCTGATAACAAACAAGATGCAAGTTACGTTAAAATGCATAAAAAGGAATCTATGGAAAGATCAATTAAATCACTGCAAGATTTAATACAATAAAAAGATGCTTCAATACAGTTACTCTAAACAACAATAAACTCTTCACTCCTATCTGAAAAAAGCGAAGTATAGTCCTACAGCATAGACCTGGAAACTTCTGAAGAAAGTCTGATGCTCATAAGATGCTCGTTTCTTAAACTATATAAAGGCAGGAGGCAGGACACCACACGTGTAAATTGAATACACTAAAAGATAGGACATATAATGTTAACTGACACGAGAATACTATAAATGCGCAACGGTAGCAATGCTCGACACTAAAAGAAGTACAGTACTTCCTCATCAACGAAACAGTCTGCTATGGTTGTGCGGCTCAGCAACAACCTAGACTAATAAATGCTGTGAATAATAATGCGCACATATCAAAGAGCTTATATTAAATACTAACAAGTGTCTACTCGATTAATAATGTCTAGCTGGGATACTCTAGGTAAGGAACTGGGGTTGAGCAAGACAGGCTCGTAGCCTAGCGATGTCCTTAAGACTGCATCCTTTAAGTTACGTTAATTGACTAGGGTGCTCTCTTGATAGATCCAGATCACAAGTATCTGGCTCTATCCTGGCGACCCTCTAAAGACAAGCAAAGAGGCAGCAAAGTGTGGAACTAGAACAGGCCAAAACCCTCAGTCAACACAATGCTGCACTCGCAAAGGACGCAACCGAAAAGACAACCCAGGCTACCACAGGACCGGTCGAAGTCGTGTAGGTATAGGCAAACCGTACACACATCGGAGACAAGGACTACAGTTACCTTATCCCAGTCTAGCATTAAGTAAAAGAACAGAAACACTAAATCAATAATGGAGACACACACAAAGTTCTTAACCTATACTAACTAAGAACCCTCAAACCTATTCTAAGTACATGTAAATATCTCAGAGGACGGCGCATGCAATACAATGGGCCGGCTATGGAAACCGTATGCAGAACCCAAGGGGAGTGTTGTGCAGTTAATAAAGATTAGAGTATGGAAAGAGAGAATCGAGTGAGAGAAACAGTGATAAAGGGGGTGATCGGGAGAGAGTATGCAAGGGGATGTTAGAAGCACGCGTGCCAAGCCTGTCCTGATGGGGACAGCTCCTGGGAACCCTCATGGAGGAGGTTAGTTACACAGGAGCCCGCAAAGGCGCGATGGTCGGCCAATCACGAGCCGAGACGTCACAAGACAGCAGGCGTCCTTAGGATGCGCCAGGATGCGCCAGCCAATCAAGGGCGTGGGAAAGCCTGCGCGCGAGCGGGAAAACTCCTCCGAGCGAGGGAGGCAGCACATACATACACACGCACATATTACCACCACACTGCCTACATCGCTCTTTCTCCTTAACTTTACACAATGCATCTTATATTCTATTAATGATATAAAATACTTCCCGCTGTCACAGACGAAAATAAAGACCACCACTGGACTGTCTGTGACAATGCGATTAATAGGAAAGAAAGAACAACATTCTCGGATAATTGTAGCCCATTTCGATGTCCCTGGCGAGCGCTAGTGGCTAACGAGAGGCGATTCTGCCAACGCTGGTAGACGTCACAGTACCCAGTACGTGGGATACAAAACTAGCCCTTGCATGCCAGCTACTGTGGGTTTGTGCATTTTCGAGACCTAGCCTATGTTATAAAAATCGAGTCGACATTAGCCTAACCTAACAACCTTACCTAACCTATCCTAGTATTATAGGTGGGGGCTGCTGCCCCCAGTGCCCCAACACCCCCTCTGGTTGGGTAACAGTGCAAAAAACACAGTATTATGGGATATACCTTACTCCAGCAACGAGTGGCAGCGAGAGATTCGCAACAATAACTGAGCTGTGATGCGGCTCGTAAATATTATCCAAAACTAGCCCTTCCATGCCAGCTAGTAAGCTTTACCAAACAGCCAGCTACTAACATATATCTTACAGGTACTAACCTATATCTAGCAGCTACTAACCTTTACCAAATGTTGTGATGAGTTGATGTCCTCAGAAAATACAATAACTTCGCGAATCTTAAGACAGTAACCTATTAACCCTTGGGATCCGGGGGGCCTCATATGAAGTTTGGTATTTTCAAACTTTATAATTCAGTAGCTACTGATTGAGACCACCTAGAGCAGTCAATTTTTTTGCAAATTGTAGAACGTTTTCTTGTCTGTAGACTGCCGTTGAGATGACATCGCTACGTTGCGTGGTTGCCGAGTTCTGGTGATTATATCGGCGACTTTTTAGCCGCACATTTTGCCTCACATGAGGCCTCCCGGATTCCAAAGGTTAACACCCCTATTCCACACTCGTTCAAATGACAATCTGGTTGAACTGACCAAAAAAATAATAAATGACTGGATGATATGATGAGCAGGTTTGGCAAACAAAAGAACATCAATAATAATCACTCAAATGCGCAAACCGTGACTATAGATATTATTCGCAATCTAGCACTTATATTCTAGATGACGTCACGATAAACCCTGTGTTCGGATGTCTGCACAGCGACTTGAAGCGTATATCGACTCTTGGTTTGTTTACATGTTGGCGAAGAGAAGAGTGGTAGAGGAGGACTGTATTTTCAGGTATATGTACACTTATACATATTCTGCCACATACTTAATTGTATATCAAGGTGTAGACGAGATTTCAAACTACTGTACAAGATAGTGGGCTTAAATATGGAATTGCAATACACATAATGGAAATAATGTGTATGCCCACTACTCCTAATCATACCATGAACTCTAACAAGTAAACCTACCGGCTACTCAAATTTTTTGTTGCGCGTCGAACTTTGTAAGTCTTGTAAAATCGTGACGTCACCCCTGAGGTGAAGGTGCAGACGACAACATGAGGAGAATGTTGATTCACTTTGTTTTAACATTGTTATTTCATACTGGAGAAGCTTTGAATGTTTTATGACTAGAAGTTAAAGAAAGCAGTTTAATTAAAAGCAAGTATTATATGGACACAAATCAATCATTATAATTGGTACAGAAAATCCATCCAAATACAGATCTTTTTGTGTTTCCATGATCTTTATTTTTATTAATCTCACCACAACACCCCCAATGAAATTAATTAAAGTATATATGATCCACCGGGATTCGAACCAGGGTTATCACACACAGATTTTTGCCACCTTAACCATTACACCACCAGGACGGTTAAAGGTTTATGCACACGCCTACGACTTATTATCCATTCTCGAATACTGGATATTAATCTAATCATGTTCATATTCCCAACATGGTAGCCTACTGTTTAAGTGAGAGGAAAGAATATTCATGGGGCACAGATCATATAGACCGGCCTCTCGACGAAATATCCCTGAACCTACTAATAATCTTTATTTTTTATTAATCTCACCACAACACCCCCAAGTGTGGTGTGGTGGAGTGGTCATGCCACTGGATTGATAATCCAATGGACCCGGGTTCAAATCCCGATATGTCAATGGGAAGATATTATTGGGATTGAATTTGTGCTGTACCTAGTATCAGTGCATTACCACAAAGCTCACCGAAATGCCAAAAAAATACCCTCATTGTTCCCTGATTAAATAACACTGTATGAATATTCCCATATTCAAAATATGTTACAGGGGGACAATGCCTAGTGAGTTCACTGCTCAATAGGTGGTGTTTTTAAATAGGTTTACAAAAAAAAATAAAAAATTACGTACAGTAAACTTCCGTTAATCCGAAGGGCAGCGGACCGGCCCTCGTTCGGATTAGTGGATTTTTCGGATTATCGGACTTTACCCCTATGAACCTGTGTATGACAAAAACATTGAGGCATTAGGCCACCCAAATGACACAATGGTGCACACACACATATCATATGTTCATGAAATCACTTTAAAAGTTTACCATTGTCATTGTAGCCTATTACCTACTTCAAAACATTCAGATTAATGGTCAAAGGAATCTGCTGATATAAACGTAAATACCATATGTCCGCATCGTCGTCTTCTTCTTCCGTCTACTAGCGAGTTTGTCTTGCTCTTGAAGATCAGATCAGATGTGGTTCGGGAAGTAATGCCTTAACAACGGCACTTCCCTGAGAGGTTCTTGTAATTTTCCTTTTGTGATTTTCCTTTTGTGACGTGCTCTGTTATATTATATTGTATTGAAAGCACCCTTGTCTTGTTGTCTTGAAAGCACTTTTTTTTTTTTTTTTTTTTTTTTTTTTTTTTTATTGAGGGAGGCAAAAGGCATAACTGCCTATAGCGAGTGCCTCCCCCATAGTTGAAAGAGTGACAGGGCCAAAATCAAGGGACGTTCGAGCCAAAATGCCTGGACACACGGAGTTTGAAGCAATTTAAGTCATAGGAAGAGGGAAAGACTGATTCTGGGAGAGAGTTCCAGAGCTCAGATGTTGAGTAGAAGAAAGTTTGAGAGTAACGTTTCACTCTTGGGTTGGAGAGTTGCACAGAGTAGGGGTGGGATTGAGTTGCAAGACGGGTACCACGTGCCCTACGTAAAGGAGGTGGTATGCACTGGGATAGCTCTGAGGAACACTGATTATTATAGTAGCGATAGAATAGCGAGAGAGATGCAACATTGCGGCGGAGAGAGAGAGATTGCAGAGAGTTGGTGAGTGGACGGGAGTTAATGATACGAAAGGCCTTCCTTTCAACTTTGTCTAGGAGAGCGGTGTGAGAGGAACCTCCCCACACATGTGAACAATACTCAATACAAGGGCGCACTATGCCCCTGTACAGAGCAAGAAGCTGTGCAGGGGAAAAGAACCCCCTAAGGCGGTTGAGCACACCCAGCTTCTGGGAGGCTGCCTTAGCAAGACTGGTAATATGGTCCTTCCAAATGAGAGCAGAAGAAAAAGAGACACCAAGAATATTGAGAGAAGATGAAGGGTTGATTTTTGTATTGTTGAAGAATAAGGGATAGTCCGCTGGGAGATCCTGACGGGTAGATAGATGGAGAAATTGGGTTTTGGAAGCATTAAAGTTAACAAGGTTTTCTCTGCCCCAATTGGAAATTGGGACGCTCCGATCACTGAACTATAAATAGTAGCGTATCGGAACGTCCAAAGGTGCGTTTTCAAGCTCAAGACTGAATGCGCTTGCAGAAAATGCGGTGCAAGCCAGTAGCGCATCGGAGCGTCCCAAGGATGCGTTCAAGAGCAAAACAAACTCTCTAGCAGACGATGTGGTGTTTACGTTCATAACAGTAGCTTCCTTTGACCATTAATCTGAATGTTTTGAAGTAGGTAATAGGCTACAATGACAATGGTAAACTTTTAAAGTGAATTCATGAACATATGATATGTGTGTGCTCCATTATGTGTCATTTGAGTGGACTAATGCCTCAAAAAGGGGACTTTGGGACTTCTTGAAATTCGTACCATCGGGTGAATTCGGATTTGGGCTCAAATTGAAAAATTCGGACTATTGGGAGATTCGAATCATCGGTCGTCGGATTAAAGGACTTTTACTGTATATATGATGGCGGACAGACAGAGACTGATGCTGCGCCGTAGTTCAAGCGTGGTGGCGCTGTGTATGCCTATGTAAACAAAGAAACTAGCGCACACAATTCAAAAGCAAAAATTCATGCAATGGAGCTATCGAGTCCAGCCGTGCGATGCAGGGCAAACTCGATATGGACTCCATGGAGTCTTGCCGGGCGAGGAGGGTTAATGAACAGCGTAATGAAACAACTTAAAATGAGGCAACTTTAAGTTGCCTCATATTTTGTAATTATTTGTCTTTATATTATATCTATTCATTGTCGATAGTATCAATTGCTTGCTTTTGCAATTTCCTTAGTTTATTTGTACGATAAATGGTTATTTGTAGGGTAGTTATTGATAGGGGTCACTTGAGGCATGCTATGCTTACTGGTACCTACCCGATAGCACTATTGTTAGTGAGTGCTATATATGTATTTTTTGTAATATTATACAGTATATATCTTATTAATTTTTATTTTGTACTATTGTTAATGTCTTGTCAAGTTGCAAATTTGATTTTAATATAACATTTTAACACTAATTGTCGTTTCTTTTATTCATGCAGAGTTTA
Organism: Paralithodes platypus; assembly: GCA_032716605.1. Classification (NCBI taxonomy): domain Eukaryota; kingdom Metazoa; phylum Arthropoda; class Malacostraca; order Decapoda; family Lithodidae; genus Paralithodes; species Paralithodes platypus. Next base: position 5,842,275 of record CM064505.1, on the reverse strand, counting down.
GTAATATTTGCCAGAACGTCCCGGACTTCCCAAATTGACTAATTCCCTGAACGTGACGATAGTGCGTTGTTATGTGTGCAATTAGTTTGCTTGGGAACCCGATTAACTTGCTCATTTAGTAATGTACACCCTATGTGGTGGATTGTGTTCTTTCATTTCATAAATTTTATTTTAGTAAGCGTTGTTTCCACATAGCGATTTTGATATGTTGTTTTGACTTTATATTATCTTTGTCCCAGTTTTGGTTTGACTTTGTTTGCAAGTTTTACATTTTAAATTGTATGGGATTAACTTGTATGGGTTTAACTTGTGTAGGTTAGGCGTAGAGAATCAATATACAGTCAGGACCCCCAATTCGCGAGAATAGGGGTGACAGGAGGCATCGTGTATTGTGAATTCGTGTATTGTGGAACTAACTTTAAATGGGAATAATTAGATTGGGTGACATCTCTCAATTATGGCCTATTTTCGACATTTTTGGCTCTACAGTACAGTCTATATCTTATATATAAGAACAACAATGAATAAAAATATGAAACCTTACCTTAAAATTAGTAGTAGATAGGCTAGGACTAGGACCGTAGGACTTCACGATTTTCTCCAACTTCTCCCTCCCTGACCAAATCGTACGAACAGTTTACTCTGACAAGCCTATTGCACAGTTTCCTTCTCCTTTTTTCTTGCGATCCAACACTTCCACCTTCATTTTGTGTGTTATCTTCTTATATTGGCGTGGCATGGCAAAAAAAGTGGCAGGCACTACAAACGTTTGGTCACTCCGCACCAGAGTTGATATTGATTAAATCAATTTGATTTAATCACTTGATTAAATCAATGATTTTTTTACCAAAATTTTTTTTTTTTTTTTATTTTTTTTTTTTTTTTTATTTTCTTGATCTGTGAATCAAGATAAAAAGAATTCCGAAGAGTTCTAACCTATGTACATAGTCAGATATTACCAAGTGCAGGTCTACCAGACTGCCATGTTTTCACCTTTACTTCAATATCTCTGGATTTTGGTCACAGCCTTGGGATCAATATTTTAAAGTAAACATCCACAAAGCTACTAGTCACTAAGTCTGTACTAATAATAACAGATTATTATTTTTCTGTAATTCTGTTCAATAATAGGTTTTGTAATATGATTTCTTGAGGATCACTGGCAACTCAGCCAGAAGCAGCAGTGTGGTCAGACAGTGAAACATGACTAGGACAGGAACAGATCAGGAGTCTGGGCTGAGGGCATGGATGAAACAGAATTGTTATAAATTCCTCTACTTGAATTACTACTCAATAGGGCGGGGGGATATTTTAAAAAAATCAAATAAATCAATGATTTTTTGATTTTTTTGATTTTTTTAAAAAAATCAAAAAAATCAACAACCCTGCTCCGCACGGCTATGAGCGCTTGAGCGGGACTGTGGGAGGGAGGGTAAGCGGGAGGGAAGGCAGGCGTATGCCCGTCTTCTTCTCTTTTCGGAGCTACGCCTGGGCCTCGCGAAACGTAGACGTGCTCGCGTATCAAGCGGGAATAGCGGATTTGGCCCCTTCTTAGCTCTCGATTCGTGTATTGTGGTACCACCTCGCGTAATTAATGTTATTTTCGAGGGGTAACTCGTGTATTAGGGTTTTCGCGCATTGTGGAATTGTGTATTGGGGGTCCTGACTGTACCGTAAAAAGACCTAACTTCGGTCAAGGGCGTATACAGTACTTCGGACATTTCTGGATGAAATTACAGTCAGGTCTTGATATACACGGTTAATTCGTACCCTGTACGTACCGTGTGTATCGAAACCGTGTTTTAGAAATAACAGGCCTTATGGGAATTAATTAATTCGTTCCAGCCACTTTCCCAAAGTCCCCCTTTTGGCCCTTTTTGCCTACCTTCAGCCGACTTATATTACATTATACCACCAACATCATATATGACATAACAAAGAATAGATTAAGCATCAAAAAGAACTGCTTTGGACCTGTTACTGACCTATTTGTGTGGATATATGTGTTGACGTTCGGTAGATATCCCCGCCGCTGTACTCCCTCCCTGCCCCGCTCCGCCCCGTCCCGGCCTCAACCCCGACCCTGTTACTGTGTTGTTGATAAGCCTTGTGCTACAGCTAGCAAATCGGCCCCCTCCAGGTTCCCAGGCATGTTGATCGTCCTCATCGAAACCAGAGAACACAGAAATATTGTTCATCATAATTATCAGTATCATCATCAGACTGGTGACACTGTCAGGGGCGCTCCCTCCCTCCCCCTCTCTTTATTATGGTTCAATAGACCAGAAAGTAGACCAGAAAGTAGAGAAGATATTATGACCCTATTGATAATCCAAAACTATTGAACACTTAAGTCTTTTTGATTCTCTGTCCTCACAACTCAGTGTCCTCAACTTAAATGCTTCTTCTGAAATCACTGTGTTGGGTGATTTTAATGTCCATAATGTTGAATGGCTCACTCATTCAGCCAGGACTGATGATGCTGGTCTTGAATGTGAGCTATTTGCAGACTCATTTAATCTCACTCAACTAGTCAACCAACCCACCCGTGTACCAGATAATCCTAATCATAATTCCCACCTACTGGACTTATTTTTAACAACCAATTCAGAAAATTATGATGTTACAGTGAGGTCCCCGCTTGGATCTTCTGATCACTGTCTGATACAGGCCACCTGTCTATCACCTACCACACCTTCCCACTCTGAACCTGTTTTGGTGACTAAATGGCATTACGATAGGGCAGACTGGGAGGGTTTTCAACGTTTCTTTATTGATATTCCCTGGACCTCTTTCTTTTCTAATGATGCACACACCACCTTGAGCCACATACAAGATTTTGTAAAAATTGGAATGGAAACTTTTATTCCTCATCAAAAGTACAGTAAAAGATCTAATTCACCTAAATGGTTTGACCATAATTGTGCTAGAGTAACTGAACAAAAAGCAATAGCCTACAATGCATACACAAGATCAAAAACACATGAAGCCTTTAATTACTTTAGAAACATCAGAAATCATGCCAAAACTGTATTAAACCTAACTAAATCAAACTTTCTCCACAAGCAGGCAAATAAACTTCTAAATAATCCAAATGATAACAAAATATTTTGGTCTACTCTTAACTCATTCAAATCCAACTTCACTACTGCTTCATCCATTCCACCATTAAAATCTCTGACTGGCAATCTTGTAAGTGACCCACGAGGTAAAGCTAACCTTCTTGCGGATATTTTCTCCACCAACTCAACCTTAGATGAAATAAATCAAGATGTCCCTGTACTTAATTTTAATTCGCCTGAAATTCCCTCACTTAAGATCCACACCAGACATGTCAAACTATTTTGCAGAATCTCTCAGTAGATAAGGCTCCTGGTCCAGATGAAATTCCTCCAATAGTACTTAAGAATTGCTCCTTGGTGCTCGCTCCTGTATTGGCAAAAAGTTTCCGTCTGTGTACTCATACCTCATGCTTCCCAGTACCCTGGAAAGAAGCAAACATCCATCCAGTTCATAAAAAAGGTGCCTCTTCAGATCCATCAAACTACAGACCAATAGCTATAACTTCCACTCTTGGTAAAGTCTTCGAAATTATATTAAATAATCACATAATTAAGCATCTTGAGAATAATAAATTAATCAGTGATAGGCAATATGGTTTTAGACGATGTCGGTCAACTGCAGACATTCTTTGCCTTCTTACGCATCAAATCAACCAAGCTACAGACCAACATGGTGAAACACATACAATAGCACTGGATATATCAAAGGCATTTGATAGAGTCTGGCATCAATCCTTATTGTCGAAGATGTCACACTACGGCCTTGCATCATTAGTTCCACTAATTTCTTCTTATCTTCATAACAGAAAAATATGTGTAATGGTAGATGGCCTTTATTCTCAATTTCACTCAATAAATGCTGGTGTTCCCCAGGGATCAGTTTTGGCCCCAATTCTGTTCCTCATTCATATCAATGATCTCATATCTACCACTCATAATCCAATACATTCCTACGCAGATGACTCAACACTCCACAGTTCCTTCACATTTACCAATTCTTTCACCCAACCCGATCTTATAAATTCAAAAATAAACACTACAATTTCTCTGAACCAGGACCTTTCTAGAATTATTGAATGGGGACAAAAGAATCTAGTTTCCTTTAATGCACAGAAAACCAAGTATATACTGTACATTCAATTTTCTAACCGACAGAATCTCACTGACTCCCATATATTTTTTAATGATGTAAATATTCCCACTTCCCCTAGTATTGGCATTCTCGGTGTAACATTAACTACTAACTTGAGCTGGACACATTATGTTAGAAGCATTGCTAAGAATGCCTCTAAAAAACTGGGACTCCTGTACAGAGTTCGAGAATTCTTCACTGACGAGCAGTTGGCCGTAATATATAAAAGTCATGTGCGTTCTCAGATGGATTACTGTTCACCTCTGTGGAGTGGAAGTGGAGTGGTTGCATTGAGGCAGTTGGACAAAATTCAAAATAAAGCTATTAGATTAATCAATAACCCTGCAATCACACAGGACCTTCCTACATTATCCATACGAAGAAACATTGCATCCCTTGCATTATTCTACAGATATTTTCACAGGAATTGTTCCGAGGAACTTGCTTCAATTGTGCCGCCTCTCCACATCTTTCCCCGTAGAACTAGGGCAGCTGAGAGCGCCCATGAATTTACACTTTCTCCTCCACAATGCAGAACTTCTGCTTATCAAAATTCATTTATCCCTAGAACTACTACTCTTTGGAATTCACTTCCCTCGAGTTGCTTTCCACAAACTTACAATCTACAAAAGTTTAAATCCAGTTGTTACAAAAATTTATGAATGGAGGATGCCTTTAGGCACATGGACCTTTTTGTTTTATCTGTGTTTTTCCTTCCTCCGTTCATTGTCTCTTAAAAAAAAAAACAAAAAAACATTGGTCTCTACTGTATATGTGAATTATTTCCGATATGATGAATTAAAGAAAAAAAATCCACCAACTCATAATCAGCAAAAATTACACAAATGTCAATTAAAATCATGCTACAATATTTCCCCGTAATTTTGTAGAAGGCGAAGATATACCGTGGGTACAAACAAAAATAAAATCTATCAAATGCAAATCTTCCGTCGCTCGGAATCTTGTCGCCTAGCTGTCTAGACAAGACGGAGGGTGGAAATCGTTTGTTGACTTTCTTATTTATTGTTTATCTATGTGCTGGAAGGATATTATATTTTTCAATTCCATCGCATTAGAAATTATTCATAGATTACAAAAAGTCCAAATAAGACATAGTTATGTTAACCCTCTCCGACATATGACACGATTTTGAGCCTATTAGGGATACTTTAAAGCCTTTGTTACCATCAGGGGTATTTAGAAACCTTTAGTTTAGTTACTTCAACCTCTGCAGTTGTCTTTGAGTTAACTGTGGGCAGAAAACTAATTTTGGAGAGGTAATTATAAGAGTGAGAGAACTCTATTTCTTATTGCTAATCTGGCAACCTCTGCGTCATATGTGCGTGAAAGGGTTAATGTATAAGGGAGATAGATCGCTTCATTAGAGAGATAGAGAGTTGCTACAGGCGAGCGATCGATAACATTCTGTACTAACATATATGAGACGGACTTAAGTTTATGAAAAGACAAAGGAGAAATTTGTATTGACTCTTTTTCATTTAATTATTTGTGGGTTGGAAGGATAATATTGTTTTCAATTCCATCATATTGGAAATGATTCATAGATTAAAAAAAGACCTAATAAGACATAGTTATATTTATGTATAAGGGAGATAGATGCATTAAATAGATAGACAGACAGATATTTGATGCATAAATAGCATTCATAATCATTTATATATACCTTAGGCTTGGGACGCCACCCGTGTATGATCCTGACTTTTCCCGTGTTGTGGCCGACTTTGGAACTTTTGAGGTTACTGTGTCTAAACAAAACCGTGTACTGTATAAAAAACGTGTGTATATCAAGACCTGACTGTATATAAGCTACAGTTACTGAAAAATGGCTCTGCATTATGGAAGCCCACCGCAGACATGCTTGTTTTTCCATAACATCATGTATTTATCCCATAACTGCAGTTCATTATATTTTTTTCCAGAACGTCCGAAGTTATCTCCCCGTCCATAGTTACGCCATTTTACCGGTACTAAACACTATATCTTGCATGTATTATATCTCTGGCAGTGAGGTCGCCTGATGGGAGGTACCGGTGCACCCTGGTGGATGGTGAGGAGGGTCGCTACCTGGCCCTGGCTGCTGCTCGGGGGGTCATAGTTACTGCTGGACATACTCTCAAGGCCTGGAGTCTTCGTAACTACAGGTACAGCATTGGAATTATAGACTACTGTAGAATTGTTGCAAGTATTTGAGATGTTATTGAAAGTTGATAGGGCTCTGTGATTTTTGTCATAGTATGTTATGTTTAAAGTCTACATTCCCTTTATAGGCACTACAGGACCCTCATTGAAGGTCTGGAGTCTAAATAGTGACAGGTCAGGGGCAAAGTACAGTATGTATGTCTAGACAAAGTAGCCTGGAGGTATTTCTGCCATGGCCATCCTTCAGCGGGGGATTCCCAGGAGGAAGCAAGGTGGTCAGAGATGATGTTGATGTCAGGGTTCGGGGCTACCTGTATATAGCCTACAGGTCATTATGTTGTTGTTCCCCAAGCTGCCTGGCCGAACAGCCCCAAGGCCCCGAGCAAGGCCAAGGCCATTATGTTATATTAACCGGCTCGGTAATGTAGTGGAGAATGTCTCGGCCTCCCACCCCGGGTGACCCAAGTTCAATTCCACGCTTAGGCATGAAGGTTTTTCGCATACTCTGGTAGCCGGTACCATTTCCCTTGAGCAAGGAAATGGGTAATAGTGTCTGGTAATACACTGGTCGAGCGCTATTGAATCTCGGAGCTAGGGCTAGAGAGAAATGGCGCTATATAAGTAACTTGAACATTATTATTATTAATGCTGAAAAAATCTCAGTAAGTTAAATGACCTTATTCCTAAAACCATACCACAGTGAATCTTTTCAATTTCTATTGTTTGAAAGATATTTCCATGTTTTGCACGGGTATACCTTGATAACCTGATAAATTTTTTGTTAACCCCTTCCGTACCGGCGAAATCTGTGTACAGTATCTTTATTCTGGATGCTATTAGACGATTTTATTGAGTTTAAAAAAGACCTCCAGCAATTATCACCTTCAAACTATCTCACTTAACCCTTTTTACTACCACAGATCCTTTTTAAACGGCACAAAATCGTCTAATAATAGCCAGAATAAAGTTAAAAAGACGTCGCCGGTACAGAAGGGGTTAATGGCGTGCACTCCCTTGATCGACAAGGCTAGGTGGTGCCCTTGTTACAGGGACTTTACTGGACCTGATAGGCATTTTGGATGTTGCACAGTTGCAATCTGCCACCTCACTTATACCCTCTAGACCAGTGGTCAGCAACCCTTGAAGCTAGAAGAGCCATTTTTTTTTAAGTTTCATAAACATGTTGTACTGTCGGAGCCGCAATACAAAACAAAATTGGTCTCATAAATCAAAATCTACAGTATTTCAGAAATACGAGAATATACCCTACTTCTGAACTAAACAATTTACAGTGATATTGTTCAATATACTTTTATTCACAAAGCTTGGGAAAGACATATGTGTCACATTTCTATAAATCATAACTATTGATACCTATAGATCTTTTTGAAGTTGAATAAACAAATCTAATATTGCCTTGAATGAGTTATATGATGCCTTCGTTTTGAAGGAAGAATTATTATTTCTGAAGCTTCTGGAGCCACACAAGTATCCTGAAAGAACCGCATGCGGCTCCTGAGCCGCAGGTTGCCTACCCCTGCTCTAGACCAAGTTACTCTCTTAACTATGCTTTGATTGGTCCTTCTCTCACTGCATCAGTACACATACATCTCACAATAATTATTTTATTGTGTTCAAGTTTTCAGGTTCGTTAACTACCCACATCTCCCTACCATAAACCGAATTTCCACACCTCTCACACCACACACACACATCACACAGTTTTTCCTACACCGAGAAATGACTCTCCGGCTGTCATTTCTCGAAGACTTCTTCTAGCCGGAGACATTGAGAGCAACCCAGGACCCACGTACACATACATATGTCCAACTTGCTCAAAACCGATCACTTCGAGTCGCCACACTAAGGGTTCAGTTCTCTGCAATGCATGCAGGAACTGGACCCACTTCACCTGTACAACACTTGCCTCCAAGAAACACTACACGATCACCTGGACCTGTTCCTCATGCCCCTCCCTCTCCCAGTCAAATCCCTCGCCTAAAACCCGTCCACCTCTCCTCCCCAACCCACCTAGCCTTTCCTTATCATCCACTCCCCCCCCTAAAACCCGTCCACCTCTCCTCCCTAACCCACCTAACCTCCCCATACCTTCCACATCCTCAACTCAACATACCACACCCCAACCTAATCCATTCCAACCCCCATATCCTGCTCCCCAATCCCCACCCCCACCTCACTCATCCCAACCACCAGCCCCTCCCTCACCCCCACCCCATCCTCGTGCAGCAGCACCCAACATACATCGTGCACATAACATTAACATTCTCCAATTGAACATAGATGGCATTAACACAAAGAAACACGAACTCTCACACTTCATCAAACAACACAACATACACATTGCCATCTTACAAGAAACAAAACTCTGCACATCACAAAAAACACCCACATTTCATAATTTCACCACCATCAGACAAGACCGGGCTGTCGGCGGGGGCGGTGGACTCATCACCCTGGTACACAATGAAATATCATACATAGTAACCAGTGTACAACCCAAATCCCTCCTCCCCCCAAATGATAACACAACAGAAATACAATCAATTAAAATACGCACTGGCAACAAATCCAACATAACCATCATAAACACATACATCCCTCCCCAAACATCCCCTACAGTACCAAATGAATACAGACCACACTTACAACACATCACAAGCACCCCACACATCATCCTGGGTGGTGACTTCAACGCCAAGACGTCGGCCTGGTTTGTCGACAACCCCGACACAGACAGAGGGCTGGTACTACAAAACCAAACAGATAACCTCATCATCCTTAACAACATCCATCAACATACCCATATTCCTCACCAAGCCCTCTATAACCCATCATCTCCAGACATCACCTTTTGCTCCCCAGAACTCGCCCCCACAACATCCTGGAGGATGGTCAGAACCTTAGGCTCTGACCACCTCCCGATCATTATCACCACCAAAACCAGACTCACCCCAGCTAGCCACAAACACACATACACCAATTATAAAAGAGCTAACTGGGAAGTATTTACAAATGAGACAGAACAACACTTCACAACTCTAAACAGTACACCCATCACTAACATCAACAATGCTGTACACATACTCAATAAAACTATCCAAAACGCTGACAAGAAACACATTCCAAGAGGTAACAGAAAAAGACACAACCCCAACTTCACACCAGAAATTCAAAACCTCATCAGACAACGCGACACACTGAAACACTCCCCAGCACCCACACACAAGACATCACACAACAAATTCAAGCACTCAACACCCAAACTAACAACAAAATACAAGAACAACAAAAACTAAATTGGAATAACTTCCTACAAACACTTGATCACAAAACAAACCCCAAAAAACTCTACAAAACACTAAACAGCATCACACTTTCCAACAGCAACACAACACAATCACATGCTGCAATCACAACAACAGACTCTACTCCTTCATGTAAACAACAAGCAAACACTCTCATCAATCACTTCTCACATGTCAGCCACCTAAAACCTCACAAAGACGACCGACGTGTCATCCGACGTAAGAGACAATTCCCCACAGACCCTGACTATACACCCTTCACCAATCACCAGACAAAGCATATCATCAACAATCTCAAGCACTCACCCGCCTGTGGCCTAGACAACATAAGCAACATACACCTCAGACACCTGGGACCACAAGGCATACAAGCACTCACTAACATATCAAACTACAGCTATTCACACAACACAATACCAGACATTTGGAAGCATGGTATCATCATCACATTCCCCAAACCCAACAAAGACCCCACGCTACCCTCCTCGCACCGCCCCATCACACTCCTTTGCTCCCCTTCCAAAGTCATGGAACGCCTAGTATTACAACTAATTACACCCGACCTACCCCTAGCTCCAACACAACATGGCTTTAGGCCACTGCACTCCACAAACACTCTTCTCACAGACCTTACACAAAGAGCTTTTGACGGCATCAACTCAGCTAGACCACCACACAGATCACTATTAGCCACACTCGACATTAGTAAAGCCTTCGATGCCATCCCCCGCCACAACCTAACAAACAAAATCTACAACACAAACATGCACAACAACACAAAAAGGTGGCTGGCCAACTTCCTAGCAGGCAGATGTGCACACGTATCTTTTGCCGGTCAGTCATCTAAAATCAGAAACTTTCCAAACGGAGTCCCACAAGGATCCGTCCTATCGCCTGCACTCTTCAATCTGTACATGCACGATATAACTACACCCAATACGCCCCAAATAAACTTAGCCTCCTATGCAGATGACATAACACTCACATGCACACACCATGACCCAAGAAGAGCAACAGATCTCCTTCAACCCTATCTCAACACACTACATGGCTGGTGCACTACAAACAGACTTAATCTAGCCCCAGCCAAATCCATCGCAACCCTGCTCACAAGCTGGACAGGTGAACACGAATACATCCCTCAAATCACCATAAACAACACATCCCTAACACATACACACACACCCAAAATCCTAGGAGTAACATATGATACTCATATGACATTCAAACAAAACACCACAAACATTAAAAAGAAACTGACACCCAGACTTAACGCCCTCAGGTCACTTGCTCACACAAAATTTGGACACAACAAAGAAACTACCACCACAGTATATAAACAATACATAAGATCAGTGATGGAATACGCAAGCCCAGCCTGGGCTTCTAACCTAGCTGAAACACATCATAAGACCTTACAGACTATTCAAAACAAAGCCCTGAAGATCATTACAGGCTGCACAGCTACTGCACCCACAGATCACCTACATCAAGAAACCAAAATCCTCAAAGTCAAAGACCATCTGGACATGAGAGGCACTCAATTCCTGGCAGCAGCCTCCACGAACCAAGACCACCCACTAAACTACATGGCAACACACCCACAGACACCAAGAAATATCAAAACAACACCCAGCACACGGTATCACACACAATTATTGTCCTCTCTCCCTCCCTGCCCACCCCGAACCAACTTCCAGAAGCACATCCATACTCATATATCTCGCCAATCCATCCACTCACTCACAGACAACACGCAGCTGCATGCACGACCTCCCGAAATCCATCCTTCCGAATCCTCCCTCCCTCGCGAGGACAGAGTCCACCTGGCCAGGCTGAGATGCGGACACCATCCAGCTCTCCTGAGCTATCAGAAGAGACTGGATGACTCCGTTGTCGACGCCTGCCCGGGATGTAACACAGCACCCCATACCATTAAACACATCATAGAAGACTGCATTTCACACAACCACTTACGCCAACAACATAATCTACACTCAATGAGAGCTCTGTGGGAAAGCCCAATCGTGGCCATGGCCTTCCTCAGGGACTCGGGGCTGTTCGGCCAGGCAGCTTAGGGAACAACAACAACCATAAACCGACACATTTTTCACACATATAACATACAAATTTCCCTTAGTTTGGAAGATGAGGTTCCTCATTGTTAATACAGTAGTGGTAACAGCTCACCATGGTTTTACCACCCACTTTTAACTCTGGAAACTGAGCTAACCTCTTTGCCACTGTGGCATTTTACTGACTACTCTATAAGATTAGGATTTGAGAGATGAATGTTGTTGTTGTTGTTCCCTAGGCTGCCTGGCCGAACAGCCCCGAGAGTTAAATGTAATTGTATTGAGTTTTTAAGGTATATAAATAGCCTAATTTTATAGTAGGCCTATTATCAAAAACAAATATTCCACAGTGATATCAGGAGAGGACAAAGAGGCTCCAAATTCGAGACGATCTTCCCAATGGTACTGCGAAGAATGTCACTTGCCCCGGTGGAATCAGGAACGGAGGATGACACTGACTGGGCCTCCTCTAGTGAAGATGAGGAAGAGGACCGCCGAAGGTTGATGAAGGCGGCTGGGAGGGACGTAGAAGATGATCACAACGCAAACAGCAGATGGTGGTGTAATGTTTTGTAGGATCTAGCTTGACTGTCACTGTGATGAGTTATTTTGGTATATTATGTGAGGAGGAAGTGAGGATAGATTATATGATATTTGGTATGTTTTGTTTTGCTTTGTAGTGTTATTAGTAAAAGTGAGTAGAATGGAAAAAGAGAGGAATGAGAAGTGATTCGGTTGGAAGGAAGGAAAAGTGATTAGGTTAGGATAAAAAGATGAATTATGTTAACCCGGGAATGGCGAGAACGCTCTTAATTAAAGGTGGGGGCGCATGTGTTGAGTTAAACATGGAATGATAATCGCCAACCTGTAGGCTACATAATTATCTTGCAAAATGCAATGGCACTGAAATAATTATTAACAATGGTATAAAGGATTTTGTGGATCGTCTATACCGGGCCTGTGACATCACAAGAGTGTAAGTCCACCATCCAGTCTAGGATAAGGATACTGGTGTGACGTCACTATGACGTCACAGGCCCGGTATAGACGATCCACAATATCCTTTATACCATTGTTAATAATTATTTCAGTGACATTGCATTTTACAAGATAATTATATGCAGGTTGGCGATTATTTTTCCATGTTTACCTCAACCCATGCACCCCCACCTTTAAGAGGTTTTGGTGGGAAAAGGTGAGAACACTCTTAAGAGGTAAGGCCTAAAAAAAAAAATGTTTAAAAGGCCCCAGTAGCACTTAGAAAAACAGAAATGGTGTTTAAGTGAGATAATTCCCCTCCATACCTCCTATCACTCCTCCACATTTGTCAAAATCCCCTCCTCCCCCCCCCCCCACCTTCAATTATCACCTATTTTCCCTCATTCCTTTGTTTTTTGGTGTATTTACTGCGCCAATATCTCCAAACTGATCCTAGGGTGTAGTATCGAGAGAGAGAGAGAGAGAGAGAGAGAGAGAGAGAGAGCTAGCTAGCTAGCTAATCGAGAAAGGAGGGTGTAGGGCTCGCGTGTCTCTCACCTCATGAATGAACGGTCGGCAATAATTCGCGATTTCCACCATCCAAACACTATTCCCACATGTTGTTACATGTTACTATCTTCATATTAAACGTAAAATAGGCGCATATTCTTACAATTTCTTACAGTAGATCCTCTGGAAAAAGGCAAACTAGGCCTGTGTATCCAGCTCAGTACCAGTACTTGCACTGCTGCGGTCGTTCATGGTGTTGGCGGCGGCGGTAGCAGACGCAACATTTTTACTATTCTGTATTTTTGTTTTATAATCAAACTTCAAATCATGTCTTCCCCATGCTTTATCAAGATTATTTTCAAACTCCCTTATTGATTCGGAATCGACTACATACTGGGGCAGTGCGTTCCACTCATTTACCACTCTATCACAAAATGAGTTCTTTGCCTTCTCAAGCCTATTTCTTTCTTTGTAAATTTTCTTAGAGTGTCCTCTCGTTCTTGTTCCCTCCCGCATCAAGAAGATACCTTCACACACATCCTCATCATACTTTCCTGACACTATCTTAAAAGTCTCTATCATATCCCCTCTCTTTCTCCTATTTATTCGTTATGAATAAGTAATGACGATAATAGGCGGGAATGGAGCCTAATATGGCCGCCCAGTAGTATGGTGTTCACTACACACAGCTCGCCTTTTAAAAGTTAAATTAAGAGAAAAACTACGATTTTAGAAGGACGAGAAAACGGACTGATTGAAGAAGTGATTCAGTTGGAAGAAAAGAAAAGTGATTGGATTGCATCTGTGCGTATGTGTGTGAGTGTATCAGTGGCGTGGCAATGAGTGACGATAGACTACTCACTGTCAGTCAGTTATGCACTGACAATAGGAGCCGTCGCACTGATACGTGTTGAGTGATTGGGAGCTGGTTGGGGTGCTTGTTGGTGGGTAAGTAGGGAGAGGCTTGGGGGGGGGGGGGGTGCAGGAGGGAGCCTAGTGCATCACTACGCCGATAATGCCTGCAAAAATATGATTGCATGGTGTGAAAAATGCGGACGCCATATGGCGTCACACATGATTGTGACACAAAACCCTTATGACGCCATTTGGCATCACCCGGGTTTTTAGGGTTAATAAATAGGTCAGTTTATTTCTATTTAATTCGTACCTAGATTCATATTCCTAAGCAAGCCCCATAATTTTCATTGGTAATTACTATATTTTGCTGTATTCTTAGCCAGTCATTATGATATGCTAGTTGTTGGAATTTCAATGTGAAGAATTGGAACATTATTACAGTAATGTCATTGCAGTTACAACAAGCAGCTTAATATAATGACTAGCTAGGAATACGATAAACTTATTGTCCATGCCACCGACAATGATAGAGTTTATCTAGGAATACGGGCCAATATGGCGTCAGATTCTACTATGGTAACTAAGATTTAAAGCCTGTATCACATAAGTCAAGCATGGACGTTGTTGGAGAGACACAAATCAAGAGTGAGGGGTGGAAATGGGTTACTTGAAAAGTGCGTGTGGAGTTACATGGAGGGATAGACAGATGAATGAGGAAGTATGAGAGAGGTGTGGTGTGGATGTGGTGGAAAGTGTGAAAAGGAACACCTTGAGATGGTTTGGCCATGTGGAATGTATGGAAAGCGACAGAATGACTGAGAGAGTGTACGAGACTTAGGTGGAAGGACACAGAGGGAGAGGCATACCGAGAGTGAGGTGGAAGGATGGAGTTTACGTCGGCTGATGGGGGACAGGTGCATGCGGGTGATTCATTCTTGGCCATCCCATTGGGGATCCTAACGCCTGGCAATAGATAGAAAGAGATAGATCACACAAGTGATTATTCCCTCTGCATTCATCATCAACACTGGTCTGGCAGTTTATGAGGTCAACTTTTAATATTATTCTGTCATCTAAATTAGTCTATCATCAGTCTAGTTTCAGATAACAGTGCATATTAGCCCAGAAATGCCAGAATTATACTGTATTTATGATAAAAGTTCTTGTGTGATATAGCCTTGTGGTATACATAGGGAGTGGAGTCTGCTGAGTGCCTTATTACTAATGTTATGATATATATTTTCTTATGTTTAGTATTTTGTGTTTTCTTTTATTTATTTACTAGGTTTTCCTTGAGGGTGTTAAGTTTGATTGGAGATACGTTTTTTAGTTTTGCTTGACCAACAATATGCGATATTAGATACAGGTAATTCAGGTTATCTTTTAGCTATTTAAAAGGGTATAGAGCTGAAGGGAGAAGACTGTAATCTTATAATGATATATTTTGTTCAATATATGTATGTAGTTGTTGTTGTATGTAGTTATAATATATTGCAGTATTTTCAACCTGTTATGTCCTTTAACCCCAGAAAGCAATTTTTGTTTATACAATTAGTTTAACCAGACCACCGAGTTCCCAGATAGAACTCCTATAGGGCTGGCCCGAAGGATTAGATCATGCATGATGTGCGATCAATCAAAGCAGAAATGGAAAGATCAGGAAGGGATTAAATGATGCTAAGGAGAGAGGAGTCTTTTATGAAGCGGAAAAGTCGGTAGGGGGAGAAGGACGACCAGGAAGCAATACCTGTATATGTTGTTGTTGCTGTTCCCAGGCTGTCTGACCGAGCAGTCCCAAGGTCCCGAACAAGGCCAAGGCCATAACCGAGCGCTCCCACAAAACCCTCCCTGCTTACCACTAAATTACGGGTTTGACAACCCGTAGGAAAGGAAGGAAAACCTTCTATTTAGGAGTGGTTCCATAGTCAATGATGAAGAGCCTATACTATATATAGGTTAAAATGTAAAACTTGCAAACTAAACAAACCAAAATTGGGACAAGGACAATATAAAGTCAAATTAAATTATCAAAATCGCTATGTGGAAACAACGCTTACTAAAATGAAAATTATTAAATAAAAGAACACAATCCACCACATAGGGTGTACATTACTACATGAGCAAGTTAATCTGTTTCCCAACCAAACTAATCGCACATATAACAACGCACTATCGTCACGTTAAAGGAAGTACAGTGGAATCTCCAATCTCGATCATAATTGATTCCCACAAATTCCGATCGAGATTCGAAATATCGAGATGCGAAGTTAACTTCTTATGGGAAAAAATACAATCGGTTCCAGCCACTTGCCGACTAACCTACATCAAATCTGTCAATTTTCACATTTGCCCCCCACAATCACATGCAATATATATAATATGTTAAAATAGATAAAATGAATAATGAAAGAGTTATATTTTTACCTTATATTTATTGATAAAGAGGTTTGTGTGGTTGATTGTTGGTTCCGAGGCGAACGCAGTTTGGTTACTGCGTCTCCGCACCCGGCGCACAGTCACCGTCATCAATTCTTGCAATTTCTTCCCTCACCCTGTCACCACTAGTACCGGCATTTTATGAATGCGATAAAAAAAGGTCCAGGTAGACGACTTCACAATACAAGTTTTCAAGCGAATGGCGGACGTGTGACTGGTACACCAAGTGGCCGCTAGATCTACCGACTTCAATAAGTTTTCCATGGTATAAAGTTTAATCAAGTTTTCTTTTGTCTTTACTATTATTATATATTAGATTTTCCTCATACAAATAATAATGTATATTAAAACATGGTAAAGTAATTTATATTACTACGTAAATGAAAGCGGCAGAGACAGGTTAGACTACCGCTTGAGACGATCGATACTAGCGGTACATTAGTATACAGGTGAACAAAACACAATGACTGTGAGGTTCACACATCGATTTGGTCAAGATTAATCTGTTTATATTAGTATATAAGCATCTAGCATCGATATTTAGCTATCGAGATTAACGTTTTTTCATCGAGATTTGTGATTGGGGAGAGCTTGAAGGTGGCATCGAGATGCGAAATATCGAGATGAGATTGATCGAGATATGTGAGCCTACTGTAGTCAAGTTTGGGAAGTCCGGGACGTTCTGGCAAATTTTACTAAACTCTGCATGAATAAAGAAACATGTTAAATGTCAAAATATTATTTAAAATCAAATTTGCAACATGACAAGACATTAACAATAGTACAAAATACAAATATTGATAAGATATCTATACTATTACAAAATAATATATAAAATACAGTACAGCACTCACTAACGATAGTGCTATCGGGTAGGTACCTGTAAGCATACCATTCCGGGACCCGTTCAGGATTCCCCGGAGTTCTTATCACAATCGTTGCGTATATAGCATAAAAACAATCCTTGGTTAACCCGGGAACTGCGGGAAGACTCTTAAGAGTTCCCCCGGCGGACTGCGGAAGACTCTTAAGAGTCGGAGAAAACAAAAAATCAACTTTAACTTAAACATCGAAAAAAAAAAAAAAAAAAAAAAAAAAAATTGGGGGCCCCTGGGCCATGCAAAATATCACTCCTCTACCTCCCCTCCTTCCCCACTTTCCTCCCCTCCTTCAGTTATCACCTATTTTCCCTGTTATTCCCTTATTCTGAGGTATATTTTCGTGCTAACATTAGCGAGTTGCAAGCAGGGCATTGTCATCAGTGTTAGCAAGCGAGTGCACGAGAGAGAGAGAATATCGATCGACTGTGTCTCAGTGGCCTTGGGGGAAATTGGCGGGAAAGCAGGTTGCCTCACCCATACATTATATAACTCGCGGCCTATATCTCCGATTTTGACCATCCAAACGCTGTTTTCACTCGTTTTATTGTTGTTTCAGGTTAATACCTTTATAATCAACCCATAATAGGCGCGTATGGATAAGTATTAATGCTATTTATGGTAAAATGAATATTTTAGTGATGGAAACAGCTCAAATACGTCAGCACAGGGGGACGTTTCTAATTACCCCCATGCGCACTTGTTAGGTTAATACCCATTAAATCTTACCAAGGGCTCGTCATTGAAAAGAATACCACTAGAAATAAAATTTAAAGAAGAATCTATCATTTCAAACCTCCCGGTGCCTCAGCCCTCCAGCTGTGCTGTCGTCATGCTTCCCTTGCACGTGATGCCAGACTTTCTAGCGTGTTTATCTGCCTCAAATGTTATATCAAGTTGGGCATGTGCATGGGAAGGGGAAGGTGTGAGGGAACCTTTGCGTCATTGACTACGGAACCACTCCTAAATAGTAGGTTTTCCTTCCTTCTCTACGGGTTGTCAAACCCGTAATTTAGTATTGGTTCCTTCATCAATGGCGAAGAGCCTAGAATATCACGACCGGAGGTGGGACATCAGATGCTCAACGTATCCAGAGAGAACCAATTAACAGATAGGCTGACACTGGGAGAAATTCAAATTACTGTATTAGAGAAAGAAGAGGCGGGTATACTGGGAAGCCTCATAAAGAAGGAAAGATGGAAGAATAGTCATAACTTAAAATGTGTTGAGGAGAACAAGATGTAAAAATGTGTATGAACGGATGCTTTAATGTCAAAACATCTCATACTATAATGCTCCTGAAGCTGTGCAACAAGTTAGCAAGCGCATTTCTTGCTTGCATTGGTATAAAAACCAAAAAATTAACTATTTGTTCATACTTTTTCAGGACATACAACTCGTACTTATTCCTTAAAGAAGTAAACTCTTTGTCTTCGTATACTTATTTATGTTCTACATCCCTCCCCCCCCCCCCCCCCTTTTTTTTTTTTTTTTTTTTTTTTTTTTTTTTTTTTTTTTTTTGGAGATTCCGAAGGGGGAAAGGAGAACCAGACTCATTCAGTACATACAACTCATACTATTTACTATAGAAGAAAAATCCTTTGTCTTCTTACTTAGTCATGGTGAATAAAACTCTTTCAGTGTGACGCCTATTGCCTGATAGTGGTTACCGACTATTAGGCCTTCGATTTAGGGTGAAAGATAGGATCGTATTTTGCTCTTAGCCGTTTGGCCCGTTAAACGTCCATAATGCAAAAGTTAGAGAAATCTGAAGGCTTCCAGCTTGGTCCAAGAGGAATTGAGAGATTGGAAATTTCACTGGATACGGGCACTATAGGCTCAGGCAGTTGTATCCCTCTTGTATGGGCCAAATTGGCGCAAAGTGACACACTAGACCCTTGTCTGATTGTGCATCTGAGGGTCGTGCCTGGGGGAGGGAACAGGTAGATGGACGACCCTGTGTTCTGTAGCTGACACATACTTTGGCCTATGCATACTTTTGTTTTATACATTTAAAATCACCCATAACATATATATGCAATACAAAGTTAGCAGATATTTTCCTTCCAATTTTGTCAATTAATAATTGATAATTGTTTATAATCAGCTTACAATTATGTTTGTAGTCATTATCGGCTGCATATGGACCTTCCCTTAATTACTATACTATACTGCCATCAAAGACTGGAACGACCTACCCCAGTCAGTCCGTGAAAAGAGAACACTGTATTCCTTCAGACGTAGCCTGAAGGAACACCTGAACCGGACAGCTGCGAGAAGGGAGCACCAAGCTTATGTCTACTACTAAATACGACATAAGAGATAGACAAACCAAACTGAAATGATTACTGATTACGGATTACTGATATTTACTATAGGATGTAAGGCATCTTAAAATAACCCCCTAGAAATACTTTCTCTAAAGTATCTATTTCTTTATCCTCCCCATTTCCCCAGGTAACCTAATCCCACAAGCACCCCAATGGAAATACGCCTAACGGCCTTATTGGGCTATCCTTAATTGGAATTATGCAAGGCTGGTACATGTCATATTTATAACATACTATGTGGTACCAACTCTGTAAATTGCTAACTGAATAAATATTATTATTATTATTATTATTATTATTATTAAGAACGTAGTGTAGTCGTATACTGTATAAGAAAATTGTGTAGAATCACACAAATCTTGAGATAAACTGTACATCTTATAGGTGTTTGGTATAGTGATGTCTACAGTCGTAGCTCTGGCGTTAGTTCCGAAGCGTTCACCAGAGGTCTCAAGGAATTGTCGGTAGGGAGAATTGACCGCAAAAGAGGCCAGTCCCTGCGCCGGGGTTATTGACCACCGGGTATAGATTGAGGGGTCTTTGCTAATGTGTGGAATGCCAAAAGGTCTACTTGTGGATGGGAAGGAAGAGTCGGCTTGGCGAAAGCTTCCTGTTTGAGTGCCCATACCACTGGAGTAGCCTACTCTTGCCCCAGGATAAGGTGTCACCCCAAAGGTTGGCCCTTCCCGGGAGGTACTAGAAGGTACGTCCAAGAAGGGGGAATTTGTTGCATCTTGTGAACCCGAACCACTGCACAATGGTCGTGGCAATTACAAGAGAGAGCTGTTGCTCATCAGGCCAAGAATTAATGTTACATAATACTAGAGCAAAGAACAAAAACATGTACCGGCTCGTCATGCACAAGGCCTATGGAATGCCGAGTAGCCTGTTGGCTATATGAATGCAGTAAAAGAAGTTAGAACGGGGTAGCACATCAGCTGCATCTTATATAAAGATGGATTAGAGTGGGATAGTCGATGGTTATCATTAATATGACCCCCTTTTTCTCTCATTCGTGGTTCTACATTGAGAACCCAAGGTGAAGACTTTTAACAGCGACTCAACAAGAAATTACGTTGGGCAACACCTGGCGGTGAATAGCCTATTGGCTATATGGAGGATTGGCTATATTTGCAGGCTGAAGAGGAAAAACCTGATGTCATAGCCCTACAGGAAGTAAGACCAAAAAATGCTAGAATTGAAAGCGAACTGGTGGAATATAGTTTGGAGGGTTTTGAGTTATATGAGAGAAATTCTATTAGAGCAGAGGTTGGAAGAGGACTGTTTATTTATGTAAGAAAAGAGCTCAAGGTTAATGAGGTGGATATGAGACAGCAGTATTGTGAGTATTTGTGTATTGAAGTAAAATGTGTAGGAGGATCAATTCTAATTGCCTCTATATATAGAAGCCCAAATAATAGCAGGGGAGAGGATGATAACCTACTGAAAGCAATGGAGGAGATAGATAATAGAGAGAACAAATATAAAATGTTGATTGGAGATTTCAATTTGCCAGGGATCAACTGGGCAAATTGGGAGGTTTGACATACCTCCCAACCTACCAAATAGGAAAACCTACTATTTGGTAGTAGTCTTGGAAAATCCAACGTCAAGGCTATTAACCTAATTGCAATGACGACTTGTCTATTTTGACTGCTATGTCGTCATTCCAACCGCGGTTAAAAAGAAAACGTCTAGAGTCTACTCCTTATCTTGCTCTAGGAGACGTTGTACATTAACCAAAACTACCACCGAAGGTGAAAAAAGCATAGAAGAGAAGAAAAAGGGGTTTACCTTAGTTACCGCTTAAGGCCCATCCCGTGTTCCGTCATGTGCAGATCCCTGTCGAACGTGCGCATGAGCGACCCTCTCTTGTCATCACATCTCACGTCAGCAGAAGAACGCGGATGGGCAGGGGTCCGGCGTGAGGGAGGGTATTATGTACGTTGGATTTTCCAAGACTACTACCAAATAGTAGGTTTTCCTATTTGGTAGGTTGGGAGGTACGTCAAACCTCCCAATTTGTTAGTAGTCTTGGCAAATCCAACGTCAAGGCTGCATAACAAATAGGAGGAGGACATCCAAGCCCAACCAACCAAAAAAACCAATGCATAAAACAAAATTACGAATGACAAAGACACAATTTAAACAAGAGAGTTTAATAAAAGAGTGAAAAACTGAGGAGTAGCTAAAAAGAACAGTTTTAACACATGCCCGTCATTCATAGTAATGCAAAAACATAGACTTGTCTGAAACCAAAAAGGTACTGTACCCAAAATCCCTTTTCTTCAAAAACCAACAAAAACACTGAACACAAGAACAAAACACAATTTTCAATGTGGCAAAAACACTTATGTACTGGAACAATACATAATCCCAAACTTGCAATCCAGTGTTGCAAACCCATACACCCCCCCCCCCCCCCCCCCCCCTTTGTCAAAAAAAACAAAGGAAAAGAACGAGGGACAAGGGGGGAAGACCAGGGATCTTCGCCAGAGCACCAGGAAACACGACCCCCGAGAGCAATCACCGGCCGAGGGGGTCGAACACTGGACATGGAGAGGTAGGAGGAGATGAAGGAATTGATAGAAGACCACAAAACCGCTGAGGCGAAGGCAGGGAAGGATCGACGTGGCAGGAACCGGAAGGAGGCAGCAAAGGATCTGACATCGCGCGCAGAACCCCTACAAACAGGGTGACGGGCACGAACGGTCCGACAAACGTGGCGGCCCAGCTCCACCTGCTAGAGCCTCCCACCTGTCCGAGGAGACACCCACACAGCAGTACCCGAAGGCGGCGCCACAGACGCAACAGAGGAGTGCAAGGCTGACACCGGGCACAACACATGGCGAGGATGCCCACGCCGTAAAGCCTGGATGGCGAAAGGCTGGAAAACGGGGGCCTCCCTCCCATGCGTGGTAACAAAAGGTGGGGAGGAGGCGAACGAGAACGCCATGCAAGGACTGGGAGAATCGCACGCAGTCCCGGGGCCGTGACAATGCCGCTAGTGCAGACACCCGATCCCCAGTGGCCAGAGCGACAAGGAAGAGTGGACGCCCGAGCAACGGAACCGGCGTAGCGGCCCTTGTATACGTGGGGGAAGCCAGAAGGACCAGAGCCCGCCCCAGATCCCACAGCGGAGGGACCTGGTGCGGAGGCGGTCGATCCCGGAAGGCAGCCGTCAGGAAGGAATCCAGCACCTGTGGCGGAACGACCAGCCCAGCGACGGACCCAAAGAACCCCCCGGACGGCAGACAAGTGGGTACGTATAGCGTCGACTGGAAAGCGACGTGTACGGAAGAGGTGAAACAAGGAGCGTAGGACGAGGGAAGGAGAGCCAACTGGCAGGCGAGTGGCCTGTAGCCACCTAGTAAAAGACCTCCAGCGGGACCCGTAAGTCCCCCAAGGAGAAGACGGCCAGGAACGCTGCAGGAAGTCAGTCAGGGCCCGGCCGGGGACCGGGAGCCACCGTGCCTCATGAACAAGCACGATGCGAAGGCCAAAGAGGTCCGCAGGACCCCAACCTAGCCCAAGTGGAAGCCGGAGACAGGTAGAGGGACCGGACTCGGGCACCACCGCGGCAACCGGGCGGACCAAGTCCGTGCCGGCCACAGAGGCGCGAGGAGCCAGACGCAGCCGTGGTACAGCCGCAGCTTCGCGAGGACTGGGCACATCAACAGCGCGTCTGGTGGCGGAAAGATGGATATCGACCGCCACCTGTACCAGGCGACCATGAAAGCGTCCGGAACCCCCCCGGAGCGCGAGGCCGGAGGGAGAGGTCCAGAGGCAACTGGCGCGGCACCCCCGATGCGAACAAGGCGACCTCCGGAACACCTCAGGAAGCCGCGAGGTCGGCGAACACAGTCCGTTTCATCGCCCATTCTACAAGAACGCCCTGCCCTCTCGACAGGGCGGCCGCCCAAAGGGTGGCAGGCCCGGGCAGGGAGGAGGCATGCAAGGAGAAGGGGTGTCGGTCCGCGAGGAAGAACAACTCCACCGAGACCCCCAATAGAGTCAACGACCTGGAGGACCCCCGCATAAGGAAACAGGGGACAGCTTGTCTGAGTGTCCAACCCGAAGGCCACCGACTTACCCCGAAGGGCCAGCGCGTGGTCCCGCAGGAAGAACAAAGGAACCAACAATCCGAGGGCATAGACGGGTAAGAGGAGGGAGACCCACCCATCTGCCGGGAAGTAGACGTCCCAGGTTCGATTGGGAACCTCACCCAACCTCGCTCGACGTATCTGTGGTTACCCAGACCGTCGGCGGGGGGGGGCGGTCCAGGGCACAGCCGCAGAGAGCGAGCCCCGAGCAACCCAGCGACCGAAGCGTCGGCGAACGGTACGCGGGAGCGGCAGGAGCCGATCCATAGGGGCAACGGAAACACCGCGGTGCCCATGAGGAGGAGGCGGCGTAGCCAGAGGCTCCCTAAGGGAAGGGGCAGAGCGGCCCAATGCAGCGAACCCACGAACGAGTCCCAGAGCCACCCCGGGAGGGAGACCGAGTGCAACACGGCGAGGACCGTCCACCAAAGGTGCACCGCGGCCGGCAGACCCCGGGTCACCGTAGCGCCGGACAAAACCCATGCGAGACCGACCCATGGCACGACACGCGACGGGGTCAAGCGTGACTTGGGAACATCGAAGGGGAACCCTAACCGTGCGATGTTGCGAACGACTGTGAGGGCGTCGCCAATGCACAGGCCTAGGGCGTCGGAAACTACCAACCAAACGGCCAAGGAAAACAGGAGCTGGAGCCCTCTCCTGAGGAGAGGACCCAGAGCCTGCCCCACCAGTGCGGAGAAGATCTGCGGCGCGATGTGGAGACCGAAGGGAAGGCCGTCGAACAGGAACACACGATCGGAAGTCCGAACGGCCAAGAATCGCTGGAAGCGAGGATGGAGAGGAACGAGCCAAGACACATCCTGGAGGGCCAGCGACACTACCCACGACAGAGGGCACAGGGCCAGGCGTACCAGGGGTACCGGCAGCATCCGAAACCGTGTGTGCACGATGTGCCCGTTGAGGGCCGACAGATCCACCACCGGTCGCATCGCGTCGCAGGTCGGCGACGGAACCAGAAAGACACGGGAGAGGAAAACCGGGTGACCGGCGGTCAACTCCCTCGACGCTACCCAGCTCGGGCATGGAAGTGAACACGTGGGCCACCTCTGAAGAGATGGGCCGTTGTCGGTGACAAGAGCGGAGTGGGGGTCTGGACGTCCACCTCCAGGTGAGACCCCTCCGCGCAACCCGCCGCCCCCAACGTCCCTCGCGGCTACCGAGGGGCGCAAGGGCGAAAACAACCCGAGGGAGCACCCGAGAGGAGGGGAGCGACCCGGTACGCCCAGGCGAGAAGGAGAACAAGGAGGCCGACCCAGAGAACTACACATTGTGTTGACGTGGAGGTACCCCCGGTACGGGCCGTGCGGGCATGAGCGCCACGTTGACCTCCTCTAGCCCCGCCCCCCCCAACCTCGTCGAAAAGGGCGGGCCACCCCAACCCCAGGCCGGCGCGGGGCTGACCCCATCGAAGGGCGGCCGGAAGTGGAAGGCCGGCCAGCCCTGACACAGAGGGGATGAAAGGGGCAAGAACAGAAGTGCGAGGCGGAACCGATGCACTGGCCAGCAACGTCCCAGTCCTGCGCCCGTGCAAGGCGGCAGCACTTGCAGCAGCACCCCGAAGAGGACCGGCAGAAGGACGGGACTGAGAAGACCCCGCGCGCGGCACAGCGCGTCGGTGCGTGACGTAAGCAGGGTCCGTAACGACACAGCGCGGCATCGTGTGGCGGAAGCAGGGGCCGCCGACAGAAAAGCGTAGCATTCCCAAGCATCCTGCGTAAAAAAAACCCGACGTATATAGCGCAGAGTACAACAAACCCTGACGAATAACCAAGGGGGCCGGCCGGCAGAACGAAGACCGTACCGTCGTGCGGTGCCGAGTTGCCGCGCACAAAACCGCCTTCAGCTCGGGAACCAAAGACACCGCGAGCCGAAGGTGGACCCGCTGAACGCGGTCCAAACCCTCGCGAAGATCGCCTGGCGCAGACGCCTCGAAAAGCCGCAGGTGGTGAACAGACGTCTGGAGGGAACCTAAAGACAAGACAATAAGTCCGTCACCCTCTGTCGCAAGGGAAAAACCTTGGCGACAGAGGGCTGATCCGGGGGAGAGAAGAACGGGGTAGCAATAGAACAAAGTTCAAGAACGGGCGCGCTCATCCAGGACCAGAACGCGCCGTCCAACCCGCCGACAGACACAAGAGGAGGCAAAATCAGGGACGACTCCGGGGGAGGGACGGAAGGAGAGCCGTCGACGGATCGGTGTGTGAAGTCGAAGGCCTCAGCAAACCAGGCCTCCAATGGGAGAGGGTGACCGAGCATGATGGCTAAGCCAGGCGTACCGGCGTCGCACAAACCTGTCCCATAGGAGGACAGACCCGTCAACACAGCCAGGGACTGAACAGCCGGAAGGATGTCAGGGCGGCTGAAGTCTGACCAGAGCGTAGGCCTGCAGAAGGGAGGGGGACCGTAGCAGGGGTAGGTAGGGTGAGGCGCGGAGGGTGAGTCACCGCCAAGAAGGGCGAGAAGAGGGAGTCTTCCATCGACTCCAAGCGCCCGTCGAAGCGTGACACAACCCAGCCCTGCATAGCCGACAATCGATCCGAGAGAGGCTACCCCCCCCCCCCCCCCAGATTGGGCGGCCCGCAGGGGCGAGCGTGAGCGGGAGCGAGACCCACGACACGAACCAGCAGCGTCGCGGCCCAAGGAAGGCGAGCGACGACGGTTGTGTCGCCGTTGAGGGACTCGTCCCCGATCACGAACGGCCGAGGGGGAAAACAGCACCATTCCCCTCTTCCAGCGACACATCAGCTCCTGAGAAAGGGGACCCCAAAACCTCGCGAAACCCCACCGAGGCAAGAGGAGGGGTACCCCCCTGGCGAGACGGTAAGTGAAGGTCAGGAAGAGAAGAATGAGGAGGAGCAGGACGACGGGAGTGGGAAGGCTGGCCGGGTGAAAGGAGGCCAGGAGCCGCGGGGGGAAACAGAGCAAGGATCCCCGGGGCTGAGATAACAGGGCGGCCCGACACCGAGGCGGAGGAGGGAGGGACCACCACCGTGGGACGAGACCGTGAAGGAAGAATAGGCACTGAAGCAGGTGAAGTAGGAGAAGCAACGACATCCAGGCGGACCCTCCTGGACAGTGTAGGAGGAGGGAGCAGAGGGCCAGCTACAGCATGAACAACCGCGCGCGGAGAGGACAACGTAAGAGGAAGTCGTCTGGGCTGGGGAAGCGGGCGGAAGGGAGTAGAGCCCCTATCCGTAGAGGCCAGGGGAGGGCGCACAGGGGCAGAGCCGCTAACCCCGGCCTCAGGGCGAGAACCATGACGAGGGCGATGGGCGTCGTCAAGGCGATCAGGAGGACGACGAGGCGAGCGAGAGCGTGGACGGAGCCGGGGAACCCCCCGACGATGGGACGACCGGCTGCGGGACCCAGGGGAGAGGGCCCGAGCAGGGAGAGTGCCAGGTGAACGGCCTTCAGTCGGGTCAGGGATACCCAGGGCAACGCGGATCCGGTCGGCAACAAAGGCCGGGGAACGGTGGCCCACAGTCCTAATGTGGCGGGAGACCATCGTCCACACCGACGGAAGGGAAGCAGAGGCCACAGCCGCCGCCGAGGAACCAGGGCCATGGAGCAGCACAACCACCAGGGCCAGACACGTGCCACACAGAGCAGGGAGGTAGGCCGTAGAGGACACACAGAGCGAGTGGCGCAAGCAGGACTTGTGCCCCTCCAAGCACGGGGAGCGACAACCAAGGCGAAAGCAAGGCAGCCTACCTGCACTAGAAGAACACACACCATAATCAGCACGTCGAAGGAGTAAGTGGAGAGAATGTCCAAGAAGAACCAGGGAAGGAGCATGGGGAAACAGGAACACACATGCAAACAGGTATCCGTACTCACCCTAAACTGGGAGCACAGAGGTAGGTGAGGAGGGCGGCCGAGGCGGAAGAGCACTAGCAGAACCTGCAAAGATGGAGAAAGTGTTAACCACCACTCAACATCGTACATGCAGGGCCTATAACACCAGTAAAGTGCATACACCAATATAGTATCAGGCAACAAGATGACATAAAAAAAGTCAATAGTGAAAGCCAACTATTACCGCAAATTTGCGGGCCAATGGAGGCATAACCGTACCGACACCACCCTCCCGCAATTTTGCGGGACCCCCCAACGATCTCCGCAAATTTGCGGGGAGCCGAAATGTCCCAGAGGACCGAATCAAGCCCCCGCAAATTTGCGGGACCGGCCGAGATGGTCCGGCGCCGAAAAAGCGAGAGGAGCGTCTAGGGAATACCAAAAGAGGCCCAGAAAAAAGCATCATCTCCTTATGAACTCCAAGCGACGATGGCCATCAAGCTGAGCAGTGTCTTCCTTGATAATATCCTGACTCAACCGGTCAAGGGAGAGGCAAGGAAGACACACCAGGGGAGAGGAGGCACATCCCCCAGGAACCACCCAACCCACAGAGATAGAGCAAAGCCCATGAGGAGAAGTGGCAGGAAGGGTGGTTTGGCACAAACAGGGGCCCCCGTAGGGTACCCCAGGATTGGGCAAAAGGGTATGAAAGGATGGAGGAGAAAACAGTAAGGGAACACAAAAACCAGTAAATGAAACTGGCGAGAAAAAGGGTGGCCTAGCCGTGAGGAGAGAATGTGTCAGGGACGAAAAACCCTGTGGTGTGAGGGAGGGGCCCCCGTGGGGTACCCCTGGATATCACGAACCACCAAGCGCCCAGGCCCTTGAGACACAGTGAAGGCTCGAAAGGGGAGACTCGGGAATAACGCTAATAATGCGGCCGACACAAACCCGACAAACAGCACCGCCACCACGAAATCTCAGATTGTGAACCAACTGTACACCTAGGCTATGAAAATATGAAAACTCATAGGGGCATAGCAATCCCTGAATGAGAAACAAGCTAGGCTAAAATAAGCTAAAAGCTAAACTATGCCCAGACTAACAGGAAAAAAGAATATGAAAAGAGAAAGGAATGAAAAACACACATGAGGAACGCCAGGCGCCCCCGTACCTTCGGTAGCTATTTCCACACGCGTCTCCATTAAACACACTGAGGAGCACATTTACGTGTGCCCTAGATCACGTAACATCTGTCTAACAAAAAAGAAGGCCAGATAAGCCGAAACGAACCTAAACAGGGTGAATTAAAGGAGCACAACAAAAGCGACTGCATTCAATGGAGCGCGTGAAAAAATGATGACAAGAGAGGGTCGCTCATGCGCACGTTCGACAGGGATCTGCACATGACGGAAGACGGGATGGGCCTTAAGCGGTAACTAAGGTAAACCCCTTTTTCTTCTCTTCTATGCTTTTTTCACCTTCGGTGGTAGTTTTGGTTAATGTACAACGTCTCCTAGAGCAAGATAAGGAGTAGACTCTAGACATTTTCTTTTTAACCGCGGTTGGAATGACGACATAGCAGTCAAAATAGACAAGTCGTCATTGCAATTAGGTTAATAGCCTTGACGTTGGATTTGCCAAGACTACTAACAAATTGTACTACTCCAGCGGGACAGGGTAGCCTGGAGAATAAGTTTATAGAGAAAGTGAGAGATTGTTTTTTAACGCAACATATTGTAGAGATGACAAGATATAGAGATGGGATGCAGGGGAGTGTACTTGATTTGATTTTTAGCAATGAAGAGGATATAGTGGAACATGTTAATTTGGATAGCCCTATAGGTTGTAGTGACCATGCCTGTATAAGCTTTAGTTGTAACATTAAATCAGAGAGGGATAATGGAAGCAATAGAAAAATATATATGTATGATAGAGCAGATTATGAGCTGCTGAGACGGTGTTTGGACATTGACTGGGGGGAAAACTTGAACGGTGAAGACGCTGAAGGAATGTGGAGGAAAATTAGAGTCAAACTGGAGAATGCTGTATCCAAAAGTGTACCAGTAAGGGAATATAAGGATAAAACAAAATTGAGGAAAAGAACTAACCCAGAATTGCCAATGAAAAGAAACTATTGTGGGAAAGATTAAAATTGTTAAAAAAGAACAGGGGGTCTAGTATAGAAGCTAAAGAAGTGGATCTGGAACGCAGACAAATAAACAATAAAATAAGGTGGGAAACAAGGAGGGGGGTGAAGGAGAGGGAGAGAGAGATAGCTAGAAATGTGAAGGATAATCCAAAAATATTCTGGAAGTACATTCAGGAAACGTTAACAAGAAGAGTAGGGATCCCAGAGCTGGTATGATGGGAATAGAGCGGAGACTGATAAGGAGAAAGCAGAGGTACTGGGGAAATACTTTGGGGGGGTACTAACAGTGGAGTCGGAGGATGCAGTGCCTACTATTCCCATCAAACAGGCACCGGTACTAGAACTAATAGAGTTTTCCCATGCTAGAATAAGAAGGGCTATAGAAAAAATGAACAGAAGTAAGTCACCGGGACCGGATGGGATACACCCAAGAATCATAAAGGAAGGAGGGGAGATGTTAATAGAGCCATTGAAAATGTTATTTGAGGTATCGTTTAATACAGGACAAATCCCGATGGACTGGAGAGAGGCGAACATAACAGCTATATTTAACACCTTACGAGCGGCCTATGCGGTTTATTTATGTGTACCGCCCAGCGGGGTGTTTTTAGCCAAAATAGGGCTGTTTACGTGATCATTTTCATGCCTAAATAAGACCCAGAACGTAAAACAAGTATCTAACCCTGAAAGGGCATAAACAGAGCTTTCGAATGACACCATAACGATCCTTGTATGATGGATAGTTTTCTTGCAATAACCGTGCAACGCGAGTGCAAAAAGCAGGTAATTCGGTACTTTTGGTACATAATTGAGTATGTAGCGCAGAGGAGGGAGCTGAGATTTGTGTCAGTAGGTTCGCCGCGGTGGTCTGGAGCAGTCATACGCTCGCTAGTCTCCTGCCACCACTTGTCTCTCTCTCTCAGCCACATTACGTGCTGAAATTGCCACTCGATCTATGTCGAGCGCCGCCACATAGTCCAGCTTTATTTAACTCGACTTAAGTGGTGAGCCGCTTTTTAAGGGTTAAGAAGGGAAAGAGAAATGACCCAGGGAATTATAGACCAGTCAGTTTGACAAGTGTTGTGTGTAAACTAATGGAAACGGTAATTAGAGAAGGAATAATGGATCATATGAAGTCAAACCAACTTTTCAGTGGGAGACAGTTCGGATTCTTGCCGGGGAGGTCGACGGTACTACAGCTAATTAAGGTGGTAGATGATTGGATGCAAATTCTAGAAGATGGTGATGTAATAGACGTGGTATATTGCGATTTTATGAAGGCCTTCGATAAGGTCCCACATAAAAGGTTAATAGAGAAAGTTAGAAGCTATAATATAGGGGAGAAATGTGTGAAATGGATAGAAGCCTTCCTGAAAGATCGGAGACAGAGGGTACTGGTGAATGGAATAGGCTCGGGGTGGAGGGAAATTACAAGTGGGGTACCTCAGGGATCTGTGTTGGGACCACTGCTGTTCGTTATATTTATAAATGACTTACCTGAAGTTATAACTAATGGAAGTGAGGTATACCTGTATGCGGATGACACTAAGCTGTATAGAAGAGTGAGGAGTAAGGAAGATATGGGTTTGCTTCAAGGAGATGTGGAGGGCATGAAGGGATGATCTGAGCACTGGTTAACCCGGGAGCTGCGGGGAGACTCATAAGAGTTCCCCCGGCGCACTGCGGGGAGACTCTTAAGAGCAGAGCTTTTGAACGCGTACCAAAACCGCGCGTTTATAGCCAGACGGCTGAAAATTGGTGTGGGTATAGTACTACATGTCAACTCTCGACACCACCCCGCCAAACGCTCGCCCCGCACTCGTGCAAGCACCACCGCGCCAGTAACCACGCACTAGTCATGGAGCCCACACGTCCCTCACGCTCGCTCCCTGATGACACAACCAGCCCTCCTTCTGGTGGTGTTAGCCGCCGTGGAAGGCAGAGGGTGGCTGCTAAAGACCCTAGCTACCAGTACGACACGCCCTACAGCTCGGAGGACGAAATACCTGCACCCAAAGCACGAAAAACACGTGCAAGCACAAGAAAGGTACAGAGGTCATTGGTGTTTCGGGACACTGCCACCACGACCCAGGCCACTACAACAACCACTACCACCACCACTGCAACCACTGCCACCCCTGCCACCCCTGCCACCGGTACCAGCGACGCAGGAGGCCGCCCTAGGGCTGCAGAACCTGCGGGGGCAGGAAAAATTAAAGGCACGGGCGTAGGGAAGAGAACCCGTACGCCAGCCACAGTGCCCCTACCACCACCACCACCACCAGCCGCCCCTGGCCCGGCTGCCCCTGCCACCCCTGCCGCCCCTGCTGCCCCTGCCACCGGTACCAGCGACGCAGGAGGCCGCCCTAGGGCTGCAGAACCTGCGGGGGCAGGAAAAATTAAAGGCACGGGCGTAGGCGTAGGGAAGAGAACCCGTACGCCAGCCACAGTGCCCCTACCACCACCACCACCACCACCAGCCGCCCCTGGCCCGGCTGCCCCTGCCGCCCCTGCTGCCCCTGCCGCCCCTGCCCAAGGAACAGGGAAGGGGAAGGGGAAGGGGAAAGGGAGAGGGAAAGCGACTGGGAAAGCGACTGCTGGCCCTGGTGTCCCTGCCGGCCCTGCTGCCCCTGCCGCCCATGCCGCCCCTGCCCAAGGAACAGAGAGAAGGGCGACAGGCACCACCATCATCTTGCCATCAAGGCCACGCACCACTGCTGCCCCTGCCGCCGCCCCTGCCACCGCCTCTGCTGTCCCTGTCCATAAGACTCCCGCACGTGCAAAAGTGACCCGGAAAAGTCTGACACCATCAAAGTATGCCGCCCTGCTGTTTGATGGTGATTCGCAGGACATTGGCAGCCCGGGTTTCGACGACGAAGCCCTAGCACGGGACCAAGGGTGGGGGGATTTGGGAGTGGACAGTGGGAGTGAGTCCGACGTCGGTGACGAAAATGAGGAAGGGCATCGTCTGTCAAGTGAAGAGGAGGGTGATGATGAAGTGCTGTATCGCGACCATGGAAGCGATATTTCAGACGATGAAGCAGACGCAGACGACATTCCGATCCCTGAGCTGCCTTCGTTCGATTGGTCTGACGGGGTCAATTTTGTACCTGACGTGCCCCAGTTCAATCCTGGGACGTCAGGAACAACTGACGACTGGCCCTGTGACGATCAAGCGAACGAAAGCGACTTCTTCCTCGCTTTTTTCGATATGGAGGTAATGACGTACATCGTTGCCCAAACAAACGCCTACTACAGGTGGGTGTTTGGCAGATTGGACGTCCTTTCTCCAAAAGCGAGAATACGAGGCTGGGTGGATACGACTGTGGAAGAATTTATGACGTTCTTTGCCTTGTTGTTCCTCATGCCTCTGATCAAGAAGCATGTGTTGCAACATTATTGGAAGCACGACCCTCTCATCGCCACCCCAACTTTCAATAAGTTCATGACTCGTGACAGATTTTTGTTGCTGCTAAGATTTATGCACTTTGCAGACAACGAAAATCCTAACAGGATTGACAGGATATGGAAAGTTCGGGATGTGTTCACCATGTTGTTGGAGAGGTATAGGAAATACTTTTACCCCTTCCTCAATTTGGTGATTGATGAGTCGCTCGTGCTCTTCAAAGGACGTCTTGTTTTCAAGCAGTATATCCCCTTGAAAAGGCATAGGTTCGGAATCAAGCTCTTCGTTTTGTGTGACTGCGAAACTGGAATAGTGCTTGACATGATCGTCGTGTACACAGGCACTGACACATTGACATACCGAAAGCCGCTGCCAATGACCCCATGGGCATGTCAGGTGCCATCGTCAGGAAAATGTTGGCACCTTACCTGGGCAAAGGCCACATCATCTACACTGACAACTGGTATACTTCTCCTGCTCTCTGCCAGTTTCTTCATGACAACCAAACGGGGTCATGTGGGACTGTCAGAAAGACAAGAAAGTTTATGCCAAAGTTCACAGGTGATGTCATTCCTCTCACAGATGCCTCCTCCAGTGACACACCTTCAGAAGACGACCTGGCCCAGGAACACCGCGAGAGGCATGTGCGAAGGAGGCGACGAAAGGGGCAGAAATTCAAGCAGCTCGAGAAGTGTGGGAAACTGATAGCCCTGAAGTGGAAGGATAAGCGAGACGTCCACCTGCTTTCCACCGTCCACACAGGTGCCCAGGTGGATTCTGGCAAAATCCACTACCGAACCAGGAAGACAATCTACAAGCCCGACATGGTAGTGGACTACACTAAAAACATGCGCCTGGTGGACAAGTCTGACTGTCAGCTGTCAGGCGTTGAGTGTCTGAGGAAGACTGTGAAGTGGTATCACAAGCTCTTCCTCCACCTAGTTGATATAACGATGCTGAACGCCTACAACTTGTGGTTGGTGAAAAAGGATATGGCCCCAAACCAGAAGCTGAAATTCCGGGAGTTCGTCTACAACGTCTCATACCAACTCCTGGTGGGAATAAAATCATCAACCATCTCATGTATGCTGATGATCTGGTCATTATTGCACCGTCTTCTGCGGGTCTGAGCAAACTTCTTGATATATGTGAATCTTTTGGTAGTAAACATTGTGTTAAATTCAACCCACTGAAAAGTGCTGTTCTTATATTTAGATCAAAATTACTGTATAAAAGTAAACTGCCAAATTTCTCACTCAATAATCAAATTATTCAAGAAGTAAACAAAATAAAATACCTGGGACACATTATCTCAAACGATTGCTCAGATGATGCAGATATCGGCCGTCAGCGCAGACAGCTATATTTACATGGTAACACCATCTTGAGAAAATTCCACATGTGTAATTGGGAAACTAAAGTCACTTTGTTCCGGACATATTGTTCCTCTATGTACACGGCCCATTTGTGGTGGAAGTATAAGAGAGCCACCATAAATGGTCTGTGTACATCCTATCATAATATACTCAAGATGTTCATTGGTCTCTCTAAATATGAAAGCACTAGTATGGTGTGCACACTGTTGGATGTGCAGTGCTGTCGGGCTGTCATCAGGAGACTGGTGTACAGCTTTTCGCAGCGACTGCAATCCTCCAGTAACACGCTGATTGTAGCTCTTTGGTCTAGTGATCATATCTATGAATCCCGTATTATATCTCACTGGCAGAAGCTGCTGCACACATAGTATGTACTGTAATGTAATATATAGGTCTAATTGAACTATGAGCAATGATCTGTGCAATAGGTGTTAACCAACATTGAGCAATAGCCTTAGTTAGCCTATCTGTGTTATATTGTGACAAAATGTGATATGTGCTCTATTCTGTAAATAGGCCTACTGTATTTTTTATTTTATTGTGTCTTTATTAATATATCTTTGTGTATAATTATTATCTGTGCTCTGACGAGAAGTGTATGTGATATGGACCATTAGGTCGTACTGTATTTATACTGTATCTATCTTATGTGTCTGGAATAAAGAATTATTATTATTATTATTATTATATGGCACCACCACTCACAGACGTACGGCATGGCGTGGGGATCACGTTCCTGACCGCATCCAGCTGGGTGTCGAAAGACACTACCCCATCAACACTGAGATGCTTGGCACTCGTCACAGGCAGGCGCAGTGCACCGTCTGCAGCTCCAGTGTCAGGAAACCCCATGTCACGAAAAGAGTCACCTCAATGTGCACCGAGTGCAAAGTTCCACTCTGCCTGGGTGACTGCTTCAGGGACTACCACACCTTCAAGAATTATTGAGTGTCGCCCTGCCCTGCCTGCCCTGGACTCGCCCCATGCCCTGCCCTGGACTCGCCCCCTGCCCCGCCCTGTCCTGGACTCGCGCCCTACCTTACCTGACCTGACCTAATTGATCACGCTACCTCATAATGTAACATATATATTATGTAATGTATAAGTTCCAAAGATGTCCCTGTGATATAGCTTTTACATTATATAATTGTATGTTTCATTATTTAGTTTATAAGTTTCAAAGATTTACATGTAATATGCCTTATTTTTTTAGTATATCAATATATATGTTTGTTATTAGCCAAAGTAATGTGTATATAATTATTTTCTTACCTCAAATGAATTGTACACAAATAAATATGTTTCAATAAATCCTGTCAAACCTACTAAGATAATAAAAAAAAACAATAAAAAAAAAAAAAAAAAAAAAAGGTCATGTCATTGTATTCTTACAATATGATATATTCTATGAATATTTCATATTGTTTGAATACAATGGCATGATCTTGTAAAAAAAAAAATTATCAAACATTTTCTAGACAATATAAAACCTTCCCCATAACCCCCTCCTGGATTCGATCCCACTACCCTACAACACTTTGAGTTTTCCAGTCCGCAACCTTACCAACCATGCCACAGGAGCTCATACCAAATATCACTCAAAACTTTGTGTCTACAATCGAAATGACAATATACAAAAAAAAATGAATTATCCCACCAATTTACGTTTGTAAATTGATGGGATTTTCAATTATATCATGCCAAGGTTTATAAAAGTTTGTCTCTGTCAAGAATTAGTAATTATATAACTTTATTCTGTCAAAAATTGCCCAAACACTCAGCAAAATTGCCCCTCTCAGTGCGACTCCACTCATTTTCACACGGTCAAGCGGTGACCCTTGCCGCTCCTTTATGCCCCAGCTACACCAGCAACAGCAGCTCTGTCTGGGAAAAAAATTTGTATAAATACAACAACAACAACAACAACTCTTCACAAATACATTTGTATTGTATAATATTGTAAATAAAAAAGAATAATAACTGTGTGGGTGTCGAAAATTGCTCAACCAGCTTTCTTATGTCTCGCCTACGCGCGTATATTGGATTATACATAGTCACTTTAACACACACTCTCCTTTCTGAGCTTGATCCTGGCAGTGAGGATGCCATTACCTGTGAAGACCCCAATTGTGTTAATGCTAGTCATCGAGAAGAAGTCAGCAAGCTGTACAATAATATTATATCTTGTCTTACTAAGGCTAGTGACATAGTATTTCACAAGCATAACAAAAATTACTCTTTTAACAAACCTGGGTGGAATGACCATGTTTCAGAACTATACCAGGCATCCCGAGATGCTCGTAGTGTATGGCTGGATCATAACAAACCGAGACAGGGACCCATTTTTGACATGTTCACCAGACTAAAGGCTAGATGCAAGTATGCAATCAGATATATAAAAAACAATGAAAATGTATTAAGAAGAGAAGCATTGGCCAAAAACTTTGCTAGCAAAGACACATTGGCCTTCTGGAAGGATATTAAAAAAATGCATAATAGCTGCACACCTCTACCCGTTAGTGTAGATGGGATCTCTGGTACTAATAACATAGCCAATCTTTGGAAAACACATTACCAAACTTTGTTTAACTCTGTTGGGCACCAAGGAAATACCATTGCTGCTACAACAGAGTGTAACAAAGAAGAAAAATATGACACAATTAAAGTTACAAGTGAAAAAATCAAGGCTGCAATAAGTAGGCTAGATGCTAACAAATCCTGTGGTTTTGATGGTATATATGCTGAACATTTGAAGTACTCCTCCACTCTCCTCTTGGAGAAACTCAGCAGTTGCTTTACCAGCTTTCTAATCCATGGTTTCCTACCAGAATCTATGATGTCCGTTACCTTGATACCAGTAATTAAAGACAAGGCTGGCAAAATTACATCAAAAGACAACTATAGACCTATTGCCCTTGCCAGTATTGTAAGTAAGATACTAGAGTTAATCATTTTAGACAGAATCTCAGTGTATATCTCAACTAATAGTAATCAATTTGGTTTTAAAAAGAATCATGGTACGGACCAGTGCATCTACACTCTGAAGGAGCTAGTGGATGGGTACATCAAAATGAACAGCTCTATTTTTGCATGCTTTCTTGATGCTAGTAAGGCATTTGACAGAGTCTGCCACAATATCCTGTTTGATAAATTAGCAACAAGGGGAGTGCCATCCTATATACTGAGAATCTTGAAGTACTGGTACGCCAATCAAACATTTAATGTAAGATGGGGTAACATTATTTCGGATTCCTTTACAGTAACCAATGGAGTGAGACAGGGTAGTATTCTCTCACCTTACTTATTCAATGTATATATGGATGAATTAAGTGATAAATTGAATAAAGAGCAGATTGGATGTTATGGTGGGAATAAAATCATCAACCATCTCATGTATGCTGATGATCTGGTCATTATTGCACCGTCTTCTGCGGGTCTGAGCAAACTTCTTGATATATGTGAATCTTTTGGTAGTAAACATTGTGTTAAATTCAACCCACTGAAAAGTGCTGTTCTTATATTTAGATCAAAATTACTGTATAAAAGTAAACTGCCAAATTTCTCACTCAATAATCAAATTATTCAAGAAGTAAACAAAATAAAATACCTGGGACACATTATCTCAAGCGATTGCTCAGATGATGCAGATATCGGCCGTCAGCGCAGACAGCTATATTTACGTGGTAACACCATCTTGAGAAAATTCCACATGTGTAATTGGGAAACTAAAGTCACTTTGTTCCGGACATATTGTTCCTCTATGTACACGGCCCATTTGTGGTGGAAGTATAAGAGAGCCACCATAAATGGTCTGTGTACATCCTATCATAATATACTCAAGATGTTCATTGGTCTCTCTAAATATGAAAGCACTAGTATGGTGTGCACACTGTTGGATGTGCAGTGCTGTCGGGCTGTCATCAGGAGACTGGTGTACAGCTTTTCGCAGCGACTGCAATCCTCCAGTAACACGCTGATTGTAGCTCTTTGGTCTAGTGATCATATCTATGAATCCCGTATTATATCTCACTGGCAGAAGCTGCTGCACACATAGTATGTACTGTAATGTAATATATAGGTCTAATTGAACTATGAGCAATGATCTGTGCAATAGGTGTTAACCAACATTGAGCAATAGCCTTAGTTAGCCTATCTGTGTTATATTGTGACAAAATGTGATATGTGCTCTATTCTGTAAATAGGCCTACTGTATTTTTTATTTTATTGTGTCTTTATTAATATATCTTTGTGTATAATTATTATCTGTGCTCTGACGAGAAGTGTATGTGATATGGACCATTAGGTCGTACTGTATTTATACTGTATCTATCTTATGTGTCTGGAATAAAGAATTATTATTATTATTATTATTATTATTATTATTATTATTATTATCATGACTGTCATACAAATAATTGCAGTAGGTCTCGAATATACATTTAGATTGCATATTACTTGGAAATAAATAAGTAAACGTTTCTCTGGTGGCAATCTACCCTTTCGCAAGTGTAAGGAGACACCATTCTATATTTAGCCCTTTATCACAAAAGGCAATCTGCCTGTGTTTACTCACCACCGTCGCTGGTGGTCTATAATATAGTACTTTATTTACAGTCAATGGCCTACATGTTTCTGTGGTACTTCACATGTGTCTAAAATGCAATGTCTGCTTGCATAAAAATGCAATTCTGAAGTCCATTTATACGTACGACATACGCATGTCTCAGTTTCTCTCTCTCTCTCTCCATTCCTGACTCATGTTATTGTAGACCTGTTGATGGCAACGAACACCAGCCATCTGGTAGACATAAGGTTCAAAATACCAAGACATCAATACGCCTGGGGCGCCTCCACAATTATCACAAAGCTGGTTATCTATCTAGAGATCTGCCTGACTTCCATCTCTCCACGACTCACTCACTCACTCACTGCACCCCTGCATGCCTCCCTCCCACCCACCCACCCCCAACCCACCCTTTCAGGCTTCCGTCTGCTAGAAACACATTCACAATTTGCGTAAATATCGCATCAATTGGGCTATATGCGGTATATTCCTTGTTATATGGGACGCCTACATATGTACACGTCTTTATTATAGCATGACAGTGCTCTAAATACAAGATTTACGTGATATTTATGGCGTAACACACCCTCTCCCCCTTTCATTCCCAGCACAACTCACTCACACCTTGGTTCACGCATAGAAACTCATTGATAATGTGCGTAAATATCGCATGAATTGGTCTATATGCGGTATATATTTTGATATATGGCACGTATACATACGTACAAGTCTGTATTATAGCATGACAGTGCTCTACGTACAAGATATACGTGATATGTATGGCGTAAACCACACTCTCAGCTCATAAATTGCCGCCAAACCTCCAACACATCTTCATTCATTCCCGCCTAAAAATTCTCTTATAATTCCCTTATATATTGCAATTTTTGGTCACTATGAGGCATATTCATTGTTATATGGGTGCCCTACACACGTATACATACTCTAAATAGCCTAAAAGGGCTCAAAAAAGGAGATATACGTGATAATACGCGGTAACCCACCCCCTCCTCCCTCTCCTTCTATCCCCTGGGCGCGTGAAAATTCGGCAGGGAAATCTCGCCGCTCGATGACAATCTAGCCGCGCGGTACCATTCGCTCCACATTTTTCAACTACGGACCGTTCCCCTACCCACCCCAGACATTTTTTGGGGGGTCAAATATATATGGGCCGATGCACGCAAACATTCCCTACACGATGATGTACTTTTTATCGAAATTGGCAATAGGTCCCAAAATCATCATAGGTGCGCACAGTCTTACCCTGTAGAAAACCCCCTGTGCGCCGCGGAGAGGTTAATGCCTTTTCATCCAAAAAAATGCAAGTACATACAGATTGGGACCAGCAAGATAGACAAGGTAGGATACAGTATGTATGAAGCGATGGAGGAAGTGAATACTGAAAAGGATATAGGAGTAGTGATAGACAATAAGTTAAATTTCTCAGAACATTTAGCGGAAAAGATAAACAAAGTCAATAGAATTGTAGGGCTGATAAGGAGGACATTTGTGTCACTTGACGAAGAAATCTTCAGGAATCTCTATACAGCGCTGGTTAGGCCGCACCTGGAATATGCGAACCAGGTGTGGGCTCCATATATGGTAAAGGATATAGAAGCAGTGGAGAAAGTGCAGAGGAGAGCAAGCAAGCTGGTACCAACGTT
Organism: Paralithodes platypus; assembly: GCA_032716605.1. Lineage (NCBI taxonomy): Eukaryota > Metazoa > Arthropoda > Malacostraca > Decapoda > Lithodidae > Paralithodes > Paralithodes platypus. Next base: position 5,801,449 of record CM064505.1, on the reverse strand, counting down.
GAAGAACGCGGGCTATGAGCAGAGGTTGAGGACACTGGGGCTTCCGACACTGGCATATAGGAGAAAGAGAGGGGATATGATAGAGACTTTTAAGATAGTGTCAGGAAAGTACGATGAGGATGTGTGTGAAGGTATCTTCTTGATGCGGGAGGGAACAAGAACGAGAGGACACTCTAAGAAAATTTACAAAGAAAGAAATAGGCTTGAGAAGGCAAAGAACTCATTTTGTGATAGAGTGGTAAATGAGTGGAACGCACTGCCCCAGTATGTAGTCGATTCCGAATCAATAAGGGAGTTTGAAAGTAATCTTGATAAAGCATGAGGAAGACAAGATTTGAAGTTTGATTATAAAACAAAAATACAGAATAATAAAAAATTTGCATCTGCTACCGCCGCCGCCAACACCGTGAACGACCGCAGCAGTGCAAGTACTGGTACTGAGCTGGATACACAGGCATAGTTTGCCTTTTTCCAGAGGATCTACTGTAAGAAACTGTAAGAAACTGTAAGAAATATGAATGCCGTAAAAGAGGTTGGAGTAGAGTAGCGTATCTGCTATCTCTTATATAAATTCATTGTCCTCCATTGAGAACTTATGGGAAAGATGTTTATCATTGACCTGGAAAGACACGACGTTGGGCATCACCCGGAGATGGAGGTGAAGCCCGAAGACCTTCATAGCAACCCGATCGGGAATACGGAACCGGAGAGAGTGGACCATATCTAAGAGTCAAGGTCTATTTCAGTTCAATTCAATTCGAGACACTGTAATTGCAATTTGCAGTAACTTAAGTTATAACAATGGAATAATAATAATAATAATAATAATAATAATAATAATAATAATCAGGAGATTATCAATGTCACCGGAGGTCTGTTGGGTACCCGGTACCCGGACACCATTGGTTAGTCCGTGTATATCAATTCAATATTGGGCATACACAGAGGGTTATTACGAACACTGGTGATATGGCAAGCCCCTAGCCACAGCCGCCGGACAACTATCACAGAGAGAGGGCGCCCAGCTCCCCCTTTTGCCCACCCGAGGAGGGAGACTCCCACCCCCGCGGAGGTATACCTGGCCCCTGTTTTGACTTCAGAGTCATTGCCAGGTAGCACAGGAATTCTTCCTATCAATGAACTAACCATGCATGACTAACACCTTTACTAACCTCTATTAACTCACAATAAACCATTTACCTTTCTTGAATGCTCTGATCACTAAATTAGAACCTCAGCTATACCATAGAATGAAGATTGAACAATCTAGAGAGACGTTCCTATCACAGCTGTCCCCATCCTCCTCGCAAAGTAGATCCAGTCTCTCTCCCCTAAATACTTCCAGTATAGCCAAAATAGTACCTCTTACTAAGGCTCAGTTATATGAAAATATAAAGGTTTTCCTATAGCCATGTGCCACAACAGTAAATACCATCGTACCTAGTCTCCCTATCTATTGAGAGCTCAAATAAGTCCATAAGACTCGAGATCCCTACTGTCTACAGGGTCCAGAACCGAGCCTATAAATCTAGCTCCCGCCCCCAGTCATATCAGTTGAAAGCTAGACACCAACCAGGGGTCACTACCCTGCCGTTAACTTCTAGCTCTGCCCTTGTGTTGTTCCGGAGTGAGATCCCAGAGCCGGCAGACTCCGTGGCAGATTTGGATAGAAGGACCTGCCCACGTATTTAAGAACTTCACACATATGGGCCCCCTGGACGGCCGCGGAACCAGTCGTTAGCCCCCAACATCATGGACGCAAGATAACCAGGACCAGACCCATCAGATGCTACCCAAGATTCCCTTTAGCAGTACTACATATTACTGTGCTGTTTAGAGATTCACTAATTAATATTTCTACGAAGTGGCTATCTCTTTGCCCCAGTATAATTCATATAACCATTCAATTAGGAAGTGCTAAGCGTATCAGTGTTCATTATTTAACAGGCGATACTAACTCTCGTAATCAACCATATGCCCAGATATTATTACCTAGAAGGAAACCCTAGTGATATCTGAAGGTTCGCCCACTGATTTGCGTTCTATGTATTTCTGAAACAAGAATAGAAAACTTAGATCAGTACCCCCTGAGGTTACTAGAATTCCCGTGCTCTAAAATATGCGTGTCTAATCTAGTCTGTGAACTACTACTTGTGCACCAGAGCTACCAGTAAGAAATCTAACAGTGAATATGATTCTATAAGTAACATTGAGGGTCTTCGGTATATAAACCTGTTAAATCAAAGCCAGTGATCAGAAGATTAATACCTGAACGTTGGAAGAGGGAGACTAGGCTCCATCCAGATCCACTTATGCTAGTGTTGTTCGATTCTATTATATTGTCTTACACATGTATTCTGCAGTGGTATATCAATAAACGTGATCGTGTAACTTGCTACCATGTGTTTCTTTGTGTTCTCTATTCCTCATATCTTGTATTGTGCATGCAGCCTTATATACCCAGTCAATTAGAACTCACATTACCCAAGTTAAACCTGTAGAAAAACAGGGCATAACATTGGCGGCAGCGGTGGTTCTTGATTCGGATAAAAGGTTGCATTACACTGCAAGTTTGGTACAGTAGAAGCATGGCAACATCGCGAAATTGGCAGTCACTCACACACATTCCCAAGTATGATGTAAACACGTATGATATTGCCACTTACTTAGACATAATTAAACCAGTGTTAGATGTGGCACTTCAAAATGACTGCGAAAAAATCGCCGTTGCATTATCGCAAATTATGCAGTTGGGAAAAGCCGTTTCCCAAATTGCTAAACAGGTAACGCCAGAGAGTACCTGGAACCAGTTTCGATCCCTCGTGATCCGGACCTTAGGGCCACTTTTGGGTTGCCTCATCTCCCCCAAAATAATACAAATCGACGAGATCAAGTATGAAGGGGATATAAATGTGACCCTCATACAACTCTACAGATACGTGAGGACCACGTATAGCTATGAAGATTACGACCAACAAAATGAACTCTTATTCACCGCATTGCTAAACATCCTCCCACCCCACATCACCGCCCATCTCGACCCGTATGGCTTATTCGAAGAACATATGCTCTCCATCAGAGAAGAATGCCTACGCAGTTCGATGAATCCCCTATCCAACCCTTCAGCCCCTATCCAAGACTCCGTGCACCCTTCCAAAATGACTTCCGGTGAAAGTCCAACCCCAGTGCACTCTTCCTTGCCTCTATCCTCTCTGACCATCCCTAAATTTTCCCCTGCCCAGCCATCCACCAACGATCATCTTCCATCAATTGTGTTACCCCATAAACCCCATCCTTTTTCTATGCATGTCAAACAAACCCACCAACCCCAGATAACCACTAACCAGACCGTGACTGCCACCAAGAAGATTCCCAAAATTCGTCCTGTTAACAACCCCAAGTCAATACATCAGTCCTCTACCAATAACCCCTGTTCGACACCTAACTCTTCCCCCACCAACCCCCCGCAGCCCCCCCCCCCCCCCCCAACAAGCCCCGTATTCTAGCTATGCCTACCTATGTAGGCCTACCACAACATATTTTCCCCATGACCCCAGAAATGTTCAGCTATCCCCCCACCAACAAAATTTCCCTTGTGACAGTTTTCCGTCGGTAGCTTGTGACAGTTTTCAGTCAGTAGCTCCCTTCCACCCCCACACAATTCACACCCCTAGAAAACTTCGAAACCCCACACTTGACTCGCCCTCTCATGTCAAACAAACTCACCAGTCCCAGATAACCTCTAACCAGACCGAGACTGCCACCAAGAAAATTCCCCAAACTCGTCCTGTTAACAATCCCAAATCAGTACATCACTCCTCCCTTAATAACCCCTGTCCTATGCCTAACTCTGTCCCCACTAATCCTCCCCAGCCCCACATAACCTTTAACCAGACCGAGACAGACACCAAGCAAATTCCCCAAATTCGTCCTGTTAACAACCCCAAATCAATACATCAGTCCTCTACCAATAACCCCTGTTCTACACCTAACTCTTCCCCCACCAACCCGCCGCAGTCCCCCCAACAAATCCCGTTTCCTAAATCGCTCACCTCTCACCACCCTGACCCTCCCACACACGCCGTTAATCCTCCCCTCACGCGTGACGACCTAGGGACCCAACCATGTTCCCCCCCTTCCCCCAAAAATGCTCAGCTATTTCCCCACCAACAAAATTTCCCTTGTGACAGTTTTCCGTCAGTAGCTCCCTTCCACCCCCCCCACAATTCACACCCCTAATAAACTTCAAAACCCCACACTTGACTCACCCCCTCATGACAGACAAACCCACCAATCCCATATAACCTCTAAACAAACCGTCACTGCCACCGACACACCCCACCACTCTGATCCTCCCACACGCGCCGTTAATCCCCCCCTCACACGTGACTCCCACCAAAGTGGTTCCCCCCCCCCCCCCCCCCCCCTCATGCGTACCGAACACCTACTCACCAGTCGGTCCCCCACCATCATGAGCCCAGCTAAACTTTCAACCTGCCCCTCTTCACCGTTACCCCACCCGCCCCAAATTCCACCCCCAAAGATCCCGCTCGACAAAATACCACTCCCATCCCAATCCAACCACAAAACTTTTTCCACCTTGGCTAAACCCCAAAATACTCTCTCTCTCGCCCCAAACAACATAATCAACCTCTCAACTTCAACCACTCCTCGAAATCCCATCCATGTCTCTCCTGGAAATAAAATCAGTCCAAATTCAACCCCTCTCAAACCACAACCCTGCCTGCCCAGACCCCCCCCCCCCACCACCATCTCCCTATCAAATCCCCACACCCCAAACCTCCAAACCACCTGATCATAGTAAACTCTCAACCTTCAGCCTTACTCACCCTTCCCCAAACCCCACTCACGACCACAACTCTCTACACAATTCAACCCCTCCCCAGCACCAACCTCTTCCGCAACAACAACCCCCACTCGACCTGCCCCGTTCATCTTTAAAACCCCCCTATCACTACCCCCGACCGAAACCACTTAAACCCCCCCTCCAAAACTGGCCCCGGGCCAGCTCGCCCCCAGACCCACATTCCTAACGACAAGAACTAACGGTATATCCACCCCGCCCTTCCAAAGTGAAAGTGAACCACCACCCCCTATTACCAGACCGTCACCCAGACTAACGGCGATCCTAAATAACCCCCCCTGATGATGATGAGGATCAACATAATTTTATATCCCCCCCGCCCCTTGTCAAACCTCCTTCACCCCAACAACAGAGAAGCACCCATTCCAATATTCACTAAAAATCAGGATTGGTAGAGGAGGTGGGTCATGCCGGCTCGTCCACAGTCCAGCCTCCCTACTACTCTTGACCTAGATTCCTAGCTTCACTTCCCATTAAAATGTATAATTTCACAGACAAAGTACAAGACAACAACCTTTTAACGTAACTTCTTACATTGTTAAACACTTTACCTCTTCTTAATTTCCTGTGTTCTTAATTATCTGTTCTTTCTTAAATTTACATGTTTACCATATACTGTATATATTATTTTTTTCCCTTAGTCATACTACTTTTCTTGTTAACCTACACTTTTCTGACTACCTTTTAAATTTGCTTTATACATTGTTAAACACTTTACCTCTTCTTAATTTCCTGTGTTCTTAATTATCTGTTCTTTCTTAAATTTACATGTTTTCCATATACTATATATTATATATTTTTTTCCCTTGGTCATACTACTTTTCTTGTTAACCTACACTTTTCTGACTATGCTTCTTTTTACTTCACCCTTGAGGCTCGAGGACGAGCCTATAATGAAGGAGAGGGAAGTAAAATGCCCCAGAACGAGAAGCCCACCACAGAAGCCACGAACGAACACCACACAGAAACACCCAAAGGAAAGGTCCACAGAACGAAAGGACCAGCTGACCGAGCCAGCCATTTCAGACAAGCCCAAGCCCGCAGGGCTAAGCAGCTCCAGGCTGCACCCATTTACCTTTTCTAAACTGACCATTTTCCACACCTCACGTACACTAACCCCCTCGTGTCCTACACTCCTAACTACAAAGATGATGAACAAGAATATACATTCATATTAAAAACACCCATGCCCTGTCCCGACGTTGAGCCAATGCCAACACATCAGACAGCCATAATTATATCTATGTATGTTCTTACATCCGAGAAGTAGATGTTATATATCTTAGAAGTTAAAACACCCACGCTTGTCCCTAGACCTCGTATATCATTTCCCATGACGAGTATAGATATATGTAACCCGTGCTCAGTCGCCCCTTGCATTGTTCCTCTAGTAACTAAGTCTATAATATTAACTGCCACCAGCATTGATACGACATAGCGGCACTGTCCTTGCGTCGTATTGTGCCAAGTACAGATCAACCAGGTTTCATCACCTTATTAGGACGACGACTATAATGTCATCGTTCATCGATGTATGCAATCCTTAGTTTAAGTATTAATATTAACATTCCCTAACATCTTGTCTTGCCAGACTAAGCTTCTGAAGACCCATCGCCCCATAAATCTATGTATTCAATCCTTAGGTTAAGTATTTTTATCCGCCATTGTGTTCACCTTTTTCCATTTACTTTCCCACAATTGTCATACGTCTTCCCCTTGCCTCCTTCGTATCCACAGTCCACACTACGCCAATTTACTTCGTGTCATGCACCTCTTACCCCAACCAGAGATTGTATAAGATAACCTGGTTACCAGTATCTGTCATAAGTACCCCGAAACAATAACTAAGTACCCCTCCGAACTGCCGCTGTTGTTGGTATATTTATATTTAATAGAAAACGCAGTTCCCAGGGCCAACTAAGAGTATCCATAACCCCTCGGACTGATCACATAACTCTATCTTTTCCAGACTCATATACCACCCCATAGTTGCATTCCCCGGTAGCATTTGGCTAACGTATTCTACTGCCTTTTCAAACTTCCATATCAATTGTAGCCTAATGCCACCCCCACGCCCAGGGACCTTAGGGGCAAAATTTCCCTGTAGCCCTTGAACTCTCCCCCCCCTCTCATTAAGACACCCGCGCTTCTCTACTCTTGTCCGACCTAGCCTCTCTCTCATACCTCTTGAAGATCCTTGAATTGTCCGTTGCTAATGCTCTCCAACCTTTTATATATATACTCCTATCCAGCCTACCTTCACTTAGTAAGCCAGAACAGCATTAGAACTTTACTAGCCCCTTGCATGCCATCTATTCTCTTACAACCCATTCACAACCCTGCACCCAATGGTCTTCGGTGCGAGGCTAGCCGCCTCGCCAGTAACTAACTTCTATTGCCATACTTCCAGATAAATGTGGCAGAGTTAGCAACCCAGTCTCCACCACATCCAGCAAACCCTACAACTAACAACCAGCCGAGTAAAACCAGCTAGCCAAGGCACCTTCGGTTTTGGTATTAAAGACACCCACATCTGTCTCATACACAGAGGGTTATTACGAACACTGGTGATATGGCAAGCCCCTAGCCACAGCCGCCGGACGACTATCACAGAGAGAGGGCGCCCAGCTCCCCCTTTTTGCCCACCCGAGGAGGGAGACCCCCACCCCCGCGGAGGTATACCTGGCCCCTGTTTTGACTTCAGAGTCATTGCCAGGTAGCACAGGAATTCTTCCTATCAATGAACTAACCATGCATGACTAACACCTTTACTAACCTCTATTTACTCACAATAAACCATTTACCTTTCTTGCATGCTCTGATCACTAAATTAGCACCTCAGCTATACCATAGAATGAAGATTGAACAATCTAGAGAGACGCTCCTATCACAGCTGTCCCCATCCTCCTCGCAAAGTAGATCCAGTCTCTCTCCCCTAAATACTTCCAGTATAGCCAAAATAGTACCTCTTACTAAGGCTCAGTTATATGAAAATATAAAGGTTTTCCTATAGCCATGTGCCACAACAGTAAATACCATCGTACCTAGTCTCCCTATCTATTGAGAGCTCAAATAAGTCCATAAGACTCGAGATCCCTACTGTCTACAGGGTCCAGAACCGAGCCTATAAATCTAGCTCCCGCCCCCAGTCAAATCAGTTGAAAGCTAGACACCAACCAGGGGTCACTACCCTGCCGTTAACTTCTAGCTCTGCCCTTGTGTTGTTCCGGAGTGAGATCCCAGAGCCGGCAGACTCCGTGGCAGATTTGGATAGAAGGACCTGCCCACGTATTTAAGAACTTCACACATATGGGCCCCCTGGACGGCTGCGGAACCAGTCGTTAGCCCCCAACATCATGGACGCAAGATAACCAGGACCAGACCCATCAGATGCTACCCAAGATTCCCTTTAGCAGTACTACATATTACTGTGCTGTTTAGAGATTCACTAATTAATATTTCTACGAAGTGGCTATCTCTTTGCCCCAGTATAATTCATATAACCATTCAATTAGGAAGTGCTAAGCGTATCAGTGTTCATTATTTAACAGGCGATACTAACTCTCGTAATCAACCATATGCCCAGATATTATTACCTAGAAGGAAACCCTAGTGATATCTGAAGGTTCGCCCACTGATTTGCGTTCTATGTATTTCTGAGACAAGAATAGAAAACTTAGATCAGTACCCCCTGAGGTTACTAGAATTCCCGTGCTCTAAAATACGCGTGTCTAATCTAGTTTGTGAACTACTACTTGTGCACCAGAGCTACCAGTAAGAAATCTAACAGTGAATATGATTCTATAAGTAACATTGAGGGTCTTCGGTATATAAACCTGTTAAATCAAAGCCAGTGATCAGAAGATTAATACCTGAACGTTGGAAGTGGGAGACTAGGCTCCATCCAGATCCACTTATGCTAGTGTTGTTCGATTCTATTATATTGTCTTACACAAGTATTCTGCAGTGGTATATCAATAAACGTGATCGTGTAACTTTCTACCATGTGTTTCTTTGTGTTCTCTATTCCTCATATCTTGTATTGTGCATGCAGCCTTATATACCCAGTCAATTAGAACTCACATTACCCAAGTTAAACCTGTAGAAAAACAGGGCATAACAATATTCTTGACTTTTTCTCCTCAGAGTGATTTTACTTTAAGCTAAGGGTGGTATTTGTACAAACTAACCTAGCCTAACCCAACCTGCCAAGCTTTTAACCTAATCCAAACCTAGCCTAGCCAGCCAATCTGTTGTTCTTATTAACTCTAGTAGATATTGTATTTAGTATCCTACTGTAGCTATATATATCTGTAATTTTAGTTGTTGCTTGCACGATCTTGTAGTAACCTTTGACTGATACATTTTGTTTTGTTTTATCTAAAAAGAGTAGGCTACTGCTTTACTAGGCTACAGTGACACCAGGGCCATCTGTTGATACAGTATAATTATTAACCCCTTGTGTGCATTCACACTTTATTTTTATATAATCTCTATTTGGTGAATTGTATATTTAGTTACATATTCTGTTATATATATATATATATATATATATATATATATATATATATATATTTGTTTAAGGTTAGGTTATCACACCTGGTTGCCTATTTCTGCGTATTTCAATTGTATTATTTTCGGTTAGGCTATTCAACGCTGGTAGCCTATTGGTGCGCATTTAAAATTTTGTAAAACTTTTGGTTAGGCTATCGCCCCTGGAAGCCTAATTCTGCGTATCTCAATTTTTTTGTTTTCGGTTAGGCTATCACCCCTGATAACCTATTGTTGTGTATTTCAACATTGTTTTCGGTTGAAGTGATTGAAGTGTTTCTAAAGTGAGTGAAGTGTTTTAAAGTGAGTTAAGTGTTTTAAAGTGAGTGAAGTGATCTGAAGAAACTGACTGTTACCATGCCTCGCACTTGTACGAACTGCGCCAGTAGGTTTGGTGAGTCCATGTTTGTTACTGTCGATCTTCAAGTCTGCCGTCTCTGCCAGCAACAAGAGAATTTGACAGTGAAATTAGATGAAGCCTACAACAAGATCAACGTCCTCACCATGAAGCTGGAATCACTCCAAGAGTTTGTAACACTCAACGTTGGAGTACCACAAACTTCAATTGTCACCGCAACTCCAGCAGCCACCAACGCCCCAACGTCAACTGCCAACAATTCAACGCCTGCAGTAGCCATTTCATCTGATGGTTCCGATACTCAAGAAACAAATAGTAACTCTCTTCCCCCTCAAGACAACTTCCGTGTTGTGAGGAACAACGTTTGCCCCAAGACCAGGAAACCCATACCGATTACCGAGTGTCAAAACCGCTTCCAGATACTCGCAGACTCAGATGACGAAGCGGAAATAGAAGAAGTCCGGCTCGTAGGAGACTCGATGATACGTGGTCAGCTCACAGAGTTTTGCGCCAGAGTACCTAAGACCAGGAAGCGTTTTTGTATCCCTGGTGGTGGTGTGGACGACGTAGTTGCTGCAGTTGACGAAGTATCTAACTGGCCCCTGCTAATACAATGTACGTCATCCACGTTGGATCCAACGATGTACAGCGAACCCGGTCGGAAGATTTGCTTTTAAAGTACCAGCAGCTGATCAAGTCGTTTAAGGAGAAGTCATCAAGGATCATCGTCTCAGGAATCGTCCCCCGGCTTGGTGTAGAGAGCCGATTTTACAACATAGCCACCAGCACAAATCGTTGTCTAGCAAACCTCTGCAGGAAGGAAAACGTGGGATTCGTCGACACCTGGGACAATTTCTACTACGATGACTATTTGTTTTCGGACGATGGAATTCATCTGAACCAGGTGGGAGCAGCACGTTTTGGGCGTCTTCTCAACGATGCGGTGAAGGATTTTCGGAGAAGAAATCGACTCGGCACAGGACAACCAGGAAGGAGGACCGAAGACAGCGAGGGCGGCAACCTGCGAAGGAATTAAATGCTAATCTGTCAAGAACCGCGAATTTGGATAAAGCTCCACCAACACGACCCAAATTCAAAACCGCCAGGGATAACGACCGAGGACCGATGTCAGCCATGAATGTAAATGTAGATCCGATCAGAACCAAACATTTTATTAACCCGGGAGCTGCGGGGAGACTCATAAGAGTTCCCCCGGCGCACTGCGGGGAGACTCTTATGAGTGAGTGAAAAAAAAAATCAACTTTTGACATCGAAAAAAAAAAAAAATATATTTTTATTTTTTTATTTTTTTATTTTTGTTTGGCCCTTGGGCCATGCAAAATCTCAGTCCTCTACCTCCCCTCCTTCCCCACTTTCCTCCTCTCCTTCAGTTATCACCTATTTTCCCTGTTATTCCCTTATTCTGAGGTATATTTTCGTGCTAATATTAGCGAGTTGCAAGCAGGGTGTTGTCATCACTGATGGCAAGCGAGTGCAAGAGAGAGAGAGAGAGTATCGATCGACTGTGTCTCAGTGGCCTTGGGGGAAATTGGCGGGAAAGCAGATTGCCTCACCCATACATTATACAACTCGCGGGCTATATATATCTCCGATTTTGACCATCCAAACGCTGTTTTCACTCGTTTTATTGTTGTTTCAGGTTAATACCTTTATAATCAACCCATAATAGGCGCATATGGATAAGTATTAATGCTATTAATGGCACAATGAATATTTTAGTGACGGAAACACCTCAAATACGTCAGCACAGGGGGACGTTTCCAATTACCCCCATGCGCACTTCAGAGGTTAAAGAATGTTCTGTGAGTTCTAAAACCGCAACTTTAAAGGTTTTCTATGCAAACGCTCGTAGCATACGCAATAAATTTTCAGATTTAGAGGAACTAGTGTTTACTGAAAATTATGATGTGATTGGTATAACAGAATCTTGGCTCAATACAGTAGATAGAGACTTTTTAGCAGAGTATTCACTTCCCGGTTATGTAATGTTTGAGAAAAGCCGAATAAATAAAAATGGAGGTGGCGTTTTATTTTATATCAAAGAAAGTCTTAACCCGATCCTCTTGTCAAAACCTCAAATTGTGAACGTCGACACATCTTTTGTGCTAATAAAGAATAATAAAGGTACAAAAATAATACTTGCATTAATATACAGACCTCCAGCTCAATCAGAGCAAACTGACCGAGAAATTTATGAACAAATTGCAGATGTAAGTAACTCACAAGATACCGTATTTTTTGGCGACTTTAATTTACCTGTGACCAAGTGGGGCGATACTCTTACTTCACACTCCGGACATGACTTGTATACGAACTTGCAAGAGAGTTCGCTTTATCAATTTGTTCGAACACCGACCCGTGGTAATAACGTTCTTGACATTGTACTTGCAACAAAAGAAGAATTAATAGAGAATTTGAATGTTGGTGATGAATTCAGTAACAGCGACCATCGTACGATAACTTTCACTTTAAACTTTACTAGTAACGAACCAAATAGTAGCATCGAAAAAGTCCCTAATTTCAAGAAAGCAAACTTTCATAAACTTAGAGCTATGTTTAAAGAAACTGACTGGAGCTTTTTAATTAACAATAACGACATAAATACATCTTGGAAGTTATTCGAAACCACTTACCTAAAAGCAGTGCAAGACTGCATACCATCGAAAATACGGCGTCCAGGCCATAATAATAAGCCCAAATGGTGGAATAAAGATATTTCAAACTGCCTGCTTGCTAAAAAATTTGCTAATGATAGATTAAAATCCTCACAAAATGACGAAGAACGGGTGAAATTTGTAGAGCTACGACGCAAAGCCAAAAAGTTAATTAAGCAAAGTAAAAAGACCCTAGAGTTACATATTGCGAATCAAAGTAAAACAAACCCGAAAGAATTCTATAGTTATATCAGAAAGAAAAAAGTAGTTACTTCAACTGTTGGACCGTTAGTCGATGAAAATGGAGAATACACCAAAGACGAAGTAAAAATGAGTAATGCCCTCAATACCTTCTTTGCATCAGTTTTTACAACAGAAGACCTCAGTGATATCCCTACACCATCGCCGATTCAGATTGATAATTCAGATGTTCTAAGCAATATCACCGTTACAGAGAGAGAAGTATTGAATTGTTTAGATAAACTCAAGGTAAATAAAACGCCTGGACCTGATACAATCTCGCCTAGAGTTCTAAAGGAAGCTAAGGATGAGCTCTCCAAACCACTGACATTACTATTCAATAAATCCTTGCAGTCTGGAACTATGCCTGATCAGTGGAAGATAGCCAACGTAACACCGATATTCAAAAAAGGCAGCAAATCCCTACCCAGTAACTATCGTCCAATTAGCTTAACCTCAGTTGTATGTAAAATGCTAGAAACGGTCATAAGAGACAGACTCGTAAATCACTTAGAGGAAAATAACATACTTAAAGATACTCAACACGGCTTTCGTAAAAAACGTTCCTGTTTAACAAACCTCTTAGACTTCTTCCACGATATCCTCAACCTCTACGATGAGAGTAAAGCTGTAGATATTATATACCTTGATTTTCAAAAGGCCTTTGACAAAGTTCCCCACAAACGTTTACTGCTAAAACTAAAAGCGCATGGAATACAAGACGGTGTGTTGAAATGGATAGAAAATTGGCTCAGCGACAGAAAGCAAAGAGTAGTCATAAACGGTAAGGCATCTAAATGGACCAATGTAAGTAGCGGGGTACCCCAGGGATCGGTACTAGGACCAATTCTTTCTAATTTACATCAACGACATAGATGAGGGTCTCACCTGTACAATCTCAAAATTTGCTGACGATACAAAAATTGCAAATAGCGTACTCTCAAAAGATCAAGTTGACGATATGCAACACAATCTAGATAAATTGTCACATTGGGCCCAAATTTGGCAAATGAGTTTCAATGCGGATAAATGTAAAGTACTACATATCGGATACCTAAATGAGAAAGCAAACTATTCGATGAATGGCACTCAGCTTAAGAATGTAAACAGAGAAACCGATCTGGGAGTAACAATATCGAGTAACCTAAAACCGAGTCAACAATGTTCAGAAGTTGTTAAGAAGGCAAACAAAATAATTGGCTTTATAGGCAGATCATTTGAGCATAAATCCAAAGACGTAATCCTAACCCTTTACAATTCCTTAGTCCGCCCTCTTCTGGAATACTGCGTTCAATGCTGGTGCCCTTATTACCAAAAAGACATAAACAAGCTAGAACGAGTTCAACATAGAGTTGCCAAAATGATACCTAGCCTAAAGAACAAACCATACGAAGAGCGTCTTAGAGAATTAAATCTATTTCCTTTAACCCAGCGCAGATTAAGAGGTGACTTAATTCAAGTGTTCAAAATCATCAAAGGCATCGACAATATGAACTGTAGTAAGTACTTCACTATCGACCAATCTAATTACACGCGGGGAAACGGTTGCAAAATTATTGGTAAGTCTTTTAACTCACACGAATCTAAGAATTTCTTCTTCAATCGAGTTGTCAACTTGTGGAATGGGCTTCCCCGAGACGTTATAGACTGCAGCACCGTTGATTCATTTAAATTCCGCCTAGACAAATATCTCGCATCAAACCCGCGACTGACTGCGTTTGTAAATGAATAACTTTATTTTACCCTCCCCTCAGTTACTAACCCATATGTCCCCTACTAACTTCCTAGTCCTGCCACGTTAGTGGCAGGGCAGTAGTTCCCTTTCCAAAAGCATATTGAAAAAAATAAATAATGCGTTATATCGTAAATATAACTAATTCTGTCAAAATCCAAGGCTAGAAATTCACAAATAACTACCCTAGCCCCTAGAGCAATTTCTAATTTTAAAGGTTAAGGAGACACACCGTAGCTATTTTTTATTTATTTTTTATTTTTTTATTTTTTTATTTTTTATTTATTATGTTTAGAAGCTTTTTAGGAAAGGATGTAGCATCTGGGCGTACGGTCGACGATCATCATGTTTACATAGGTCGTGCGCTTGCGGTTACGTTCCCGTCTATTTTGACTGCTATTCTTTGATATTTGCCCCCTGCTGGCAATATATATGATGATGACAATAAGTCATGTGGGGGTGAGGGGAGCAAAGCCCCCTCTCAACCTATTATTGTATCCCACTGCAGTCAAAATAGACAGGAATATGACCACGAGTGTGCGAGTAGTGTAAACCAAGATGTGCTCAAGGAGGGCGGTATGCCCGAATACTACATCCTTACCACTTTGCCCAAAATCAAAATGGCATACCCAACTCTACGAAGGGTTACTATCATCACTATTTATTAGTGGTGCCTTACAATGGTAATGGCCAATCTTTGACCTCTAGGCTCGCCGCTCAAACGCCCCGCCTAGGAGAGACAAATACGATTGCCACACATCGTGAGCGAAACACTCTTAAATATAGCAAAACCACTCACGAACTCGTCCTTATGATGTGGGTACCACTACTAGAAAAAACCCAGTAAAACATAAAAATATTAAAACATTAAACATGATCTAGAAGGTTGCGCTTCTCATGCGTCTGCTGTTATTATGCGCGTCACCCAGCCTCTTATTTGAGCGCTATATGTCCTTCTCCTAGGCGTCGTTGGGTTCGGACGTGTTGTCCTGGGGTGTGCGCAGCCTCTTTCATTCTTCTTCTGCCTCTTACTTGTGAGTCTTTTCTCATATGTTTACGCTAGATGCTGAGGTCAGGGTAGCTTATAGATTATATATGTAATGCCCTCGAAAATGTCCCGCACCCACAATAATACTAACCCGAGTTGACGTCAGGTATAGCGTAAAATAGTCGTAGATGGTAAGTCCAATAAACTCATCACGTGATAACACCACGAGACTATCACCTGGTTCTTAAAAATCGGACTAAGGTTGCTATACTTTTAGTACGTCCGTGGTAGTACAGTGGGTTAGCGCGCGGGCCTGGTGGTGATGGTTGGGTCACTAACCAGGGTTTGAACCCCACCCAAGGCATCTCAAAACCTGTGGGTTTTTAGGGGGGTTAAATTCCCTTCAGAGGTTCGTACCCCGCGCCAGGTACCAGGAAAAGTTGATCCTAAAGGTAGCCTGGGGATATTTCAGGAGACCATGAATTCCCTTCACACCCAGCATTTCATTGGTGGCAGCTAGGGAACGTGACCAGGTAGCTACGTGGAGCACCCGTCACGCGAACCCTATACCAACAATATTGAGATTGCTGAGGTAATACAGCTACGATACCTTACGACCTTAAAATAGGCTAGGGACTAGCCTAGTTAAAGAAGGATGTAATGTAATGCCCTCGAAAATGTCCCGCACCCACAATAATACTAACCCGAGTTGACGTCAGGTATAGCGTAAAATAGTCGTAGATGGTAAGTCCAATAAACTCATCACGTGATAACACCACGAGACTATCACCTGGTTCTTAAAAATCGGACTAAGGTTGCTATACTTTTAGTACGTCCGTGGTAGTACAGTGGGTTAGCGCGCGGGCCTGGTGGTGATGGTTGGGTCACTAACCAGGGTTCGAACCCCACCCAAGGCATCTCAAAACCTGTGGGTTTTTAGGGGGGTTAAATTCCCTTCAGAGGTTCGTACCCCGCGCCAGGTACCAGGAAAAGTTGATCCTAAAGGTAGCCTGGGGATATTTCAGGAGACCATGAATTCCCTTCACACCCAGCATTTCAATATAGTTAGGCTGTGTAGCCTACACCTTCCCACTCGCCTTTAGGAGACTGTTTTCCGGGTGTTTGGCAAGGTTTTGTCAGGAGTCCATGTGATAAGGCATGGCTCCCACGTGTGTTTTCTTTCCCCTAGGTTATTCTATTTTAGCTCTTATAGACATGAGGCTTCTTTTAGAGAATCCGGGGCCCATTTTTCTGCCACCTGTTTAGGGTGGGTGAAGTGGTATATTCTTCACTTAGTCTAAGAGGAACATCACCGAACATGTGCGTTTCAAGTTGTCTCACTTAGTGAGGGACTTGGCACTTGTTTACGACGCTTTTCAGCCTACGTTCCTGTTTCGACGTGATGGGTGTTGGAGTGCTTCGCTGGGTCGCAGGTTTGTGCTTATTGAGTGATCGTATGGGGAGGCCATGTACGCAGTCGGATCCCTTACCCCCTGCCGGATCCCTTACCCCTCTGCGCATGCGCAAAAATTTACAAATATTATATCAAATTAGATCAACCTTACCTAACCTAACCTAACATAATATAATATAATATAACATAACAAAAATAACAAAATAAAAATATTAAATAAACTAGATCCGAGTGGGATCGAACACTGGTTTGTCTGTGTCAGAGGCCTGAGCTCTACCGACTGAGCTACGGAGCGACCTGGCAGAAATGGTTTGAAGGCTATATTTAAATGCGGTTGGGCCTTCTTCCTGTAGCCTAAAGTAGGGGGTAAGGGATCCGGCTGCGTACATATCCTCCCATCGTATGCCGTCTGCCCCCATCTAGAACCGCGTTTTCCTTCACCACCACTCTCTCCGATAGACTGAAAAAGGTGTCGTATTTCACCCTTAAGGGTGTCGAATATTAATCCAACTCAAACCTGCTCTTCCACTGGTTTGAGGAAGTGAAGAAGTGGTTTGAAGTCAATCCGATTCGGGCGCAATGCATAAGTGCATAAGTGTGTTGATTTTCGGTGTGAGCGGTGTGAGCCACATGTGTTTGTTAATTTCATTAATCGAGTTTAGGAGTAAAGTTGGTTAGTGGAGAGAACATAATAAATATTTAAGTATATATCTGTAAGCAAGTAATCATATTTCATTGGTGAGTGTTATGCCCTGATTTTATGCTGGATTAACTTGGTATAGGTGAGTTCTACAAGACTGGGTTATTGGATTTCATGAAAAATACATAAAGGGAATCAAGTGGTTTGTAATACAGCTTTATTCTTAATAACACTTATGTATCATGTACGTGAAAGAATTCACACGAACAATAGATATTGGAGCAATCAGATAGGTTATTGGACTTATTACAATCTTCAGCACTTATCGCGGATTTAGAGAGAGCGCACTTCCCACTTCCAACTCTCAGGTATTAATCTTCTGATTTCCTTGCCTAGAAGATATTTAGGGTACACTGGTTACACAGGTATTCTCGGTACTCTACAGGAAATTCAATGTGACTCGTAGTTATGGGTAAAATTTTTTAAGTAATATAGTTATCCCCAAGAATGAAAGTAAAGGGGCTAACAGTAGCTAGCTTCACTGGTATTGCACAATCACTTATCTATCGCACTTAAGACACATATATTAACAGTGGTTAGGTTATGAGGTAATATTATGAACATTCGTTGACTAATGTGATAAGTTAACAATACACTTGCATAGCGATCACTTCGTTCACCATAATAGATATACACGAGACACAAGGTAAAACACTGGATGGTAGAATAATAGTATCGTAGCACTGATACATTTGAGAATTAAGCACTGTGAAGGAGTTTCCTGGCTATCTTGAGGTGTGGTGTTGGGGGTTAACAGTTGCTCCGGGGCCGTCTAAGACTAAGTTATCCGGTAGTGTGGAGAAGGTTACAGATGGGCTATATAATAATGATAATAATAGTTCTTAAAGCTAGCGCATGCTAAGCCAGCTAAGGATAGCCCAATAAGGCCAATTAGGCGTATTTCCATTGGAGTCCTGTACTACTACACCATCCCCTTGCTCATGAGGGATGGTAACGACTCGGTGCTTGTGAAAAATCTTTAATGCGCCGAGCGTGGGCGCGATCCCGGGCCTTCTGGGTGGAAGTCCGAGACGCTAGTCACTACACCAAGCGAGCCGCTTGTGGGGTCTTAAATATGGTTTCGTAACTATGTGGAATAGCCTACAGTTGGTCACCATATCGAACTAACGCAAGTATTCTGAGCCTGTAGCTGTAAACGAAATACTTGACTATTCTGACCTTTAATTAACCGGTGATGAAGTTCCGATATGTTACTCTTGGATGGGGATCTTAAATGCAATGTCTCAGACAGGGGCCGGATTAACAAGGCATCGAACGAACGCAAGATAGCCTAGTGAAGTAACTATTTTGACTGTACGTTGCTGATCTTTGAAAGAGGTTCAAGGGACTCGGGCGGTGTTTAGACCTTTTAGTTACCAATTTTGTTTGGGATGCCACAGACAATTGGTACCTAGGAATTATATGTGCAGAGTGCTCAGTTAAGAGTTTCTCGCATAATCCCCTCTAACACAACAGATCTTTCTGTCCTAGATCGATGTGAGTCAAGTGTTCGGTATAATCTATTTTAATTTAGTTATCGTCGAAGGGAATCCTGCTACGACAGAGAACTGAACTATAATAGAAAACGTACTCGGATTGATAACTATTGGGTCTGGGATGCCAGGCTCAATGGGTTATACAAGTAGAGTTACTGTTCACTCTATGATTGGTTTTAAACTCAAGTAGAAGAGGACATACTACTATTCGTTTGTAAGACAATCAATGCTTATGGATAACTCGGTTATTTGGGTCTCCAATATTACCGAACGGGATGCCGTAAGTAATAATGGATTCGCAAAAGGTTAAGTTACTGCTCACAGATATATTACGGACTACGGGATGCCAATTATCAGTAAATCTTGAGAGATGGAGTGCAACTAGACTTTCTACAGAGCGGGAGGCCGTTGATGGAAAGCTAATTTTGAACTGCTGAGTTGTGGTTTGGGCAGAAGCCTTTATAGAGTTGGTCAAAGGGGGTGGTGAACTTTGGTACTACTGGGTGTTGGGGGTATTCAGAGGTTTATTTGTTCTTTTGAACTTATGGGGTTGTGCAAGAGGTTCTTGGTATACTTCTCAGATGGTTCATGGTTCTGGGTAATGTTATTTACACATTTACTCTAACCAAAGTTAGTATTATGGTCTGGGGGAGGGATATATTGTTAAGGGGAGGGACTACTTTATGGGGCGCGACATAGGCCCGTGCTGGTAGGCATTTTCAGCATTAAACATAAATGGTCTTCTCTGGTTTAGCGGAAAAGCTATTATGAGTTTGGAACTGAGCTCATGTATGATTGTTGGTATTGCTAATGATTAGAGAGTATAGCATATTGGTAAGTAATGGGACTTTGCTCATCTTGGTATTTAAGACTCACCGGCCATGGTGTTTGGCAAGAATGGTTGGTGACCGCCAGGGTCACGGTATTGCTATGCGGGGGGGGGGGGGGGGAAAGAGAGGACGCGCATGTTGGGGGGTTGGTGGGGTCCCTTGGGGGGTAAGGTCGCACCTTAAATAATGCGGCATTGAGTTTATTACTTTATTCGGGCTGTGACAAAAGTCTAGTTTGTCTTTGTAGATACTCTTACTTGGGGCTGATCAGTTGATCTAGGTTTTACTGATGAGTGGAACTCAGGCTGGTTAGGAAAAATGGTTTGCTTAGGGTGCAAGGTCAGGAGGGGAAACAATCTTTCCAAGGGGGCAACGGTCGTCGCCCTAGCCTCGCATGGTCTGTCCTTCTGGGTCGGGGTGAGAGGTTATATATACATGTTAGGTGAGATATATACTTGGGGAAGTAGCAATTCTTCCTTCTATTTAGTTCTTATTCAGTAAAGAACCTAGATCAAGCTTCTAAAGCTGGTTTTGTAAGGTATGGCTGAATGTTGAGGTTGCATGCGTTGTGGAGAGCCCTGCGCGAGGCTAGCTGGGGCATGTCACGGGTGTCTCTTGTGAAATTTTTAAAGTGACCTCTATTGACGGTCTGGGTCTCATTCAGCAATTGTTTCGATTGTTGATTTATTTGTGATAGTTGGAAGATTCTTTTAGTGATTTTCTCTCGTCCTTACTAGTGGTATTGCTTGGGTGGAGAGTTTGAAAAGAGCATAGGGCTATTACTACATTTAGAGGGGAGGTTAGGGGTTAGCATAGTGGTGGTCAAACTTGGTGCATAGAGGTGGCATTCCTCTACGCTTGGAAAAGGGACAGTCGTGTGTGTTGTTGGTGGTTTATGAAGGAAGAGGATACAGGGTGATCCAAAAGGTTAGGTGTGTGCGTACGTGTTGGTATAGGTATAGCGATGGTGGAACTATAGTCCCGAGGTAGAAAACATAGGTATATATGTATGGTATCATCGATGAGGGATTTTACATGGGAAATAGCAATAATCATGGCACAGGGAGACACATACAGTATATACACAACTATAGTATAACAAAGAAATTAAGTATTGTTCCTATGTTTTAACATTATAAGGCATGTACATAAGTGTTGGTATAGTTACACTTACGTACTTAGAATATAAATAAAGCAATTCATAGGAAATTACATACATACACAATTATAATATAGAAATATAATGAACATGGTAAGGCATATGATTCCTATCTCTTACATACATACATTACTTAAACTATCAGGATGACAAGGGTCGCCATCTGTGACGTACGCGGCTTCACATTCCTGTTTTGGGCGTGGTCGCGTAGGTGTTGGTCCCTTCGTTACTAAGAATTTTTGTCTCTGAGGGTTTCGTTTTCTGGGGTATTTTACTAGTAGTAGTGATAACGGTCATAATAGTATATTGATGATGGAGACAAGTAGGCTAATGTAGTGATAGTAGTGATGATGGTAGTGACAATGGTGACAGTATTAGTGATGATAGTGAAAGTTGTAGTGATGATGACAGTAACTGTTGTAGTGATGATGATAGTAGTAATGATGATGGTAAGAGTTTTGTTGTTGTTGTTGTTGTTGTTCCCCAAGCTGCCTGGCCGAACAGCCGCAAGGCCAAGGCCATAACTGAGCGCCCCTACAGAATCCTCCCTGCCGACCACAATAAAGCCTGGGTGACCAAAGCCACTCCATGGCGGGGAGCTGAGGAGGGTGCGGAAACGCCCGGGAAACCAAAGCCCCACCCAAGGCCCTGTGCCCCTCAGCAATTATGAAGAGAAAGTTGAGGGGCAAAGGAAAAGTGTGACGCTTTGGCTTCCAATCTTAGTCGATTGGGAGGTCAATCCACGGAAGAGACGCCGTCACTTGAGATCTAGAAAATATATAAGTATTATGTTCCTTCCAACAACCAACTATACTCCTAAAATCGATTAATGAAATTTACAAACACATGTGGCAGTCCGTGGATTCGAACCCAGGACGCTCACACCGAAAATAAAATAAAATAAATCAAAATAAAAGGAACAGTCAGAGTAAGCTATATGGGTAGGCCTATGGCAGAGATCGCTCAGTTCTCACTCTGATAAACCAGCCCATCACCAGTGATGGTAAGAGTAGTAGTGATGACTATAATAGTAGTGATGATGATAGTAATGATGATAAGTGACTAATAGTGATGATGGTAACCCATCGCAGAGTTGGGTATGCCGTTTTGATTTTGGGCGAAACGGCACGTCTACTTTATTATTATTATTATTACCCTAGTTACTCCACAAGTCAAGAAATATTGATAGCATGATACTATACCATGCGAAAGAAGAAGAATCGTAAAAATAGGTGCCAGGGGTGGAGTACGTTTGAAGAAAGGATAGGAAAAGCAAAAGGGAAGTACAAAGTGAGGCTAGAGGGGATGGAGGAAAATAGGTGGCCGAAGAAGGTATAGCCTACAGATGGGCGAGCGAGGAAAGTAAATGGAACAGAGAGTGCAAAAGAAGGCTGGGAAGGATAAATATAATACAGGATCATGTGGGAGGGGAATTTAGAAAACGAAATGGGAGGGATGATTGGGTCATACTGGAAAATGGGAGGGGATGTATCAGAGAGATAGAGAAAGGGATAAAAGAGGAGGGAAGAAGGAAGTGGAGGCCGAAGGGGTAGAAAACAAAGCCACACTGTCGTATTACAGAGGGAAGGAAAAACCAGCTAGAGAACTTTTCTATGATGGAGGATGGGGATCTAAATTGCTGTTTAAAGCAATGACAGGATCCCTAGAAACAAATGAAAGAACAAGGAGATGGAACAGAATGGGACCGCACTGTAATCAATGCGAAATGGGAGGAGACCCAATAGTCGAGGACATAGAACACATAATAACGGAGTGTACAAAATATTCTTAGTTTCTTACAGTTTCTTACAGTAGATCCTCTGGAAAAAGGCAAACTAGGCCTGTGTATCCAGCTCAGTACCAGTACTTGCACTGCTGCGGTCGTTCACGGTGTTGGCGGCGGCGGTAGCAGACGCAACATTTTTACTATTCTGTATTTTTGTTTTATAATCAAACTTCAAATCTTGTCTTCCCCATGCTTTATCAAGATTACTTTCAAACTCCCTTATTGATTCAGAATCGACTACATACTGGGGCAGTGCGTTCCACTCATTTACCACTCTATCACATAATTAGTTCTTTGCCTTCTCAAGCCTATTTCTTTCTTTGTAAATTTTCTTAGAGTGTCCTCTCGTTCTTGTTCCCTCCCGCATCAAAATATGATGAGAGAAACGAGTTGGAGAGATACATGAGGAATAGAGTTGGGGAAATGGGGTGGGAGGAATTAAAGCAGAAAGACAACAGAGGGGTAGGGGCATTGCTGGGGCTAACACAAGATAATTATGGAAACGCCAGACATGGAGATGATGAAGAGGATACTAGAAAAGATATGGAGGAAGATAAATGGGTAGGGGGGGGGGGGAGGACGTGATAGGTAGGTCTAAAAAGCTGTCCCTTTACTATCCTTCTACTCTAAACTTTCCCTCTTACTAACGTTTCTGAGCCAGTACCGATACAAAGGTCAGCCCTGTGGATCTGTGCGGTCTGCGGGAGGGTTGACGCCGGGTTCAAAAGAAGAAGAAGAAGAAGAAGAAAAAGCCAAATCTATTTAATTTTGACATATATGATACGTTGCACAGCTCTCGTAACTCCCAATGGAGCTATTGTGATATTGAAATTATTCATATATTAAATATTTAACTTGTTTACCCTTGATTATTGTAATATCACACAAATCTTGATAAATTCTGGTAAACGTGGCACCAGCGCTGACAACAACAACAAAATAGCCCATGTGTATTTTTCAATCGTAATTTTTCTTCAATTGCGTCAGGTTAAGCAATTGTCTGAGACTCAACTGTGCTACAGGTGACTTGAGTAAGACATACCTTATGGTATTATATATAAAACAATGCAATCAATTGAATATTGAAATAGTAATCGGTGTGGATGTAGCCTAGGGCCTACTATTTTTCTGTTAAATTTAGGGATAGCCTCATCATTCATAGGCCTAGCATATTAAAGAATAAGTGTCAATATTTGAATGTTCTGCTTCGGATTTGACCTATTGGTACTTATAACCGAACTAGTGGTGATGGGCTGGTCTATGTGGTGATGGGCTGGTCTATCAGAATGAGAGTTGAGCGTTCGATAAATCTACAGTTATACTACCCCTATTTTGTCGCTATTCTGTTGGTACTAATGGGTTAATATTATTAGTAGTAGACTTAGTATGGTTTGATGATGCGCGGAAATGTATATTTGACTTGTAATGGATACATTGAAGTATTACAAACCTTCGCGAACCCATAAACAGGGAACGTGAGCTGGGTTTAGACCGTGGAGCACCCATACACAGGGAACGTGAGCTGGGTTTAGACCGGTCGCGAGACAGGTTAGTTTTCGGTTAAGTTAGGTTAGGTTAGGCTAATAATAAAAATAATAAAATGTGACGGTCCTCGGTATTAAACAACACTGTAGGCTATATCAATAAAAAATAAAAAACAACAACAAATTACCTGAAAAACTCGTATCTGGTTGGTGATAATATTTTATAAAAATACGTTTTTTTCCAGTTTCCGCGTCTGCTGAACCATCCAAAAACACGTTAACAGGCGTGTTTTGAAGGGGGGAGGTGGGGGAGGGGTAGTATAACTGTAGATTTACCGAGCGTTCTCTGCCATAGCCATAGCTAATAGCTTACTCTGACTGTTCCTTTTACTTATATATTTTCTAGATCTCAAGTGAGTCGTGACGGCGTCTTTTCCGTGGATTGACCTCCCTACTGCCAACCCTGGCAGATTGGGAGCCAAAGCTCACATTTTTCCTTTGCCCCTCAACTTTCCCTTTATAATTGCTGAGGGGCACAGGGCCTTGGGTGGGGCTTTTGTTTCCCGGGCGATTCCGCACCCTCCTCAGCTCCCCGCCTTTTAGTGGCTTCGGTCACCTGGGCATTATTAGTGGTAAGCTGGGAGGGTTCTGTGAATCTGTGGGGGCGCTCGGTTATGGCCTTGGCCTTGCTCGGGACCTTGGGGCTGCTCGGCCAGACAGCCTGAGGAACAGCAACAACAACAACAACCGAAACTACCACTAATTATTTCTCAATATTTGAAGGCTATTTGAAGGCTAGCCTATAATAAGGATATTGCAAAGATCATATTAAAATTTGTTTCAACCTCCGGAGATCCATTTTATGTGTACTAGGCCTATATAAAGCACTGTTAAAACAAAAAAATTGTAAAAAAAGTAGGAGAAATAACAGGAATTGAAGCCACCCAGAGGACATTCACCAGTAAAATCCATGGGTTTCAACACTTTAACTACTGGGAGAGACTCAAGGAGCTGCAGCTGTACTCAGTGGAAGCTAGCCAACGTAACACCGATATTCAAAAAAGGCAGCGAGTAACTATCGTCCAATTAGCTTAACCTCAGTTGTATGTAAAATGCTAGAAACGGTCATACGAGACAGACTCGTAAATCACTTAGAGGAAAATAACATACTTAAAGATACTCAACACGGCTTTCGTAAAAAACGTTCCTGTTTAACAAACCTCTTAGACTTCTTCCACGATATCCTCAACCTCTACGATGAGAGTAAAGCTGTAGATATTATATACCTTGATTTTCAAAAGGCCTTTGACAAAGTTCCCCACAAACGTTTACTGCTAAAACTAAAAGCGCATGGAATACAAGACGGTGTGTTGAAATGGATAGAAGATTGGCTCAGCAACAGAAAGCAAAGGGTAGTCATAAACGGTAAGGCATCTAAATGGACCAATGTAAGTAGCGGGGTACCCCAGGGATCGGTACTAGGACCAATTCTCTTTCTAATTTACATCAACGACATAGATGAGGGTCTCACCTGCACAATCTCAAAATTTGCTGACGATACAAAAATTGCAAATAGCGTACTCTCAAAAGAACAAGTTGACGATATGCAACACAATCTAGATAAATTGTCATGTTGGGCCCAAATTTGGCAAATGAGTTTCAATGCGGATAAATGTAAAGTACTACATGTCGGATACCTAAATGAGAAAGCAAACTATTCGATGAATGGCACTCAGCTTAAGAATGTAAACAGAGAAACTGATCTGGGAGTAACAATATCGAGTAACCTAAAACCGAGTCAACAATGTTCAGAAGTTGTTAAGAAGGCAAACAAAATAATTGGCTTTATAGGCAGGTCATTTGAGCATAAATCCAAAGAAGTTATCCTAACCCTTTACAATTCCTTAGTCCGCCCTCTTCTGGAATACTGCGTTCAATCCTGGTGCCCTTACTACCAAAAAGATATAAACAAGCTAGAACGAGTTCAACGTAGAGTTACCAAAATGATACCTAGCCTAAAGAACAAACCATACGAAGAGCGTCTTAGAGAATTAAATCTATTTCCTTTAACCCAGCGCAGATTAAGAGGCGACTTAATTCAAGTGTTCAAAATCATCAAAGGCATCGACAATATGAACTGTAGTAAGTACTTCACTATCGACCAATCTAATTACACGCGGGGAAACGGTTGCAAAATTATTGGTAAATCTTTTAACTCGCACGAATCTAAGAATTTCTTCTTCAATCGAGTTGTCAACTTGTGGAATGGGCTTCCCCGAGACGTTATAGACTGCAGCACCGTTGATTCATTTAAATTCCGCCTAGACAAATATCTCGCATCAAACCCGCGACTGACTGCGTTTGTAAATGAATAACTTTATCCTCCCCTCAGTTACTAACCCATATGTCCCCTACTAACTTCCTAGTCCTGCCACGTTAGTGGCAGGGCAGTAGTTCCCTTTCCAATGTTCCCTTACCCACTCTAAACCACTGTTTGGACACTTGATCCTCAGTGTTTTGGAGGACAAGCAACCTAGAAGGGTCACTAGACCTGTTGTTGCTTGATTTCCTTTGTACTCCTTTGTACTCCTTTGTACTTCAAAGACGTAGGGACTAGGGAGAGATAGCCTACATCATCATCTACGTCTGGAAGATTTTGGAAAAAAAGGTACCAAATCCAAACATCCAAGAGACTCAACACCAAAGGCGAGGGAGGCTGTGCTATGTGAGGACTACGCCGGGATCAACACAAAAAATCAAATCCCTGATCCATGACAGCTTTGCATAGTCTACAATGGAACCAGACTGTTCAACTGTATACCAGCCCCTCTCAGGAACATGACCGGGGTGTCGCCAGACACCTTCAAGAAACACTTGGACATGTGGCTGGCCAAAATACCGGACCGGCCACCAACACCAGGATACCCCAGCGCCAACTCCAACCGACTTCTGGAATGGAGAGTGGAAGAAAGGGAGCTGCCTGGTCGCAGTGGAGCCCCAGCTCAACTGTGTCACTAACCGTGACTAACGGACGGAATACAACAAAGTGTAAAGTGACCCCGGACAGCCTTTTTACTAGTTAGCCGCCCTAATTCTAGGCTAGTTTTTGTTTTATTTTTCTTTGATATAGGCCTAGGCTACAGTGTTGTTTAGCCTAATAGCCTACCGAGGACTGTCGCATTTTAGTATTTTCAACATTAGCCTAACCTAACCTAACTTAACCTAACCGAAAACTAAACGGGGAACATAGACCGTCGCGTTGACTCGCGTACCCATAATCCATAAACAGGGAACGTAAGCTGGGTTTAGACCGCTGTGCACCCATAAACAGGGAACGTGAGCTGGGTTTAGACCGTCGGTTAGTTTTCGGTTAGGTTAGGTTAGGCTAATGTTGAAAATACTAAAATGCAACGGTCCTCGGTATTAAATAACATGGCAAGAATGTTAAGTGCGGGCGTACCGCCAGCCTTGTTTAGCCTACACTACGCGTAGTGGCGTCGGACATTTCCCATCATGTTCCCGTCTATTTTTACTGCCTTTGGATATAAAAATACATTAGCCTAACGTCAAACAACCTAACCTAACCTAACCTAGTATTCACGTAGTAATGACAGGGGGCAAATAGCAGAAAATATAGTGTCGAAATAGACGGGAACGTAACTGCGAGCGCACATGACGACCGTACGCCCGATCACTACATCCATCCCAATAACACTGTATAGGCCTATCAAAGAAAAAAAAAAATAGAATTAGGCCTAACTAGTAAAAGGGCTGTCCGGGGTCTCTTCAATTTTTACCCAAAAAACGATAATCTTCAAGGACACTACATCCGCCCTATTAGAAACAATTTATTAGGGAAAATAGGCACCAACAGATTTGCCATATTTTTCTCTATAGGCCTAGGCCTAGCCTATAGTCCGCATGGAGGATTTTCGTTATTGACAAATTGAAAAAATACCCTTTTCACAGAATACACCAACAATCTGTCAAAGATGTCAAATAGCGGGGGTGTGGGGGCGGCAGTCCCCACCCATAATACTAGGATAGGTTAGGTAAGGTTTTTAGGTTAGGCTAATGTCCTTTCAAAGGCTAGTAAACACTAGGATAGCGGTCAGAGGTAAGAAGAAGAGTCCTGCTGTAGTTTCCTTGAATGCTATCCAAAAAACTCTCCCTATTGATGGCAATGAAATTCGGTTTAATGTTATTTTAATACCACAAATTTTGTTGATATATTTGAAGATAAATATTGAATCTATATGCTCTAAAGATCATAAGAAAATTTGGCAAGAATGTTTAGTGCGGGCGTACCGCCAGCCTTGTTTACACTACGCGTAGTGGCGTCGGACATTTCCCATCATGTTCCCGTCTATTTTTACTGCCTTTGGATATAAAAATACGGTAGCATTCAAGGAGACTACTGCAGGACTCTTCTTCTTCTTCTTCTTCTTCTTACCTCTGACCGGGTATAGGCTCTCCTAGTGTTTACTACCCTATACCCCTTTGAAAGGACATTAGCCTAACCTAACAACCTTACCTAACCTAACCTAGTATTATAGGTGGGGGCTGCTGCCCCCACACCCCCGCTTTGACTTAGATTTTTGGTGTATTTGTCTGTGAAGTGGGTATTTTTCAATTTGTTGATAACGAAAATCCTCCATGCAGACTATATGGAGAAAAATATGGCGAATCTATTGGTGCCTATTTTCCCTAATAAATTGTTTCTCATAACGTCGCACTAGTGTCCTTGAATATTATCAAAAATACATTAGCCTAACCAAACAACCTAACCTAACCTAACCTAGTATTCATGTAGTAATGACAGGGGGCAAATAGCAGAAAATATAGCGTCGAAATAGACGGGAATGTAACTGCCAGCGCACATGACGACCGTACGCCCGATCACTACATCCATCCCGAAAATTTATTTTAACCCTCAGCAAAACCTAATAAAAAAGTTTGGTACTAAAATGTCTTTTTCGTAACAAGGTTGTCAATAGGCTAGGTACTTCCAGTTATCAATAGCTCTAAAGATCATATGAAAATGTGTTAAACCCTTGGAAAAACCGGGAAGGATGTAGTTACCGGGTGTACCACTACCGACATACAATATAAATCATCTATAAATACTTATAATAAAATAAATAGCCGGTACTTATAAATCTATAATACCCGGTACTAGGTTAGGTTAGGTTAGGTTGTTTGGTTAGGGCAGGGGTTCCCAAAGTGGTCGATATCGACCATCCAAGGGGTCAATGAATCGCCAGGGGTCGAAAGGGGGTCGATAAATGGCTAGGGGGTCTGTGAATGGCTAGGTGAGGAACGTTTCAAAAGATGTAGACCCATCTCTATGTGAAAAGCTAAAAAGGTGTAAAAATACTCAGTTCTATTTGGCAGACCTATATTCAAAGTTTAATGAGGTACAGAAACGTCTGCAGGGTAAAGATGTTACCATTATTCAGGCCAGGACAATTCTACTGGGCTTCCAAGGCTAACCAGGCTTGTTTAAAGCGTCAATGGCACATATAGATTTTCAGTACTTTTCGAACTTACAACAGTTGGGAGAAAGTGAAAGCATTTAAAGATGGTGACATAGAAACATACATGGCACACCTGGAAAAATTGATTGAAGACTTTAAAGTGCTGAAGACCTGGAGAAAATGCAAGTGCCTGAATGGATTCTTACACCATTTGACTTGGAAATACAAAATGCAGACATTGACTCTACTACTGTACTACTAATATTAAGGTACTACTATAATTCCACATATTTATTTTATCATAATATGAATGTAATACGTTTCTTTTTTCATAACATATATTATTCTTATTTTTAAATGTTTGGGGGTCGATGAATAATTTGAAACTTCATCAAGGGGTCAATGAGCTGAAGAGTTTGGGAATCCCTGGGTTAGGGTAATGTATTTTTGTATCCAAAGGCAGTCAAAATAGACGGGATTCACGGGAACATGATGGTGAGCGTCCGCGTAGTGTAAACAAGACGGGCGGTACACCCGGTAACTACATTCTTGCCGAAAAACCTAATATAAAAGTATGGTGGGCTACTAAAATTAAATTTTCGTAACAAGGTTGTCAATACGGTACTTTCCCATTATCAATGTAGCCTACAATCAAAATTGAAGATTGCAGAGTAAACACCGTAGACTTCGTAGACTTTTCTTTCACCTTCGTATAATCAACAGCCAATTTTTTGTTTTATTTACTAAGGGATTAGTACTCAACCAGCGGGGGTGTGGGGGCGGCAGCCCCCACCCATAATACTAGGTTAGGTTAGGTAAGGTTGTTTGGTTAGGCTAATGTCTTTTCAAATCACTATCGGGGGGGTGTGTCTCAACATCGATCGATAGGCCTAATGGGGAAAATAGGTTTTCTCGAGATTTCTAATTAATTACAAACACTATTATAAGTTTGACTCCTGTAAGGAGATAAAGAAAACCTAATATTTAGTAGTGGCCCCGTAATCATTGACGAACATGCCTATTACATAAGGCATCCTCTTCAAACACTAATCCGCCGTAGTTTTGAATCTACCGCGCAGAGCATTTAAAAACTGAGGAGCCTTCATCATGAGCGCACGCGACCTCACTCATGGCTTCAGTCATTATGAATTGGGTTCTCACTACGAAAAAACTTCGTAAAAAATAAAAACAAAAAGAAAATAAGAATAACTATCCAATAAGCTTTCCATCATATTGTGGATGTACTTGTGTGGATTTCTGACCAGACG
The DNA here is from genome assembly GCA_032716605.1 of Paralithodes platypus. Classification (NCBI taxonomy): domain Eukaryota; kingdom Metazoa; phylum Arthropoda; class Malacostraca; order Decapoda; family Lithodidae; genus Paralithodes; species Paralithodes platypus. The sequence goes on along the minus strand of CM064505.1, from coordinate 5,770,406 downwards.
CTGATTCAGGCGTCATTCTTCCTTCACTGACATATCAAGTAAACCAAAATCCTCAATACATCAACGAATGGGAAGGGGACGGTCGGGAGGGCCCCAGTCGTCAATGATTACGGGGCCACTACTAAATATTAGGTTTTCTTTATCTCCTTACAGGAGTCAAACCTATAATTTATTAGTGGCCCCTCCATCATTGACGAACATGCCTGATTTCTAAGACTGGAGGGGGACATTCGTAATCATATCATAACTCTAGAAAAGCAGATAATAAAAACAACCACATAGTATTCTTACTTTGAAAATATATTTAACAACGGCGTAGCCGAAAAAATACAAGAAAAAGGGGGTTCAGGCAGGTGCGTGCTTCAAAGAAGCCTGCCTGACAAAAAATGGGTAACCCTGAAGATTCTGAACACAGATCTGTAGTTACAAAGGCACCCCACTCAACGAGTGGTGACAAAAAATAACAAGTTATAAGTTTATATGTGCACATAATAAACCCCAACATAAACTTGGAGATAAATTGCAAAGGAACTCCATTATTCTAAAAATTAAATTGCTTTCGCAGCTAAACTACTCTAACAACACCGTTGTTTTGTACTTAACATTGTACTAGCACAATTTCTCACTGAGAAATTTTCATATCACATTTTAACCTTAAATTGTATCACAGCTCTCATACTCCGGCGGGGTCTAGGGTGTCCTATGTCAACTGACTGCACCCCCCCCCCCCCCTTTCCCGTGAAAGTAATCAAAAGTGACTGCAGGGCCACCTAGACCCTCTGCCTTAAAGCTATACATGGTAAGGAAGGTTTGTCTAGAGCAACTGACAAGTATCTAGACAGAAACGTATGATTAGACGCCCACAACTGCGTGGACGCTATGTCTTCAACTGAAAAAAATTTCAGGAAACGTAAAGAGGCTGCCCATTTGCGTAAATCGTGGGCCCGACCCACAACGCCGGGATTACTTTCTTTAATGACTTCTACCAGAAGAGAGGCTAATCGCCGTTTAAGTAAGCGTTTACCCGTACTTGCTACCCATAAAGCACCTTGGGGGTTTTGAGGAGCTACTCTCAAATATTTGGTTAGAGCTTGCACTGGACATAAATTATGATGCACCTTTCCCCTTTTTAACGCCGGCACCGTGAACTCAGAAAACACGTGTGCACTATGCTCATTCTTGGCTACAAAACCTGGGGAGGGTGCAATGGAAATACATTCATTAAGTCTACCAAACCTAAGACAATTAGGTGTGTTGCTCATCGCCGCCAGCTCAGACACTCTGTTTCCGGTGGCCAAAGCCAAAAGGAAAACCGCCTTTTTTAAGAGTAATGCAAAGTCTGCAGTATTTTGGTACAGACGAGAGTGAAGCAAAGACAAAGCTTTGTCCAGAGACCAAGTAGGCATGAGCTGACGGGGAGGTGGGCGGAGTTTAAAACATGCTCTCATAAAACCTGTTTCCTCCGCTACCGGTATGGAAAGACCCGTAAGGTCTAAAAAGGGCACTCTAATCGCAGTTAAGTGATTTTTTAATGTTACCACAGATAAACGTTTCTGCTCAAACAGATAATTCAAATAATTAAAAACTAATGCCACTGAGGGTACAGTTTGTTCTGTCCTAACGATCCAAGAAGTAAAGGCTTGCCAATGTGATTGATACTGTCGTTTTGTAGACTGAGTATATTGATTAAGTAATTTATTTGTCACATCTCTACCGTATGGTGCTAGCCACTTGGCCTCCTGAATGTCCATAATGCAAAAGTCAGCGAGGTCGCTAGGTTGCCAATCGTGTCTAAGTGGAAATACCCGACCGGGAGCGATACCGGGTCCGGGCACCACATTTTCAATTGCTGGTACCACAACTGCGCCGGCCACAGTGGCGCGATTAGCGAGACTAAGCCTCGATAATCTCGTAGTTTGTTCACTACGTGGCACATTAGTGACGCATCTGGCGGTGGAAACAGATAGATGGAGCTCCATCTGTTCCAGTCTGTCACTAGGGCGTCTGGCCCCCCTGCCGGCGTTTTCGCCCGGCGGGTGAGGTATAGAGGGAGTTTGTGAGTCTCCTCGGACGCAAAAAGATCCACTTGTGGATGGGAGAGCTCTGCAATCATTAGGTTGAAAATGGGTTGCTTGAGCTCCCATTCTACTGTCGTGCTCTGTCTCCGGGACAGAGCGTCTGCCCAGACGTTCGCTACACCTGGGAGATAAGATGCGTGAAGATAAATATCTAGACTGTTGGCTAGAGCAAAAATCTCTTCCGACACGTTTAGCAACTTCCTTGACCTCGTTGACCCTTGTTTCTGAATACAGTGGACTGCATTCAGATTGTCCATTCTGAAGGCCATCGACTTGCCCCGTAACGCCGGGCCGTGAGCCTGAAGGAAATACAAGGGGACTAGTAATTCTTTGACATTGATGTGCGAGATTTCTAAGTGGGACCAAAGCCCCTGACCCTGGTGCCCCTGATTTGACTGAAATCCCCAACCTATTGTGCCTGACGCATCCGTGTCTACCCATACCGTTGGTGGAGGAGAGGTCCATGACATTATTGAGTGCAATGTTTCCCTCTTCGCCCAGACCGCTAGTAAGGTGTGGATTAATTTCGGGATGGGCCATAATTTTCCCGCCGGTAAGAGCGGGAAATATTTGTTGCCTTCCAATATTAATCGTTTTACTTTCAACCGGCCCAACTTGACAGTTAGTTGAATCCAGTTGAGAGAGCCGACCAGAGACTCCCAGACCCTTCGCGTCGTAGTCAGACTGTGAAGAAACCTGAACAGTTTCCTGCGAAACCTGTTGCGATTGTCCACACTCTGACTCAGAGTGAGAGCGGCGGTGTCCCAGACCAGCCCTATCCACTGAATTACTCGTGAGGGCACAAGGTTTGACTTTACCAGATTTACCTTGAACCCTAGAGTTTTGACATGATTTAAAATGATATTGACATGTTTTATGCATAATTGTTGTGTGAGAACTTAGGCGGAAGAAAAGGTTTAGATCCCCCTGGCTGAGCTTTAGTAGTAGGCCTGGGTTTGGGGAAGTTAAATGCAGGTTTCTTAGAAGGGGTGGGACTGTGCTTAATGGCCTGTGCCATATTGAACACTGTTCGCCACACTTCAGGGGTCATTAAAGAGGGAGTAAGCACTGGTGACATAACCACCTGATTAGCAATGCGATCAGGTAGCTTGCGAACTAACAACATCCTAAGATCTTGTCGTGCTCGTACCGCCTCAAGCAAGGCGGTACGTATGTCACCCAAGGATTGGATTGACGACTGAAGAATCAGTCGCCGGGATAACTCAACCGATCTTCGAGCATCCGCATCTGCGATTGCCTGAGTGGATCGTAGTAAAGACTTAGCCACCTGCTGAGATACTATGTACTGCGAGAACAGGCGAAAAGCTTTTCCCCGTAGCCTAAATTCTCTGTCTAGGTGAGTAGGGGTAGGGGTAGTGAATGGGTCCTTCAGCTCACAAAGATTAATCTTAGGGGCAGCTAGAAATGAAAACAAAGCTGACGGGACTCCGCCGGCAGAACCCACCGGCATGGAGAACCATGAATGAGTATCCTGAGGTATCTGGTGGGAAGATTTAGAAGTGAAAGTGGTTGCAAAGTTTTGAGCCTCTACCTCCCAATCTACCCAAGGTCCTGGTCCCAACTGTCCCACCTTCAAAACTGGATTAGCTGCGTCGTCTGTGACGGTCTGTAAATCTAGTTCAGGAGTGAGAGCTGACAGAGTCTTAATATCATTAAACCCATCCAGCTTAGACCAGTCTGAAAATAGTTTTGAAGCTGAGGCAGGGGGTAAAGCAGGCTTAGAAGCATACACAAAATAATCTTGATGATAATAACTAGGTATAGCCTTGATGTTTACGTCCAGAACATTACCTAAAGTATCCACAGCCCTTAGTTTCTTTGACTTATTGCCCTGGATGACCCACTCACGTGGTACCGGGAGTTCCCCTGACAAAGTAGGTTGGGCAAGCTCTGGTTTAGAGGAGTTCAAAAGAACCCATGACTCATCTGGCCCATAAAGAAAGGGCATAGCTACCTTTCTAAGAGGCGCTTTGTCTAGAGGGGGTGGATTGACATCCGTTATGACCCTGACATTTGAAGTTGTCAAAGCCGCCGTAGCAGGCCTATTGATCCCTGAGGTTAACAGAGTGGGAGGGTTAGGGATCTTAGATAAATCAATCGAAGTCATCAGAGGCCGTACCGTAGAACTTGTCTTGGGAGCCCCCAAGTCCATTGTGGGGTTTTCCTGTTGTTGACCAAAAAATTTAGATAAAGCATGAGTAAGCAGCCCATTAATTTCTTGTGCCGTAACAAACTGGTTTGATGAAGAACTTACAGGTGAATCATTAGTATCCTGTGCGGCGTCCAAGCCTGAGCCTGACCCTTGTCCTTCCATCTCCGAAATTATAGAAACTTCATCTTTCTCCTCCTGATCCTCCTGAGAAGACCCCGCCGAGGCAGGGGTACCTTGTTGCCAAGATAAGTCTGGGATAGAGGATGGGATCGCCGCGTCCCTGTGGACATCGGCTACTGTGTGACTCGTTTGAGTCGGACGTGGGTGATCAGACCCTGGTTGCGCAAACCGCCAAACACCGAGGCCCTGGCCTACGCTCTCTTGAGAGTCTGAAACATTCTCAATTACTGAACCCCCTGAACTTTCCAATTCCAGGGTTAAAATATTAAGTGGCAAATCCTCTTTTGGGACAGGCACTGCACTGGACTCTTGGGCCTTAACACAAACTCTGTCTGGGGTAGAGGTACGATGAGATGCACTAGAAGTTGGTGAATGTCGAGAGGACTTCCGTTTATGAGAATCCTTTTTAGAGGATTTATGGCTACGGTGTGACCGCGAACTATTCTTAGATCTAGAGGAATCCTCGCCGTGACCACTGGTGGAACCTTCCGTCCTGCTCTTCTTACTCGCCGGTGAAGAGGCCCGACTAGATGACTGGTGTCTAAGAGGAGACCTAGACCGGGATCTCGCCCGAGACGAAGAGGCGGATACCGGGGGTGTAGGCTCTCTTGGGCGTTTAGGTGTAGCCGCAGAGGATACAGAACCCTGACCAGTCTCCGCCGGCTTAATACTCGTGACTCTAGAGGAACGTTTAGGGGGAGGGTGTTCGGAGAGCAATCTATCCCAAAGTGGGACGTTGTCACATTGAAGTGATTTATGTGCAACAATGGTAGTGTAGGCTGACATCTGTTGCCTAACCTCTCTTAAAGCTACCGCCGCGGTCTTATCATTATCACAAAGGACCTTTAAAGCTAATTGGGAGCAAAAAGAACAATTACGCATAACCCAGAGACCCCTTGAACGGTCTAGACATTTAACACACCTTATGCAACGGGTATGCGCAAAAATAGGGATACCAGCACAAGCAGGGGTAGTGCACAAAGCAAAAACTGGGGCCACGGTAGCCATGACAGAGACTGGTGGGAGGAAACTACCGCCGGGTCTGTATTGGTCCGCCGGAGCTCAGCTCTGGAAAAAAAGAAAATTTCCAGGAATTAATGCTCATAAGGTTAACCCAACATGTTCGCGCACAAGTGTTAATAACCCGCCGGGTAACGAGATGTAATGGCACAAACACAGCTCGCTACGCGGTGGGGTTCAGAAATCTAAACAAATCTTTTGTTAAAGAAAGTGAAGAATACCCTCTGATATAATATAACGGTCCAGCATGGCGCTTATAGTCTCTTGGTGGTGGCGACTGTCTCAAGATTCAATTTTGTAACAAAGCAACCCCCCAAAAAGACGCCGGCCCTTGAAATATTTTAGTAGAATAGCACAGGGCAGGATGATACGAGATCTGATGTCTAACGAATTGTCACAAAAGATCGCCGTAAGTTAGAAGGCGGCGATACCTACTTGTATCACTAAATTAAGTGGTTAAATCGAAATCGAATTTTGTAAATTCCTTAGTTCCTCCACCTAGGAGCACCCGCCGGGTGAGAAGAATCGATATATTAACCTAAATTGAACCTTCAATTGCCGTAAAAGTAAAGGCGGCGATACACTTAGTATCACTAAATGGATTGGTTAACTAACTTTTTTTTTTTTTTTTTTTTTTCTATATTCCAACTACTCCCTCTCGGGCATAGGCTGAGAGCCTGTACATTCCACCGCTCAACACGGTGAAGCCCGTGAGGTCTTGTTCCAGTCTGGGGAGTGAGACATGTGAAGCATCCATCATGGCTCGAAGGAGCTCCATCTCTGAAGCGGCTGGTTGCTTCGCCCAAGTGCTTCACCGTCTCACCCTCCAGACTCAGACCCTCACTCTCAGAACACTCTCAGAACTGAAAGACATAAGTCGTTCATCCCACCCTACCCAGGTGCACCCGCCGGGTGAGATGTCCAAACGTTAACCCCATAAGTTCCTGTCCCCACTTCTTTGTAAAAGATCGCCTGGGAGGAAAGCCTAAAACAACAGCTAGGTTTTTCAAGTGGCTTTTGAAAAACCGGGTAGAAAAACTACATAACGTATGTCCGCATGAACAATCATTTTATAGATGGGAACAGCCATCCCGCCGGGAATCAAAGGAGGCCTGAAACCAGGCATCCACAGAGACGCAGTCCTGGAGAGCCACAGACACCCCAACGCCGGGGAAACAAGCCAGTGTTAACAACCACGTGTGGCCCAACACGGCTCGCGGCCGGGATTTTCATGGTGAAACCGAGAAAACCCCGCCGGAAGGCAACCCACCCTGAACAGACACCATCTGAACAACAAGAGACACGAGGAGAGCCACGCACGACAACCCCAAGGTCACTCCATAATCCGTGGAATTAGCCAATACACAACTAAACCAGGAAACAATTATAGTCCGAGGAATTAGCCAATACACAACTAAAACCCGGATACACATGACACAGTAGGGCATATTTATCAATAATAAACAATAACACTAGTACATGTGGCAAAGCTACGAGCGGCTGGCTAGGCCTAGGTAGACGGCATAATAAAAGTTGAAATATACACAAACACTGGAAATATCACAACAGGAACCACCGCCAACACACCACCGTAGCATAAACTTCCGACCAAGGGAAGACTGACTCGGGACCCAGAAAAAACTTCACTAAGTGAAGAAAAATACGCTGGGAACGTCAGAAACAAAGCTTACCTCATCAGAAAGATAAAAGGCAGCACTAACTAACGCGTAGTGAAAGCCGCCTGCATCACAAACTAACTCCGCTGTGAAAAAGTTCACATGTCCACAACGGGACCACGAGGGTACATCCGAAATAGATGCCCCATACACTCGACCCAAAATACACTGCACTGCGGGCAACCAGCCCAGGACACTCCTGCTACGCCTATCCTAACCTTACTCGATACATCCTAGAGTAAACAAATGAGAAAAAACTCACTAGGGACGCCACGAATGCGGAACTAGCGGAGCGTGGGGAGGCACGTCCGGGCAGGCTGAACGCAGAGCAGAGAAGGAAGAATGATGCCTGAATCAGCGTCTGGTCAGAAATCCACACAAGTACATCCACGATATGATGGAAAGCTTATTGGATAGTTATTCTTATTTTCTTTTTGTTTTTATTTTTTACGAAGTTTTTTCGTAGTGAGAACCCAATTCATAATGACTGAAGCCATGAGTGAGGTCGCGTGCGCTCATGATGAAGGCTCCTCAGTTTTTAAATGCTCTGCGCGGTAGATTCAAAACTACGGCGGATTAGTGTTTGAAGAGGATGCCTTATGTAATAGGCATGTTCGTCAATGATGGAGGGGCCACTAATAAATATACTGATGCAAATGAATTTTTTTTGGGTAATTGTTTAGTTTATGTCCTCCTCTCCCCCCTTCCCCCCACCAACCCCCTACAACCCCCTGTTGTTTTTATGCAGTTTAAGAAAAGGGAAATGCTTAAAAAAACCTTTTTGTAATTTTTGAGACCCTATGAATTTTCAGGTTTTCGTAATCGAGACTGAAAATAAAAAATGGAGTATTAAAGAAAATGGATTTTTGAGCACAGACTAAACCAAAAATACACTAATTACATAGATGGTCCTTAACCTAACCTAACCTAACCTAACCTAACCTAACGGAGCATTTAGAGTAGGCAACAGGTCGCTCAAAATCCAAAATGTAAACAACACATTTAGTAGCAGTCTCTACGTTTCCAACGTAGGGCTTATGATCTCAGCCGCTACCACAGCGGGCCGATTTATCGGTACTCACGCGAAGTAACCAAATAATCTCTAGAGTTGTACCTCAATTCACTACTAGGCACGTTGTACTGTACACACTCCGAGACGACTAAGAAGGAAGAGAAAGCGAAGGAGAGAAAGAATTGTTATAGTTACCCATTTAATCTAGCTGCTCTCCTCTAAGCCATGCTCCATGTTCTATGAGCCTGCGCCAGGACCTGCCAAAGTATCAGTCACTTCGCGCCCACCGTCGATGTCACACGCCTTTTTTGTCTGTGCTTCGCGAGTGCCTGCTTTGCATCCCCTTCGCTTCAACTATTAGTAAGTGTGAGCCTTTTCAGGCTGTTGAGGTTTTAGAAGGATGTTCAGTGATGTAGGCAGCACTTTACTACGGCTTTATGGCGTGTTTATGGGTGTGCTCGTAGTGCTGGAGACGTGTTTATTTATTTGTTTTCTTCGGGGTGGTTGGTCCTCAACGCCGCGTAGCGGTCGTTGTGTGTCTATTCTACCCTCGCTTTTCGGGTTCATGTTCACTTTAACTACCCTTAACGTACCTTGGGGGGGGGGGGGGATGGATATGCTTTCCGCGGGATGCATTGTGTTTCTTTCCCTTTGTGACTTTTTGTTTTATTGTTTTTCATATGACTACGTGTCGATGTTTTACAAGACTTGAGCATGAGGTTTCTCTGGATTCTGCTTTTGTGCGAGCATAGGCCACACAGCCTTTATTCTCTCACAAACATGCTGCTTTGGTCTCAACTGACCTTTAGCCCTTCTGACTTGTTTATTAAACCTGTCCATAGTTGGTGGTCTTGTATTTCGTTCGCCTGTTCACGCTTTTGTCAGTTCCTTTTCGTTTCCCCGGGCCTATTTGGCTCGTGGATACGTGGTTCTGGTGAAAATGTCGGTCAAACCCTAGGCTATCCTCCTTTTATTTTATTAATTTAACGTAATTGTGGGGCTTCTCGGGTAGTGTTTAGCTTTGTTACTAGGTTTTTTCACTCAGGAATTGACGCTGCCCTAGTGTTTTCTCTTTTATGTGAATTGTGTAACTAGGCTAGGCCTGTGTTTTTTTAACTTGATCTGACCACCGTCGGATTGGGCCACATAGTCCTGTCCTTCTGTTTTCCTCTTGTCTCTACTGACTTGCTGGTTGGTCTTCTACGCTCTTGTTACAATTCTCATTATCTTGTGTGTTTAAGCTAATCGGTTTTTTGCCTTGAGCTGCGCGCCGTTGGAATGATCCACACAGGTCCTTTCCTTCTGACTTCCTATTGTCTCAACTGACTGGGAGGTCTCGGTCTCGTAGCTCTCGGTTAAATTCTCGTTTTTCTTACATTTACATGTTTCTGTTCTTCCCCTGCTTGTGGTTACTTGATCACAATAAAGGGGGGGGATGTCTGGAAACTGTACGCGATAGGGGCCCCGCTCACAGGGAGGATATGCTTGGACAAGTTGACTCGATTTTCGTGTTTACTCACGTTTTTTCGCCACACAGGCAAGGGTCTTCTGGTGTCCTCAGCTCCTTCATCTTTTTAAATCCGCCCTACAAGCGCCTTTATCTTTTTGATGTGCCCTGTGCCTTGTCAAGGCCTAGGCCACATAGCTTTTTCACTTGACTTGGTTTATGCGCCCTGTCCTGCCCCCTATTTCATGTACCTGGACATGGCTTCTTGGACAACGGCTGATTGGCTGTTTTTCCTATCCCTTATGTCATGTTCCTTGTGTCCTCCTTCTGTACCTGGTTCCCGCCCTACAGGCGGCCTCCTTGTATACTGGGTGGACCACGGACTACCTGAAAAGTCCTAGGACTCGACCCAAAGTGGCGATGTCCTGTGTGTTTTGGATTCCCTCCCCGTCCCTATTTAAACTTATAGGGTACTGTTGGGTTGCTCACACTTGACCTTTTCCTTCCAGCTGGTGCCCGCTCTACTGCCGGCTGTCCCTACGCCGCCGCCACTTCGCCACCTCCTCCCTCCGCTCTCACAGAGGGTTCTCAGGTATTTCGGATGGGACAAATTTCCCCAAAATTTGGTTTGGACCTGTTCCCAGGGTTGGGCCTCGCTAAGGGGCTTGTCCCAGCCCTGGTGTTGAGGGTCTCCGGTGTGGGTGGTTTTTATTTGACTTTCCTGATATACTTGCTACTTAGCTTCTTACTGGATATTGTATTCCTGAGTATTACATGCTGATTTGGCTATACTGCCTCATATTGCCTGTCTCACCTCCACTGGTGGGTAATGCTTCCCCCATTTTTCAGTGCTGTGATGCCGGCTCCTCCCTGCTCTCGGCCGACATGTCATGCCCTATACCTTGTCAAGGCCTAGGCCACATCGCTTTTTCACTTGACTTGGTTTTCAGCGCCCTGTTCTGCCACCCTTTTTTCATTGTACCTGGACAGGACTCCTTGGACGACAGCTGCTTGGCTGTTTCCTCTCCCTTGTGTCCTCCTTCGGTACCTAGTTTCCGCCCTACAGGTGCCTCCTAGTATACTAAGTGGCCCCCAGGACCTCCTGAAAAGTCCTGGGACTCGACCCAAAGTGGCGATTGTCCTGTGTGTATTGGATTCCCTCCCCTTCCCTATTTCCTCTAATAGGGTTCTGTTGGGTTGCTCACACTTGACCTTTTTCCTTCCTGCTGGTGCCCGCTCTCCTGCCGGCGAGACCTTCACCGCTTCGCCCCCTCCTCCCTCCGCTCTCCCGGAGGGTTCTCAGGTATTTTGGGTGGGGTCTTTTTTCCCCAAAGGACTTGGACCTGTTTACCAGGGTTGGGTCTTGCCAAATGGGCTTGTCCCAGCCCTGGTGTTTGTGGTCTACTGTGTGGGTGTCTTTTAATTGACTTTCCTTGCTACTTGGCATCTTCCTGGATATTGTCTTACTTGGGTTACAACTGCTATTTTGGCTCTACTGCCTCATACTTTTCCCCTGTCTCACCTCCACTGGTGTGTGACGCTCCCCCCCCATTTTTCGGTGCCGTACTGACGGCTCCTCCCTGCTTCCGCCTGACATGCTTTCGGTCGGGGGTGCTGCCTCCGCACGGCCTGCTACGCCAAGGATGTCTACGACCCCCGCCGATGTGCAGTTTGTCTCTCCGCCCTTCACCTCCTGGACGCACCCTGCTTCGGAGGAAGGCCGACGGGCCTCGATCGCCTCCCTGGCGAGGATCTCCTGGTGTCCTCTGGCTCTTCATCTTTTCTAGAATTCCGCTATACAAGCAAATTTTCTACTTTTTGATGTACCCTGTATATCTGTATCTGGGAATCGGCCACATCGCCTTTTTTCTCGGTTATTGATGGAGTTGGTGCCCTGTCTCAGTTTGAATGTACATATGGTCCTGGATATGGCTACTTGGCTGATTTCCTATCCTCTGTGTCCTCCTGTGCTTCATTTCCGCCCTACAGACGGCCTTCTAGTGTACTAGGTGGGATCAGGGACCTGTTGCCTAGTCCCAGGACTCTGCTCGCGTGGCGATTGTCCTGTGTGTCTTGGATTCCCCCTCCTATTTGTACCGCTTAGGTGTCTGGTAGCTCACACTTGACTTTTTACTGCCAGGGGGGTTCGGCCTTGACTCCGCGATGTGTTTACACACGTTTTCCGCCAAACAGGCAGGGTGTCATCTGCCTCTTCCTCTTTCTATAGAACCTCGCTCCACAGGTGGGTTTTATAGTCTTGGATGTACCCTGTGCCCTGTATCTGTCACCAGGAATCGGCCACGTGTCTTTTTCCTCTGGTTCTTTATGCCCTTTGCATTCATATGCACCCCGGGACCGGCTGCTTCGCTGGGTTTCCCCCCCTTGATGTGTCCTCTGTTAATTTCCTTCTGTGCCTCGAATCCGCTCCACAGTTGGCCTCTTGCTCCTAGATCGCCACAGAGCCTCGCTGACAGGTCCCAGGCCTCCGCTCACGTGGCGTTGGTCCTGTGTGTATTGGATTCCGTCCTTTCTTCATTGACCTTTTACCGTCCATCCCCACCGTGGCCTCCACTTTTGTGTCTGGCCTGCTGCTCCGCTCCTCGGACTTCACTGGGTTCTTCAGCCCTACGTTGCATTCGCTTTTCCTGCCCGGTCCAGGACGTTCGCCACCCATTGCCGTCGACTGGTTCGGGTGGTTTCTCTGCTCGTCAGCCCCTGCCAACGTCCACAGCCACCTCCTCCTGCCGGCCCTTTTACGTCCGGGACTGACGTTCCTGGGGGTGGCTTGGCAGGTGGCTTTCTTGCTTGTGCTAAGCGACACATGCTCCGCACGATGGGAGGTCGTGGCGAAGCCCTCGTCGTCCTCCTCCAACCATGCGAGTGGTGGTCCGTCGCTGGCAAGCAGCCCTGGGGCTTGGGCTATGGGACGGGCCGCGGGGGGCGTTGTATACGCTCCTCCCGTGGCCGTTCGTACCCGGTTTGCCGTTCCGTCCTGTGGGTGGACTCTGTTCTCAAGTTCCGGGACCCTCGTCCTCCGCTGCCTTGCTCGGACGGGAGGGGGACAGGCCGGAGCGTGAGGCCCGCTCTCCGTTTTTGTCAGGACGGCCAGGTGGACGGGGGTTTGGCCATGGTAGTTCCTTTCTCCATGACACCTTAAGGGGGGCTATGCTCCACACAACGCGTTGCTCCTCCTGGCCCATACCCTCTCCCCTCAACCAGCCGTCTCATTGACTTGGTGGTGGGCCTGACGCAAAACGCCCGCACCGGCTTCTCCCGCCCCCACTTCCTGCGCTAGCCACGCCGGTCGTGGGCACGACGGGGTATAGTAGGGTCTGGCCTGGAGGTGGAGGTCTCAACCTCCTCTCGGGCGCCCTCCCCGTCATCGACGCAGTGTCTCAGGAGGTGGCCCAGGTACTTCGGTCCATGTATGGGGGAGGTGCCGTCGCGATAACATCTCCACACATTGTATTTACCTAATTGTAGTTTACAGGAGTTGAGCTAAGCTCGTGTTGTCCCGTCTCTCAGTCTACTTTTTATCCAATTTTTTCTTGAAAATATGGATGTTCCTTGCCCCTACCACCTCCTCCTCCAGCCCATTCCATTTGTCAATACATCTATAGGGGAAGCTAAACTTCCTGATATCGTTCTTGCAGGTAGGTCTTTTTACTTTGTAGCTGTGGCCTCTAGTTATTCCTGTATCCATAATTAATATATCCTCCCTATCCAGCCTCTCCAGCCCCCGGGTACATTTGTACATCATTATCATGTCTCCCCTCTCTCTCCTCTCTTTTAGACTCGGTAGATTTAATTTGTCTAGCCTCCCTTCATATGGCAGTTCTCTGAGACTTGGAACCAATCTAGTGACTGCTCTCTGGATTCTTTCTAACTTGTGAATATGCTTCTTTAGATGCGGGGACCACACCACTGCTGCATACTCCAATCTTGGTCTAATCATACTCTTCATAATTTTCGCTACCATGGTCTCATCCAAATAGTTCAGAGCAACTTTCATATTCCCGGCCATTGCATACATTCCGCTAAAGAGCTTGTTAATATGTTTCTCTGGCGACAAATTATCTTGTATAATCAACCCTAAATCTTTTTCTTTTTCGGCCTTGCTAATTTTATTATCTCCCATCCTGTACTCCCAATTTGGTCTATTCACACTTCTTCCCATATTTAACACATGACATTTACTTATATTAAATTTCATTTTCCACTTGGTGCTCCATTCGTATATTTTATCTAAATCCCCTTGCAGCTCCTCACAACTACTTTTATTTGTTATTTGTCTCATAATTTTTACGTCATCTGCAAACATTGACATGTAAGAGTTTATGCCTATCGGCAGGTCATTCACGTACATAAGGAACATGAGAGGTGTCCTGGCCACACTCGCTGTAGTCGTCCGTGTCACAGGCCTGGGGTTCACCATCGCTATTTCACATGGCGGTCCTCCCACCTTCACACTGGGAGCCATGGAACCTCCACTGTGCTCCTGTTCCCCCGGGTCTGGTGTCCACGTCCACACTTGTCGTGTTCTGGCCGTTCTCGTTCACAAACGTGTTCTGGGTGTTTTCCCAGCTGGGATCTTTACCTTGGGCGGCACTGACCGTGCCTTTAGGCCAGCTCGGACTCGACTACCTTGTTCTACTGGTCCCCTAACACTTCCCTGTATCGCCCCCCCCTTTACTGGCTGTGGCCGGTACCGCGCTTGCTACATATGAGACTATCACACTGGGTCGCTCGGGGCTCGCTCGCGGCAGCGGTGCCCTGGCCTGCTCCCCCGGCGGCCATCTGGATAGCCACAGATGCGTCGTGTGAGGGGGGTGCGGCTCCCGATCTAACATGGGTCTTCGCCACCACGGCAAGTGGTCAGGGCTCTTCGCTTTCGCGTCCGGGCCATGATCCTGTTGGTCCCGTTCTTCTTCCTGCGGGATCGCTGTCTTGCCCTGGCGGGCTTGTCGGTGGCCTTTCGGTTGGTCTTCTTATACGCTGATGCCTTCGGCACGGACTGGAGTGGGTGACAGTCGGTGTCCACATTGCCTCCGCCCGTCGCACTCCTCATGTGCTACGTCCTCCACGGGCTGGGATTTTTCTGGCGCGGGGTTTGGTTGATCGCGCCCATGTGGCCGGCCCGTGCTTGGTACGCTCCGCTATACATACGTGTACTGGGTTCCCGTCATTTGTCCGTTCACATGCATTGTACCGGCTCAGACGGGTTGCTTTTCGGTAGTTGGGGTGTACTGTAGGACGATCAGGTCCCACTTCACCACTGCCCCGCCCAGTCGTCCCTGTGGATGATGTTGGTGTGGTGCTAACCATGCCTCAGCACGACTCGCCGGAGTCCCCCCCCCCCCTCCCCCCCTCTGCACTTGCTCCTGCAGTCTCGGTTACCACACCAGCCTTAACAGTGTTCCAAAGAGACTGCACCTTCACAAGACTCTCCTGTCAGTTAGACAATTGGCCTATGGAACACTAAAGTCCTGCCCCACCGCTGCTCCAACATGTCAACTCTGTTGCCGCCGCATGTGTGTTGCCAAACGGCTGAAACAATGGTGTCCGTGTTCCGTTCCCCTCCCTGTCTCCGGCTTTCTCTTGGGCCGGGTTGGGGCCCTAGGGCCCTTGTTGGCATTTGTGTCATAAATGTTTGTGTGGCTGGGTGGTTGCCGCCTTTTGACCTCGGCTTGGCTGATATGCTTCATCGGCGCTGGCTGATGTCTCCGTGGAGGGCTTCAGTCATCTTGGATTGGGTTCCCTAACTGGCTCCGTGACGCTGGGTAGTGAGCACACAGCTCCCTCGGTTACGTTTGTGTTCCGTTCCCTTCATCACTGGTTTGGGACACTCGCCGGCATGTACGGTCCTACATCTTTCGAGGCCGCCTGCCCGCTCTTGGGGTACCCTTCGCGGCCTTGACGGGGCTGGTGCTCCCTCACAAGGGGTGTCCCCTTTCTGAAGACCTGCTTTAGGCTCCGTCCGGCTCCAAACCATAGCCAGGGCCCCTTCCCTCGGGTTCGTCACTTTGACCCCTTCTGTTCGTTTTGTGGACTCGTATGGAACTTCGGCTATGCCAGATTCGCGCCCTGTTGCTTCTGTGTGTGACACTGTGCCGGGACAGGCTTCGGTGTGCACATACCTCTCCATGCCCACGGCCAGGCTTCATATGCCTTGGGTCGCGTTCCATCAACGTGTCCCCTGCTTCGTCATCCATCCTGCTTCTCTTCCTGCTGTCTTCGTCCCATACTGTATTTTCTTCCTTTCCCTGACAAAGGGGGGGGGGGGGGGAGGTCTTTTTTGTATGCTTGTACAAAGCCTTTCTTTCAATACATATCTGTTTGGTATGGAGGATGTCGCTCTTACGGTTTTTACATTATGACTACACTGTCTACGGGTTTTACCTTGGTATGCTTATGCCGCATACCCATGTCTTGTACATGACGAATGTCGGATGATGTCGTCAGCCGGCTATACCTTGCCATTTTGTTTTGTAAACACTTAACACCTGCCTTCACTTACGGTTTTCGCTCTTACACTTTTTCCCGTTCTGACTCCACTGTCTCCGGGGTTCTGTGTTGGTATACTTATGCCTCCTACCCGTGTCATGTACCTCCAGAGTGTCGTCTGATGGCGTCCGCCTGCTCTGCCGTGCCTTGTGTTTTTGTGAATACTTTCCACTTGGCTTCACTTTAGGATTTCGCTCTTCCAGTTTTTACTTTCTGACTCAACTGTCTACGGGTTTTGTGTTGGTATGCTTCTGCCTCCTACCCATGTCGTGTAACTACAGAGTGTCATGTGGTGACGTCCACCGTCTCCTGTGTCTCTTCCTCCCGTACTGTATTTTCTTCCTTTCCCTACAACAGGGGGGGGGGGGGGGTTTGTATGCTTATACAAAGACTTTCTCTTTCAATACTTGTCTGAACAGTACTGTCTGTTTAGTGTTACGGATGTACCTCTTAAGGTTTATTACATTTGGACTATACTGTTTATGGGTTTTTGTATTGGTATGCCTATGCCTCATACCCATGTCTTGTACATAAGAGTGTCTTTGGAGGTTATCCACATGCTGTGCCGTGCTGTTTGTTATTGTACTACTTTCCAATTGACTTCACCTTTCCCATGTTGGTGTGCCATTCCAAGGTCGACATGACCTCTTCCTTTACCTGCCTGTGCATTTTAGACCCTAGACTGATACACTTGTAACATGTACTTTCTTAATATGCACCGTACTGTTATGCTCTTTTTCCTATAAACTGATTTGTTTATTTGTGTCTTTTCTTGGTCATCTACTTTTGCTAAGGCTTGGGGTTTTTAAGGTTTCTTGGATGTCCGCCTCCAATTTGGGATTCAAGCCCTACGTTGGAAACGTAGAGACTGCTACTAAATTGGGAGGTTTGACGACCTCCCTTATAACCAAATAAGGAAAACTTATTTGGTAGCAGTCTCGGAGTATCCAACGACAGAGTATCCCACCCTCATGCCGATCCCCTGCCCATCCAATCTACACTGATTACTTGATACCTTGATACTTTGGCAGGTCCTGGCGCAGGCTCATAGAACATGGAGCATGGCTTAGAGGAGAGCAGCTAGATTAAATGGGTAACTATAACAATTCTTTCTCTCCTTCGCTTTCTCTTCCTTCTTAGTCGTCTCGGAGTGTGTACAACGTGCCTAGTAGTGAATTGAGGTGCAACTCTAGAGATTATTTGGTTACTTCGCGTGAGTACCGATAAATCGGCCCACTGTGGTAGCGGCTGAGATCATAAGCCCTACGTTGGATACTCCGAGACTGCTACCAAATAAGAGGTTTTCCTTATTTGGTTATAAGGGAGGTCGTCAAACCTCCTAATCCGTGGACTTACTCTAATACCGCGCACTACTCAAAGTTTTGTATTTGGTTTAATATACACTTCCCAGGTCATTTGAACAGTTCTATTGCTACTATATATCATATAATACACCATAGAATACGTTTTTAATAACTAGAAAAAGAGGACATAAACTAAACAATTACGATTTTTTTTATAAAAAACACTCGGAAAATTTGTGGTATTAACATTAAATTTTTCCTGAAATTCTTATTAATCTAAGAAGTGCGCATGGGGGGTATGAGACACCACACTCCTGTGCTGACGTATTTGAGCTGTTCCCATCACTAACATCGTTATTTTACCATAAATAGCATTAATACTTATCCATATGCGCCTATTATAGGTTGATTATAAAGGTATTAACCTGTTACAACAATAAAACAAGTGGAAACAGCGTTTGGATGGTCAAAATCGGCGATACAGGCCGGGAGTTACATAATGTATGGCTGAGGCAACCTCCCTCTCCACCACTCTTTCCCAAGTCTGGAGAGAGACTGTCGATCGATACTCTCTCTCTCTCTCTTCCACTCGCTTGGTAACAGTGATGACAATGCCCTGCTTGCAACTCGCTAATGTTAGCACGAAAATAGACCACAGAATAAGGGAATAACAGGGAAAATAGGTGATAACTGAAGGAGGTGAGGAAAGTGGGGAAGGAGGAGAGGTGGAGGAGTGATATTTGGCATGACCCAGGGGCGAAAAAAAAAAAAAAAAAAAAAATTTGGGGGTGTTTTAAATGGATTTTTTAAAAGCCTTACTCTTAAGAGTCTCCCCGCAGTCCGCCGGGGGAACTCTTAAGAGTCTCCCCGCAGTTCCCGGGTTAAGCCCCTTACTGTTAAAATAGATGCTGATTTTGATAATTCATGTGGGGGTGAGGGGGGCAAAGCCCCCGCTCAACCCATCCTGTAGCCAAAAGCAAAAAAAATTGTATATTTACTCTGAAAATTACTTACATCTAACATCTGAGTGTTGTAAGATCGTTGGATGATGGGAGAAATGGTACAATTTTAGTTTCTGGACACATATTTGACAGGTAGCACCAAGGATTTTATTTAACCCTCCAGCCCCGGCTATGTATTATATATATATTCCTCGAAACCCGGGTGTTTTGGCCGAAAAACGTCTAGGATAGGCTACTGAATATGTGTTAATCTGACTGCTTCCCGCATTCCCGCGCATCCCCAAGCGTAGCTGTGTTATTTACCTGTAGAATGGCATTAAGTAGAGCTCTCTAAGTCAACTGGTTGAGTTGTGATGATGATTTCATTGGAGATAACTTTATGGCCAAAACAGCCACTTTACACTACTTTTCGATACTTAACAACAACATACAGGCACACACGAACAAGCGACGCTCTCCTTCTTGTGGCCGGAGATGCGGGGCGTCGGTCCAGCCGGCTGTTGTTTACATGCGTCGGACCGACGCCTCGCACACGAAGCTCACAGGCTTTCAACCACTGGGCGTTCAAGAGCCCTTCCGGGCAGCTGTTATATGCTTTTTTATGGGCGTTCAAGAGCCCTTCCGTGGTGAGAGGGTTAATACATATTTTTTTTCGGTTTCCACGCATCCAACACAAAGCTACACCTTTTTCTGGTCCGGTAATAGTATTGAAAACGATATAATAACTTTTTAAATGTGGTTTTCGACGAGAATGAAATGGCGCGTTTGTACCGAAAATCGCGGGAGTCCGTCGTCGCTTCGGATCGTCGGTTTGTTTACCCAGGACGCTCGAGGTTACGGCCAGCTGTTTTACTTGCCCCCTGCTGGCAACATATATGACGATTATTATAATCGTCACTACTGCGGTCGTTCACGGTGTTGGCGGCGGCGGCAGCAGCAGACGCAACATTTTTACTATTCTGTATTTTTGCTTTATAATCAAACTTCAAATCTTGTCTTCCCCATGCTTTATCAAGATTACTTTCAAACTTCCTTATTGATTCGGAATCGACTACATACTGGGGCAGTGCGTTCCACTCATTTACCACTCTACCACAAAATGAGTTCTTTGCCTTTTCAAGCCTATTTCTTTCTTTGTAAATTTTCTTAGAGTGTCCCCTCGTTCTTATTCCCTCCTGCATCAAGAAGATACCTTCACACACATCCTCATCATACTTTCCTGACACTATCTTAAAAGTCTCTATCATATCCCCTCTCTTTCTCCTATTATATATGCCAGTGTCGGAAGTCCCAGTGTCCTCAACCTCTGCTCATAGCCCGCGTTCTTCAACGTTGGTACTAGCTTGCTAGCTCTCCTCTGCACTTTCTCCACTGCTTCTATATCCTTTACCATATATGGAGCCCACACCTGGTTCGCATATTCCAGGTGCGGCCTAACCAGCGCTGTATAGAGATTCCTGAAGATTTCTTCGTCAAGTGACACAAATGTCCTCCTTATCAGCCCTACACTTCTATTGGCTTTGTTTATCTTTTCCGCTAAATGTTCTGAGAAATTTAACTTATTGTCTATCACTACTCCTATATCCTTTTCTGCATTCACTTCCTCCATCGCTTCATACATACTGTATCCTACCTTGTCTATCTTGCTTGTCCCAATCCGCATGTACTTGCATTTTTTTGGATGAAAAGGCATTAACCAATGTTCAGACCATCCCTTCATGCCCTCCACATCTCCTTGAAGCAAACCCACATCTTCCTTACTCCTCATTCTTCTATACAGCTTAGTGTCATCCGCATACAGGTATATCTCACTTCCATTAGTTATAACTTCAGGCAAGTCGTTGATAAATACAGTATAACGAACAGTATAGTGGTCCCAACACAGATCCCTGAGGTACCCCACTTGTAATTTCCCTCCACCCCAAGCCTATTCTATTCACCAGTACCCTCTGTCTCCGATCTTTCAGAAGGCTTCTATCCATTTCACACATTTCTCTCCTATACTATGGCTTCTAACTTTCTCTATTAACCTTTTATGTGGGACCTTATCGAAGGCCTTCAAAAATCGCAATATACCACATCTATAACATCACCATCCTCCAAAATTTGCATCCAATCATCTACCACCTTAATTAGCTGTAGTACCGTCGACCTCCCCGGCAAGAATCCGAACTGTCTCCCACTGAAAAGTTGGTTTGATTTCATATGCTCCATTATTCCTTCTCTAATTACCGTTTCCATTCGTTTACACACAACACTTGTCAAACTGACTGGTCTATAATTACCTGGGTCATTTCTCTTTCCCTTCTTAAATATAGCTGTTATGTTCGCCTCTCTCCAGTCCGTCGGGATTTGTCCTGTATTAAAAGATACCTCAAATAAAAAATGTAATGGCTCTACTAACATCTCACCTACTTCCTTTATGATTCTTGGATGTATCCCATCCGGTCCCGGGGACTTACTTCTGTTCATTTTTTCTATAGCCCTCTTTATTCTAGCATGGGAAAACTCTATTAGTTCTAGTGCTGGTGCCTGTTTGCTGGGAATAGTAGGCACTGCATCATCAGACTCCACTGTTAGTACCTCCCCAAAGTATTTCCCCACCACCTCTGCTTTCTCCTTATCAGTTTCTGCTCTATTCCTATCATCCAAGTCTCCTATCAGTTCTGGGATACCTACTCATCTTGTTAACTTTTCTTGAATATACTTCCAGAATATTTTTGGATTATCCTTCACATTTCTTGCAATCTCTCTTTCCCTCTCGTTCACCCCCCTCCTTGTCTCCCACCTTATTTTATTGTTTATCTGTCTGCGTTCCAAATCCACTTCTTTAGCTTCTATACTAGACCCCTGTTCTTTTTTTTAAATTTTAGTCTTTCCCACAATCATTTCTTTCTTCTTATCAATGTCCACAGCTTTCTTTTCATTGGTAATTCTGGGTTCGTTCTTTTCCTCAATTTTGTTTTATCCTTATATTCCCTTACTGGTACACATTTGGATATAGCATTCTCCAGTTTGACTCTAATCTTCCTCCACATTCCTTCAGCGTCTTCACCGTTCAAGTATTCTCCCCAGTCAATGTCCAAACACCGTCTCAGCAGCTCATAATCTGCTCTATCATACATGTATATTTTTTTATTGCTTCTATTTTCCCTCTCTGTTTTAATATTGCAAATAAAACTTATACAAGCATGGTCACTACGACCTATAGGGCTATCCACATTGACATGTTCCACTATATCCTCCTCATTGCTAAATATCAAATCAAGTACACAGTACAAGTATGGCAGAGATCGCTCAGTTCTCACCCTGATAGACCAGCCCATCACCACATGACTAGAACTCAATCCTCTCAGTATCAGCTAGGAAAGGCCCTAGAAAGCCGCCTTTGGCGGGGGGATAGCTCCCCTATTTCAACCCCTTTCGGGGTTGGGCACCCGCCTGGGTGTAGGTTGTTGATGAAGGCGTGGAAACCTAAATTTAATCTCCAATAAATACGTGGTGGTACTGTACCTGTCAAATGCGTGTCCCTTTAGTAAAATTGTATAATTTTTTCTTAAATTACCCCACGGCCAGTGATTATTTACCCCCTTCTGGCAATATATCTAATATATACTGTACTGTATAAGTGTCAGGAAAACCAATACAGTTGGTCCTTCAATAACGCGGCCAATGTGTTCTGGTTACCGCCCGTGTTAGCCAAATCCTCGTTACCGAACCCATATGTTTACATGTTAAAGGTACCTTGGTGTTCTGGGGATTTCCACAAAGTCCACTTTTTCTCCATAGAAGCCTATGTTATAATAATAAATTCAATTATAAAGGTTATTTTACATGTGCATTGGGTTGAGTTGCCCATTGCAACTCTTACCTCTGAATAAATGAAGTGTTGCATCCCCCCCGTCCCCTCCCCCCTGGATCCATCGCCATCACTGCGATGAAGTTGATGGTCTGGTAGCTCTCGCCGCCAGCCATTCGTTGATACGGCGAGGTCCCTCCCCAGCTTCAGCATCAGAGTCCTCGAAGCCACTGTAGTCGGCATCTGATACACCCGACAGTAAATCATCTGGTGGCTGAGAGTCGGAGTCACTCGACGCCACTTGTTCCTGTTGCTGTGCTCGTTGTCGAAAGAAATCTGTTATTCGTGTCTGCTGGCGTGCATTCATCCTGTCGTGAAACATGTCGAAGTACGGCTGGATGGAAGCAGTGAAGCTTGCTATTATCTGTGCTGAACGATCATGTTTGGGATCAAAGTTGTTCATGTGATGGCTGAGGCGTTGTGACAATTCTACAAATTCCTGTAGACCAGGGGTGTTCGGTTCTTCCTGGGGTTCGTCTTCTTCTCGTTGTTCTTCCTCTGCCTGCTCTTCCTCCTCCAAATCCTGCATTAGGTCCTTGGCATCAGGCTCCTGTGGTGGCTGAATCAAACCTTGAATATCTTCTGGCCCCACTTCACCCATCCCAGGGGGGGAGCATCAAAGCGTCAAAAACTGATCCTATCATTTCATCAAATCTGCAAAAAGCTATCAGTATATCAAATTTTCCAGATGTGTTAATTTTGTCAAAAACCAGTTTTTCCCCAGATCATATCAATGTGTACAAAAGTTTATATCACTTCAATGCATCAAAAGTTGGAAGTCATCGATGTATAATTTTTTTTAACCCCATTCTTACTAGGTTAGGTTAGGTAAGGTTGTTAGGTTAGGCTAATGTTAACACCTAACTATTTTTGATGATATGATATCATCCAGTCAGTTTCAGCCTTTTGTCAAATTGAAAAGGTCCAACTTTTTTTATGCTTTGAAAAGATTGGGTTTTTGATGTATTGATAGGGCTGACACCCTTGGAATAGTTTTGACGCTTTGCAGGCGCCCCATCCCAGGCACACGTCTGGCAACCTCGACTGCTCTCTCCACCACTGCCTCAAGCCTGACTGGCTGTTCAGGTAAATCCAGCTTGTGACCAGGTAACCCCTCTAGAACATTCCTCCAGGCATGGTGGATTGTAGCTCTTGTCACATCAGCTCACGCTTCCACCATCGTATCCACTGCATTTTTAATATGAAACCTTTTCCAAAAGGCATGCACTGTCATAGCTGCTCCGTCGGCGGGTTCCTGTTGGTGTTGTGGTCGTTGTTGTTGTTGTGGTGGAGGCTCGTTTGGTGCCTGCTCATTCAGTGGTGGGGGTGTCTGGGGCAGACAGTTCTTCGAGTGGTGGGAGAGAGTCAGGGACTGATTCATCGTCTGACATCTGTAGCAGTTCTTCTTGGGTGTCAGTGGCAGTGTCGAGCATCAGGAAAGTCTTAGTGGCATACGCACCCTTAAAGCACGCTATCACCTCCTGGTCCAGGGGCTGTAGGAGAGACGTAGTATTCGGGGGCATGAACATCACTTTTACGTTAGGGTGCCGATCAACCAACAATCGGGAATGTCTGGGTGCGTTGTCAAGCAATAACAGTGCTTTAAAAGCAATGTTTTGGCGGGCACAATATGTTTCCAAGTCCTTCACAAAATGATTATCGAACCATTCGAGGTTCAACGCTGACGACATCCAGGCCTTCTTGTTGCTCATCCAATGCACATTCAACTTGGCCATGTCCATATTGCGATAAGGCCTTGGCCACTTTGCCTTATGGATGATTAGAGGCTTCATCTTGCAGGTGCCGGAAGCATTGCATGTCAACAAGATGGTTACACGTTCTTTGGCCATTTTGTAGCCCCTTGCTGCCTTCTCCTTGCGAGAAATGTAAGACCTTTTAGGCATTTTCTTCCAGTTGACTCCCGACTCATCGCAGTTAAAAATCTGATCAATGTTGTAGCCATCGGCCACAATAACCTCACGTAAGAAAGCAGGGTATTCGTTGGCTGCAGCATTGTCGGCGCTTGCTGTCTCCTGTGATCCGAACACTTTTAATTTTGTTTCGTTTATTGAAGGACATCAACCACCCAGCAGATGCCTTAAAGGGTTTGGGGTTCTGTACATTGTTCATTCGAGCCACTGCTGCATAATATTTCTTCGCCTTTTCTCTGATCATCCGTCCGTCTGTGGGCACATGATTCTTGTTTTGCCTCGCCAAATACCTCACCATTAGCTTCTCTGTCTTCTTTAGAATGACATTTCCCACTTTTATCGATGCCTGAGTACCTTCTGCAGGGTTTCCCTTCATAATGTTGACAATCTTCTCCCTGTCCTTCCAAATGGTGCGAATTGTACTCTCGTTAACTTCATGTCGTCTTGCCAACTCAGCTTGTCTCTTCCCCTTTTTTAACTCCTTCACGATGTCATATTTTTGTGCGTATGTAAAGATACGGCGCTTCTTGGGCGGCATGGCGGCGAGGTTAGATCACAGAAAAAAAGGCACTTTGAGAACCACGGCCTGTGTTACAACACACGCGGTGGGGGGGGGTCGGTACGTGAGGCGAACAATGGTGGAACTGGGGAAGGACGCTGGGGAGGGAATAACATACCCGGACGAGCCGCAAGTGACGTCACTGGACCAGGGAGGGAGACGGAACAGCCTTGCCAGGCCCAGGAGAGAGAAAACTGCCCAGCTGGACCCCGCGTCATTGTAAGTATTGACCGCGCTAATAACATTTTGGATATTTGGGGTGTACCGCGTGCCACCAAATCCGCGTTTCTAAAACTCGCGTTACCGGAGGACCAACTGTATTATACAAGGAGACATTGACACCCTAACAAACTGGTCTGAATCCTGGAAGCTGCTTTTCAATGTTGATAAGTGCAAGGTAATCCACTGTGGACACAGCAATCCGAACACAAACTAGCCTACACAATGCTCGGCAACTATATCAAGACAACCTCGGAAATTCGGAATCTTGATAACCAATAACTTTAAAGCTAGGGAACAAATAACCAAAGTGGTTAAAAAGGCTAACCAAATGCTGGACATGGTCAAGAACTCCTTTGACTAGGCCTACATGTACAGAGACTCATTTAGTATCCTGTATAAAAGCTATATTCGCCCACATTTTTGGAATATGCTGTACAATCCTGGCCCCCTCACCTAAGAATGGATATCAAAGGAAAGCCACAAAACTTGTTCCTGAACTACAAGACCTACCATATGAATCAAGACTAAAGAGTTTAGGTCTAACAATGCTTGAAGATAGGAGAAAGAGAGGTGATCTGATTGAAACATTCAAATTTGTAAAAGGAATAGAGAATGTTGACAGATTCCAATTCTTCCAGATGAATCAAAACCATATAACGTTTATCGCTTTTCAGCCTTTGTCAGAAAGTCTAGGGAAGCAACTTTTCACTGACCTCACTAAATGACGTCATATGATGTTTAATCACTTCATCTTTTAACGGAAAAGTCTTGGGAAACAGTCACCTACTTTTTACTGCCTTCGATAAGTACCGGTATTGGCTAGTACAATAAATTACTATAACGTCATGCGAAGGGTCATGCTGTTGGCCGTATTATGCACCGATTTGCGGTGCTCTTGTAAAGATTGTTGCTGTCTCAAAAACGAGTCAATTCCTAACAAAACAATAAAAAAACCCAAATATATCACACCAAAATCATTAGAAAAAACAATTGATGAAGTTTACATCCATATTGGTTGAAAGTGCAAATTAACCGGGATGGCGGAAGAACAGTCTGGTAAAATGTAGAGTTAGGGCGTACCGCACGCCTTGTTTCCACTACGCAGAGCGGCGGCGGACGCTTGCCATCATGTTCCAGTCTATTTTAACTGCCGTTGGATACAATAATATGTTGAGGGGGGGGGGGGGGGGGCTTTGCCCCCTCTCAGCCCCCCATGACATATTGGCATCATCATATACAGTATATTGCCAGCAGGGGGCAAATAACCAAAAAAATTGCCATCAAAATAGATGCGAACTTAACCGCGGCGATCGACCTATGTAAACATGACGACCGTACGCCCGGACACTACATCCATCTCGAACAGTCATTACAGTACTGTACAGTAGCACTTTGCTATTGGCAAGGCATACAAGGTGTCTAATAGAGGGGATGGCAATAGACTTGTGGATCAACAGCCATGACTATATAATAAAGCCTTACCACTGGCAATGTCTTGGTACTGTATGGTACCGGTACTGCTGAAGGTGGTGAGGAGCTGATAGGTGCCACAGGGGGCTCTATGTAGAGTCTTACCTGGGGACTATTTGGTGCCAAGCCAATGTTGGCCACAGTGTTTACATGGAGGGGCAGTATTGTGGCAGGATTTATGTTGTTCTAAAGTCCAAGCTGCCTAATGTACAATATAATGTCTTGATATGGTACGGTACTGCCTTGTAGCACTGGTGAGGCTGGTGTGGTATGCAGATACTGCAGCTGCATTGGGACTTAGTTGTCTTACTGAGGCACAGTTAGCACTATGCCAGCCACATGATAAGGCAGTGTTGTGGTAGGACTTTATTGTATTACACTGCAAATGTGGAAAGGCAACTTCATCTGAGCCGCTACAACGATTGTAATGAATAATGTTGGTAAACCATTGTATGTATCTAAGCACTATCTACCTAGGTGAACTGCATGTGATAGCTGATAGCTCCCATGGAATACCAGTACCGGTACTGTACTAGTTCTATGATCACAAGGCAGCATTTACAGGACTACAACTAATAATAATGGGCTTAACCCGTAAAGTGCAATAGGTCTCACGGAAGTCACAGTATTTAAACGTGTAAAAAGAACCCTTCAAATATCATGCCAGTGCCAGGAAATTTCTAAAAATTGTATGACACATATAAAGTAGTAGTACAGTACTGTCTCTACCTATAAAACATCATCCACTCTTCCCCCCCTTTTTACCCCCCCCCCCCCCTCCCTTCCTCCCCTTAACTTGGACCTAATATTTTGTCCATTACTGCGCAGTCCATGGGTTAATACTGGGCCCTGATGCCTGGAGGACTCCAACATTAACCCTCCTGACCCGGGCTAGCCCTCCTAATGACAGTGCGGGGTACCCGGGCGATCTGGCCGAAAAATTTCTAGCCCTAGGCTACCGTATCTTTGTTATTTTAACTGCTAGAAATTTCCCACGCATCTATAAACGTAGTGCGGTTTCCAATCTGTAGACTGGCGTTGAGTAGAGCTCTAAGTCAACTGGTTCAGTTGTGATGACGATTTCAGTGGAGCGAATTTTGCCACGATGTTGACAATATCGGAGCTTTTCAGACACTAATTTCGTCTGACGTCACAACAATAACATTGATCCGATGTTTCCTTATTGTTTTCGGAGGTGCGGTGATGTAACGATCGGCTTTGTTTACATGCGTCGGACGCATGGCGTTCAGACCAAGCTGAATAGGCTTTCAAGCTTACGGATTTTAACAGGACACCCGGGTTCCTGCCCATCTGCCGCGGTGTCATTTTAACATACTGCCCGGGCCAGGAGGGTTAATGGTTAGCTTGTTAGCGGTCCGTGGGTAGCAACCCCAGGTTAGGTTGTTTGGCTAAGGTACCAGTAATGACAACAAGCATAAGTTTATGGGTGATCCAAGCTCACTTCATTTAGATACGAAGTAGCAACTTGTAATATATGGGGTACCGGTAACCAGTATGCACACCTAATTTCATCAAAAAGATATTTTAATAAATAAATGTTCTATAACATTTGTAATGATAATGTACATCGGCCTAATAAATGATGTCTCAACACCAATTATGTTTTGATCAATAATTGGCCTCAGCAATATTTACACATGATTTCTTAATTTTTAGTGAGATATACAACCATGTTCCTACACTTACCCACCCTACTCAACATCTGACAGACGTTAATACAGCACAGAGCGAGCCAAACGTAATGACAGCTGAGACATGACTTATTAGTGCCACCATACAGGTACGGTATTTAAGCTTCTTATCTTTGTATTGATTACCGTAAAATGGGGTAACTTCGGACATTTTTCGAGTTTTTTTAACAATTGCTCTTGAGTGTAAACACATTATAGAGATTTAACTAGGTCAAGTGATGTATGGTGATAGTGCGCCGCAATCCAGGAAGCCTCCTAAAATTATCCCCCATAATAAGAGAGCTATCCTTATCCTAAATGATGTCCGAAGTTTGCTTGAAAAGTTGAAAACTTCGGACATGTATGGATAACATTGGACATAGGTGATTTCTTATGGAAAATGATTGCCAAGAAAGCTGGGATAACTCTGGACAAACGGAAGAGAACTTCGGACGTACGTTCGTGGCCTTATTTCATTCATTTTTCGGCTCCTACTATTTTATATGAATATTTTATTATTGCTGCTTATTCCTGTCCGATGTTTAAGTGGAAAATGCACAGTCAATACTTTTAGGCCTGTATAATCAGTATAGGAGGGGGATATATACGATGTTTAACATATATTCTGTTTGGATCTGTTCTCGTTAGGCATTGAGCTCACTCTTAGAAAATATTGAGCAGGACAAATAACCTATCTATCTATCTATCTATTGCCTGACGCCGCGATCCCCGAAGGGGTGGCCACGAACGAACCGCCCTCATGCACCTCTGTCCCCAGTCAGTCGACGCCCCTCCCCCCAACCAGCACCGCCTTCGTTCATGTACTTCCTCACTCCATCCTTCCACCTCTCATTCGGTCTACCTCTCCCTCTCTGTCCCTCCACCTCGCTCTCGTACACCCTCTTAGTCATTCTCTCGCTTTCCATACGTTCCATATGGCCGAACCATCTCAAGTTGTTCCTTTTCACACTTTCCAGCACATCTACCTCCACACCACACCTCCTTCTTACTTCCTCATTAGTCTGTCTATCCCTCCATGTAACTCTGCACGCACTCCTTAAGTAATTCATTTCCACTGCTCTCACTCTTGGTCTGAGTCTCTCAACCAACGTCCATGCTTCGCTTCCGTAAGTCAGTGTCGGGATAACCACACTGTCATGCAAGGACTTCTTCACTTCCATACTGACCACCCTATTTCTTGTTACTGCTTTTAGCATTCCTACAACCCTCTTCCCCTGTTGTACCCTCTCCCGCACTTCTTCATCCATAGTCCCATCTTTACTCAACACACTGCCCAGATACTTAAAAGAGTTGACGATCTCCATAGCCTGACCGTTCAGCTTCACCTCACACTCTGTGACTTCACCCCTTTCGAAGACCATAACCTTGCTCTTCCCCGCATTTACCTTCAAATTCCGTTTTTCGCACACTGTTCCAAACTCATTTACCAGACCCTGCAACTCCCATTCATTATCACTCATCAGAACTGTATCATCCGCAAACAGCAGTATAGGTAGCTTCCACTCAATTCCCTCCCTTTTCAGCGATACACCAACATCCACTGCTCTTGATAGTATTTCTTTCATGACTCCATCCATATATACAGTAAACAACCACGGGGACATCACACACCCCTGTTTCAAACCAACATTCAGGTCAAAGAACTCGCTCTGCTCACTCTCCACACGTACTGCCGCCTTTGCACCCTCATACATGCTCTTCACTGCTTTCAGCAACTTGCCCTCTACTCCGTATATTCTAAGTACTTTCCACAAACCTCTATCCACTCTGTCTTAGGCCTTCTCCAAGTCCATTAAGGCAACATACACCTTTTGTTTCTTCTCCAGATACTTCTCCACAACACAATTCAGGGTAAAAATCTGATCTACACATCCTCTTCCCTTCCTAAAACCTCCCTGTTCGTCGCCTATCCATTTCTCCGTTCTCACTCTCACTCTCTTAATCACTACCCTACTGTATACCTTCCCTACTACGCTTACAAGACATATTCCTCGGTGGTTACCACACACTCCTCTTTTCCCTTTGCCTTTATATACTGTAGGGGGACTATTATGCCAGTCTTCCTGTCATCGGGTGCACTCCCCTTCTATGCTAGTTTGCACATTTTCCATACCCATTCTATCACTATCTCACCACCATACCTCAACATTTCCCCACACACTCCATCTGTTCCTGGTGCTTTCCCCAACTTCACTCTTTTCATGGCTTCCCACACTTCTGACCTCCTGATCCCCACCTCCTCCTCCACTATTTCTCTTCTTCTCCCTCCCATACCATATCCAGCTATGTTTGCTGGCTCTTCATTCCTTACATTTAGCAACTCACTGAAGTACTCCCTCCATCTTTCGACTCTCTCTTGCTTCTCGGCTAGCATTCTCCCATTCTTATCTTTCACACCCTTACTGTTCCCCTTGCTACCTTCCCTAACTTTCTTGACTTCTTTCCAGAACAGTTTCTTACTCTCCCTCCATTTTACACTCAGATTCCTTCCAAATTCCTCATCTACTCTTCTCTTACTTTCCTTCACTACTCTCTTCACCACCCTCTTACTCTCCACGTACCTTGCTCGTTTCTGTCTCTCGGAATCTTCATTCCCTCTACTACCCAACCACTCTCTATATCTATCTATCTATCTATTGCCTGATGCCGTGATCCCCGAAGGGGTGGCCACGAACGAACCGCCCCCATGCACCTCTGTCCCCAGTCAGTCGACGCCCCTCCCCCCAACCAGCACCGCCTTCGTTCATGTAGTTCCTCACTCCATCCTTCCACCTCATATTCGGTCTACCTCTCCCCCTCTGTCCCTCCACCTCGCTCTCGTACACCCTCTTAGTCATTCTCTCGCTTTCCATACGTTCCATATGGCCGAACCATCTCAAGTTGTTCCTTTTCACACTTTCCAGCACATCTACCTCCACACCACACCTCCTTCTTACTTCCTCATTAGTCTGTCTATCCCTCCATGTAACTCCGCACGCACTCCTTAAGTAATTCATTTCCACTCTCTATATGCTTTCTTCTTTTCTTCCACAGCTATTCTTACCTCTTCTGTCCACCATGCTGTACCTTTCACTCCCCTCCCTCTTCTCCTCACTCCACACTCCACACACCTCCTCACATGCTGCACAGATCTCATCCTTAAACACCTTGCTCATCTCCTCCACTTCCTCCATAACTTCCAGGTCGAACCCACCTAGTCGTCTTTCCACTGCTCTCCTGTACTCCTCCCTGACTTCCTCCTCCTGCAACCTCTCCACCCTCCTTACCATTCCACCCTCCTCTCGCCTCCCTCCAGCTCTCCTCACCCACTTCTTTTGTATCCTAACCTTACCACTACATAATGATCAGACAGACCCCCTCCAATACCCCTATATACACCCTAGCATCCATCACAGATTTCTTCATTCGTTCATCCACACATACACATGCATACAAATAACCAATGCTGTCTAATCAATAACTCGAAAATTAACTAGGCCTAGTGAAAATATATAGGTATGTATACTATATCACTGCATATACACTTTTATGAATTTGAGCATTTTTATAGGTATAACGTATTTGTTGGTGTTTCTTTCGGCAGATAAAAAAAAATTTGGACATGATATATGCCTCTCCTAATTTATATATATTATATATCCAGAATTATCCGAAATACATAAATCAGTTAGCATATTATCATATTTTTATGGGTTTTTGGACTCAGAGAATGATTATTTGATCTTTTACCACCATGTTAATGATGGACAAGTATTATGAATGATTTTCATAGGGCAAATAATAACACGATTGTTTTGTTCCATGTCCGAAGTTAGCAAGTTTTTGTTTAAAAACACAATCGGCTAAATGATAAGTGTTCTAGCTAGAGCGTTATACAAGTGTAACAAATTTCCTTTGGTGGATGTTGTCTCTGGTAATGTTACTACAAAATTATATCAGTCACAATATCATTCATACAAACAAATTTCTTCAGGGCGATAGAAGTTTGGCATGGTAGCAAAAAATGTACATATTTTCGTCATATATATAATATTTTTTTAGTGTACGGTACATGTACTCATGTCAGTTTCCTAGGACTTTTACATGCTCTTCCTTTGCCATTTCTCTAAACGGACCCCACAAAAAAAACAATAAAAAGCGTTTCCATTATATAATGACAATGTCTAATTACTTATTATCGCCGATGTCCGAAGTTATTACCGCAGTATGAAGTTACCCCACTTTACGGTACTTGTTGCATCCCACAGGTAAACCCTGGCCATGTTCAACCCCAGCACTTTTGGTGCCGGCAACACGGGGTTCGGAGGCTTTGGTCTGTCTACCTCCACCCCTGCCTCTGCCAACCCCATGAAGGATTTTGAGGTATGCTTTATTCCAGTAACTTAAAAAAGAAAAAAAGAAATACCGTGTATGGTCTTAAACGAGAGACTTTAAACTCAGTCCTAAAACAAACACGTTTCTAGGCCTTTTATTATTAATTATAGGCTTACAATATTTTTACAATGATTTACAATGCTAAAAAAGGCATTAAGGACCTGGTCCTCGAACAAGTGTGTAACACTGACAATCCCAATGGGATCTTCAACCTAGCTAGGCGAGTTAAAAATTACAGTAGGGATATTATAGGTGAACAGTATGTTAGAAACGATAATGGGAAGATTGTGTCTGCAGAAAATTAAAATCCGAGAAGCATGGAAGGCACGCTATGAACGATTGCTAAATATAGAGTTTGAATGGGATAAGGAACAGCTTAGTATCGAAAAACCAACATCTGGACCCCCTCCTTTGATAGCACCAGCTGTAGTGAGCGACACAATCAATAAAATGAAGGACGGTAAAGCTCAGGGTGCTCTGACATTGTCGCTGAGATGATAAAAGCCTCAGGGGAGACTGGTGTCAACTTAGTCACTGAGTTGATAAACACCATTATTAAAGATGAGAACAAATCCCGAGGATTGGCAAAAAAGTGTAATAGTAAATATATACAAAGGAAAAGGGGATGCGCTAGATAGAGGTAATTATAGGGGCCTGAAAATGCTTGACCAAATCATGAAGGTCTGTGAGAGAGTCTTTGAGGGTTTGATCAGGCAAAGCATCTCCATTGATGGTATGCAGTTTGGTTTTATGCCAGGGCGTGGTACAACCGATGCTATCTTCATAGTCAGGCAGATACAGGAAAGATACTTACTAAAAGGCAGGGATCTTTACTTTGTGTTTGTAGACCTGGAGAAGACCTTTGACAGGGTGCCTAGAGATGTTATGCAGTGGGCTATGAGGATTCGCAAACTGCGGTGAGGGTGAAAGGTGTACTGAGTGATGAGTTCACAGTCCGTGTTGGAGTTCAACAGGGTTCAGTGCTAAGCCCCCTCCTCTTTATTATGGTCCTGGAGGCACTGTCTAGAGTTTTTAGAGGCGGACTCCCGTGGGAACTGTTTTATGCAGACGATTTAGTCTTAATAGCTGACAATATGCAAGATGCTGAGGCCAAATTCAGAAGATGGAGAGAGGGCATGGCGAGCAAGGGTTTAAGAGTCAATATTAACAAAACCAAGGTTATGCATTGTAGATTGAGACGAGGCAATGTGGAAAAGTGCGGTGCATACCCATGTGCAGTGTGTGGAAAGGGTGTGGGCGCTAACTCGATTCGATGTAAATCTGTCGATGTTGGGTACACCATGGGAGTAAGCGCTGTAGTAGAATAAAAGGACCCCTGCCGAAGGATAAGTCAGAAATAGAGAAATTTGAGTGCGTATTGTGCAACGGCGAGCTTGTGTTAAGTGATGATACTGTGGGTGTGAACTTTGGAAATGAGTCATTTTAGCTGGTGGACAAGTTTTTTTTACCTAGGAGATACTATCTCTGCCGGTGGTGGGGCCGAGGCTGCTACTGTCGCTAGAATTAGATGTGGCTGGGGGAATTTTAGAGAACTGCTGCCAATTCTGACCATGAAAAGAATGCCTCTCCCCCTGAAGGGAAAGGTGTATGCCTCATGTGTTAGAAGTGCAATGACGTATGCCTCAGAAACATGGGCCGTTAAAGTAGAGAATGTCAACAGAATGGAACGTAATGAGATGAGAATGGTGAGATGGCTGTGTGGGGGCCAGGCTGCAGGATAGAATAACAAATGATTTGTTGAGGAGATTTTTAGGTATAAAGAGTATTAGCGAGGTGATGCATACATGTAGACTGTGATGGTATGGACATGTGGAGAGAATGGATGAACAAAATTGGGTGAAAAAATGCAGGTCTGTGATTGTGGAGGGAGCTGCTCCAACGGGTGGGCCGAGGAAGACCTGGGATCGGACTATACGTGCCGATCTCAAATCCAAAATCTTGACAAGTGAAGCAGCCCTTAACAGGGTTGCCTGGAACGCCGCCATTAGGACAAGACACTGAAACTGCACGTATGTGTGGAGCACTCAGTCTTAACATTTTATGTAGGTAGACCGAGTGAGAGGTGGAAAGATGGAGTTAAGAAGTACATGAGTGAAAGCGGTGCTGGATGGGAGGAAGGGTGTCGACTGACTGGGGACAGAAGTGCATGGGGGCGTTTCGTTTGTGGCTATCCCTTCGGCGATCACGGTGTCAGGCAATAGATATGTACAGTATATATAACCTACAGTAACTAAAGGCATCACAATATGCTAGAGCCAAGGTCAACAGAGATCATGTTAGAAAAGTTTTACTCTGAATGTTTAGCTAATACCCAATGTAATATATTATTTGTTGTTGTGCAATAATTGTATAAAAGTTTATGACTACTGGTACTTTATGTTACAGGTTGTGAACCCTCCAGATGACTCTGTACAGTGTATGGCCTTCTCTCCTCCATCTATACCACAAGACTTTTTGGTGGCAGGAAGCTGGGATAATAATGTTAGTACAGTATCCACCATTAATAAGGTTTTACACAAGTGCACTATACCGTAACTGTACTGTAGTATGTTAATTATGTTTCCAAGGGCAGGGGGCTAGGAATCCTCCTCCCATTGTATAATTCTTCTACTCGACGAGACAAAGAAACAGGCGAGGGAACGCGAAAGTGGTCCCAGACCCTGAGAATATTAATTTTAAATGTTTCTGTTTGGGCTCTGTTTTATGTCGGCCACCTCCAGCAATGGGGTATGTGCCTGAGTATACACATACATACATTGGGAGGTTTGACGTACCTCCCAACCTACCAAATAGGAAAACCTACTATTTGGTAGTAGTCTTGGAAAATCCAACGTCAAGGCTATTAACCTAATTGCAATGACGACTTGTCTATTTTGACTGCTATGTCGTCATTCCAACCGCGGTTAAAAAGAAAACGTCTAGAGTCTACTCCTTATCTTGCTCTAGGAGACGTTGTACATTAACCAAAACTACCACCGAAGGTGAAAAAAGTATAGAAGAGAAGAAAAAGGGGTTTACCTTAGTTACCGCTCAAGGCCCATCCCGTGTTCCGTCATGCGCCGATCCCTGTCGAACGTGCGCATGAGCGACCCTCTCTTGTTATCACATCTCACGTCAGCAGAAGAACGCGGATGGGCAGGGGTCCGGCGTGAGGGAGGGTATTATGTACGTTGGATTTTCCAAGACTACTACCAAATAGTAGGTTTTCCTATTTGGTAGGTTGGGAGGTACGTCAAACCTCCCAATTTGTTAGTAGTCTTGGCAAATCCAACGTCAAGGCTGCATAACAAATAGGAGGAGGACATCCAAGCCCAACCTACCAAAAAAACCAATGCATAAGACAAAATTATGAATGACAAAGAAACACAATTTAAACAAGAGAGTTTAATAAAAGAGTGAAAAACTGAGGAGTAGCTAAAAAGAGCAGTTTTAACACGTGCCCGTCATTCATAGTAATGCAAAACCATAGACTTGTCTTAAACCAAAAAGTACTGTACACAAAATCCCTTTTCTTCCAAAATAAACAAAAACACTGATCACAAAAACAAAACACAATTATCAATGAGGCAAAAACACTTATGTACTGTATACATATAACATAACCCCAAACTTGTAATCCAGTGTTGCAAACCCGTACTTCCCTCCCCCCCTTTTCGAAAGAAAACAAAGGAAAAGAAAAAGTGACGAGGGGGGAAGACCAGGCAACTTCGCGAGAGCCCTAGGAAACACGACTCCCGAGAGCTATCACAGGCCGAGGGGGTCTAACAATGGACATGGAGAGGTAGGAGGAGACGAAGGTATGGACAGAAGACCACAAACCCGCCGAGGCGACGTCAGGCAACGAACGAGTCTGCAGGAACCGTAAGGAGGCAGCAAAGGATCGCACATCGTGCGCAGAACCCCGACAAGCAGGGTTACTGGCACGAATGACCCGACAAATGTGGCGTCCTATCTGTACCTTCGAGAGCCTCCTACCAGTCCGAGGAGACACCCACACAGCAGTACCCGAAGTCGGAGCCACAGACTCAACATAGGAGTGCAAGGCCTGCACCGGGCACAACACATGGTGAGTACGCCCACGCTTTAAAGCCTGGATGGTGAAAGGCTTGAAAACGTGGGTCTCTCTCTCATTCTTGGCAACAAAATGAGGGGAGGGGGCTAACGTGACGACATTCAAGGACGGGGAGAATCGCATGCATTCCTGGGACCGCGACATGGCAGCTAGTTCAGACACCCTATCCCCAGTGGCCAGAGCGACAAGGAAGAGTGTACGCTCGAGCAACTGAACCGGTGTAGTGTCCCGTGTATATGTGTGTGAAGCCAGAAGGTCCAGAGCACGCCCCAGATCCCACTGAGGAGGGATCTGGCGCGGAGGCGGTCGCTCCCTGAAGGCAGCCTTCATGAAGGAATCCAGCTCCTTCGGGGGAACGACCAGCCCAGTGACGGACTCAAAGACCTCCCGGATGGCAGACAAGTGGTTACGTATAGTGTTGACTTGAGAGCGACGTGTACGGAAGAGGTGAAACAAGTAGTGTAGGACGAGGGAAGGAGAGCTAACAGTCTGGTGAGTGTCCTGTATCCACCTAGTAAAAGACCTCCAGTGGGACTCGTAAGTCCCCCAAGTCGAAGACGTCCATGAACGCTTCAGGAAGTCAGTCAGGTCCCGTCCGTGGACTGGGAGCCACCGTGCCTCACGAACATCCACGATGCGAAGGCCAACGAGGTCCGCAGGTCGCCAACCTGGCTCAAGTGGAAGTTTGAGAGAGGGAGAGGGACCGGACTCGGGCACCACCGCTTCAACTGGGAGTACCAAGCCTGGGCTGGCCACAGAGGCGCTATTAGCCAGACTCTGCCGCGGTACAGCCGCAGCCGCGCGAGGACTTTGCACATCAACAGTGCGTCTGGTGGCGGAAATATGTATATCGACTGCCACCTGTTCCAGTCTTCCATGAAAGCGTCCGGACCCCCCTCCGGAGTGCGAGTCCGGAGGGACAGGTACTGAGGCAACTTGCGCGTCTCCTTCGATGCGAACAAGTCGACCTCCGGAACACCCCAGGAAGCTGCGAGGTCGTCGAATACAGTCTGTTTCATTGCCCATTCTACAAGAACGCCCCGTCCTCGCGACAGGGCGTCCGCCCACAGGTTGGCAGTCCCGGGCAGGTAGGAGGCGTGCAGGGAGATGTTGTGTCGGTTCGCGAGGAAGAATAACTTCTCTGAGATCCCCAACAGAGTCAAAGACCTGGAGGACCCCTGCTTTTGGATACAGTGGACAGCTGTCTGATTGTCCATCCTGAAGGCCACCGACTTTCCCCGAAGGGCCAGCGCGTGGTCCCTCAGGAAGAACAAGGGAACCAACAGTTCGAGGGCATTGATGTGTAGGTGTGTGTGTCCCACCCATCTGCCGTGATGTTGATGTCCCAGGGTGGATTGGTAACCCCACCCTACCACGCTCGACGCATCTGTATCTACCCAGATCGTCGGCGGGGGGGCGGTCCAGGGCACAGCCGCAGAGAGCGTGCCCCGAGCAACCCAGTGTCCTAAGTGTCTGTGAATGGGACGCGGGATCGGCATGAGCCGATCCATAGGGGCCAACGGAAACACCTTGTTGCCCATGAGTATTAGGCGGCGCAGCCTGAGCCTCCCTAAGGGAATGGTCAGAGCGGCCCAATTCAGCGAACCCACTAACGAGTCCCAGATCCTCCTCGTGAGGGAGACCGAGTGCAACACGGCGAAGACCTTCCTGCGAAGTTTCACCGCGTTTGGCTGACTCTGGGTCACTGTAGCGTTGGTCAGATCCCATTCGAGACCTACCCACGTCACGACACGCGACGGGGTCAGGCGCGACTTGGGAATATTGATTTTGAACCCTAACTGTGTGATGTGTTGAACTACTGTGAGGGTGTCGTGGACGCACTGTTCTAGGGTGTCTGAAACTATCAACCAGTCGTCCAAGTAAAACAGGATCTGGAGGCCGCCCCTGAGGAGAGGATCCAGAGCCTGCTTTACCAGTTTCGAGAAGATCCGCGGCGCGATGTTGAGACCGAAGGGAAGTCTGTCGAACATGAACACACGATCGGAAGTCTGAACGGCCAAGAATCGCTGGAAACGAGGATGGATCGGAACGTGCCAATACGCATCCTTGAGGTCCAGCGACACTACCCACGACAGAGGTCGTACCTGGTGCACCGTCAGCATCCGAAACCGTGTGTTCACGATGTGCCCGTTGAGGGCCGACAGATCCACCACCGGTCGCATCGCGTCGCAGTCCTTCTTTGGTACCCGAAAAACACGGGAGAGGAAAACCGGTAGACCGGCTTTCACCTCCTTGACGATTCCCTGCTCGTGCATGGATGTAATCACGTCGGCCACCTCCGAAGAGACAGGCCGGCTTCGTTGACAAGAGCTGAGTGGGGGTCTGGACTTCCATCTCCAGGTTAGACCCCTCCGTGCAATCTTCCGCCCCCACGTCCCTCGTGGCCACCGAAGGGCGCAAGGGCGAAAATAACCTGTGGGAGCCCCCGAGATGAGGTGAGCGACCCGTTCTGCGAGGCGAGAAGGAGAACAAGGAGGAGACCGACCCGGAGAACCTACACATTTTTTGACGTGGAGGGTCCCCCGGTACGGTCCCTGCGGTCATAAGAGCCACGTTGACCACCCCTACCCCCCCCCACCTCGCCGAAAAGGGCGGGTCACCCCATCCCCTGTCCGGCGTGTGTCAGACCCCGTCGAAGTGCGGCCGGAAGTGGAAGGCTGGCCAGCCCCTTCTCGGCGGGGATGAAAGGGAGCAGGAGCAGAAGTGCGAGGCGGAACCGACGCTCTGGCCGGCAACTTCCCTTTCCTGCGCCCTTACTTGGCGGCAGCAGTGGCGGCAGCACCCCGAAGGGGACCGGCAGAAGGACGGGACTGCGAAGACCCTGGTCGCGACACAGCGCGTCTTTGCGTGTCGTAAGCAGGGTCCGCTGACAGAGAAGCGTAGCGTTCCCAAGCATCCTGCGCAAAAAGCCCCGATGTATATAGCTCAGAGTATAATAGACCCTGACGAATATCCAAAGGGGCCTTCCGGCAGAACGAGGACCTTACCGTCTGGCGTTGTCGAGTTGCCTCGCACAAAACCGCCTTCAGCTCGGGAACCAAAGACACCGCGAGCTGAAGGTGGATCCGCCGAACGTGGTCCAAGCCCTCGCGAAGATCGCCAGGTGCAGTCGCCTCGATAAGTCGCAGGTGGTGAACAGACGTCTGGAGGGAACCTAGAAGACAAGACAATAAGTTCGCCACCCTCTGCCGCAAGGTAAAATCCCTGT
Source organism: Paralithodes platypus (assembly GCA_032716605.1). Taxonomy (NCBI): domain Eukaryota; kingdom Metazoa; phylum Arthropoda; class Malacostraca; order Decapoda; family Lithodidae; genus Paralithodes; species Paralithodes platypus. The sequence goes on along the minus strand of CM064505.1, from coordinate 5,730,601 downwards.
CGACAGAGGACTTATCTGGGTGGGAGAAGAACGGGTTAGCAATAGCACAAATTTCAAGTTTGGGAGCGCTAATCCAGGACCAGAACTTGCCATCCAATCCGCCGACAGATACCAGAGGAGGCAAAAGCAGTGACGACTCTGGGGGAGGGACTGAAATAGATCTGTCGACGGAACGGTTGGCAAAGTCGAAGGCCTCAGCAAACCAGGCCTCCAATGGGAGAGGGTTATCGAGCACGACGGCCAAGCCAGGCTTACCGTCGTCGCACAAACCCGTCCCATAGGAGGACAGTCCCGTTAACACAGCCAGGGACTGAACATCCTGAAGGATGTCCTGGCGGCTGAAGTCTGACCAGAGCTTAGTCCGAGGAGCAGACGGGGGCTTGGGCTTCACCGAGAAGTACTGAAGGTCAGTCCTTGTCGGGTACGCCCGCACCTCCACGTCGGCCACCTGACCATCCACCCTGATCGCCCTGAACTGCATTTTATCATTTATTTGGACCGACCAGTCCAAAGGTAGGGCCCTCTCACCTGACGGGAAGTCGGTAGCACGCTCCGGGTGGGAGGCCTGCACCCCCTTCCAAACAGCCAAGGAGCCATAGAGGAGCGGCATAGTCCGCGACGGGACCTTGGCCTTTTGGATGGGGGGCAAGCGCGGACCCTGCCCTAGCAGACGGAGGACCCCCGCATGTGAGACAGTAGGGGCAACCACCTGAGCCAGGGCAGGAGCAGTACTAGCCGACGACCGGGCAGGCGGAGAAGCAGGGCGAGAAGGAATGTGGTCCACCGCAGAGGGGAGGGGGACCAAAGCAGGGGCAGGTTGGGTGAGGTGCTGAGGTTGTGTCACCGCCAAGAAGCGCGATAAGAGGGATTCTTGCATCGCCTCCAAGCGCGCGTCGAAGTGTGACACAACCCACCCCTGCATAGCCGAAAATAGATCCGAGAGAGGCGACCCCCCCGAAGATAGTTCGGCCCGCAGGGGCGAGCGTGAGCGAGAGCGAGACCCATGACACGAAACAGCAGCGTCGCGGCCCAAAGAAGGCGAGCGACGACGGCCGTGACGGTCCTGAGGGTCTCGTTCCCGATCACTAACGCCCGAGGGGGAAACATCACCATCCCCCTCTTCCAGCGACACGTCAGCCCCCGAGAAAGGGGACCCCGAAACCTCGCTATACTCCACCGAGTCAAGCGGCGGGGTACCCTCACGGGGAGCCGGCAAGCGAAGATCAGGAATAGAAGAAGGAAGAGGAGCAGGATGACGGGAGGGGGAAGGCTGGCCGGGTGAAAGGAGGTCAGAAGGAGCCGCGGGGGGAAACAGAGCAAGGATCCCCGGGGCTGAGAGAACAGGGCGGCCCGACACCGAGGCGGAGGAGGGAGGAACCTCCACCTTGGGACGAGACCTAGAAGGAAGAAGAGGCACCGAAGCAGGAGAAGTAGGAGGAGAAGCAACTACATCCTGGCGGACCCTCCTGGACAGAGTAGAAGGAGGGAGCAGAGGGCCAGCTACAGCATGAACATCCGCGCGCGTAGAGGACAAATGAAGAGGACGTCTTTTGTGCAGGGGAAGCGGGCGGAAGGTAGTAGAGCCCCTATCCGGAGAGGCCAGGGGAGGGCGTACAGGGGCAGAGACGCTAACCCCGGCCTCAGGGCGAGAACCATGACGAGGGCGAACGGCGGAGTCAAGGTGAGCAGGAGGACGAGGAGGGGCAGTAGAGGACGAGCGACGAGGAGAGCGAGAGCGTGGACGGAGCTGGGGATCCACCCGACGATGCGACGACCGACCACGGGACCCAGGGAGGAGGGCCCGAGCAGGGAGAGGGCCAGGTAAACGGCCCCCAGACGGGTCAGGGATGCCCAGGGTGACGCGGATCCGGTCGTCAACAAAGGCCGGGGAACGGTGGCCCACAGTCCTGATGTGGTGGGAGACCACCGCCCACACAGACTGAAGGGATGCAGAGGCCACCGCCGCGTCAGAGGAACCAGGGTGATGGCCCACCACATCCACCAGGTCCATACACGGGCCACACAAAGCCGGGAGGTAGGCCGTAGAGGACACACATTGTGAATGCCGCAAGCAGGACCTGTGGCAGTCCAAGCACGGGGAGCCACAGCCCTGGCGAAAGCAAGGCATCCCACCTGCAATGGAAGAACACACACCATAAGCAGCACGTTGACGGAGTAAGTGAAGATAATGTCCAATAAAAACCAGGGAATGAGCATGGGTAAACAGGAACACACATGCAAACTGGAAGTCGTACTCACTCTAAACCGGGAGCACCGATGGAGGTGAGGAGGGCGGGTGAGGCGGAAGAGCACAAGCAGAAACCTGCAAAGATGGAGAAAGTGTTAACCACCACTCAACACCTCACATGCAGGGTCCATAACACCAGGCAAGTGCATATACCAATATAGTACCAGGCAACAAGATGACACAAAAAAGGGTCACCGGGAAAGCCAACTATAACCGCAAATTTGCGGGCCAATGGAGGCATAACCGTACCGACACAACCCTCCCGCCTCACCGCGAGACCCCCCAGCGATCACCGCAAATTTGCGGGGAGCCGAATCGTCCGTGGACCGAATCGAGCACTCCGCAAATTTGCGGGACCGGCCGAGACGGTCCGGCGCCGAAAAAGCGAGAGGAGCGTCTAGGTAATACCAACACAGGCCCAGAAAAAAGCGTCAACTCCTTATGACTCCAAGCGACGATGGCTATCAAGCTGAGCAGTGTCTTCCTTGAATATCCTGACTCAACCGGTCAAGGGAGAGGCAAGGAAGACACACCAGGGGAGAGGAGGCACATCCCCCAGGAACCACCCCACCCACAGAGATAGAGCAAAGCCCATGAGGAGAAGTGGCAGGAAGGGTGGTCCGGCACAAACAGGGGCCCCCGTAGGGTACCCCAGGATTGGGCAAAAGGGAATGAAAGGATGGAGGTGAAAACAGTAAGGGAACACAAAACCAGTAAATGAAACTGGCGAGAAAAAGGGTGGCCTAGCCGTGAGGAGAGAATGTGTCAGGGGCGAAAAACCCTGTGGTGTGAGGGAGAGGCCCCCGTAGGGTACCCCTGGATATCACGAACCACCAAGCGCCCAGGCCCTTGAGACACAGTGAAGGCTCGTAAGGGGGGACTCGGGAATAACGCTAATAATGCGGCCGACACAAACCCTACAAACAGCACCGCCACCACGAAATCTCAGATTGTGAACCAACTGTACACCTAGGCTATGAAAATATGAAAACTCATAGGGCATAGCAATTCCTGAATGAGAAACAAGCTAGGCTAAAATAAGCTAAACTATGCCCAGACTAACAGGAAAAAAGAATATGAAAAGAGAAAGGAATGAAAAACACATACGAGGAACGCCAGGCGCCCCCGTACCTTCGGTAGCTATTTCCACACGCGTCTCCATTAAACACACTGAGGAGCCCATTTACGTGTGTCCTAGATCACGTAACATCTGTCTAACAAAAAGAAGGCCAGAAAAGCCGAAACGAACCTAAAACAGGGTGAATTGAAGGAGCACAACAAAAGCGGACTCAACAATGGCGACGCGTGAAAAAATGATAACAAGAGAGGGTCGCTCATGCGCACGTTCGACAGGGATCGGCGCATGACGGAACACGGGATGGGCCTTGAGCGGTAACTAAGGTAAACCCCTTTTTCTTCTCTTCTATACTTTTTTCACCTTCGGTGGTAGTTTTGGTTAATGTACAACGTCTCCTAGAGCAAGATAAGGAGTAGACTCTAGACGTTTTCTTTTTAACCGCGGTTGGAATGACGACATAGCAGTCAAAATAGACAAGTCGTCATTGCAATTAGGTTAATAGCCTTGACGTTGGATTTTCCAAGACTACTAACAAATACATACATACATACATACAATCATAATATTATGAACAATGTTGTACCGTATTTTCCAACTTTACTAGGAACATATAGATATAGAGTAGTAGGGGTTCTCGATGGAAGACCTAAAATAAGCCTTGCTGTTCTATTTAACACAGATTGAACTTTCTGCAGTAGATAATTAGTGAGGTCAACCCATAAAGCGTTACAATAATCTATGCGAGACGGGATGATTAAATTAACTAATGTTAAAGGCAGCGTCTGTTTTGAAACTGCCTCACGGGGTACTAGTTTCTAATATGCAGATTACCACTTTAGACGACCTGGTAAATATGGTCCTTGTAATTTATTTTTGAGTTTAAATATACTCCAAGATTTCGAACTGGACTCACTGGACGAAGTTGAGATTCGCCCATATTCAGGGTTAATTCTAACCCCTTACCACCAGGGAACGTAACCTGTCTAGGGGAATAAACCTTAACCCTTGTCCAATGGGGATGTTTGTAACTTCTACTACCTGGCAGGCGGGCATATTTACCCTAAACGAGCTTCATTCCATGCTCTTTTTCATGCATAAACAAGAGCCAGAGCATAATACAATTATGTATCCATGAAAGGCCGATAATAGAGCTTTCCAATGACACCTGAATCATCCTTGTACGACCACGGGTTATCCTGTAGCGATCGTGCAACACGAGGGGAAAAAACCCTAAAATACGGTAATTTCCCGAGTTTTTTCCTGGTCTCGCGAGGCCGTGGGTGTGGAATGTTGAGTAGGTAGTGGCAGTCGCGGCACTGGGTCCGTGCCGAGCGGTCAGAGCTCGCCTATCGTCCTCCCAACGCGTGGACTCTCTCTCATCATCATCATCATCTCCGACGCCTTGTTTCCCCCTGGGAAAACCCCGCTAAAGGATGGCCATGACAGAAACGTCTCCAGGCTACTTTGTCAAGACATGCCTCCTTTGCCCGTGTCACAATGCCCCTTCCATAGTGGAAGGTTTTTCTTCAATATATTTTTCCACTTTCTTTTCCCATACCATAGGTGGTCTTCCACTACTAGCTGTTCCACTCACCTGACTCCCATATATCTTTCTTGGTATTCTGTCTTCATCCATTCTTTAAACATGACCATACCACCTCAAAGTACTTCTCTTTATCCACTCAACCACTCCACAATCAATGCCTAAAGCTTGCTCTTCCATTCCAAAGGACTCATACACTTCCCTATTACTTGTCCCATCTAGCCTATTCACACCAGCTGCCATTCTGAAAAAGCTCATCTCCACAGCTCTCAGTTTGGAGAGGTCCTCGTCACTTGCTGTCCATGTTTCACTTCCATACGAGTGTTGGGGGCAGCACACTGTTTCTCAGTGACTTTTTAACTTCCTGACTAACCATTCTTCCTTTGAGAATACAGTACTATCAAGTTCTCCAATCACCTTTCTCCCTTGCATTTTTCTCTCTTTTATCTCACTCTCCATTTTACCATATTTGCATAGTACAGCTCCCAAATACTTGATGCTTTCAACCTCTTCCAGTACTTAATTTTTCATTTTTATTTTACAACTTTCTCATGTTCCTTCTTAATTCTATATTTTACCTTAAAAGCTATGGTCTCATACATTCTTCTCTCAAACACCATTACCTTACATTTCCCTACATTGACCTTTAACTTTCTCTTTTTGCATACCCTGTCAAAGTCTGTGACCACTTTCTGAAGTTCAACATTTTCCGCCAACAGGACTGCATCATCTCTCATCATCTCTCTCTCAGAGCCGATAATGTGCTCAACATCCCTTGCGACATATGTTGGGCACCGCAGGGGTGGCCATGATTCTCTCACACGACATGTCGGGCCCCGCGGCTTGAGTGTTAAACTTTGGTCCCTTGCATTTGGCAATTTAACCTTTCGGCTGCGCAGCCCCTCTGCTATACACCATACCCCTGTGCGTAGGTATTCTGATTAATTCCTCACTGAAATTGTTAATTTACCATAAATATAATTAATACTAATCCATATGCACCCATTTTATGTTTAATATGAAGATAGTAACATGTAACAACAATACAACAAGTGGGAATAGTGTTTGGATGGTCTATCTATCGCCTGACGCCGTGATCCCCGAAGGGGTGGCCACGAACGAACCGCCCCCATGCACCTCTGTCCCCAGTCAGTCGACGCCCCTCCCCCCAACCAGCACCGCCTTCGTTCATATACTTCCTCACTCCCTCTTTCCACCTCTCCTTCGGTCTACCTCTCTCTCTCTGTCCCTCCACCTCGCTCTCGTACACCCTCTTAGTCATTCTCTCGCTTTCCATACGTTCCATATGGCCGAACCATCTCAAGTTGTTACTTTAAATGGGAAAATTATCCATTAGTCTTTGACAAGGCCCAAGTTCACCCTTTTCAAACCGCCCTCAATGCGTATCGCCGATCGCCGACACACTCGGCGCCGTCTGCTCACTCTCTTTTTGCTAGAAGACATAGGCCTAGCCTATATATCTCCACAAAGAAATTACCTAACCTAGGTTAGATGTATATCAGGCAGCAGAACTCATTGTTATCTTGTGAATAGTCTTATTGATAAGGAATAACCACATAACCTAAGCTAAGCTAGGTTAGACCATTTCTTGGTCTGGCTAGCTAGTGACTTAGCAATTTGTTGCTAAGGTCTTGACAAGACAAGACCTTAGCAACAAGATGCTAAGTCACTAGCTAGCCAGACCAAGAAATGGTCTAACCTAGCTTAGTTATATATCAGGAGGCAGAAATCAATTTTACCTTGTGAATGGTGAAGACTATAATTTTCTATATCAAATCCTTTTCGATTGAGCAAAATAATAAAAGTTGTTTTGGACCCGTGGTCACTTCTTCAATTATCGAGTCAGCTGATGCGCGCGTGTGTGTTTGTGTGTCGCGGACTGTTCGGCACAGTAAACAGCAAAACACAAGAGCTATGAGGTTCACAAATCGGTTTGGTCAAGATTACTCTGTTAATATACGTTTATGAAATATACCTGGGATATTCTCGCTATCCAAGCAGCTCAGTTAGAGTTTTGTGAGTAGGCCTAGGCCTATATATAGCCTCGGCCTAAGAGTAACTCTCGGTACGGCGCTCTACTGTACATGAAACATTAACAGCAATAAAAAGACAACTGATAATAGATAACAGATTTTATTTACCATGAATTATTTAGAGTTAGGCCTGGTGAGACGAGCTTGCGGGCGGTGCATTCTGGGCCGACGTCATTCCGTGACGTCAGCATTCCCGCCAAAAGTGAATTTGAAGCGCCAAATTCGGATTCTGGTACCATATCCAACCTATCGCCAATACTGTGTTTCGCCAAGCTGAAACTCGCCAAATGCGAGGGACCACTGTACAAATTACCGAAGGGCGGCACACTCATCGGTGCCACTTGCATGTGACGTTTGATTGGCCAAATGCATGCCTTGGTACAAAGTTCCTTTCTCTGGCCCACATGTTTGATCTTCTCTTATACTGTAGTATAAATTGAGAGCATTCTGGTCAGTGGAGACTATTTCTTTGAGAGATTAAAATGTAAAACTTGCAAACTAAACAAACCAAAATTGGGACAAGGACAATATAAAGTCAAATTAAATTATCAAAATCGCTATGTGGAAACAACGCTTACTAAAATGAAAATTATTAAATAAAAGAACACAATCCACCACATAGGGTGTACATTACTACATGCGCAAGTTAATCTGTTTCCCAAGCAAACTAATCGCACATATAACAACGCACTATCGTCACGTTAAAGGAAGTAGTCAAGTTTGGGAAGTCCGGGACGTTCTGGCAAATTTTTACTAAACTCTGCATGAATAAAGAAACAAATGTCAAATGTCAAAATATTATTTAAAATCAAATTTGCAACATGACAAGACATTAACAATAGTACAAAATACAAATATTGATAAGATATCTATACTATTACAAAATAATATAAAAAATACAGTACAGCACTCACTAATGATAGTGCTATCGGGTAGGTACCTGTAAGCATAGCATGCCTCAAGTGACCCCTATCAATAACTACCCTACAAATAACCTACATTTATAGCACAAATAAACTAAGGAAATCGCAAAAGTAAGCAATTGATACTATCGACAATGAATACATATAATATAAAGACAAATAATTGCAAAATATGAAGTAACAACAGATTTAAACAAAGAGTACTCTTTTAACAAGAACAATAAATTTAAAAAATCATCAATATTAATATTAATAATAGAAAAAGAAAAAGATAAACAATAAATACAGACAAAAAACAATAAATACAGACAAAAAGTAAGCAGAGGTTATACAAGAAACTTCAAGTTAAAATGCTTGATTAAAATTATTGATGTCAAATTTTAGAATACAGTCACAATAATTGACCCTAAAAAGATTAAATTTATGGAACAATTTACTTGCCTCAAAACCTCTGTCCACTAAGAGTCTGTATAGTAACCTAGCTCTAGCCCAAAAGTCATCTACTTTAGTGCAGATTTTACAAAATCTTATTAATTGGGAATAAAAACAATTATAAGTTATTTTACTATCGATACTACTAGGGAAAGGAAAGTTTATTACGTTAAAATTAAAATCATCAACTTTGTGATATACTTTAAGTATGCACTGTTCATTAACAATCTCTATATTTATATCAAGAAAATTTTCAACTTTATAATTTACGTTACATTGTGTGAGGGGAATAGAATTAGGGTAAATAAGTTTAGCAACTTGATTAAAATTTAACAAATTGCAAACAAGAATATCATCAATATATCTACTATTATTACTTAACAATTTAGCAAGTGCTAATTTTTCTGGGATTTTATTTTTCTTGCTACTGTCAACTAAGTCTTATATATTTAAATTCTAAAGCAAGCAAGAATAAGTCTGCAATTAACCCTCTCACCACGGAAGGGCTCTTGAACGCCCATAAAAAAGCATGTAACAGGTACCCGGAAGGGCTCTTGAACACCCAGTGGTTGAAAGCCTGTGAGCTTCGTGTGCGAGGCGTCGGTCCGACGCATGTAAACAACAGCCGGCTGGACCGACGCCCCGCATCTCCGGCCACAAGAAGGAGAGCGTCGCTTGTTCGTGTGTGCCTGTATGTTGTTGTTAAGTATCGAAAAGTAGTGTAAAGTGGCTGTTTTGGCCATAAAGTTATCTCCAATGAAATCATCATCACAACTCAACCAGTTGACTTAGAGAGCTCTACTTAATGCCATTCTACAGGTAAATAACACAGCTACGCTTGGGGATGCGCGGGAATGCGGGAAGCAGTCTGATTAACAAATATACGGTAGCCTAGCCTAGACGTTTTTCGGCCAAAACACCCGGGTTTCGAGGAATATGTATATAATACTTAGCCGGGGCTGGAGGGTTAAAGGGCTAGCATTTCCACCCATAGGAATTCCTAATATTTGTTTGAAAATGTACGGCCCGAATCTAACATAAGTATTGAAAAGGAGGAATTTAAGGGCATCTTTAAGTTTAGTTCTATCAAAATATACAGAACTAGTGGGAGTAGAGCTAAGTGATGCATTATTAAAATATGTATAAATAATTATGAGGTGGCTAATATTTACATTGCAATTATTGTTATTGATTTGTTTGCTATGTTATTTCCACATACCGATTTTGATAAGTTATTTTATCTTTATCGTGTATCGTCCCTGTTTTGGTTTGTTTAGTTTGCAAGTTTTACATATTGATTTTAATTTGACATGTATTTCAGTAATGGTATAGAGTTTCTTCAAATTATTTATAATTACCACCTTGATGTATTAATTACTATGCAGTATACTGGTATTGATTTTGGTCTTTTCTGGGTATAGTCTGTTGTATATTACTAAAATAGTGTGGTTATGTGTGTCTTACAGGTGCGGTGTTGGGAGGTGCAGCGTGATGGCAAGACTATCGGTAAAGCCCAACAAACTATGGGAGGACCGGTGATGGACGTTGCCTGGCACGATGATGGCAGCAAGGTAGGGTTGTATGATTATTAACTTACCATCTACGAGAGAAAGAAGAGAGTTAACCTATCCAATCCCAGCGACGGCTATGGCCGTCAGTAGATAAGTAACTCCCCAGTTCCAGCGACGGTTATAGCCGTCAGTAATGTACTTGTCTTGTAACTGCCTGTACAAGGCTAATTATTTGTTTTTTCTTTTTCTTAAGTCTTGTAAAAAAAAAAAAAAAGTGATAGATCCATTCTTGCCTAATCTCTTGAGGTGAAAAGGTGGTCTCTCCTGTCATTTTGGCCACATTGCTTTGGATTGCTGGGGACTTTTATTACTGTATCCTATGGTACAGTATGGGTTAATATAAAGGACAGTATTATTAATCTTATTGATATAGCCCAACAAACTATGGAGCATATAATGCTAGAGAGATAGAGAGAGAGAAGGAGGGAAGAAAGGGAGAGAGTGAGAGAGAGGTGGAGGTAGGGAAGGAGAAGGGAATGAAAGGAGAGAGAAGGGATGTAGCAGAAAGAGAGAGAGAAGGAAGGAGGAGAGGAGAGAGGGAAGGAGGGAGAAAGAGGTGGAGGTAGGGAAAGAGAAGGGAATGAAAGGAGAGAGAAGGGATGTAGCAGAAAGAGAGAGAAGGAAGGAGGAGAGGAGAGAGGGAAGGAGGGAGAGAGATAGTGAGAAAGAGGTGGAGGTAGGGAATGAAAGGAGAGAGAAGGGATGTAGCAGAAAGAGAGAGAGAGAGCATGACAGTAATACTATTGATAAAGCCAAACAAACTATGGAGGGACTGGTGATGGATGTTGCCTGACACGATGATGGCAGCAAGGTATAGATGTACTCGGTATTATTATAAACTATGGATCTGAAAGGCCTTTCCTTAGCTTAATATAATTCTCTGTGGACAATACAGTCTTTAAACTTGTACAGTATGTATGTATGTATGTTGTTGTTGTTGTTGTTCCCCAAGCTGCCTGGCCGAACAGCCCCAAGGTCCCGAGTAAGGCCAAGGCCATAACCGAGCGCCCCCACAGAACCCTCCCTGCCGACCACAAAAAAGCCTGTGGTGATGGGCTGGTCTATCAGAGTGAGAACTGAGCGATCTCTGCCATACCCATAGCTTACTCTGACTGTTCCTTTTACTTATATATTTTCTAGATCTCAAGTGACGGCGTCTCTTCCGTGGATTGACCTCCCAATCTACCAAGATTGGAAGCCAAAGCGTCACATTTTTCCTTTGCCCCTCAACTTTCTCTTCATAATTGCTGAGGGGCACAGGGCCCAGGGTGGGGCTTTGGTTTCCCGGGCATTTCCGCACCCTCCTCAGCTCCCAGCCATGTAGTGGCTTCAGTCACCCAGGCTTTATTGTGGTCGGCAGGGAGGGTTCTGTGGGGGCGCTCGGTTATGGCCTTGGCCTTGCTCGGGGACTTGGGGCTGTTCGGCCAGGCAGCTTGGGGAACAACAACAACAACAACAACCACAATAAAGCCTGGGTGACCGAAGCCACTCCATGGCGGGGAGCTGAGGAGGGTGCGGAAATGCCCGGGAAACCAAAGCCCCACCCTGGGCCCTGTGCCCCTCAGCAATTATGAAGAGAAAGTTGAGGGGCAAAGGAAAAATGTGACGCTTTGGCTTCCAATCTTGGTAGATTGGGAGGTCAATCCACGGAAGAGATGCCGTCACTTGAGATCTAGAAAATATATAAGTTAAAGGAACAGTGTGTGTGTATGTATGTATGTATATATATATATATATATATATAGAGAGAGAGAGAGAGAAGAACTAAGGATGAGGGGAGAGAGGGAAGGAAGGGAGAGAGAGAGAGGTGGAGGTAGGGAAGGAGAAGGGAATGAAAGAAGAGAGAAGGGATGTAGCAGAAAGAGAGAGAGAGAGAGAGCATGTCAGTAAGACTACTGTACTGATAAAGCCCAACAAACTATGGAGGGATTGGTGATAGATGTTGCCTGACACGTTGATGGCAGCAAGGCATAATTGTCCACGGTACGGTAGTATTATGCCTCTTCTTAGCTTATTATAATGGTAGAGAGAGAGAAAAAAAGAGAAGAGGAAGGAGAAATAGGAGAAGAAGGGGAGTGAAAGGGATACATTATAGAGGACAGTAAGACTATAGGGTAGGACCAATAAATAATGTTTCATATTTTTTTTGTATTAAGTATCGAGAAATTAGCAGCTAAGGGATTCAATTTATCGTCAGCTGAAAAGAAACAGAGTATATAATTAGATACAGTTAACTCTAGCAATAATATGTTTGTACTTTTCAGGTGTTTATGGCTAGTGCAGACAAGACTGTTCACTGTTGGGACTTGGGTAGTAACCAGAAGATGCAGGTGGCCCAACACGAGGCTCCGGTCAAAACTGTTCACTGGATCAAGGCTCCCACATATTCCTGTATTATGACCGGTTCATGGGACAAGACTCTTAAGGTATCCTATATATTTTGTATCTTATTTTATTAATTCCACTCCAAACACCAAACACCTCCCAATGAAATTAACCTATTGACTGCGGGAGACGTTCCGGAACGCCATGGCAATTTACAGGCTTTTAAAGCCTCTTAAAGCCTGTAGAATCGAGTGTGAGGGAGCTGGAGCGCGACAGGCCACCTATCCTCTCTCCAGCCAGCTGGCCAGTGCACTGAGAAGTATGAGCCATACTCTCGCTAGACATACAGCGCTGCCAAAGGCAAATATAGCGCGACATTAGCAATAATTGCTAATTTTAGCGAATGTCTATGGTAGCGCTGCAGGTCAAGCCCGCGAGCTACGAAGCTTGTTTTGGTGTAATTTTGAAGCTATTTTCTTCTAGTTTTTGGCTGAATATATTTAATTTCATTCAGACACTTGCTTAATCAATCAGGAGTGCCTGAATGAGCCCTAATATTGTGGAAATAGGCGGAAATATGCCCACAGTGTAAGTGTTCATGAAAGCATGTGATCGTCCCGGGATTCGAACCTGGGTTACCACATACAGATCTTAAACACTCTAATCATTACACCATCAAGCCAGTTATAAGTACAGCACATGGCTACAATTAATAACCATTATACAGTCTTGGCAGAGTTTGTCTTAATTATCTTCTTACCATCTATCAACCTTTCATCTATACTGTATTTTGTTTTAACCCGAAGTATTGCACTTGATCGATTTGGGTTAGAGCACTACTGTATACTTCAAGGTGATTGAATGATGATACTGTGTCCAAATAACACCTTACAGCTGCATACACAAATATAAGGAATATACTACACTACATAACTAGCCAATCAACATACCGAAATCTACGCTCCTTGAGAGCCCTGTTGGAAAGCCCGATCGCGGCCATGGCCTCCCTTAAGGAATCGGGGCTGTTCGGCGAGGCAGCCTAGGGAACGACAACAACAACAACAACTAGCCAATCAGTTTGAAGTACAGTTCTCTTGCTCAAAGTGACCAAGTGTATATTTGCCAGATTAAAAAATATGAAAATAGGTGAGGAGAGCTGGAGGGAGGCGAGAGGAAGGTGGAATGGAGAAGAGGGTGGAGAGGTTACAGGAGGAGGAAATCAGGGAAGAGTACAGGAGAGCAGTAGAAAGACGACTTTCAGTAGGTGGGTTCGACCTGGAAGTTATGGAGGAAGTGGAGGAGATGAGCAAGGTGTTTAAGGAAGAGATCTGTGCAGCATGTGAGTAGGTGTGTGGAGTGAGGAGAAGAGGGAGGGGAGTGAAAGGTACAGCATGGTGGACAGAAGAGGTAAAAATAGCTGTGGAAGAAAAGAAGAAAGCATATAGAGAGTGGTTGGGTAGTAGAGGGAATGAAGATTTCGAGAGACAGAAACGAGCGAGGTACGTAGAGAGTAAGAGGGTGGTGAAGAGAGTAGTGAAGGAAAGTAAGAGAAGAGTAGATGAGGAATTTAGAAGAAATCTGAGTGTAAAATGGAGGGAGAGTAAGAAACTGTTCTGGAAAGAAGTCAAGAAAGTTAGGGAAGGTAGCAAGGGAAACAGTAAGGGTGTGAAAGATAAGAATGGGAGAATGCTAGCCGAGAAGCAAGAAAGAGTCGAAAGATGGAGGGAGTACTTCAATGAGTTGCTAAATGTAAGGAATGAAGAGCCAGCAAACATAGCTGGATATGGTATGGGAGGGAGAAGAAGAGAAGTAGTGGAGGAGGAGGTGGGGATCAGGAGGTCAGAAGTGTGGGAAGCCATGAAAAGAGTGAAGTTGGGGAAAGCACCAGGAACAGATGGAGTGTGTGGGGAAATGTTGAGGTATGGTGGTGAGATAGTGATCGAATGGGTATGGAAAATATGCAAACTAGCATGGGAGAGTGCACCCGATGACTGGAAGACTGGTATAATAGTTCCCCTATATAAGGGCAAAGGGGAAAGAGGAGTGTGTGGTAACCACCGAGGAATATGTCTTCTAAGCGTAGTAGGAAAGGTATACAGTAGGGTAGTGATTGAGAGAGTGAGAGTGAGAACGGAGAAATGGATAGGCGACGAGCAGGGAGGTTTTAGGAAGGGAAGAGGATGTGTAGATCAGATTTTTACCCTGAATTGTGTTGTGGAGAAATATCTGGAGAAGAAACAAAAGGTGTATGTTGCCTTTATGGACTTGGAGAAGGCCTATGACCGAGTGGATAGAGGTGGTTTGTGGAAAGTACTTAGAATATACGGAGTAGATGGCAAGTTGCTGAAAGCAGTGAAGAGCATGTATGAGGGTGCAAAGGCGGCAGTATGTGTGGAGAATGAGCAGAGCGAGTTCTTTGACCTGAATGTTGGTTTGAAACAGGGGTGTGTGATGTCCCTGTGGTTGTTTACTGTATATATGGATGGAGTCATGAAAGAAATACTATCAAGAGCAGTGGATGTTGGTGTATCGCTGAAAAGGGAGGGAATTGAGTGGAAAGCTACCTATACTGCTGTTTGCGGATGATACAGTTCTGATGAGTGATAATGAATGGGAGTTGCAGGGTCTGGTAAATGAGTTTGGAACAGTGTGCGAAAAACGGAATTTGAAGGTAAATGCGGGGAAGAGCAAGGTTATGGTCTTCGAAAGGGGTGAAGTCACGGAGTGCGAGGTGAAGCTGAACGGTCAGGCTATGGAGATCGTCAACTCTTTTAAGTATCTGGGCAGTGTGTTGAGTAAAGATGGGACTGGATGAAGAAGTGCGGGAGAGGGTACAACAGGGGAAGAGGGTTGTAGGAATGCTGAAAGCAGTAACAAGAAATAGGGTGGTCAGTATGGAAGTGAAGAAGTCCTTGCATGACAGTGTGGTAATCCCGACACTGACTTACGGAAGCGAAGCATGGACGTTGGTTGAGAGACTCAGACCAAGAGTGAGAGCAGTGGAAATGAATTACTTAAGGAGTGTGTGCGGAGTTACATGGAGGGATAGACAGACTAATGAGGAAGTAAGAAGGAGGTGTGGTGTGGAGGTAGATCTGCTGGAAAGTGTGAAAAGGAACAACTTGAGATGGTTCGGCCATAATATTATGGAACGTTTGGAAAGCGAGAGAATGACTAAGAGGGTGTACGAGAGCGAGGTGGAGGGACAGAGAGGGAGAGGTAGACCGAATGAGAGGTGGAAGGATGGAGTGAGGAAGTATATGAACGAAGGCGGTGCTGGTTGGGGGGAGGGGCGTCGACTGTCTGGGGACAGAGGTGCATGGGGGCGGTTCGTTCGTGGCCATGAATGAATCGCCCCCAAGCACCTCTGTCCCGTCCTGCCAACCAACACCGCTTTCTCTCATATACCGGGTACCTCTCAACTCCATCCTTCCACCTCGCTCTCGGTCTGCTCTCCCTCTCTGTCCCTCCATCTCACTCTCGTACAATCTCTTAGTCGTTCTCTCGCTTCCCATATGTTCCACATGGCCAAACCATCTTAATGTGTTCCTTTTCATAATTTCCAGCACATCCACATCCACATCACAAAATAGGAAAAGTGGGGATTGGGCCTGAGTAAATAGATAGAATAGATAGATAGATAGTAATTTCTTATTATCACCAACCCACCAATTAACTTACAAATAATCCTAATTAATGAAATCAATAAAACTAATGAATACATGTGGTACTCCATGGATTCGAACCTAGGATACTCACACCAAAATTCCGCGCACTAAACATTACACTATCAAGACATTTTAAATGAGGGGTTTAGAGATCGGTAAGGCATGCGACTGGCGAACCAACTCCACAGAAGAGAGCCAACTGTGGAGACATTGCAGTAAATAATTTATGTTGTGTTATGTCCCAAATCATATTTGTTACTGTTCTGATGGTATGTGCTAGAGATGGACCGAATATTTGTTTCGTATTCGTATGTGCGAATATTCGCTATGTTTTTCAATATTCGTATTCGCATTTCCATTCATAGCTATTTGCAAACATGCGAATATTTTCACGAAACCAATAGAAGATATACAAAAATGTAAAATATTAAATTTTAAAGTTAACACAAACGAATAAATATCAGTGTAGATGTGCGTTGGGGCCGCTAAAGTGGAATGAAGTGTAAGCTTTGCAATAATAAATTTTCTCGGAAAGGAAAATTCACATCGGGGTTGAGAAACCATCTTAGCAACAAGCACCCAGAACTCTTACAATATATTCAAAATTTATTCATACAGTTCATTTATGATATTGAAGAAATTACACATTCACATCGTCATTAGCTTCCGGTAATTAATTTCATAGTAATTTAATTAATGTTTGTTGGTGATATAAAAAGAATTACCAGTTTTTGAAGGATGAAAATTTCATCCTTCAAGAAAGATTGAAATATTCGCAATCCGTATTCGAATTCGCAAATTTTACCAAAAAAAAAATCGCATTCGTATTCGCATTCGCAAATAGTGAAAATTGATATTCGTTCCATCTCTATTATGTGCTATTGGTAAGTTTAATTCAGAAGCTTTATTCAAGTCACCCTCCCACTGAAAAGCATTGTAAAGAACCGAGTGTCAGGCTTGCAAATGGTTCTTATATTCTTGTAAACAGATTAACTTGCTCATGTAGTTATGTACACCCTATGTGGTGGATTGTGTTCCTTTATTGCGATATTTGATTTTATTAAGCGTTATTTCCACATAGCAATTTTATTTAGTTCTTTTGCTTTATCTTGTATCGTCCCAGTTTTGGTTTGTTTATTTTGCAAGTTTTACATTATAATAAGAATTATGATTGTTTGTTTATTCTTTGTTATCCCTACTGTAATTACCGTACATTATTTATGTTGATTTTTGTGCCAGATTTTAGGACATTTACCATACTGTATATGAATTAATGTTATGTTTTTTTTTTTTGTACCCAACAGTTCTGGGACACACGTAGCCCCCAGCCCATCCTGACCATGAACCTACCGGAGCGTTGTTACTGTGCTGACGTAGAGTACCCCATGGCTGTGGTCGGTACTGCTAACAGGCACCTCATTGTTTACCAGCTAGAGGGGCAGCCGCAAGAGTTCAAGCAGATTGAGTCACCCCTTAAGTACCAGGTATTATATTTAATCTGGCATTATACCAGAGATTTTTCCCTAAACATTTATCATCAACACTGGTTTGGTAGCTTATGAATTACCTGTACAGTACAGTATTATAATTCTGTCGCCTAAATTAACCCCTCCACCTCTTCTGAGCTATCAGAAGAGACTGGATGACTCCGTCGGCAATGCCTGTCCAGGATGTAACACAGCACCCCCACATCGTAGAAGACTACATTCCACACAATCACTTACGCCAATAACACAATCTACACTCCTTGAGAGCCCTCTGGGAAAGCCAGATCTCGGCCATGGTCTTCCTTAGGGACTCAGGGCTGTTCGGCCAGGCAACCTAGGGAACGACAACAACAACAACAACAACCTCTTCACCTGGTGATGGGCTGGTCTATCAGAGTGAGAACTGAGCAATCTCTGCCATACCTATAGCTTACTCTGACTGTTCCTTTTACTTATATATTTTCTAAATCTCAAGTGACGGCGTCTCTTCCGTGGATTGACCTCCCAATCTACCAAGATTGGAAGCCAAAGCGTCACATTTTTTCCTTTGCCCCTCAGCTTTCTCTTCATAATTGCTGAGGGGCACAGGGCCCTGGGTGGGGCTTTGGTTTCCCGGGCATTTCTGTCGCCCTCCTCAGCTCCCCGCCATGGAGTGGCTTCGGTCACCCATGCTTTATTGTGGTCGGCTGGGAGGGTTCTGTGGGGGCGCTCGGTTATGGCCTTGGTCTTGCTCAGGGCCTTGGGGCTGTTCGGCCAGGCAGCTTGGGGAACAACAACAACAACAACAACAACCTCTTCACCTCGGCTCTCCTCTTAAGATCCATAACCCCTGAATTGGCTCTTACTGGGCCTTATTGACATTTGTCCTTAACCCGGGAACTGAGGGAAGACTCTTAAGAGTTCCCCCGGCGTACTGCGGGAAGACTCTTAAGAGTCAGGGAAAAAAAAAATCAATTTAAAACCGAAAAAAAAAAAAAAAAAAAAAAAAATTGCCCCTGGGCCATGCCAAATATCACTCCTCCACCTCCACCTCCCCAGTTTCCTCCCCTCCTTCAGTTATCACCTATTTTCCCTGTTATTCCCTTTTCCTGTGGTCTATTTTCGTGCTAACATTAGCGAGTTGGTAGCAGGGCGTTGTCATCACTGTTAGCAAGCGAGTGCAAGAGAGAGAGAGTATCGATCGACAGTCTCTCTCCAGAGGTGGAGGAAAGTGGTGGGCTGGGAGGTTGCCTCAGCCATACATTGTGTAACTCCCGGCCTGTATCGCCGATTTTGACCATCCAAACGCTGTTTCCACTTGTTTTATTGTTGTAACAGGTTAATACCTTTATAATCAACCTATAATAGGTTGATGGTTAATCTGGTGATGGGCTGGTCTATCAGAGTGAGAACTGAGCGATCTCTGCCATACCCATAGCTTACTCTGACTGTTCCTTTTACTTTTATATTTTCTAGATCTCAAGTGACGGCGTCTCTTCCGTGGATTGACCTCCCAGTCTACCTAGATTGGAAGCCAAAGCGTCACATTTTTTCCTTTTCCCCTCAACTTTCTCTTCATAATTGCTGAGGGGCACAGGGCCCTGGGTGGGGCTTTGCTTTCCTGGGCGTTTCCGCACCCTCCTCAGCTCCCTGCCATGGAGTGGCTTCGGTCACCCAGGCTTTATTGTGGTCGGCAGTGAGGGTTCTGTGGGGGCGCACGGTTATGCCCTTGGCCTGCTCGGGGCCTTGGGGCTGTTCGGCCAGGCAGCTTGGGGAACAACAACAACAACAACAACAACCTATAATAGGCGCATATGGATAAGTATTAATGCTATTTATGGTAAAATAAATATTTTAGTGATGGGAACAGCTCAAATACGTCAGCACAGGAGTGTGGTGTCTCATACCCCCCATGCGCACTTCAGAGGTTAATAGCTAAGCAAGGGTCATAGGTAGAAAGATCAGCTTAATGGGAAAATGGAGTAATTACTGTTGTCTTGATTCTGGCATTGACCGGACATCCTTATGTTGTCTGGTTGTTGTTGTTCCCTAAGCTGCCTGGCCGAACAGCCCCGAGTCCCTGAGGAAGGCCATGGCCACAATCTGGCTTTCCCACAGAGCTCTCCTTGAGTGTAGATTGTGTTGTTGGCGTAAGTGGTTGTGTGAAATGCAGTCTTCTATGATGTGTTTAATGGTATGGGGTGCTGTGTTACATCCCGGGCAGGCGTCGACAACGGAGTCATCCAGTCTCTTCTGATAGCTCAGGAGAGCTGGATGGTGTCCGCATCTCAGCCTGGCCAGGTGGACTCTGTCCTCGCGAGGAAGGGAGGATTCGGAAGGATGGATTTCGGGAGGTCGTGCATGCAGCTGCGTGTTGTCTGTGAGTGAGTGGATGGATCGGTGAGAGATATGAGTATGGATGTGCTTCTGGAAGTTGGTTCGGGGTGGGCAGGGAGGGAGAGAGGACAATATTGTGTGTGATACCGTGTGCTGGGTGTTGTTTTGATATTTCTTGGTGTCTGTGGGTGTGTTGCCATGTAGTTTAGTGGGTGGTCTTGGTTCGTGGAGGCTGCTGCCAGGAATTGAGTGCCTCTCATGTCCAGATGGTCTTTGACTTTGAGGATTTTGGTTTCTTGATGTAGGTGATCTGTGGGTGCAGTAGCTGTGCAGCCTGTAATGATCTTCAGGGCTTTGTTTTGAATAGTCTGTAAGGTCTTATGATGTGTTTCAGCTAGGTTAGAAGCCCAGGCTGGGCTTGCGTATTCCATCACTGATCTTATGTATTGTTTATATACTGTGGTGGTAGTTTCTTTGTTGTGTCCAAATTTTGTGTGAGCAAGTGATCTGAGGGCGTTAAGTCTGGGTGTCAGTTTCTTTTTAATGTTTGTGGTGTGCTGTTTGAATGTCATATGAGTATCATATGTTACTCCTAGGATTTTGGGTGTGTGTGTATGTGTTAGGGGTGTGTTGTTTATGGTGAGTTGAGGGATGTATTCGTGTTCTCCTGTCCAGCTTGTGAGCAGGGTTGCGGTGGATTTGGCTGGGGGTAGATTAAGTCTGTTTGTAGTGCACCAGCCATGTAGTGTGTTGAGATAGGGTTGAAGGAGATCTGTTGCTCTTTTTGGGTCATGGTGTGTGCATGTGAGTGTTGTTGTTGTTGTTCCCCAAGCTGCCTGGCCGAACACCCCCAAGGCCCCGAGCAATTCCAAGGCCATAACCGAGCGCCCCCACAGAACCCTCCCTGCCGACCACAATAAAGCCTGGGTGACCGAAGCCATTCCATGGCGGGGAGCTGAGGAGGGTGCGGAAACGCCCGGGAAACCAAAGCGCCACCCAGGGCCCTGTGCCCCTCAGCAATTATGAAGAGAAAGTTGAGGGGCAAGGGAAAAATGTGATGCTTTGGGAGGTCAATCCACGGAAAAGACGCCGTCACTTGAGATCTAGAAAATATATAAGTTAAAGGAACAGTCAGAGTAAGCTATGGGTATGGCAGAGATCGCTCAGTTCTCACTCTGATAGACCAGCCCATCACTACATGACTAGAACCCAATCCTCTCGGCATCAGCTAGGAAAGGCCCTAGAAAGCCGCCTTTGGCGGGGGGATAGCTCCCCTATTTCAACCCCTTTCGGGGTCGGGCACCCGCCCTGCATGTGAGTGTTATGTCATCTGCATAGGAGGCTAAGTTTATTTGGGGCGTATTGGGTGTAGTTATATCGTGCATGCACAGATTGAAGAGTGCGGGCGATAGGACGGATCCTTGTGGGACTCCGTTTGGAAAGTTTCTGATTTTAGATGACTGACCGGCAAAAGATACGTGTGCACATCTGCCTGCTAGTAAGTTGGCCAGCCACCTTTTTGTGTTGTGCATGTTTGTGTTGTAGATTTTGTTTGTTAGGTTGTGGCGGAGGATGGCATCGAAGGCTTTACTAATGTCGAGTGTGGCTAATAGTGATCTGTGTGGTGGTCTAGCTGAGCTGATACTGTCAAAAGCTCTTTGTGTAAGGTCTGTGAGAAGAGTGTTTGTGGAGTGCAGTGGCCTAAAGCCATGTTGTGTTGGAGCTAGGGGTAGGTCAGGTGTAATTAGTTGTAATACTAGGCGTTCCATGACTTTGGAGGGGGAGCAAAGGAGTGTGATGGGGCGGTGCGAGGAGGGTAGCGTGGGGTCTTTGTTGGGTTTGGGGAATGTGATGATGATACCATGCTTCTAAATGTCTGGTATTGTGTTGTGTGAATAGCTGTTGTTTGATATGTTAGTGAGTGCTTGTATGCCTTGTAGTCCCAGGTGTCTGAGGTGTATGTTGCTTATGTTGTCTAGGCCACAAGCGGGTGAGTGCTTGAGATTGTTGATGATATGCTTTGTCTGGTGATTGGTGAAGGGTGTATAGTCAGGGTCTGTGGGGAATTGTCTCTTACGTCGGATGACACGTCGGTCGTCTTTGTGAGGTTTTAGGTGGCTGACATGTGAGAAGTGATTGATGAGAGTGTTTGCTTGTTGTTTACATGAAGGAGTAGAGTCTGTTGTTGTGATTGCAGCATGTGATTGTGTTGTGTTGCTGTTGGAAAGTGTGATGCTGTTTAGTGTTTTGTAGAGTTTTTTGGGGTTTGTTTTGTGATCAAGTGTTTGTAGGAAGTTATTCCAATTTAGTTTTTGTTGTTCTTGTATTTTGTTGTTAGTTTGGGTGTTGAGTGCTTGAATTTGTTGTGTGATGTCTTGTGTGTGGGGTGCTGGGGAGTGTTTCAGTATGTCGCGTTGTCTGATGAGGTTTTGAATTTCTGGTGTGAAGTTGGGGTTGTGTCTTTTTCTGTTACGGTACCTCTTGGAATGTGTTTCTTGTCAGCGTTTTGGATAGTTTTATTGAGTATGTGTACAGCATTGTTGATGTTAGTGATGGGTGTACTGTTTAGAGTTGTGAAGTGTTGTTCTGTCTCATTTGTGAATGCTTCCCAGTTAGCTCTTTTATAATTGGTGTATGTGTGTTTGTGGCTAGCTGGGGTGAGTCTGGTTTTGGTGGTGATAATGATCGGGAGGTGGTCAGAGCCTAAGGTTCTGACCACCCTCCAGGATGTTGTGGGGGCGAGTTCTGGGGAGCAAAAGGTGATGTCTGGAGATGATGGGTTATAGAGGGCTTGGTGAGGAATATGGGTATGTTGATGGATGTCGTTAAGGATGATGAGGTTATCGGTTTGGTTTTGTAGTACCAGCCCTCTGTCTGTGTTGGGGTTGTCGACAAACCAGGCCGACGTCTTGGCGTTGAAGTCACCACCCAGGATGATGTGTGGGGTGTTTGTGATGTGTTGTAAGTGTGGTCTGTATTCATTTGGTACTGTAGGGGATGTTTGGGGAGGGATGTATGTGTTTATGATGGTTATGTTGGAGTTGTTGCCAGTGCGTATTTTAATTGATTGTATTTCTGTTGTGTTATCATTTGGGGGGAGGAGGGATTTGGTTTGTACACTGGTTACTATGTATGATATTTCTTTGTGTACCAGGGTGATGAGTCCACCGCCCCCGCCGACAGCCCGGTCTTGTCTGATGGTGGTGAAATTATGAAATGTGGGTGTTTTTTGTGTTGTGCGGAGTTTTGTTTCTTGTAATGGCATTGACCGGACATCCTTATGTTGTCTGGTTGTTGTATTATGAGGTTGTGAAGATTTAGAGCATGGGAGTTTAAGAGGTCACCCGAGTTCCGCGCTGAAAGTTTGGTGTGGCTTTTAACCTCTGAAGTGCGCATGGGGGTAATTAGACACCTCTCCCTGTGCGCATGTATTTGAGGTGTTTCCGTCACTAAAATATTCATTGTACCATTAATAGCATTAATACTTATCCATATGCGCCTATTATGGGTTGATTATAAAGGTATTAACCTGAAACAACAATAAAACGAGTGAAAACAGCGTTTGGATGGTCAAAATCGGAGATATAGCCCGCGAGTTGTATAATGTATGGGTGAGGCAAGCTGCTTTCCCGCCAATTTCCCCCAAGGCCACTGAGACACAGTCGATCGATACTCTCTTGCATTCGCTTGCTATCAGTGATGGCCACACCCTCCAACCGGATTTCTAATGTTAGCACAAAAATATACCTCAGAATAAGGGAATAACAGGGAAAATAGGTGATAACTGAAGGAGAGGAGGAAAGTGGGGAAGGAGGGGAGGTAGAGGACTGAGATTTTGCATGGCCCAGGGGCCAAATTTTTTTTTTTTTTTTTTTCGATGTCAAAAGTTGATTTTTTTTTCTCACTCACTCTTAAGAGTCTCCCCGCAGTCCGCCGGGGGAACTCTTAAGAGTCTCCCCGCAGTTCCCGGGTTAAGAGGCCAGCCGAGTTTGAAGGGTTAATCGATCTTCGGTTGCTGGAAAAAAGTTCCGTGTTATAACCCATTTAGATTTTATTGTACCCAGAACCTCTGCAGTATATATAAGTACAGTACTGTTAAGTAGTAGGGTGTATAAATATAGCTTATGATGCGATAATTATGTAGCCAATACATTTGGAAATCAATAATCAATTTGCAACACCGGTTAACCCGGCAAGCGCGATAGGCCTCACGGAAGGCTTCCTATAGGGAACGCGATAGGCCTCACGGAAGCAAGACCATAAAAAAAGCCTTCCATAAAAAAAAAGGGCCTATCAAAACAAAGGAATTTGTCTCTAGGTGAGATAATTCCCCTCCAGTACTCATCCATGTAAATCTCACCCACCCCCCTCCCCTCCTTCCCCACCTTATTCCCCCCTCCCTCCCCTCCTCAATTATCACCTATTTTTCCTCTTATTATCATCATTTATCGGTTATTTTTCTCTCCCGCGATAATGTAGCACAAGTGGGTTGCATAAAAGATCGTTATGCAACACCCAGACACCGGCACACATGTATGTGTATGTATGTGTATGTGTATGGAGTATGCAGCAGTGGTGTGGTCCCCGCATCTAAAGAAGCATATTCACAAGTTAGAAAGAATCCAGAGAGCAGTCACTAGATTGGTTCCAAGTCTCAGAGAACTGCCATATGAAGGGAGGCTAGACAAATTAAATCTACCGAGTCTAAAAGAGAGGAGAGAGAGGGGAGACATGATAATGATGTACAAATGTACCCGGGGGCTGGAGAGGCTGGATAGGGAGGATATATTAATTATGGATACAGGAATAACTAGAGGCCACAGCTACAAAGTAAAAAGACCTACCTGCAAGAACGATATCAGGAAGTTTAGCTTCCCCTATAGATGTATTGACAAATGGAATGGGCTGGAGGAGGAGGTGGTAGGGGCAAGGAACATCCATATTTTCAAGAAAAAATTGGATAAAAAGTAGACTGAGAGACGGGACAACACGAGCTTAGCTCAACTCCTGTAAACTACAATTAGGTAAATACAATTAGGTAAATACACCGCCTCGCTCGTCTCAGTTGACTCCCAGACAGCGAGAGGGGAGGGCTGCCTGTCTCTCTCTCTCGCCTGAGATTATGACCGGGTGGCCAATATCTTCGTTTTTCACCACCCAAATGCTTTTCCCACTTATTTTAGCACTCTTGAAGGTTCATATATACATCATATATGTAAAATAAAAGCATACCGAAAACAAATAATGGTTTATATTGTAAATATAACGAATTCTGTCAGAATCCAGGGCTAGAAATGCACAAATAACTACCCTAGCAACTACGTCTATATCGCGCTTGTCAGGTTAAGTACCGGTATTTCAGAACATTCAAAGTATGTAAGCTAGATTATGTCAGATAAAGAGTATTGGTTTTATAATTTCCATGACCTAGATGTGTGTGAATTTGTATTTTGTTTTTGTGTGTTCATTGTTTTCTGTTCTGTTGTCCCTATTCTGGCTCTGTCTTATGTCGGCCAACCCCCCCCCCCCAAAAAAAAAGGAAAAGTGTGGATTGGGCCTGTGTATATATATAGATAGATCGTTTTAATATTTCCCTATTGTTTTTGTAGCACCGAACTGTGGCGATCTTCAAGGATAAGAAGGGAGCAGGTACGCCAGCCGGCTTTGCCCTGGGTAGTGTAGAGGGTCGAGTGGCCATACAGTACATTGTGGCTGCCTCTCCTCGTGACAACTTCACCTTCAAGTGTCATCGGTCGAACGGCACTTCCAATGGATTCCAGGATATATATGCTGTGAGTGTTAACTTGGTTTATGTTCTTATTATGTTATTTTTGCTCAAGTGGAAACCCAACAGTACCTATTAGTATCATAATATCAACGCTCCAGCAGGTTTCAGGATATTAACCCTTGTCTATCGGGTCCCGACTTAAGTCCGTTTAGAGAACCAAGGCCTAAAGAGCGGGTCCCGACTTAAGTCCAATGCGATGTTGAGCACATAATCGGCTCTGAGAGAGAGTCCGAGCGGTGGGAGGAGCGCAGGCGGGCTCTGACCGTTCGGCACGGCACCCGTACCGCAACTGGGCTCTCCTCCACACCCATCCACATCCACTGCCTCCCTAGACAGGGAAATATCTAAGGAAATTACCTTATTTTAGGGTTTTTGTACTCGCGTTGCAACATTGTTGCAAGCGAACCCGTTGTCGTACAACGATGATTCAGGTGTCATTGGAAAGCTCTATTATCGCCCTTTCATGGATACATAATTGTATTACGCTCTGGCTCTTGTTTATGCATGAAAAAGAGCATGGAATGAAGCTCGTTTAGGGTAAATATGCCCGCTTGGCAGGTAGTAGATGTTACAAACGGCATAAACGGCATAAACGACATAACACTCACATGCACACACCATGACCCAAAAAGAGCAACAGATCTCCTTCAACCCTATCTCAACACACTACATGGCTGGTGCACTACAAACAGACTTAATCTAGCCCCAGCCAAATCCACCGCAACCCTGCTCACAAGTTGGACAGGAGAACACGAATACATCCCTCAACTCACCATAAACAACACACCCCTAACACATACACACACACCCAAAATCCTAGGAGTAACATATGATACTCATATGACATTCAAACAGCACACCACAAACATTAAAAAGAAACTGACACCCAGACTTAACGCCCTCAGGTCACTTGCTCACACAAAATTTGGACACAACAAAGAAACTACCACCACAGTATATAAACAATACATAAGATCAGTGATGGAATACGCAAGCCCAGCCTGGGCTTCTAACCTAGCTGAAACACATCATAAGACCTTACAGACTATTCAAAACAAAGCCCTGAAGATCATTACAGGCTGCACAGCTACTGCACCCACAGATCACCTACATCAAGAAACCAAAATCCTCAAAGTCAAAGACCATCTGGACATGAGAGGCACTCAATTCCTGGCAGCAGCCTCCACGAACCAAGACCACCCACTAAACTACATGGCAACACACCCACAGACACCAAGAAATATCAAAACAACACCCAGCACACGGTATCACACACAATTATTGTCCTCTCTCCCTCCCTGCCCACCCCGAACCAACTTCCAGAAGCACATCCATACTCATATCTCTCACCGATCCATCCACTCACTCACAGACAACACGCAGCTGCATGCACGACCTCCCGAAATCCATCATTCCGAATCCTCCCTTCCTCGCGAGGACAGAGTCCACCTGGCCAGGCTGAGATGCGGACACCATCCAGCTCTCCTGAGCTATCAGAAGAGACTGGATGACTCCGTTGTCGATGCCTGCCCGGGATGTAACACAGCACCCCATACCATTAAACACATCATAGAAGACTGCATTTCACACAACCACTTACGCCAACAACACAATCTACACTCAATGAGAGCTCTGTGGGAAAGCCCGATCGTGGCCATGGCCTTCCTCAGGGACTCGGGGCTGTTCGGCCAGGCAGCTTAGGGAACAACAACAACAACAAACGGCCCTGCTCTTAGGGCGTTAAGGAACACCTTGTTGTTGTTGTTCCCCAAGCTGCCTGGCCGAACAGCCCCAAGGCCCCGAGCAATTCCAAGGCCATAACCGAGTGCCCCCACAGAACCCTCCCTGCCGACCACAATAAAGCCTGGGTGACCGAAGCCACTCCATGGCGGGGAGCTGAGGAGGGTGCGGAAACGCCCGGGAAACCAAAGCCCCACCCAGGGCCCTGTGCCCCTCAGCAATTATGAAGAGAAAGTTGAGGGGCAAGGGGAAAATGTGACGCTTTGGCTACCAATCTTGGTAGATTGGGAGGTCAATCCACGGAAGACGCCGTCACTTGAGATCTAGAAAATATATAAGTTAAAGGAACAGTCAGAGTAAGCTATGGGTATGGCAGAGATCGCTCAGTTCTCACTCTGATAGACCAGCCCATCACCACATGACTAGAACCCAATCCTCTCAGCATCAGCTAGGAAAGGCCCTAGAAAGCCGCCTTTGGTGGGGGGATAGCTCCCCTATTTCAACCCCTTTCGGGGTCGGGTACCTGCCCAGGAACACCTTGTTCTTAACATTAATCATCCATTACAAACCGCAATGTACTGGAATAAACTAATGAAAGCATATGGTCCTCCCGGGATTCAAACTCGGGACACCACACCCAGAACATAAGCACCTAAACCATTACACCACCAACACAGTTAAAGGTTGAGTACACGATCACGATTAATATCCCTTTTAGAATTTTGGATATCAATCTAATCATGTACTCAAACCCAACTGCATTATGGAGAGCCTAATGTTTTAGTGAGAGGAAAGAACAATGAATGGGGCCAAGATATTTAAGGACCGGCCTCGCTAGACATTAGTTCCTGAATCTATAGAAATTAAGGAACACAACCTTTTGTTTTATATAGATGCTTGTTGTGGTATTGTTATGTCTTTAACGTGTTTGCCCTGGGTAGTTGTCGGGTGGCCATACAGTACATTGTGGCCGCCTCACCCATGGACTTTCAACCCCTGTACGATTGCACCCCGGGAAATGTCCTAGAAGGATTACGACTTTTTATTACTTTAGTGGCATCTGGAGGGGGCGAGACTCACTCAAACAGCTTTATTGTAACTGTCCAAAGTCAAGGAATGTATTCCTTAACGCTGTTTTTGTGACTTTCACCCTAACCAGGTATCCACTATGCTTTGTTGATCATCAAATACACACAGAATAATGCAAAACTAATATATTCAATTCATTGCCTATAGGAATATGAAGAAAGCTACAGAGGAATGTTGGTGTCTTTTTACAGAATGAATACCATGCTACTTAAAGTTGTCCATATCCTTTTCTTTTAGAGAGATGAATAAGTTAAAAATTGGTACAGTACTATTGCTATTCCGCCACCAGGAGATCGTATGTCTGGGTGGATCCTTTGTTTTTTCACAGACTTCGTTTGTGGCATCAAGGAGGTTGTTTTGCTATTTGGCAGAATTGAGGCACTTTTACATGTGATACCTGCTCTAGCTATCCCCCAACCACAGTTGTTGGCTGTGGGCCTAGCCTTTGCCTACAGGGGCTTAACCTACAAGGCAGTAGCGGTAGGGTAAAAGGGTTTGTATAAGGTTTACTACCCTAAACAGATTACTGACCAAGGCAGAAGAGTCCCATCCACCCGGAAAGTGTGGATGCCAACAGTATCTTGATAGCGTAATGCATAAGTGCGCAGAATTTCGGTGTGAGTGTCCTAGGTTCGAGTCCTTGGAGTGCCACATGTATTTGTTGATTTAATTAATTGAGTTAGAAGTGAAGTTGGTTGGTGAAAAAGAAAAAGAAAAACAAATATATATAGTCAGGTCTCGAGATACACGGTTAATTCGTACCGTGTACGTACCGTTATATCAAACCCGTGTTTTAAAAATTAAAATGTAAAACTTGCAAACAAAGCAAACCAAAACTGGGACAAAGACAAGTCAAATTAACTTATCAAAATCGCTATGTGGAAACAACGTTTACTAAAATAAAATTTATGAAATAAAAGAACACAATCCACCACATAGGGCGTACATTACTACATGAGCAAGTTAATCTGGGTCCCAAGCAAACTAATCGCACGCATAACAACGCACTATCGTCACGTTCAAGGAATTAGTCAATTTGAAAAGTCCGGGACGTTCTGGTAAATTTTACTAAACTCTGCATGAATAAAGAAACTACATATCAAATGTCAAAATGTTAATTTAAAATCAAATTTGCAACATGACAAGACATTAACAATAGTACAAAATACAAATATTGATAAGATATCTACCTGTATATTACAAAAAAATTACAGCACTCACTAACGATAGTGCTATCGGGTAGGTACCTGTAAGCATAGCATGCCTCAAGTGACCCCTATCAATAGCTACCCTACAAATAACCTACATTTATTGTACAAATAAACTAAGGAAATCGCAAAAGCAAGCAATTGATACTATCGACAAAGAATAGATATAATATAAAGACAAATAATTGCAAAATATGAAGAAGCAACAACAGATTTAAACAAAGAGTCGAAAACCCCGACACAGACAGAGGGCTGGTACTACAAAACCAAACCGATAACCTCATCATCCTTAACGACATCCATCAACATACCCATATTCCTCACCAAGCCCTCTATAACCCATCATCTCCAGACATCACCTTTTGCTCCCCAGAACTCGCCCCCACAACATCCTGGAGGGTGGTCAGAACCTTAGGCTCTGACCACCTCCCGATCATTATCACCACCAAAACCAGACTCACCCCAGCTAGCCACAAACACACATACACCAATTATAAAAGAGCTAACTGGGAAGCATTCACAAATGAGACAGAACAACACTTCACAACTCTAAACAGTACACCCATCACTAACATCAACAATGCTGTACACATACTCAATAAAACTATCCAAAACGCTGACAAGAAACACATTCCAAGAGGTAACAGAAAAAGACACAACCCCAACTTCACACCAGAAATTCAAAACCTCATCAGACAACGCGACATACTGAAACACTCCCCAGCACCCACACACAAGACATCACACAACAAATTCAAGCACTCAACACCCAAACTAACAACAAAACAAGAACAACAAAAACTAAATTGGAATAACTTCCTACAAACACTTGATCACAAAACAAACCCCAAAAAACTCTACAAAACACTAAACAGCATCACACTTTCCAACAGCAACACAACACAATCACATGCTGCAATCACAACAACAGACTCTACTCCTTCATGTAAACAACAAGCAAACACTCTCATCAATCACTTCTCACATGTCCACCTAAAACCTCACAAAGACGACCGACGTGTCATCCGACGTAAGAGACAATTCCCCACAGACCCTGACTATACAACCTTCACCAATCACCAGACAAAGCATATCATCAACAATCTCAAGCACTCACCCGCCTATGGCCTAGACAACATAAGCAACATACACCTCAGACACCTGGGACCACAAGGCATACAAGCACTCACTAACATATCAAACTACAGCTATTCACACAACACAATACCAGACATTTGGAAGCATGGTATCATCATCACATTCCCCAAACCCAACAAAGACCCCACGCTACCCTCCTCGCACCGCCCCATCACACTCCTTTGCTCCCCCTCCAAAGTCATGGAATGCCTAGTATTACAACTAATTACACCTGACCTACCCCTAGCTCCAACACAACATGGCTTTAGTCCACTGCACTCCACAAACACTCTTCTCACAGACCTTACACAAAGAGCTTTCGACGGCATCAACTCAGCTAGACCACCACACAGATCACTATTAGCCACACTCGACATTAGTAAAGCCTTCGATGCCATCCCCCGCCACAACCTAACAAACAAAATCTACAACACAAACATGCACAACAACACAAAAAGGTGGCTGGCCAACTTCCTAGCAGGCAGATGTGCACACGTATCTTTTGCCGGTCAGTCATCTAAAATCAGAAACTTTCCAAACGGAGTCCCACAAGGATCCGTCCTATCGACCGCACTCTTCAATCTGTACATGCACGATATAACTACACCCAATACGCTCCAAATAAACTTAGCCTCCTATGCAGATGACATAGCACTCACATGCACACACCATGACCCAAAAAGAGCAACAGATCTCCTTCAACCCTATCTCAACACACTACATGGCTGGTGCACTACAAACAGACTTAATCTAGCCCCAGCCAAATCCACCGCAACCCTGCTCACAAGTTGGACAGGAGAACACGAATACATCCCTCAACTCACCATAAACAACACACCCCTAACACATACACACACACCCAAAATCCTAGGAGTAACATATGATACTCATATGACATTCAAACAGCACACCACAAACATTAAAAAGAAACTGACACCCAGACTTAACGCCCTCAGGTCACTTGCTCACACAAAATTTGGACACAACAAAGAAACTACCACCACAGTATATAAACAATACATAAGATCAGTGATGGAATACGCAAGCCCAGCCTGGGCTTCTAACCTAGCTGAAACACATCATAAGACTTTATAGACTATTCAAAACAAAGCCCTGAAGATCATTACAGGCTGCACAGCTACTGCACCCACAGATCACCTACATCAAGAAACCAAAATCCTCAAAGTCAAAGACCATCTGGACATGAGAGGCACTCAATTCCTGGCAGCAGCCTCCACGAACCAAGACCACCCACTAAACTACATGGCAACACACCCACAGACACCAAGAAATATCAAAACAACACTTTTTTTTTTTTGCAGCACACGGTATCACACACAATTATTGTCCTCTCTCCCTCCCTGCCCACCCCGAACCAACTTCCAGAAGCACATCCATACTCATATCTCTCACCGATCCATCCACTCACTCACAGACAACACGCAGCTGCATGAACGACCTCCCGAAATCCATCCTTCCGAATCCTCCTTTCCTCGCGAGGACAGAGTCCACCTGGCCAGGCTGAGATGCGGACACCATCCAGCTCTCCTGAGCTATCAGAAGAGACTGGATGACTCCGTTGTCGACTCCTGCCCGGGATGTAACACAGCACCCCATACCATTAAACACATCATAGGAGACTGCATTTCACACAACCACTTACGCCAACAACACAATCTACACTCAATGAGAGCTCTGTGGGAAAGCCCGATCGTGGCCATGGCCTTCCTCAGGGACTCGGGGCTGTTCGGCCAGGCAGCTTAGGGAACAACAACAACAACAACAACAAAGAGTACTCTTTTAACAAGAACAATTAATTTAAAAAAAATCATCAATAATAATAATAGAAAAAGAAAAACAATAAATACAAACAGACAAAAAGTAAGCAGAGGTTATACAAGAAACTTCAAGTTAAAAATGCTTGATTAAAATTATTAATGTCAAATTTTAGAATATAGTCACAGTAATTGACACATTTTTTTCTTAAAAAGATTAAATTTATGTAACAATTTACTTGCCTCATAACCTCTGTCTACTAAGAGTCTGTATAGTAACCCAGCTCTAGCCCAAAAGTCATCTACTTTAGTGCAAATTTTACAAAATCTTATTAACTGAGAATAAAAACAATTATAAGTTATTTTACTATCGATATTACTACTAGGGAAAGGAAAGTTTATTACGTTAAAATTAAAATCATCAACTTTGTGATATACTTTAAAACCCTCCAGCCCCGGCTATGTATTATATATATACAGTATTCCTCGAAACCCGGGTGTTTTGGCCGAAAAACGTCTAGGCTAGGCTACCGTATATTTGTTAATCAGACTGCTTCCCGCATTCCCGCGCATCCCGAAGCGTAGCTGTGTTATTTACCTGTAGAATGGCATTAAGTAGAGCTCTCTAAGTCAACTGGTTGAGTTGTGATGATGATTTCATTGGAGATAACTTTATGGCCAAAACAGCCACTTTACACTACTTTTCGATACTTAACAACAACATACAGGCACACACGAACAAGCGACGCTCTCCTTCTTGTGGCCGGAGATGCGGGGCGTCGGTCCAGCCGGCTGTTGTTTACATGCGTCGGACCGACGCCTCGCACACGAAGCTCACAGGCTTTCAACCACTGGGCGTTCAAGAGCCCTTCCGGGTACCTGTTATATGCTTTTTTATGGGCGTTCAAGAGCCCTTCCGTGGTGAGAGGGTTAAGTATGCACTGTTCATTAAGAATCTCTATATTTATATCAAGAACATTTTCAACTCCGTAATTTACGTTACAATGTGTGAGGGGAATAGAATTAGGATAAATAAGTTTCGCAACTTGATTAAAATTTAACAAATTGCAAACGAGAATATCATCAATATATCTACTATTATTACTTAATAATTTAGCAAGTGCTAATTTTTCTGGGATTTTATTTTTCTTGCTACTGTCAACTAAGTCTTTTATATATTTAAATTCTAAAGCAAGCAAGAATAAATCTGCAATTAAAGGGCTAGCATTTCCACCCATAGGAGTTCCTAATATTGTTTGAAAATGTAGGGCCCGAATCTAACATAAGTATTGAAAAGGAGGAATTTAAGGGCATCTGTTTAGTTCTATAAAAATATACTGAACTAGTGGGAGTAGAGCTAAGTGATGCATTATTAAAATATGTATAAACATTTATGAAATAATTACTATTCCTAACGAATTTGTCAAAGTGCAAATCTATAATAAAACAAATTTCTGAATACAGTATACTAAATCTAAAGGCAAATTGGTATACAAAGTTCAAAAGTCGAAGCTATGTACCGAAGTAACTTTCGGCATGGTATTTATTTTATCAATAACTTCTAACGAATTGTCAACACTCCAATTATAGTTAATGACAGTTCTTCTCATGATGGTATTACAATATCTTTTATGAGTACTGTACTTTTAATGTATTTTAACCCTCCAGCCCTATAGCTCCCTATAGCTCCAGCTATAGCTCGCGACTGTGCTGCGGTACCGGGTGTTTTGACGATCTTTGGGCTATGTTAACTACTCTGTAAGTCAATGAATATGGCATGTAATGTTGTGAATAAAAAAATAATAATGTTCCACAAACCTTCCTCTGTCGAATGGCGTTGAGTAGAGGTCTCTAGCCCCTCTGGTTGCATAATGATGAGCGCGGGAAGACGAGTGCTTTTCTGCGGAAAATTCTTCCCGCGTTCGGACGCGTCGCCCCGGCCATGGCTACGACGCACCTAGCCGCTTGTCGCGCCAAAGTATTTATCTCCCTTAGACGATTATAGTGTTTGATATTGAGAATGTGATGTTTATTTGCTATTTTTATAGTTATTTTGAGGCCAATTATATAAAGTATGTTTATTAGGGTATCACTGTCACTGATATTGCTAATTTTCACTCGATACCGTACATTTTATTAGTAATTGAGGTAGGTTATTGTTGTATTAGGCACTGATTATTCGTTATCACAGGTGTTTATTGTACTTTGGCCATCAAATATTAGGTCTTGTGTCACTTTCACTTTGACAAATATGCTTTAGAGAGTGTCACTGTCACTGATAATGCTCATTTTCACTTGATACCGTACATTTTATTAGTAATTGAGGTAGGTTATTGTTGTATTAGGCACTGATTATTCGTTATCACAGGTGTTTATTATACTTTGGCCATCAAATATTAGGTCTTGTGTCACTTTCACTTAGTTATATGATTTGTAAACGTTTTATATACAATTTATTGTGTCTTTTTTCACTGATTTATATATTTCTATAGGTTCTAATCATATGAATGTCACTTGGTATATACATATGTGTCACTTTCACATATTATGGTGTAATTGTATTTGTATCAATTTTCTCATAATACATGACTTTTGTATTACAATAAATTGGTTTTCTTCCACTTTTTGCCTATATATAATTATAGTGTAAATATTGTCAATTTATTTGGCAATTTCAGTATGATTATTAGAACTCCAGCTTGGAGTGGTAATCAAAGAAGCACTCTAAAGCACAGAGTGCCACCTTGCACTCCACACACTCCATGGTTGACTTTTTACCTGACCTCGGCCTCACCCTGCTGTTGTAGCAGACATGGCACCGCTTCTGCTGCGTTCTTCCTGATTCATTCTGAGGCAGGGAACCAAGCCTGTGCCTAATCAAGTATTGAGCACACTGCAAGCGGTCAATAACGGCGGGCCCAGGATATGCCACTGCCCTCTGTGGCGTAGCATACTTCTCCAGGAGCTCCGTCAACACCTGCTTTTGGAACCTCCGCAGGCCATTGAACTTCATGGGTGTGTTCACATTCCGAAGCTTGTATATATTGTAGGCATTCAGAACTGACATGTCCACCATATGCAGAAAGAACTTTTTGTACCATCTGCACGAGGTACGCAGGCAGTCAATGAAGCCTATCTGCATGTCGGACTTGTCCACCAGCCTCATGTTGATGTTGTAGTCCAGGACAGCATCGGGCTTGGTCACCCTGGCCTGGGTGCGGCGATCCACCTTGCCAGTCTCCACCATTTCCCCCTTGTGGATGGTGGTCAGGAGGTTGACCTTCCGCTGGTCGTGCCAGTGGATAGCCAGAATGGGCCCTGACTTCTTCTTGAACACATCACCTTTTTTGGTCTTTGGAGGGAAAGGTGGCATGCCCTTCCTTTTCCCTCGTACTGTGCCTACAGTCCCCGTCTTGCGCTCATGCAGGTACTGTGAGAGAGTGGGGGACGTGTAATAATTGTCCGTGTAGAGGACGTGATTCTTATGAAAGTAGCGGTCCATCATGGCTTGCACCACTGCTCCGCCAAAGCCAATGAGGGGGTCCACAAGCAAGTCCCCTTCCTTCCCGCTGTAGACCAGGAAGTCCAGGACATAGCCAGTTTGGCAGTCGCACAGCACAAAGAATTTTATGCCAAAGCGATGTCTTTTTGAGGGGATGTACTGCCGGAAGCTGAGTGTTCCCCGGAACAGCACAAGAGACTCGTCAATGACGACCTTGCGGAAGGGCTTGAAGTAGGAGGTGAAGCGTTCTCGCATCATCTTGTACAACGTCCTAATCTTCCACAGCTTGTCACCGAGGTGGACGTCGGTGTTGGTGACAAGATGGAGCGCTGCGAGGATATCAAGGTACCGGTCGCGAGACATATATTTCCCGAAGGCAGGGGTGGATATCAGATCATTGGTGATCCAATAGTCAGGCAACCTATGCTTCTTGACATGAGGCATTAGCATGGTGAGTGCCAGGAACACCATGAACTCCTTATGAGTCACTGGGGTCCTCTGCCTCATGTGGCCCTTGGTCACCTTGCCCAAAAAGTGGACCTGGAATTGGTGCTGCTTATTTGTCTCTTTGACAACATAGCCTACCACCTCCTCATCAAAGAAGGCCTCAAATAGTTCGTGTGGTGGAGCATTGGGGCCTGCAGGAAAATTGGGGGTAATGCCTGAACCCTCCAGTACCTCATCAAAAGCTGGCACATCAGGGTTGTATCCATCCCCATCAACTACGCCTTGCCACTGAAAAACGTAGAATGGGTCTTGTCTACGCTGACGAGGAGCTCCAGCTGGTGGCCCAGCACGCCCACGGCCAACTCGGGAGGCGCGCGCCCTAGGGCGGCGAGGGCGGCGGCCAGGGCGGCGGCCAGCACGACGGGCAGCACGACGCCGGGCCAAGCGGATGGGTCGAGGGTCGTCAGAGTGGTCATCTTGCCCTGACGGTGGACCTATGTAATCATGGCCAGAGTCTTCAGAGAGGTGCCCTTCATTATCAGTGGCCCCCACATAATCTGGCGGGGAACCAGTGATGCGTGGGCGGCGTGCGGGTGGGGAAGGAGTGGCAGGTGAGGCTGTGTCCCCCCGAGGTCCTGGGCTCCTTGGCCTGCGACGAGTGACAGAAAGCAATGCTTCACTGTCACTAGGCCCAGGTATTGGTGATGCGAGCTCAAAGACTTCTTCAGGAAGACATGTTGAAGGCGGGAGAGGTGGGGAGGACCGTGGGGAAAGTTGCGGGGGCGTATGGCTGGGGCCGGCAGGGGTGGACGCCGCGGGAGTCTCGAACAAAACTCTCTTACTTTTCTTAATTTTTTTGGTATATTTCCTGCCTTTCCCCTTTTCGGCAGCAGTATGTCTCCTGTCGGGGGACCTAGGAGGCAAATAGGCCGAAAGTGGGGGGTCCTCAACCCTTGGCAGTGGTGGGGGTGGTGGGGAAGAATGCGGGGCATCCGGGGCATCTTGGGTGGCGTGGGTAGATAAGGGAGACAATGGCGGGCGAGAAGGGTCACCACGCTCACCCTCACTCACAGCCTCATCCTCACCAATTATTTTGGCTTGTTCCCTAGCTGCCACGGCCGCCTTCTCAAGTATTTTCTGCTTATATAAGTGTAGCTTGAAAGGCGATTTACCTGGGGAAGGGCTTGGCGTCGTGTCACTTATGCAAAATTTGGTGAGTGACCTTGAACTCTCCCACTCACTCACTCTGTCAAGTTCACTGTCTTTAGGTAAACCAGCTTCCTCAACAACTGGTACATCACCTTCATCACTCTCATCACTGTCATGTTCTCTCGCAAATCCCAGGAATTGCTCTTCTTTCTCACTCTCATGGCCATAATCACTCGACTTATAATTACTGGAGTCGTCACTGACTATATTATCAACAATATACTTGGCATCAGCACGCTCATATAGTCTCAATGTCGTCTCAATACCTCCGGGAGATAACACATTTAGGCGATGGCGTCGGGGTAAGGCGCGACGAACTAGCAAGGGCGTCGTAGGAAGCACGGTATCGGACACAGCGGAATCACTATTTGGCGTAGTGTCCATGATGGCGTCGGGGTAGATACTGTTGTTGTGGCGTAGTTTACGCCTGGTGGCGCCACCTACCCTCCCACGATACCAAAAATTTACGCGCGGCATTCGAAAGCACTCACGCAAGCAATGGGCGTTCAAGAGCCCTTCCGGGTTGCGCGGGCCGAGTTTGTTATGGGCGTTCAAGAGCCCTTCCGGGGTGGAGGGGTTAAGCAATTTATGACTTGTTCTGACAGAGTTTTAGTGGTAGCAAATTTTGCTCTGGCAATAAAGCGATATTTATAAGGTCTTTTATGAAATTTAGGTAACATGTATAATTTTGCAATGCACTTGTTCTTATCAGAAAGTTTAATATCAAATGTTACATTTTTCTTGGTATGTTCATCGATTAAGTTATCAATATTCAAATTATTTTGAACTTCATAAACAGAATTACCACAAATATTTGTATGTAATATGTTACCTTTAATGCCTAATTCTTCGCATCGCACAATTTTTAACAATTTATCTTTTAATCTATTGACAGAAAAAACAATATCTTTTAAAATGTTGTCCCATGTTACTTTATTATTCCCTATTCTATATGTAAACCCTTTACGACATAGCTCCGCTAATTTGTCGTTTGCAAAATGTTTAACTAGTTCTACATCACCTGCTAATATATGACATATCGGACTATAAATGAACTTTGCTAATGCTTTACGTCTGTTAGCTGGCATATCAATGACTCTTTCATATACGCATTTATTATTATTGAAAATATCATTATCTGAAAGATAATAATAGACCCAACAGGTCGTTCATATGAATGCACTATTAACAGGCTTTATGGGAATTGTTCCAGTCACTTTCCCAAAGTTACACTTGTGGCCGTTTTTGCCTGCCTTCAGCCGATTTATATTACATTGTACCACCAACATCATATATGTCATAACATAGAATACATTAAGCATCGATAAGAACTGTTTTGGACCTGTTACTGACCTATTTGTGTGGATATATATGTTGACGTTGGGTAATATCACCGCCGCTGTACAGTACTCCCTCCCCGCCCCGCCCCGCCCCGCCCCCCCCCCCCAACCCCGACCCTGTTACTCTGATTAAGTTAATAATATAAGCATTGTGCTACAGCTTGCACATCGGCCCCTCCAGGCCCCCCAGCATGTTCATCGTCCTCATCGCAACCAGATAACATACATACATAACATTTTAAGACTGAGTGCTCCCCTCCTGAGAGAGGGGAGACATGATAATGATGTACAAATGCACCCGGGGGCTGGGGAGAGGCTGGATAGGGAGGATATGTTAATTATAGATACAGGAATAACTAGAGGCCACAGCTACAAAGTAAAAAGACCTACCTGCAAGAGCGATATCAGGAAGTTTAGCTTCCCCTACAGATGTATTGACAAATGGAATGGGCTGGAGGAGGAGGTGGTAGGGGCAAGGAACATCCATATTTTCAAGAAAAAAATGGATAAAAAGTAGACTGAGAGACGGGACAACACGAGCTTAGCTCAACTCCTGTAAACTACAATTAGGTAAATACAATTAGGTAAATACTAGCCGTGCATGTGCCGTCTTCCGGGGCGGTGACGTGTTGAGGTCGGGCATCAGGGCCACACGTGGCCACTCGGGCCCACTCGGGACACAAGGTCATCCGTTTGATGCCGTCCAACAGTTTTTGGTGGTCGGGGAAGGACGGGAGCTCAGGACGGGTATGTGTGATCCGAGCTTAAGGAAAGCTATGGGACCGGATGAAGTGTCTGCCTGGGTTTTAAAGGAGTGTGCAGACTCAGAGATGGAACGAATATCAATTTTCACTATTTGCGAATACGAATACAAATTTTTGTTGGTAAAATTCGCGAATACGAATAGCGAATAGCAAATTTTTCAATCTTTCTTGAAGGATGAAATTGTCATCCTTCAAGAACTGGTAATTCTTTTTATATCACCAACAAACGTTAATCAAATTACAGTACTATGAAATTAATTACCGGAAGCCAATGACGATGTGAATGTGTAAAGCTGCGTTACCACCACTGGTTAGCCATTGGGCTTTTGGCAGAAAATGCCAAAAATTATCAGTGATATCCGAGACATGTTTACATACAGTATTCTCATCGTCCAGCATATTACTGTTTCATAGTCATCAGCCAACTTAAAATAGCCCTGTATAATATTTAATTATCACTAGAACAATACACTATATCATGTAGGAAGTCTTCTGGAGAAATAGGGCAAATGTATTAAACAATGCATGATAAACTAAAGCACAAATGTATGCTAGAATAGCACTGACAAATCGCTAGATAGTCACCAGACACTAAAAGCTTGTATGTCAGTAGAAAACATGTGTTAAAGTATCTAAAATAATCTTTAACAATCAAAAAATCTCTACAATTCCTTAAAATAGGGAACATGACTTGAATATCGCTAGAATTCATCACATCTTGATGTCGCTAGATGGAAGTGATGGAAGTGATTCGCTGGATCTAGTGGTAGCCGGTACATTGGCAACATTGTACCAAGACCATTTATTCCGTTATAATGAACAAGGTCAGATTTCGGAACTACAGTATTACAATTATTTCAAAGTTCAGAGTTCATCAGATTGGTTTGGAAGTCGATGTACACAATTTCAGTTCCATTAGTTTAAAAAAATATTCACATATTATGGTACTTAGGTTTAATAAAGAAGCATTCCTTTCACCGACAGAGTACAAGCGAACGCAAGCTGTTTTTTTTTTTAAAGAACGTCAACAAACGCTTCGTATATTTGGGTTTGGTGAACCTTTTGGGGTTCCTAGTTATATATTAGAACATATTTATATTTTGCACACTCTTGACTCCAGCCTCTCCAGCCCCGGCTATGTATTATATATATATTTCCCGAAACCCGGGGGTTTTGGCCGAAAAACGTCTACGCCTAGGCTACCGCATCTTTGTTATTTGGCTTACTTCCGCATTCCCGCGCATCCCCAAGCGTAGATGTGTGTCGTACCTGTAGAATGGCGTTAAGTAGAGCTCTCTAAGTCAACTGGTTCAGTTGTGATGATGATTTCATTGGAGATAACTTTATGGCAAAAACAGCCACTTTACACTACTTTTCGATACTTAACAATAACATACAGGCACACACGAACAAGCGACGCACTCCTTCTTGTGGCCGGAGATGCGGGGCGTCGGTCCAGCCGGCTGTTGTTTACATGCGTCGGACGTACGCCTCGCACACCAAGCTTACAGGCTTTGAGCTCATGGGTGTTTATGAGCCCTTCCGGGTAGCTCGGGTGTGTTTTTTATGGGTGTTTAAGAGCCCTTCCGGGTCTCAAGGGTTAAAATGTAATATTTTACATTTTTGTATATTATCTTCTATTGGTTTCGTGAAAATATTCGCATGTTTGCAAATATCTATGGATGGAAATGCGAATACGAATACGAATATTGAAAAACATAGCGAAGTCTAAGGCCAGTAAGGTCATAGAATGGTTCTTTAATGGCTGAGAGGTGATTGCAAAGTGTGTTAACTGATAGGTGTTTGTCTTTGAAAAGGTAATTTAAGTACTTTAAAATTAAACTTATTGAGGCACTTTGTTGGTTGGATTCTACAATCCACGTTGTAAATTGTTTCCAATGTGACTCATACTGTCTAATTGTGGAAGGTGTAAATTGTTTGGTTAATTTGTCGTGAACCGCTTGGTCATAAGAATTTAGCCATTTGGTTTTGAAAATATTTTGTAACTATAACAAGTTGTAAGAAAAACTCCTTTCAACTTGTTGAGGGGTAAGTCGGAAGCCAGTGGGATCAAAGAACGATTCTTTAATGGCTGAGAATTGATTGTATAGTGTGTAAGTTGACAGTTGTTTGTCTTCAAAAGAGTAATTGAAGTACTTTAAAAATAAACTGACTGAAGCTATGTGTTGGACAGACTCTACAATCTACGTGGTAAATTGTTTCCGATGTAATTCCTACTGTCTAATAGTGGAAGGCGTAAACTGTTTGGTTAATTTGTCGTGAACAGCTTAATCATAAGAGCTCCGCCATTTGACTTTGAAAATATCCATAAAGCTAAATGTAGACCAGTCTGTAGGTTGCTAATCTGCTCTAAGTGGAAACAAGACATTGGAAATGGTATTGGAATGGGACATTCGAGAGACAGATGAATTGACTGGTGTTGTTGTTGTTGTTGTTGTTGTTCCCCAAGCTTAATATCACCACATGACTAGAACCCAATCCTCTCAGCATCAGGGATAGCTCCCTTCAAATTTTCGGGGTTGGGCACCCGCCCTTGACTGGTGTTATAAGGTACCCTTGACCCTGAATTAAGTGGATATGTTGCAAAACTTTGGATATTCGTGTGTGTCCGGAGGAGGAAAGAGGTATATCGATAACCACTTGTTCCAAACCTCTGAGGACGCATCTGTTCCGCTCGCTTGGATCTCGTGCCAGAAGGTCAGAAGCAGGAGGAATTTGTCGATTGGTGTGAATTAACGAGATTTACCTGTGGATGGAACGGCCTTATCAAGTTGTGGAATACCGTCTGAGTGATTGTCTATTCGACTAGGATACCCTTCTCTCGAGATAAGGTGTCCGCCTACAGATTCGCCTTGCTTGGTAGGTAAACTGCTTGAATTGTGATATGGTAATGAAGAGTAAGGAAAAATATTAACTCCGACAATCTCAGGGGCGTGTGAGATTTCGTTGGGCCCTGTCTGTTGATACAAGACACGGCTGATGTGTTGTCCATGTGAAAGGCTATTACTGTTGTTACGACCGGCACTACGAAATAAACAAGGGCACTTAATAATGGACTAGAAGATAGGCTATATCTGCAACAACGGTACGCTAATTCCAAACCCTCAAACTATTACGCCGGTGAACAAAACACTTAAACCCTCCAGAGTTAATCTACTGGATAACGGGGTATCAATTAACTGGGTTTAGTGCACTTCTACAAAGGCTTTCCGGTGACGGCAAAGCCTACTCACAACAGGAGTACTTTACGTTAATAAAATGCTGTCAAGTAATAACAATTCTTAAATAAACTATAACAAGATTTAATAAAGGAGAATATGCTTACGTTAACTTTAGTGTGAGTCTGTACTCAACACTAAACTCTTCAATGCTCTATGAAAACACTGGAAGTCTAGTCCTACAGCAATCAGATAAAGAATCTTCTGAAAACGTCTGATGCTCTAAGATGCTCGTCAATATAGAACAGAAATAATGCAGGGGCAGGACACCAAAGCGTGTATCTTAAATACACCAACAAGTAGGATACATATATATATAAAACAAGGTAGTGCAACAACTCTGTGAAGGCGGGTGCCCGACCCCGAAAGGGGTTGAAATAGGGGAGCTATCCCCCCGCCAAAGGCGGCTTTCTAGGGCCTTTCCTAGCTGATGCTGAGAGGATTGGGTTCTAGTCATGTGGTGATGGGCTGGTCTATCAGAGTGAGAACTGAGCGATCTCTGCCATACCCATACCCAAACTTATATATTTTCTAGATCTCAAGTGACGGCGTCTTTTCCGTGGATTGACCTCCCAATCTACCAAGATTGGAAGCCAAAGCGTCACATTTTTCCCTTGCCCCTCAACTTTCTCTTCATAATTGCTGAGGGGCACAGGGCCCTGGGTGGGGCTTTGGTTTCCCGGGCGTTTCCGCACCCTCCTCAGCTCCCCGCCATGGAGTGGCTTCGGTCACCCAGGCTTTATTGTGGTCGGCAGGGGGGGTTCTGTGGGGGCACTCGGTTATGGCCTTGGAATTGCTCGGGGCCTTGGGGCTGTTCGGCCAGGCAGCTTGGGGAACAACAACAACAACAACAACTCTGTGACAGCACTAATAATAGCCACTCAAAACAGTACTTCCTTAGCCAACGTAACAGCCAAACTGGGTTGTGCACTATGCATCAACCTAGGCTAAAATAAGGCATGAATAATTCCTAAAGCATACACAATTAAAGTTAATAAACACAATACTGTCTTTCTCACTAATAAAGTCTAGCAGTGGCATAAAAGGTACAAGGAAACTAGGCAGAGCGCAAGCATGCTCGTAGCCTACTGTCTCCCCTTCA
Organism: Paralithodes platypus; assembly: GCA_032716605.1. Classification (NCBI taxonomy): domain Eukaryota; kingdom Metazoa; phylum Arthropoda; class Malacostraca; order Decapoda; family Lithodidae; genus Paralithodes; species Paralithodes platypus. The sequence continues at coordinate 5,686,616 of CM064505.1, read as the reverse complement.
ACAGATTTCCCTTATGTTACGTTAAGTGACTAGGAGGCTCTCTTGGTAAGTCCAGATCTCAAGTATCTGGTCTTACCCTGGCGCTCCACAAAGGTCAACAAAATGAGGTAGCAAGCATACAAATAAGAGTAGGCAAAAGCCCTTCACTTGTATACTGCTACACTCGCAAAGGAAATATATGCACAAGGGTTACAGGCTACCAAGCTTCGTCGAAGTCGTACAGGCTCTGACTTGCCACATACATAACTCAGACAACGACCAAAGATACCCTCCACTGTCTAGCATTAAATAGTAGGAAAGAACAGCTCAATAATTAGAAGCACCCCAATACTATGCTACCATGTGACTATGACTCTAATAATCCCTAAAGCTAGTGCAAAACATATATGTGAGAACTGGTGCTGGTAATACGACTGGCCGACTATGGAAGTCGTATGCAGAACCAGAAGGGATAAGTAATTGAATAAAGATAAGAAGTATTGGAAAAGAAGAAGTTCAGAGAGAGAAACAGTAGTACAGGGGGTTAGATTGGGGACAGATTGCAAGGGACATGTAGGACCAAGCACACTATGCCAAGCTCTGAAGGAGACACGCGGGTAGGAGCCCCCCAGCACTAACAAAGACAGCGGCACCCAATCACAGACGACTATGTCATGAAGAGCAGGCGTCATATGACGCGCCAGGGCCGCCGAGCGAGCGTGGGAAACTCCGCCCGAGCGAGGAAGGCACACGTACGTACTCACGCACATAATACCACCTCGCTGCTCGCTCTCTTTCTCCTTACAACTTCACACAACATATCTTATACTCTATCAATGATATAAAATACTTCCAAGTGTCACAGACAAGAATAAAGACCACCACTGATCTGTCTGTGACAACATGAACACTATGAAAGAAAGAACATCGTTCTACGATTATTATAGCCCATTTCACTGCCCTGGCGAGCGCTAGCGAGTTACGAGTACATTCTGGCAAGCTGGCCAGCGTAACACCCCGCCCAAGATGTGGGACGTTTCAGCCTCAGGTGAACTCCACATCTGACCAGACAGAATGCGCACCAACCCCGCATCACCCAGCTACTCTCCCAAGTTGTGAAAACAAGGCACGATCACAAACATAAAACACTTCATTATGAGAAAAAAAATCTACACAACACTTCCCCAAAATAATAGTATAGCTTATCAATATTACGCTCAACGAGCAAGCTTCACAAAGCCTAGCCTACTAAGACAAAAACAGAGGAGGTCTTAGATTCTTGCTGTAACATACTGCACTTATATACTATCAAAAAAAGAAAGAGTTTTTATGTGAGGTTTTTATATTTTTAATAGTGTTTTTGGCGGCTTTGCACTACAGGGGCAAGCCTAATTTTTCTCGACTCTCAAACACACACTGACTGAACGGCGAGGGTTCTCCTTAAACATACCCTCCCGTGACAAACAATCAGCCAGAACATTATCAGTGCCCTTAACATGCCACACATCCAACTTGTGTTCCGGCAGCAAAACAACACTGACACTGATAAACTGCCCAGTCCATCACAAGACTGGCACTTCTCTTCGCTCTCTCCGGCAACGGGGCCTGCCAATAACCTTTCACTATTTCCACCTTAGTGATAAACGAGGCAGCCCCGATGCGGTTTATGGGGTCATCAACTCTGGGTAATGGATAGGCGTTTGTCAGGGATAATGCACCCACACTCTTGCAATCAACACAAACATGGATCTTGCCACTCAACTCAGGTTGCAAAGTCACTGGCAACGACCACTCACGATATCCTTTATCCCTCAGACCCTTTTCCAACATGAAGTCTAGCTCTGCTTTCACGACAGGCTGTCGAGCAGGATTTATATGGTAGGGAGCCAATTTGAGCCTTGCACTGTCTCCAGCCTCCATGTCGGGTTCTACCCCGTACATCAGGCCTGGAGAATCAACAAACATGCGGACGTACTGCCACAGCCTAGTAAACAACTTCTCTTGACGCTTAGAAACAAGAGGTTGCAACTTATCTCGAAGAACAACATGCTCAGTGTCCTCCCACAACCCAGCCGAGACTGTAGTTTCTACACTATAGTCTCCCTCCTTCTCCACCTTTGTCCCTAGAACAGCCAGGTCATGAGAGGGACAATCTGTACCACCTGTGCAGTCACTCCCATAGTTCATAATTGCTAAGGCTTCCCCGCCGATACCGTACATGCGCACCCCCGCATTCCTTGCGACTACACCTGCCGGCGCAGCATCACCGCCTTCAGCGCCACGGCCAGATACAGTCGGTCTATGGTAGGGCTGTTGCATTTGACTAGAGCAGCATTGGAAGGCTATGCGACGACCGGGCGCATCCACTCCACAGCCAACCTCACCAATCTGCTCAATGTCCTGATTCTGACCACCACCCTTAGCAGCCATGGGTCGACCCTGACCTGACAACCATGCCAAAGTCTCGTCGCCCACCTTGAACCACTGAAACAACGAGGCCAACGGTTTACTAACACTCAAGTGACCTGCCAGCGGAACATCGTGCACCGCATGAGTTGTGAGGCCTGGGTGCTCGGCACAAACAGTGGGGTATGAACCGAGCAGGTGCTGGATCGCTGCACACTGCTGCTCAGGCAGGTGCTCAAGCGCTTCCACAGCCACCTGACTCGTGTTCCCCGCCCACTGCTCCGCCGAGACATGACAATCCCAACTTTCTACCACCTGTGCCTCACTGCCCCCCTCTCCTTCTCCACCTTGGCCGCTGCAGACCAACACAGGGACAGTAGGCTGCTCAGGTGGGCGCCTCACAAACTCCTTTAACAGGTTCACATGACATGCTTCCCCGTCCTCATCGAGTTCAATAGCCCCGTTCCCACAACTCTCAAGACTAAGATCTTCTAGTTGTCCCTGGGAACTACTCTGTCGCGGAGTGCCATCACGCCCTACCATGTCACTAGGGGGGACAGGTTCTGGGGCCACTCCGGAGCTCAACATTGGTTCAAGTACCGAGTCACCAAGGAGTGTCGCTGGGTCCAAACTCTCAACCCGACCACCAGCCTCGACTTTCTCCTTCCGACCCTTCCTCCGCTGGTCTAAAACTTGGGTACTAGGCTGTGACACCTGAGCGGACTGAGATCTCTCGAGCCCCCTCTTGCCCCGCCCTACTCGTGTCGGCCGCCCTCTCGGCAACGACTAAGGGTGGAACCTCGGAAGTGAGCACCGCAAAGTCGTTACCGAGAAGGAGGTCGACCCCCTCAACTGGCAATTTCTCCACAACACCCACATCCAACTCCCGTGTCACACCGTCCACCTCAACCTCCACTCTGACCAGCGGGTAAGACCGCGTAGCATTGATGCCTTGAACCACCACAACCCGAGCCGCGTTAATAGGCTTGCCAGTGAAGTTCTTAACAAGTGTCTGGGAAGCGCCCGTATCACGCAGCAACTCAAGCCTATGCTCCACACCAGCCCACCTCACAGTGCCGTGCCCCCTATGACCACAAAAAGCATCTCGGACGGGTGACGAGCCCTCCTGCTGCTTCTGCACCGACTGTGACTTCGCAACCGACATATTACCCCGGGCAAACGCGGAAGACCTCAAAGACACACCGATGTTGCTCACTAGTGACACCACTGCTGTAGGTGGTGTGCTCGGACATGAGTGCGCAATATGTCCCTTCTCATGACACTTGAAACACTCCACTTCACTCTTGGACTTCCTCTGAGGTTAGGAAGGGCCCTGGCCTTTCTTTAACGGGAAGGGTTTCGACTTGGGATCAAAATTGGCACCAGTACTCTTAAATGGGTAATTTGTTGTGTCATTAATTCGGGGGGGTGGAGTGGTACGCCCCTGGTTACCTGCCTCAGCTCTCTGTGCAGACCCGCACCCACGAATCAATGACACACTAAGGTCAGCCAGCTCAGCTGCCTTCTGCAGAGTTTTTGGTTGCTTTTCTTTCAGGTTAAGAGTCAAGTCACTGCCAGTACATTTAAAAAATTGCTCTAACAACACTAATTGCTTTACTGCATCAAAAGTAGTTGCCTTCTCCGACCTCAACCAATTTTCAAATGCATCTGACAGCTCTAGCGTGTTCCTGGAAAGTACAGTAGGGTCCCGCATAAAACGAGAAATTGGTCGATAAACGAGGCCGTTTTATGCGATTTCGTTCTATGTGACCACAGCATTTTGGTGGCCCAATATCGTCAATGTTCACTGTAAGCGTAAATTTCCGTACAAAACGTACGATATATATTTCGTACGTTTTGTACGATATTTCGGCGCTCTATATGAAAACTCCTCGGATTTGCCCCACTTTGGCGGCGGACTCGTTTTATGTGATCGCATTCGTTCTTATCGAAAATTAAATATTTAAATATTAATATTTTAGGTCGCTCGTTTGAATCGAGACTCGTTTTATCTGAACACGTTTTATGCGGGACCCTACTGTACTCTCCTTTCTTTCAGGAACAGCCCTAAACTTCAGCCTTTGGGTCTCTGGCTGTAGCTCATACGCCCTCAGGACAGCCTCTTTCAACGCCTCATAATTCACGCAGGAATCTAGGGGCAAAGCATCGTACGCCTTGAGTGCTTTCCCCGTCAATCGTGACGAAACAAGGGCTGCCCACTTCTCCTCGGGCCATTGGTGCTCCCGGCACTTTTTCTCAAAACGGAGAAAGAATTCTGTAACTCCTAACTCATCAAACACTGGAACAACTTTAGTAGATGCGACAGGGACTGGTCATGGGCTCGACCCCCCTGGACGACCCGGTTCCTCGTCACCTCTACACGAGTTTTCTCTAGGTCAATATCGGCACAATACCTTGCAGACTCAGCCTGATACCTATACTTGAGCTCAGCCTCCCGCTGCTGCTGCTGCTGCTGCCTAAGCTCAGCCTCATGCTTTCGCTGCTCGAGCTCAGCCTCATGCTTTCGCTGCTCGAGCTTCCGCTGCTCGAGCTCAAGCTCAGCCTGTCGCTCCTGCTGCTTAAGTTTGGCGAGCTCGAGCTGAAACAACATCTCGGGAGACAAACCCTGAGGAGGGGGCGCTACTACCGGGGACCCACCCCGTGAGTCACTTAGAGGCATACCCAACCGCCAGCGGGCATCGGCCTGCGGGAACGTGCTCGGCTCCGGAACCCGAGGGGGCGCCATGATAGGAGTTGAGTGGAATGGGGGCTGGGACGAAGGTGCCCCAGCTTCCGCTCCACCCGAACCCCCATGCACCCCACCCAGCACACAGGTAACCAGCTCACTTCTCGACAAACCGCTAGTACCGGAAAACCCTAAGACCGTGGCTACACACTGCAGTCCGTACCGGTCTAGCCCCGACACACGGTCCGCCGACACAGGCTCCTCCAAAAAAATCCGAGCATCCTCCTCATTGTTCACCACCCGAACACCGTTAAACAACTCCACCTTCTCCACCTCCTCGCCTGTCTCTCGCACTGTGCCCTCACTATGCTCAGACCCGTCCAGTGACATGATGGAGTCAACAACAAAAATTCTCAAGTCAAGACAAAAGTAGCCAAACTCTCGCGTAGCTTTATTCACAAAAATATTCGAAGATGTTTTTAAGTGCAATACTAGGTCACCAATAAACTCCAACAAGTTCTATATATCCTCAAAACAATGTCCACTGCCAACAATGTGAGAAATAAATTCAACCCCAAATGGCAATAAGATTTCTCCCCAAAAAAAAAAAAATGCAATATTCAGTTCACTATATCCTGGTCTAAGGTCGCCATTTGTTACGACCAGCACTACGAAATAAACAAGGGCACTTAATAATGGACTAGAAGATAGGCTATATCTGCAACAACGGTACGCTAATTCCAAACCCTCGAACTATTACGCCGGTGAACAAAACACTTAAACCCTCCAGAGTTAATCTACTGGATAACGGGGTATCAATTAACTGGGTTTAGTGCACTTCTACAAAGACTTTGCGGTGACGGCAAAGCCTACTCACAACAGGAGTACTTTACGTTAATAAAATGCTCTCAAGTAATAACAATGCTTAAATAAACTATAACACGATTTAATAAAGGAGTATATGCTTACATTAACTTTAGTGTGAGTCTGTACTCAACACTAAACTCTTCAATGCTCTATGAAAACACTGGAAGTCTAGTCCTACAGCAATCAGATAAAGAAACTTCTGAAAACATCTGATGCTCTAAGATGCTCGTCAATATAGAACAGAAATAATGCAGGGGCAGGACACCAAAGCGTGTATCTTAAATACACCAACAAGTAGGATATATATATATAAAACAAGGGAGTGCAACAACTCTGTGACAGCACTAATAATAGCCACTCAAAACAGTACTTCCTTAGCCAACGTAACAGCCAAACTGGGTTGTGTACTATGCATCAACCTAGGCTAAAATAAGGCGTGAATAATTCCTAAAGCATACACAATTAAAGTTCATAAACACAATGCTGTCTTTCTCACTAATAAAGTCTAGCAGTGGCATAAAAGGTACAAGGAAACTAGGCAGAGCGCAAGCATGCTCGTAGCCTACTGTCTCCCCTTCAACAGATTTCCCTTATGTTACGTTAAGTGACTAGGAGGCTCTCTTGGTAAGTCCAGATCTCAAGTATCTGGTCTTACCCTGGCGCTCCACAAAGGTCAACAAAATGAGGTAGCAAGCATACAAATAAGAGTAGGCAAAAGCCCTTCACTTGTATACTGCTACACTCGCAAAGGAAAAATATGCACAAGGGTTACAGGCTACCTAGCTTCGTCGAAGTCGTACAGGCTCTGACTTGCCACATACATAACTCAGACAACGACCAAAGATACCCTCCACTGTCTAGCATTAAATAGTAGGAAAGAACAGCTCAATAATTAGAAGCACCCCAATACTATGCTACCATGTGACTATGACTCTAATAATCCCTAAAGCTAGTGCAAAACATATATGTGAGAACTGTTGCTGGTAATACGACTGGCCGACTATGGAAGTCGTATGCAGAACCAGAAGGGATAAGTAATTGAATAAAGATAAGAAGTATTGGAAAAGAAGAAGTTCAGAGAGAGAAACAGTAGTACAGGGGGTTAGATTGGGGACAGATTGCAAGGGACATGTAGGACCAAGCACACTATGCCGAGCTCTGAAGGAGACACGCGGGTAGGAGCCCCCCAGCACTAACAAAGACAGCGGCACCCAATCACAGACGACTACGTCATGAAGAGCAGGCGTCATATGACGCGCCAGGCCCGCCGAGCGAGCGTGGGAAACTCCGCCCGAGCGAGGAAGGCACACGTACATACACACGCACATAATACCACCTCGCTGCTCGCTCTCTTTCTCCTTACAACTTCACACAACATATCTTATACTCTATCAATGATATAAAATACTTCCAAGTGTCACAGACAAGAATTAAAGACCACCACTGATCTGTCTGTGACAACATGAACACTATGAGAGAAAGCACATCATTCTACGATTATTATAGCCCATTTCACTGCCCTGGCGAGCGCTAGCGAGTTACGAGTACATTCTGGCAAGCTAGCCAGCGTAACACTGTACTCTGTGTTGGAGTGAAAGGGCATGATTTTTCAGGAAAAATCGAGTGACAACTAGTTCCTTTGTATTTAAGTGATAGAGATTGAGAGAGGTCTAGCGACTTTGTGTCTGGCGACCGTCGGACGATTGGTAACTCCATCTCGGGGCTCCCGCTTTGTCCAAGACGACCCCCACTGATGGTGGCGGTTCTGACTAGAGGGCTGTCGAGGAAGGGGTCTCAGGTCTTATCCAGAAGCCTAGAAGTCTGATGAAATGCTGAGGGAATGTAATTAGGGTATGAGGTTGATTGACTCAGAAAAGCTCTGTTGTCCAGCCTGATGTAAGGATTCAGGCGAAGTTTGTCCAACTGAACAGGTAGCTGAACCCAATATTTTGACCCTATTAACCCCCTCACGTCCTTGACGCAATTTTGAGCCTATTGGGGATACTTTAAAGCCTTGTTACCATCAGGGGTATTTAGAAACCTTTAGTTTAGTTACTTTAACCTCTGCAGTTGTCTTTGAGTTAGCTGTGGGCAGAAAACTAATTTTGGAGAGGTAATTATAAGAGTGAGAGAACTCTATTTCTTATTGCTAATCTGGCAACCTCTGCATCATATGGTCGTGAGAGGGTTAACGACTCCCACAGCCGTTTGGAATTGTTTTTTGTATGTACTGTCTTGCATACTTGTAGTAGTCAAGTATTTTATGTTGTATGTTGTGTGATAGGGTTTCCCAATAGAGGTAAACCCAGGGTTCCCACTTTACTATTCAGACGTAGGGCTGTGATATTTGTTGTATTGTTATCATCTTGAAAAAGTGGTTTACAATAAACTTGTTCAGGATTGATAATTCTATGACTGGTCTGAACTGTAGGCTATCTCGTTTTGGTACTAGAACTAAGTGAGACAGAAAACTTTTGATGTGGGAGGAATGTTCACTCGAATTCCTCACTGAAGCATCATCGCATTTACGAGTGTTGGCACCTTTACTGGTATGAGACGTATACGTACTTATGAAAGAACGGTCGTCTCTCCCAGTCCCAAAACAGACTATGCTTTATTAAATGTCTGGACCAAGGTCCTTTCGGTCATGCTGTGTAACTGGCCTGGAAAGAATCGGTTGTGCCTTGAGATATAATGTGATGCAAGGCTAAGATGAACTAAGTTAGGTCCTTGAACCGGTATGTGCTCTTGAAAGGTCAGACTGTTGCTGTTGGTGTGTCTGAGTCTGTCTAATTTGTTGTTTGGGGATGAATTAACCAGTCTGTCCCGACTACTGTGGCCTGTTGAGTGTCGTTGAGATCTGAATCTAATAAAGTTAACACGAGAGAACCTTAGAGACGGTTATAAAAAGTAGTGCTGATACTTCAGACCAAGTATTTGTGGTTGTTAATCTGGTAGAATAGATGGAGAGATCAAGATTCTAGTCTTGATGTCTTTGGGCAGAGTTTTTTAGATAGAAAGATACGGAGGTCTTGACGTGCTTTGGACGTCATGAAAAGGGCTGTTCTGACCTCTCCTACTGTCCGAAGGGTTTTGCAAAGATAGCCTTCTCTTATGTGTGATAATGTTGCCCTAGACTCCTAGAGTATGTGTCATGAATAGGATCTGCTACTCCTCATTAGTGTGAGTGAGTTGTCTGTAAAACTGTCTTTGTGGTGCAATGCATAAGTGTGGTGATTTTCAGTGTGAGCAGCCTAGGTTCGAATCCCCGGACTGCCACATGTGTTTGTTAATTTCATTAACCGATTTTAGGAGTAAAGTATGTTGGTGGAGAGAACATAATAAAACCAAAAGGTTGGATAATCGCCTATGGGTTGTTTATCTGAGAGTGTAAAGTCATTCCCCAACCATTTGTTCCTAAGAAATATCCTCGTCAATTATGGGGACACGGAGTCAAGGATTTGACTCAGCCAAATTGCCAGAATAACCCTGTGTGATTAAGAGGTGTATGGGGAAATGGTTGATTGAGCCCCGTGAAAGTTATTCTGTAATAAAGGCTAGATAAAATTATCTACCTGGAGAATTCTGGTATGTGAATGTGGAACTCCGGCGAAGTAGGCAATGAATAGTTATATAAGAGACCCCCTTTCTCAGCCTACTTCCTCTGCAACCCGGACTCATAGAGAACGCGGGGAACTCCTACTGACTGGAGGTGTCATTATTAGAGCTCCGGACTAAGTGCTAGCCGACCCAAAGTGAGACCGGAACAACCAGTTGTGTAAAGGTAAGATAGCAATTGACTGTATCGGTTCTGTCAGGTTTTTTAAAACAGACCCTAGTCGAACAATTTATTAAAAGGAATGGCTGGTGCTAGGGATACCCAGAACTCTAGCATGTTTTGCTGAGGCATAAGGAAAACAAACCTAATGAATCATTACTATACTGGTTAAGTAGACCCTAAAGAAGTGACCTCTGTTATAGTGGGGACTTGGGGAAAATATTACTTGGGAATTGCCAGACGGAAAATTAATTCCCAGTGTATGAGGACTCGGGGTAAAGAAATTACTCGGTAATGACTGATGGAATAACTCTGTGTTGTTTAATAGGTGCGGGGGTAAAATTTACTAAGTACCTAATAGTCTTCTCAGACTGGTATGGAGGACTCAAGATTCGGACGGAAATAGAGTGAACAAAACCTATTCCGTAATAAATGATAGAGAAAAATATCTAATTGGAGAACTCTAGTATGAGACTTGTGGAACTCTGGCAGAGAAGGTAATGTTATAAATATCTAAGAGCCTCGTGGAACTCTGGCAGAGAAGGCAATGTTATAAATATCTAAGAGCCTCTCTCAGCCTACTCTGCTAAAACCCTGACTCAGAGAGAATGTGGTGGTCTTCTAGTGATCGGAGATATGTAAAAGAGCCCCAGACCCAGACACTCGCCGACCCAAAGTGGGACCGGAGGGAGGTTCAATGAATCATTAATAATAATAATAATAGTAATATTATTTATTCAGTTAGCAATTTACAGAGTTGGTACCACATAGTATGTTACAAATATGACATAGTATGTTACAACTCGAGAGTTGGTCCGGAGCCTAAAATATGAAATGTTTATTGTCGAGTTGAGTAGTCAAGCGTTAGCCTTGAATGATACTGATTATACCATAGTATCCTTATTGGAGGAGTGGTAACCTGGGAATCTTTGTGAATCAAAATTATTGATTTACTACTAGTAGTTATACGTGAACGACAATATCATAGTATCCTTTATTGAAGGAGTGATAATGTGGGATTCTTTGTAAATCAATTTTTTTTTATCTACTAATAGTAGGTAAAACAGTAAAATCTGTGTAAAACTAATGGATGAGATCCAACCGGTTAATCGTGTCCATGTACAGTATATACTTGGTCTAAGGAAAGATAGATAATATCTCTTAATTTTGTACCGCCTTTGTTTGGGAATAAAAGTTAATAACAATAATAATCGTCAGGTTACTTATATAGCGCCCGTTCTCCTCCTTCGAGGATTCACTAGCGCTTGGCTTTCTTTAGTCAACCATTGACTATTACCCATCCCCCTTGCTCGTGGGGAGATGGTAACCGCCGGCTATATCCCTGAAAACTTTTCAATCTGAGAGGGGATTGAAACGCGAGACCTGCAAGATGGTTATCAGGCACGCTATCAACTAAGCCAGCCGGACGGCTAAATTATTAATCCTCCTAACCTATATGGCTATGCATGAATGAACAGGGTAACTATGGTATTGAAATACTGTTCTTAATAAAAGGTAGGAATAATCCTACAACCTTGTACCATAATTTAGGATTGGAAAGTGTAGTGCACCTTTTGTCCCACTGTGAATGAGTATAAACATTATCAGTAATACTGAGTGAATGAAGTTTTACTCGGGACTTTGTTAAAATTGAGTTATCTCTAGTACTATGCTAAGCATATACAAGTATTGTAAAAAGTTCTTGAAGGTGATTCTATTAATTACCAATTTGAACTTCGTCATCTAGGACTGCCAACTTGAATAATAATTGAATAGACCTACCTGGAGTGTGCTAGTAGAACTCGGTAGGTCTATTGGTATAACTCGGTGTCTGGAACCGGAAATAAGTTAATATTGTTTGAATACCCGGAGTTGGTTGACAGAACTCGGTGTCTGGGAACCGGAGTTAATTGACAATATTAGACTACTCGGAGTGAAGTCACTATTGTTGTATACCCGGAGTTTGAAGTTATACAGGAACCGGAGATATGTTCTCGCTAAGGGATACTCGGAGTTATGTGGTAGAACTCGGTGTTTGAGAACCGGAGTTAAGACGCTTTTGTTGAATACCCGGAGTTAGCGTGGTATATAACTCAGTATATGGAAACCGGAGTATGTATTCTCTTTAAGGGTTAGAGTACTCGGAGATACTGTCTGTAGTGAACCAGAGTAAAATATGAATTTTGACATAATTGCACTCGGAGCTATAGTAGCACTCGGTGTTTGAGAACCGGAGTTAATAAAAACTGGTGAGGGAACAGGTTCTTAACTCTGGAGCCCCGGAGATAAGGCTATGACAGTGTACCACCGGAAAAAACTCCGAGTGGAAGAAAGGGGTGAGGTGTATGACAAAAGCACCTTGTAGTAAAAGTAAAATGGTAGGTAAAATTACCCGGAGCCTCGTAGATATAAACTAGAGAACTCCGGCAGAGTAGGCACAAATAAAAGATATACAAATGAGGCCCCCAACCTCCGCCTATACTCTGCTACCCCCCGGTCTTCAAATAGTACACGGGGATCTCCTAGTGACCGGAGATATAATTAAGCCCAGTCTAACACTAGCCGACCTAAAAAGGACCGGAGTGAGACTCTAAAAAGGGGCCCAACTGAAGGTTGGTTCGTAGCTTAAAATCATATTTTTGAAAAGGGAGGCTACGGTGGCATGTATCAAAAATAATTACAGGCAAAAGTATCATAAAAGAATAACATTTATCCGCTCTGCAACAAGACAGAAAACCTGGAAGGTACATAGACTATGAAGACGTATGACATAAAAGTCTAGTAAATTCTTTATATACAGTGCAAAAGGAAAATATTTCGTAAAAACTTTATTAAAATGTAAAGAGAAACGCTCAATGTCACGAAAACATCAAAAGGATGAAATACGAAGCATCTGGAATTTTCGATAAGAAATAAAAGAAAATGTGATAGCCTCTAGACCACCATTAAATTTTGTTATCGAAGCGCGACGTTCAGAGAAAAAGTTAGGCTATCAGCAAGAAAAGTTGAGATGAATAGAATCAACAATTAATTGAAAAAATTATAAGAATGGATAGTTAGAATTAAGAATATTGAATTTCGGAGCTTATAAAAGCATTGATGGAAAATAGGCAAAGGCCTAGCCTATCCCTAAAACTGGAGTCCGCTAGCCAAAACTAACGAAGCCTAAAAGCTGAAATAGAGGCATTCTAACTAACCTGGCTTACATAACATAATGTAATATTATAAAGAGGAAAAAGATAGAAATACTGTACAGAAAATAAAAATAATATTCATATAATAATAATTGTCGTAGCATGTGGCGCGTCCCGTGGAAGTCGCCAGCTCTCTGGAAATGCTCAATACACATACATATCTATGACGCCTCCTTACTATAAAGTAACATATACTTCCCAGAAGAGGCAGCAGGAAACGTCCAAAGATGAAAAGTAGCACATCCAGAGAGCACAAAATTAGTCCAACCTGTCGCACGGGACGCGACCACAAGAAGGACGTATAAACCCAAAAGAAAAGGATTTAGGGTTGATTATACAAGATAGCTTGTCGCCAGAGAAACATATTAACAAGCTCTTTAGCGGAATGTATGCAATGGCCGGGAATATGAAAGTTGCTCTGAACTACTTGGATGAGAACATGTTAGCGAAAATTATAAAAAGTATGATTAGACCAAGATTGGAGTATGCAGCAGTGGTGTGGTCCCCGCATCTTAAGAAGCATATTCACAAGTTAGAAAGAATCCAGAGAGCAGTTACTAGATTGGTTCCAAGTCTCAGAGAACTGCCATATGAAGGGAGGCTAGACAAATTAAATCTACCGAGTCTAAAAGAGAGGAGAGAGAGGGGAGACATGATAATGATGTACAAATGCACCCGAGGGCTGGAGAGGCTGGATAGGGAGGATAGGGAGGATATTTCTTACAGTTTCTTACAGTTTCTTACAGTTTCTTACAGTAGATCCTCTGGAAAAAGGCAAACTATGCCTGTGTATCCAGCTCAGTACCAGTACTTGCACTGCTGCGGTCGTTCACGGTGTTGGCGGCGGTGGTAGCAGACGCAACATTTTTACTATTCTGTATTTTTGTTTTATAATCAAACTTCAAATCTTGTCTTCCCCATGCTTTATCAAGATTACTTTCAAACTCCCTTATTGATTCGGAATCGACTACATACTGGGGCAGTGCGTTCCACTCATTTACCACTCTATCACAAAATGAGTTCTTTGCCTTCTCAAGCCTATTTCTTTCTTTGTAAATTTTCTTAGAGTGTCCTCTCGTTCTTGTTCCCTCCCGCATCAAGAAGATACCTTCACACACATCCTCATCGTACTTTCCTGACACTATCTTAAAAGTCTCTATCATATCCCCTCTCTTTCTCCTATATGCCAGTGTCGGAAGACCCAGTGTCCTCAACCTCTGCTCATAGCCCGCGTTCTTCAACGTTGGTACCAGCTTGCTAGCTCTCCTCTGCACTTTCTCCACTGCTTCTATATCCTTTACCATATATGGAGCCCACACCTGGTTCGCATATTCCAGGTGCGGCCTAACCAGCGCTGTATAGAGATTCCTGAAGATTTCTTCGTCAAGTGACACAAATGTCCTCCTTATCAGCCCTACAATTCTATTGGCTTTGTTTATCTTTTCCGCTAAATGTTCTGAGAAATTTAACTTATTGTCTATCACTACTCCTATATCCTTTTCTGCACTCACTTCCTCCATCGCTTCATACATACTGTATCCTACCTTGTCTATCTTGCTGGTCCCAATCCGCATGTACTTGCATTTTTTTGGATGAAAAGGCATTAACCAATGCTCAGACCATCCCTTCATGCCCTCCACATCTCCTTGAAGCAAACCCATATCTTCCTTACTCCTCACTCTTCTATACAGTTTAGTGTCATCCGCATACAGGTATACCTCACTTCCATTAGTTATAACTTCAGGCAAGTCGTTGATAAATATAACGAACAGCAGTGGTCCCAACACAGATCCCTGAGGTACCCCACTTGTAATTTCCCTCCACCCCGAGCCTATTCCATTCACCAGTACCCTCTGTCTCCGATCTTTCAGGAAGGCTTCTATCCATTTCACACATTTCTCCCCTATATTATAGCTTCTAACTTTCTCTATTAACCTTTTATGTGGGACCTTATCGAAGGCCTTCATAAAATCGCAATATACCACGTCTATTACATCACCATCTTCTAGAATTTGCATCCAATCATCTACCACCTTAATTAGCTGTAGTACCGTCGACCTCCCCGGCAAGAATCCGAACTGTCTCCCACTGAAAAGTTGGTTTGACTTCATATGATCCATTATTCCTTCTCTAATTACCGTTTCCATTAGTTTACACACAACACTTGTCAAACTGACTGGTCTATAATTCCCTGGCTCATTTCTCTTTCCCTTCTTAAATATAGCTGTTATGTTCGCCTCTCTCCAGTACATCGGGATTTGTCCTGTATTAAACGATACCTCAAATAACATTTTCAATGGCTCTACTAACATCTCCCCTCCTTCCTTTATGATTCTTGGGTGTATCCCATCCCGTCCCGGGGACTTACTTCTGTTAATTTTTTCTATAGCCCTTCTTATTCTAGCATGGGAAAACTCTATTAGTTCTAGTGCCGGTGCCTGTTTGATGGGAATAGTCTTAGGCACTGCATCCTCCGTCTCCACTGTTAGTACCCCCCCAAAGTATTTCCCCAGCACCTCTGCTTTCTCCTTATCAGTCTCCGCTCTTCTCCCATCATTCAACCCCCCTACCAGCTCTGGGATCCCTACTCTTCTTGTTAACTTTTCCTGAATGTACTTCCAGAATATTTTTGGATTATCCTTCACATTTCTAGCTATCTCTCTCTCCCTCTCCTTCACCCCCCTCCTTGTTTCCCACCTTATTTTATTGTTTATTTGTCTGTGTTCCAGATCCACTTCCTTAGCCTCTATACTAGACCCCCTGTTCTTTTTTAACAATTTTAATCTTTCCCACAATCGTTTCTTTCTTCTAATCAATATCCAAAGCTTTCTTTCATTGGCAATTCTGGGTTAGTTCTTTTCCTCAATTTTGTTTTATCCTTATATTCCCTTACTGGTACACTTTTGGATACAGCATTCTCCAGTTTGACTCTAATTTTCCTCCACATTCCTTCAGCGTCTTCACCGTTCAAGTATTCCCCCCAGTCAAAGTCCAAACACCGTCTCAGCAGCTCATAATCTGCTCTATCATACATGTATATTTTTCTATTGCTTCTATTATCCCTCTCTGATTTAATGTTACAACTAAAGCTTATACAGGCATGGTCACTACGACCTATAGGGCTATCCACATTAACATGTTCCACTATATCCTCTTCATTGCTAAAAATCAAATCAAGTACACTCCCCTGCGTCCCATCTCTATATCTTGTCATCTCTACAATATGTTGCGTTAAAAAACAATCTCTCACTTTCTCTATAAACTTATTTTCCAGGCTACCCTGTCCCACTGGAGTAGTACAATTTGCCCAGTTGATCCTTGGCAAATTGAAATCTCCAATCAAAATTTTATATTTGTTCTCTATTATCTATCTCCTCCATTGCTTTCAGTAGGTTATCATCCTCTCCCCTGCTATTATTTGGGCTTCTATATATAGAGGCAATTAGAATTGATCCTCTTACACATTTTACTTCAATACACAAATACTCACAATAATATATAATAATTATGGATACAGGAATAACTCGAGGCCACTGCTACAAAGTAAAAAGACCTACCTGCAAGAATTATATCAGGAAGTTTAGCTTCCCCTATAGATGTATTGACAAATGGAATAGGCTGGACGAGGAGGTGGTAGGGGCAAGGAACATCGATATTTTCAAGAAAAAATTGGATGAAAGTAGACTGAGAGACGGGACAACACGAGCTTAGCTCAACTCCTGTAAACTACAATTAGGTAAATACAATTAGGTAAAGATATACGGGCAGTTTCAGTCTCTTGTCCTAATGGCGGCGTTCCAGGTAACCCTGTTAACCCTTGTCTAGCGGGGTGTTTTGGGCTCATTTGGGCATATTCAGGCCCTCCTGCATGATAAATCAAGCATCTGCATGAAAAACAAAATATTTAGCAAAAAACTAGGCACTAAAAGCTTCAAAATGAGACCAGAACGAGCTACGTAGCACTCGTGGTTCTCTTGCAGTGGTGCCACGAACATGGAAGTTTAGCATATATCGGTATATTTTTCCCAGCTATGCTCACTACTGGCTACACTGCCGGCCTCTCGAGAACACAGGGAACATGAGTTAATGGGCGGCGGTAAGCCCTGGGAGTCGGCTGTCTGGCCCGCTGCGCTCCCGGCCATTTGCACTCGATTTTAACCCTTTAAAAGCCTTAATAATGCTCCTAACTTGCTGCAAATTGGTGCACGACTTAAGTTGAGCGCTGCTCTTTAAGGGTTAAGGGCTGCTTCACTTGTCAAGTTTTTGGATTTGAGATCGGCACGTATAGTCCGATCCCAGGTCTTCCTCGGTCCACCGCATGGTGCAGCTCCCTCCACAATCACTGACCTGCATTTTTTCACCCAATTTTGTTCATCCATTCTTTCCACATGTCCATACCATC
Source organism: Paralithodes platypus (assembly GCA_032716605.1). Classification (NCBI taxonomy): domain Eukaryota; kingdom Metazoa; phylum Arthropoda; class Malacostraca; order Decapoda; family Lithodidae; genus Paralithodes; species Paralithodes platypus. Next base: position 5,669,304 of record CM064505.1, on the reverse strand, counting down.
CCAGTCTACTTGTACGCATCACCTCGCTAATACAGTACTCTTTATACCTAAACGTCTCCTCAACTCATCATTTGTTATTCTATCCTGCAGCCTGGCCCCACACACCCATCTCACCATTCTCATTTCATTACATTCCATTCTGTTGACATCCTCTACTTTAACCCTTCCAGCCCGGGTGTCATTTTAAAATGACACCTCATGCGAAGGGCCGGAGCCCGGGTGTCCTTTTAAAATCCCTATGCTTGAAAGCGTGCTTTGAAAGCCGCGCGGTGAAAATGTTCTTTGCAGGGGCGATCGCAGCGCTACCACGCCTCCACTACAGTACTATCGTTATCAGTCCGTACGTGCCCGCCATAGCGAGATATAGCGAAAATACTCTATGCCTTCCGACGCGTCCGATTCTGTGCAACCTACGCGCCCCACTTTACTACTACCCCGCTAGCTACGTCGACGCCTACTGCGACCGAGAAAAAGCCTGACCGTAAGAAAGCAATGTTTTTGTTGAGTGAAAGTGCCATTGAGAGAGAACTTTTGGCCATAGAAAGTGAAAGTGAAAGTTTTTTTGAAGCAAGCAGTGGTGAAAGCTTGGTTGACAAACTAAAAGACATAAGTGAAATTGAGTTTGAAGGCTTTCAGGGTGATGATGCAGTGGATTTATATCATATATCAGATGATAGTGAGAACCCTGATGTTGAAGTGTTCGAGGAAGATGCAATAGAAATTCCAAGTGTGCTTGAACCTAGGCCTACCCCGCCGCCATCGCACTGTGGTCAGCCTAGGCCTACTAGGACGCTAGGATGTGTCAGGGGGAGTTTGCTGAAATGGATGGAGAGCTATCTAACAGATAGGGAAATGAGGACCAACATTAGAGGAACTTACTCATCGTGGCGGAAAGTTGAGAGTGGTGTGCCGCAGGGATCTGTGTTGGCACCTCTCATGTTCCTTATGTACGTGAATGACCTGCCGATAGGCATAAATTCCTACATGTCAATGTTTGCAGACGACGTAAAAATTATGAGACAAATAAATAAAATTAGTTGTGAGGAGCTTCAAGGGGATTTAGATAGAATATATGAATGGAGCACCAAGTGGAAAATGAAATTTAATATAAGTAAATGCCATGTGTTAAATATGGGAAGAAGTGTGAATAGACCAAATTGGGAGTACAGGATGGGAGATAATATAATTAGCAAGGCCGAAAAAGAAAAGGATTTAGGGTTGATTATACAAGATAATTTGTCGCCAGAGAAACATATTAACAAGCTCTTTAGCGGAATGTATGCAATGGCCGGGAATATGAAAGTTGCTCTGAACTACTTGGATGAGACCATGGTAGCGAAAATTATGAAGAGTATGGTTAGACCAAGATTGGAGTATGCAGCAGTGGTGTGGTCCCCGCATCTAAAGAAGCATATTCACAAGTTAGAAAGAATCCAGAGAGCAGTTACTAGATTGGTTCCAAGTCTCAGAGAACTGCCATATGTAGGGAGGCTAGACAAATTAAATCTACCAAGTTTAAAAGAGAGGAGAGAGAGGGGAGACATGATAATGATGTACAAATGCACCCGGGGGCTGGAGAGGCTGGATAGGGAGGATATGTTAATTATGGATACAGGAATAACTAGAGGCCACAGCTACAAAGTAAAAAGACCTACCTGCAAGAACTATATCAGGAAGTTTAGCTTCCCCTATAGATGTATTGACAAATGGAATGGGCTGGAGGAGGAGGTGGTAGGGGCAAGGAACATCCATATTTTCAAGAAAAAATTGGATAAAAAGTAGACTGAGAGACGGGACAACACGAGCTATAAGAAAACTTTATTGAAAAGTACAGCCAAAAAAGCACGCAAGGCGGCAGAGGAAATAAGGGAAGGCAACATAAGTAGTGTTAGTGACAATGACGCCGACCCTGCTCTAGTCACCACCCGCATTCCTTTGTCTCGACGCCGTGACCCGGGACGCCGCGCGGGTCACCCACAGCCCTCAACTTTATCTCTCCCTCAGGATGAGCAAAGGGCTTCTACAAGTGGCACTAGTATTTACCAATTTGTATTTACCTAATTGTAGTTTACAGGAGTTGAGCTAAGCTCGTGTTGTCCCGTCTCTCAGTCTACTTTCATCCAATTTTTTCTTGAAAATATGGATGTTCCTTGCCCCTACCACCTCCTCCTCCAGCCTATTCCATTTGTCAATATATCTATAGGGGAAGCTAAACTTCCTGATATCATTCTTGCAGGTAGGTCTTTTTTCTTTGTAGCTGTGGCCTCGAGTTATTCCTGTATCCATAATTATTATATCCTCCCTATCCAGCCTCTCCAGCCCTCGGGTGCATTTGTACATCATTATCATGTCTCCCCTCTCTCTCCTCTCTTTTAGACTCGGTAGATTTAATTTTTCTAGCCTCCCTTCATATGGCAGTTCTCTGAGACTTGGAACCAATCTAGTAACTGCTCTCTGGATTCTTTCTAACTTGTGAATATGCTTCTTTAGATGCGGGGACCACACCACTGCTGCATACTCCAATCTTGGAGTACTCCCACAGATCATCCTGGGTGGTGATTTCAATGCAAAGACGTCGGCCTGGTTTGTCGACAACCCCGACACAGACAGAGGGCTGGTCTTACAACACCAAACAGACAACCTATTTATCCTTAATAACATTCATCAGCATACCCATACTCCCCACCAAGCCCTTTACACCCCATCATCTCCTGATATCACCTTTTGCTCCCCTGAACTCGCCCCCACAACATCCTGGAGGGTGGTCAGAACCTTAGGCTCAGACCACCTCCCGATCATTATCACCACCAAAACAAGACACACCCCAGCTAGCCACAGACACACTTACACTAACTATAAAAGAGCTAACTGGAAATCTTTCACAAATGAGACAGAACAACACTTTGAAACCTTAAACAGTACACCCATCACTAACATCAACAATGCTGTACACACATTCAACACGACTATCCAAAACGCCGAAAACAAACACATTCCAAGAGGTAACATAAAAAATCACAACCCCAACTTCTCACCAGAAATTCAAAACCTCATCATACAACGTATGATGAAACACTCCCCAACACCCCACACACAAGACATCAATCAACAAATTCAAGCACTCAACATCCAGATTAACAACAAAATACAAGAACAACAAACACTAAATTGGGATAACTTCCTACAAACACTCGATCACAAAAAAAAACCCCAAATAACTCTACAAAACACTAAACAGCATCACACTTTCCAACAGCAACACAACACAATCACATGCTGCTATCACAACACCAGACTCTACTCCTTCACGTAAACAACAAGCAAACACTCTCATCAATCACTTCTCTCATGTCAGTCACCTAAAACCCCACAAAGACGACCGACGTGTCATCCGACGAAAAAGACAATTCCCCACAGACCCTGACTATACACCCTTCACCAACAACCAGACAAAGCATATCATCAACAATCTCAAGCTCTCACCCGCCTGTGGCCTAGACAACATAAGCAACATTCACCTCAGACACCTGGGACCACAAGGCATACAAGCACTCACTAACATATCAAACTACAGCTACTCACACAACACAATACCAGACATCTGGAAGCATGGTATCATCATCACATTCCTCAAACCTAACAAAGACCCCACGCTACCCTCCTCACACCGCCCTATCACACTCCTTTGCACCCCCTCTAAAGTCATAGAGTGCCTTTTACTACAACTGATGACACCTGACTTACCCCTTTCTCCAACACAACACGGCTTCAGGCCATTGCACTCCACAAACATTCTTTTTACAGACCTTACACAAAGAGCTTTTTACGGCATCAACTCAGCTAGACCACCACACAGATCGGTACTTGCCACACTCGACATTAGTAAAGCCTTCGATGCCATCCCCCGCCACAACCTAACAAACAAAATCTACAACACAAACATGCACAACAACACAAAAAGATGGCTGGCCAACTTCTTAGCAGGCAGATTTGCACACGTATCTTTTGCCGGTCAGTCATATAGCATTAAAAATTTCCCAAACGGAGTCCCGCAAGGATCCGGCCTGTCGCCCGCACTCTTTAATCTGTACATGCATGATATAAATACAAGTAAACTTCCGTTAATCCGAAGGGCAGCGGACCGGCTCTCGTTCGGATTAGTGGATTTTTCGGATTATCGGACTTTACCCCTATGAACCTGTGTATGACGAAAACATTGAGACATTAGGCCACCCAAATGACACAATGGTGCACACACACATATCATATGTTCATGAAATCACTTCAAAAGTTTACCATTGTCATTGTAGCCTATTAACTACTTCAAAACATTCAGATTAATGGTCAAAGGAATCTGCTGATATAAACGTCTTCTTCTTCTTCCGTCTACTAGCGAGTTTGTCTTGCTCTTGAAGATCAGATGTGGTTCGGGAAGTAATGCCTTAACAACGGCACTTCCCTGAGAGGTTCTTGTAATTTTCCTTTTGTGATTTTCCTTTTGTGACGTGCTCTGTTATATTATATTGTATTGAAAGCACCCTTGTCTTGTTGTCTTGAAAGCACCCTTGGGATGCTCCGATCACTGAACTATAAATAGTAGCGTATCGGAACATCCAAAGGTGCGTTTTCAAGCTCAAGACTAATACGTCCAAAGGTGCATTTTCAAGCTCAAGACTGAATGCGCTTGCAGAAAATGCGGTGCAAGCCAGTAGCGCATCGGAGCGTCCCAAGGATGCGTTCAAGAGCAAAACAAACTCTCTAGCAGACGATGTGGAAGAAGAAGAAGACGAAGGTGTTTACGATTATATCAGTAGCTTCCTTTGACCATTAATCTGAATGTTTTGAAGTAGATAATAGGCTACAATGACAATGGTAAACTTTTAAAGTGAATTCATGAACATATGATATGTGTGTGCTCCATTATGTGTCATTTGAGTGGCCTAATGCCTCAAAAAGGGGACTTTGGGACTTCTTGAAAGGTGCGTTTTCAAGCTCAAGACTGAATGCGCTTGCAGAAAATGCGGTGCAAGCCAGTAGCGCATCGGAGCGTCCCAAGGATGCGTTCAAGAGCAAAACAAACTCTCTAGCAGACGATGTGGAAGAAGAAGAAGACGAAGGTGTTTACGATTATATCAGTAGCTTCCTTTGACCATTAATCTGAATGTTTTGAAGTAGATAATAGGCTACAATGACAATGGTAAACTTTTAAAGTGAATTCATGAACATATGATATGTGTGTGCTCCATTATGTGTCATTTGAGTGGCCTAATGCCTCAAAAAGGGGACTTTGGGACTTCTTGAAATTCGGACCATCGGGTGAATTCGGATTTGGCCTCAAATTGAAAAATTCGGACTATTGGGAGATTCGAATCATCGGTCGTCGGATTAATGGACTTTTACTGTACACCAAATTCACCCCAAATAACCATTACACTCATAAGCACGCACCAAAACCCATTGTCTCCACCAGTCTCCATTATTGGAGACTGGTAGGAACGAAGACGAAGAAATGGTTCATCAAAAGCCCACAGAGGAAGACGGTGGGGCAAACAGAGAACTTAGGGATGAACGGTCGGACAGGGGAAGCGAGTACCAGTACCGAAGGACAGGAGGGAGAGACTGGTGTAAACCAGGAACAAGTGAGAGAAACAGGGCAGGTGGAGAGCACGGGGGAGCAAGGGAGAGAAGGTGGAGTGGAAGCGGGGGGGGGAGTAGAGTCTGGGAATATTGGGGAAAGAGAAAAAAAGAAAGGTGTAAGAAGGGGGGAGATGAAGCTGATGTATAGTAATGTGGATGGCTTGCTGTCTAAGAAATTAGAATTGAATGACTATATTGAGAAATATAAACCACATAATGTGCTTAGCAGAAACAAAGTTGAGAGGTGGTATTGAATTGGGAGTGTTGGGATGGGAAGGGTACAATGTGTGGAGAAAAGATAGAGAAGGAAAAGTGGGCAGTGGAGTGTTAATAATGACTGACAAAAATATAGAAGCAAGTGAGATTAACCTAGGCAATAAGATCATTACAGGCTGCACAGCTACTGCACCCACAGATCACCTACATCAAGACCTAGGCAATAATAGATCAGAAATTATAGCAGTGACAATAAAAGACAAGGACAACAAAGCAACTGATATAGCAGTGGCTTATATACCACCACAAACTAGAGCATGGAAGCGGGAAGAATATGATCAACTAATCACAAAATCTCTAGATGCTCTAAAAATACTTTTTAATAGGAGAAATAAATTATTATTAACAGGTGATTTCAATTGTAAGGAAGTCAATTGGGAAGGGTTAGATGCGGGAAATAATAATGAATCTTGGGGCAGTAAATTACTGAATCTAGTAACAGAAAACATGTTAACACAACATGTTAGAGAAAACACACGAATCAGAGGGATGGATGAACCATCCAGGCTAGACCTAGTCTTCACCAGTGATCCGCATGATGTTAGAAAGATAAATTATCGTTGTCCCTTGGGAAATAGTGATCACCAGATTTTAGAAATGGAGATGGATTTGGGAAAAAATGAGGAGAGAAATGAAGGACATAAAATAAATAGATACAACTATGCTAAAACTGATTTTAAATCATCATTGAAACATTATATCCAAAGTATAAATTGGAAGGAACTAGAAAGCCTGGAAATGGTTCAAGACAAATATAGACTTTTCTTGAAAGTATATGAAGAAGGGATACATAAATATGTCCCAAGGTTCCAATCAAGGGTAAAGAAGGAAAAAGAATGGTTCAATATAAGATGTAGTAAGGCACAGGATAGAAGAAACCGAGCCTGGAATATTGCACGGAAGAGACAGTGAAAATAACTGGAATAAGTACAAGGAGAAAAGAAATGAATACGTAAAGATACGACGCGAGGAACAATATAAATATGAAAGGAATATTGTAGAGAAGTGCAAAAACGAGCCAAAACTATTTTATAGATTTGTAAATGGAAAAATAAAAACAAAAGAAGGTATTGTCAGACTAAGAGTTGGAACAAACAGCTATGAGAAAGATAAAGAATTGTGTGAAGTTATGAATGAAAAGCTTCAGTCAGTGTTTGTAAAAGAGGAGGAGTTTATAGAACCTGATAGAGAAAGGAGAACACCACAGATGCCTGAAATGAAAGTGACAAAAAGTGAAGTGCTGAAATTGATGCAGGATTTGGACGTGAGGAAATCAATGGGACCAGATGGAGTGGCTGGATGGATCCTCAAAGAATGTGCGGAAGAGTTAGTGGAACCAATCTATGAAATCAAATCTTCACTGAATGAGGGAGACCTGCCAGTGGAATGGAAGAGAGCTATCATAGTACCAATTTACAAAGGAGGAGACAGAGAAAATCCGCTTAACTACAGACCGGTGTCCCTCACCAGCATTGTTTGCAAAATTTGTGAGAAAATTATAAGAAAAAAGTGGACACACTTCATTGAGGGACAGGGGGTGCTTAGCGAGAAACAGTTTGGATTCAGGGAAGGGAGATCTTGTGTATCTAATTTATTAAGCTTTTATAGCAGAGTTGTAGATGTTACACAGGAGAGAGAGGGATGGGTTGACTGTGTTTACCTGGACCTGAAAAAGGCCTTTGACAGGGTGCCTCACAAAAGGTTATTGTGGAAATTGCAGGTTGTTGGAGGTGTACATGGTAGGATGTTAAAATGGATGGAAAACTTTTTAATAGGAAGAGAAATGAGGACCACGATACGAGACGAATATTCACAGTGGAGGAGTGTGACGAGCGGAGTACCACAGGGATCAGTGTTGGGTCCGATGATGTTCCTACTTTATGTAAACGACATGCCAGAAAACTTGAATAGTCATATGAATATGTTTGCGGATGACGCTAAGATCATGAAGAAGGTCACCTGTATAGAAAGTTGTCAGGATCTTCAAAAGGACCTAGATGAGTTGCACAGATGGAGCCAAACCTGGAAAATGAGTTTCAATGCAGAAAAGTGTCATGTTTTGGAAGTGGGAACAAGTGAGATAAGGCCAAGCTGGGAGTACAAATTAGGAATTGAAATAATCGGCAAAACACGGCATGAGAAGGACCTTGGAGTGATAATACAAGATGATCTATCCCCGGAGAAGCATATTAACATGATCATTGGAGGAGCATATGGAATAATAACCAATATGAGAGTGGCATTTAACTATTTGAATGAAGAAATGTTAAGAAAACTGATAATGACTATGATAAGACCAAGATTAGAATATGCAGCAGTGATATGGTCACCACATTTGAAAAAACATATAAACAAATTAGAGAAAGTCCAAAGGATAGCAACGAAGATGATCCCAAGATTGAAGGAGTTGACATATGAGGAAAGACTTAAGACACTACAACTGCCTACCTTGAAAGAGAGAAGGGAACGAGGCGACTTAATAACGATGTTCAAGGGAGTAAAAAGTTTGGAACGAGTAGATAGGGAAGATCTATTCGTGAGGGATAATGGAAGGACAAGAGGGCACGAGTTTAAGCTGAGGAAGGGCAGATGTCGTAAGGACACAAAGAAATTCAGCTTCCCATATAGGAGTATAGAGACTTGGAACAACTTGGAGGGGGAGGTGGTGAGAGCGAGGAACATTAACATGTTCAAATCTAGGTTGGATAAAAGTAAATATGGAAATAGGGCAACATAAGTTATGATATGTTAGTCCAAAATACTGGGAACTGGGAATATCCATTACGATACTTGTCTAAGTAAAATGGATTGATTATAAAGTAACTAAAACAGGACAACACGAGCGCTGCTCAATTCCTGTAAACTACAAATAGGTAAATAGGTAAATAGGTAAATACAGCAACAAGACTCCTTCAAGACTATCTCGACACATTACATGAATGGTGCACTACAAACAGACTCAATTTAGCCCCAGCTAAATCCACTGCAACGCTCCTCACAAGCTGGACAGGAGAGCACGATTACGTCCCGGGACTCAACATAAACAACACACCCGTAACACACACACACACACACACACAAAATCCTAGGAGTAACATACGACACCCAAATGATATTCAAACAGCACACCACAAACACGAAAAAGAAACTGACACCCAGACTTAACGCCCTCAGATCACTTGCCCACACAAAATTTAGACACAAAGAAACCACCACCACAGTCTACAAACAATACATAAGATCAGTTATGGAATACGCAAGCCTGGCCTGGGCTTCTAACCTAGCTGAAACACATCACAAGACCTTACAGACTATTCAAAATAAATCCCTGAAAATCATCACAGGATGCTCAGCTACTACACCCACAGATCACCTACATCAAGAAACCAAAGTCCTCAAAGTCAAAAGATCATCTAGACATGAGAGGCACTCAATTCCTGGCAGCAGCCTCCACGAATCAACACCACCCACTACACTACATGGCAACACACCCACAGACACCAAGAAATATCAAAACAACACCCAGCACACGCTATCACACACAAATACTGTCTTCTCTCCCTCCCTGCCCACCCCAAACCAACTTCCGGAAGCACATTCATACTCATATCACTCGCCGTTCCATCCACTCACTCATAGACAACACGCAGCTGCAAGCACGACCTCCCGAAATCCATCCTTCTGAATCCTCCCTTCCTCGCGAGGACAGAGTCCACCTGGCCAGGCTGAGATGCGGACACCATCCAGCTCTTCTGAGCTATCAGAAGAGATTGGATGACTCCGTCGTCGACACCTGCCCGGGTTGTAACACAGCACCCCATACCATTAAACACATCATAGAAGACTGCATTTCACACAACCACTTACACCAACAACACAATTTACACTATTTGAGAGCACTGTGGGAAAGCCCGACCGTGGCCATGGCCTTCCTTAAGGACTCGGGGCTGTTCGGCCAGGCAGCTTAGGGAACAACAACAACAACTCCAATCTTGGTCTAATCATACTTTTCTTAATCTTCGCTAACATGTTCTCATCCAAGTACAGTAGTTCAGAGCAACTTTCATATTCCCGGCCATTGCATACATTCCGCTAAAAAGCTTGTTAATACTGTATGTTTCTCTGGCAACAAGTTATCTTGTACAGTACTGCCTCAAATTTTGCGAGAATATGGTCGACATTGCAGCCCGCAAAATTCAAAATCGCAAATTTCAAATAACTAACCTTATGGGATTAATTGAATATGGTCGACATCTCATCATCGAGGGCCTATTTTTTGGTGATTTTCGTCCTTGTTTGTACACACATTATGACACATACACTTAATTATACATCCTACAATAAAGAAAAACACAGAAATACAGATTCAGGGTGTTAAACGAAAGATTTTTTGTTTGTTTGTATCCTTTATTTTTATTTTGCAAAGAAAATACTTGTGGTTTATAGTTCAGGGGACCCAGGGGTTTATAGTTCAGGGGACCCAGGGGTTTATAGTTCAGGGGACCTAGGGGTTTATAGTTCAGGGGACCCAGGGCACAGGTAACACTTCAATTTTGCCCAAGGAAGATGATATGCGAGAGCGTGAGAACGTATAGGAGCGTGGGAGAATCTATAAACAGTAAACAATGGGCCGCAGGGCGGCCCGACATCACGACCCTGCTACCCCTCCCCCCCGAAAACTAGTGCGGAAACCCCGTATCATTTGGCGCCACCCGCAAAACTCTAGTAATATCGCACATATCAAGTCCCGCAAAAAAGGTCAAATCTTGGGTCCCGTTTGCAAAATCGAAATTTCACAAATTTGAAACACGCAAAATTCGAGGGACTACTGTATAATCAACCCTTAATCCTTTTCTTTTTCGGCCTTGCTAATTATATTATCTCCCAATTTGGTCTATTCACACTTCTTCCCATATTTAACACATGACATTTACTTATATTAAATTTCATTTTCCACTTGGTGCTCCATTCGTATATTTTATCTAAATCCCCTTGCAGCTCCTCACAACTACTTTTATTTGTTATTTGTCTCATAATTTTTACGTTATCTGCAAACATTGACATGTAGGAGTTTATGCCTATCGGCAGGTCATTCACGTACATAAGGAACATGAGAGGTGCCAACACAGATCCCTGCGGCACACTACTCAACTTTCCGCCACGATGAGTAAGTTCCTCTAATGTTGGTCCTCATTTCCCTATCTGTTGAATAGCTCTCCATCCATTTCAGCAAACTCCCCCTGACACCACATCCTAGCGTCTCAAGCTTAGATAACAATCTCTTATGTGGTACCTTATCGAATGCTTTGGAAAGGTCTAAGTAGACGCAGTCCACCCATCCGCCTCTTTCTTGCAGTACATCTATCACCCTACTGTAGTAACATAGCAGACTGGTAACACAAGATGTCCCTTCTCTGATTCCAAATTGCTTTGGGGTTATTATCTTCTTTCTCTCCAACATTTTCATCCATCTCTTCCTAATTAACTTTTCACAAATCTTGCATACAATACTAGTAAGTGAAACTGGTCTATAGTTTAAAGGGTCCTCAGGGCTTCCATTCTTGTATATCGGAATGATATTAGCTGTTTTCCATTCAACAGGAACCTGTCCTTTATCTAAGGAAGCTTGAATTATGTCCCTCACTGGCTCCACTAATTGCTCTGTACACTCTTTTAAAACCCAGGCAGACACTTCATCCGGTCCCATAGCTTTCCTTACTTTAAGTCCTCTCATCGCAGATAACAGCTCATCTCTAGTTATTTCAATCTTGCTAATACCACTCTCCAGTGCTCCCGCCTGTGGTTCGTCAAAACTTTCCTCTCTAGTAAAAACCGACCCCAATTTGTTATTCATTACCTCGCACATGTCCGATACATTTTCATACGTCCTAGCATCTACTCTTAATTTAGTAATTTGTTTCTTTACCTTCAACTTACTGTTTATATATTTATAAAACAATTTAGGGTCACTTTCACATTTATTTACTATGTTCTTCTCGTAGTTAATTTTAACTTGCCTAATTATGTTAACATATCTATTCCTCTCCTGTTTATATTTATTCCGATTACTCTCAGTGTTCCTTCTTCTTAATCTAGCCCAAGCTGCATCACGCCTACCCAAAGCTCTTTTGCATTTCAAATTAAACTATTCTTTCTTCTTAGTAAAATTTCCAGTTTTATATCTTGGGACAAACAGAGTGGTTCCTTCTCTATAAATTTCGAGGAACCTACTACAGTAAAAGTCCGTTAATCCGACGACCGATGATTTGAATCTCCCAATAGTCCGAATTTTTCAATTTGAGGCCAAATCCGAATTCACCCGATGGTCCGAATTTCAAGAAGTCCCAAAGTCCCCTTTTTGAGGCATTAGTCCACTCAAATGACACATAGTGGAGCACACACATATCATATGTTCATGAATTCACTTTAAAAGTTTACCATTGTCATTGTAGCCTATTACCTACTTCAAAACATTCAGATTAATGGTCAAAGGAAGCTACTGATATAAACGTAAACACCTTCTTCTTCTTCTTCCACATCGTCTGCTAAAGAGTTTGTTTTGCTCTTGAACGCATCCTTGGGACGCTCCGATGCGCTACTGGCTTGCACCGCATTTTCTGCAAGCGCATTCAGTCTTGAGCTTGAAAACGCACCTTTGGACGTTCCGATACGCTACTACTGTATTTATAGTTCAGTGATCGGAGCGTCCCAAGGGTGCTTTCAAGACAACAAGACAAGGGTGCTTTCAATACAATATAATATAACAGAGCACGTCACAAAAGGAAAATCACAAAAGGAAAATTACAAGAACCTCTCAGGGAAGTGCCGTTGTTAAGGCATTACTTCCCGAACCACATCTGATCTGATCTTCAAGAGCAAGGCAAACTCGCTAGTAGACGGAAGAAGAAGAAGACGACGATGCGGACATATGGTGTTTACGTTTATATCAGCAGATTCCTTTGACCATTAATCTGAATGTTTTCTATCTATCTATCTATTGCCTGACGCCGTGATCCCCGAAGGGGTGGCCACGAACGAACCGCCCCCATGCACCTCTGTCCCCAGTCAGTCGACGCCCCTCCCCCCAACCAGCACCGCCTTCGTTCATGTACTTCCTCACTCCATCCTTCCACCTCATATTCGGTCTACCTCTCCCCCTCTGTCCCTCCACCTCGCTCTCGTACACCCTCTTAGTCATTCTCTCGCTTTCCATACGTTCCATATGGCCGAACCATCTCAAGTTGTTCCTTTTCACACTTTCTAGCACATCTACCTCCACACCACACCTCCTTCTTACTTCCTCATTAGTCTGTCTATCCCTCCATGTAACTCCGCACGCACTCCTTAAGTAATTCATTTCCACTGCTCTCACTCTTGGTCTGAGTCTCTCAACCAACGTCCATGCTTCGCTTCCGTAAGTCAGTGTCGGGATTACCACACTGTCATGCAAGGACTTCTTCACTTCCATACTGACCACCCTATTTCTTGTTACTGCTTTTAGCGTTCCTACAACCCTCTTCCCCTGTTGTACCCTCTCCCGCACCTCTTCATCCATAGTCCCATCTTTACTCAACACACTGCCCAGATACTTAAAAGAGTTGACGATCTCCATAGCCTGACCGTTCAGCTTCACCTCACACTCTGTGACTTCACCCCTTTCGAAGACCATAACCTTGCTCTTCCCCGTATTTACCTTCAAATTCCGTTTTTCGCACACTGTTCCAAACTCATTTACCAGATCCTGCAACTCCCATTCATTATCACTCATCAGAACTGTATCATCCGCAAACAGCAGTATAGGTAGCTTCCACTCAATTCCCTCCCTTTTCAGCGATACACCAACATCCACTGCTCTTGATAGTATTTCTTTCATAACTCCATCCATATATACAGTAAACAACCACGGGGACATCACACACCCCTGTTTCAAACCAACATTCAGGTCAAAGAACTCGCTCTGCTCACTCTCCACACGTACTGCCGCCTTTGCACCCTCATACATGCTCTTCACTGCTTTCAGCAACTTGCCCTCTACTCCGTATATTCTAAGTACTTTCCACAAACCTTCTCTATCCACTCTGTCATAGGCCTTCTCCAAGTCCATAAAGGCAACATACACCTTTTGTTTCTTCTCCAGATACTTCTCCACAACACAATTCAGGGTAAAAATCTGATCTACACATCCTCTTCCCTTCCTAAAACCTCCCTGCTCGTCGCCTATCCATTTCTCCGTTCTCACTCTCACTCTCTCAATCACTACCCTACTGTATACCTTCCCTACTACGCTTAGAAGACATATTCCTCGGTGGTTACCACACACTCCTCTTTCCCCTTTGCCCTTATATAGGGGGACTATTATGCCAGTCTTCCAGTCATCGGGTGCACTCCCCTTCTCCCATGCTAGTTTGCACATTTTCCATACCCATTCTATCACTATCTCACCACCATACCTCAACATTTCCCCACACACTCCATCTGTTCCTGGTGCTTTCCCCAACTTCACTCTTTTCATGGCTTCCCACACTTCTGACCTCCTGATCTCCACCTCCTCCTCCACTACTTCTCTTCTTCTCCCTCCCATACCATATCCAGCTATGTTTGCTGGCTCTTCATTCCTTTCATTTAGCAACTCACTGAAGTACTCCCTCCATCTTTCGACTCTCTCTTGCTTCTCGGCTAGCATTCTCCCATTCTTATCTTTCACACCCTTACTGTTTCCCTTGCTACCTTCCCTAACTTTCTTGACTTCTTTCCAGAACAGTTTCTTACTCTCCCTCCATTTTACACTCAGATTCCTTCCAAATTCCTCATCTACTCTTCTCTTACTTTCCTTCACTACTCTCTTCACCACCCTCTTACTCTCCACGTACCTCGCTCGTTTCTGTCTCTCGGAATCTTCATTCCCTCTACTACCCAACCACTCTCTATATGCTTTCTTCTTTTCTTCCACAGCTATTCTTACCTCTTCTGTCCACCATGCTGTACCTTTCACTCCCCTCCCTCTTCTCCTCACTCCACACACCTCCTCACATGCTGCACAGATCTCATCCTTAAACACCTTGCTCATCTCAATGTTTTGAAGTAGGTAATAGGCTACAATGACAATGGTAAACTTTTGAAGTGATTTCATGAACATATGATATGTGTGTGTGCACCATTGTGTCATTTGGGTGGCCTAATGCCTCAATGTTTTCGTCATACACAGGTTCATAGGCCCCCGCTCTGCCTGCTTCGTTGGTTTCACTTTTGAACACGTGCGGGGGCTGACGGAGGCGGCAGGAGGGGAGTGCATGCCCGCATGCCCACCCTTCCTGCCGCCCCCAACTAATTGTAGTGGGCCCTATCATTTCTCATCCTTTCTGTTTTCCGTTTTTCCCTTCTTCCCGCTGCCCCCTCCTTTGGGAGCACCGTGACTGTCATGAGGTAAACGACCGTACTCACTCTTTGGTTTCGTTGGAGGGTGTTGTGGGTCGGCAATCCCTACACCCGTCGAACTGTGGTACCCGACGTGTTAGAGCGAGGGGAAACTTTTATGCCAAACCCTAACCCTTGTGCTGGGTCGGCGATCGACGGATCGACGGCCCTTAAGGTGCATTAGTCGGGGTGTATATCTGCAAGAATTCCTAGGGCGGTCGTCCCGTCCTCTAATTGTGGCTCCATGGTGGGTTTGGAATCTGACTCAGATGAATTTAGAAATATTCGTCCTATGGAATCTAAAATTGCCCCCTCCGACGCCGACCCCTGCGAGAAATTGGACTGCCTCAAGGACCCTTCCCCTGCTGCCAACAGTGCCGGAGTTCCCCACTCAGGCATGGCACCCACAGACCTTGGCAAACCTCCTAAGGATACTGTGACGAATTCTCCATCGTCGGGTAGTGAGATCCATCAGGTGATCTCCCCGGCATCAATCCTATGCACAGTACTGCCTCTGTGATCAATAATAGTGATGACAACCCCACAGTCTCGACTTTAACTTCTAAATTACCAGATTATGATTCTAGCCTTAGCCTACCTCTTCATTCCGTTGACAACCTTAATGAAGAACCTCGCATGCCCTCAGCTGACACCCCTACGGATGCTTCTTGCATCCCTGACCCGTCTGTGACTCCATCTGTTACCATCTTCCCTCCGGATGCAGGATCTACTACCTCAATTAAACCTGCTTCTGTACCTCCACGATCTCAACGAGCCATTGATGCAGGTACAGGAAAAGACCTTGCCGGTATTTCCTCTGCCATTCACACGCTTCAACCGTTCGTACCTTCGCATAACCGACAAAGGCGTAAACGTAACACGTATACCCCTGCTTCGAAGGACACTTATAACGCTATGTTCAGTCCCCCTGATTGGTCACGGTTTTTCACGGTCTCTGGTGAACCTATGGATGATTTCAGTCTATACGATACTCTCGCACAAGATATTGGTGACTTCACCATGCATGCTGTTGGATCGGCCAAGCGCATGATTGAGGTGAAAACACAGGAGCAATCAGAAGCCTTACAAGCCTACCTCGACACCCCCAACGACAGATACACAGGTAAACCAGATGAATTCCTGAATCAGTGTACTGGCACAGTTGTGCTCCCTTCCGACTTCGAATTTGCAGATCAGAGCTTTACAGACTCAACCAATCGTATCTTAAAATGATTGCAAAGAACTGACCCCACTGTTGTTAAAGTTGACACTTATACTGCTCCTCAGCGTGGAAATCGGCCCCCACTACGCATTGTCAAAATCTATTTTAAGCGCCATGACCTCCCTCTGCATGTCCGTCTTGCAGGTCGCCAACTGCAGGTACGAAGTTATGTTAACAAGCCGAGACAATGCACAAATTGCTGGAAGCTTGGGCATTCAACCCCACGGTGTCGGGCTCTCACTGCGCGTTGCTTAAATTGCGGCTCAGAACAACATGCTCTCAACAATTGTCAAGCCAGCGCGCCCCGTTGTGCAAATTGTGATGGGTCCCACAAAGCCAATGACAGAACATGCCCGCACTTTGCGTTTCATCGTGACGTATTACATTTACAGGCCACAAAAGGACTCCCCTTCCGGTCTGCTGCAGCACAATTAAGGCAGGAAGGTAAATCTCCTCCATATCGACGGTATGAATCAACTACACCCGCTGACTCCTCTGACCACCAGCGTCCAGAGCAGCCTCCGGCACCTCCTATTAGCCCACAACATTACCCCACCAATGATACCTTCCGTTTAGTTCACCTTAACTCCCCGGACCTATCCACCTCTAACAGGTTCGAGGGATTTACTAACTTGACCGATGATACTGAGTTTTGGAACATGACTGCCGAAGAGAACCTCATGGAATGTAACACAGTACCAGATATAGAGACTTCTCCCCAATCTCACTCCACCCAGTCGCAGCCTCGGAAAAAGCGTAAGGTTGCAAGTCCTATCCGGTCATTATCCCGGACCTCGAAACTCGGTTCCACCACACAGACGTGGGTTATGCCTACCCACGATCCGGACTGTGGCTGCCATACCTGCGGCCGATTCTTTCTACTTCAGCACAAGACTTCTACCCGTACAGTACTCACCGAACATCTTCACAAATTTCTTTCCAAGCGAGCTCCAGCGGAAGATGCTCAAATTCACCCGACTCCTTGTTATTGTGTCACCCATATTTGTGAATCTGATCCTACGCCCAAGGACTTGATGCAGAGATTCCTGAAGGACAATAACCTGTTGGATTCTGACTTGACTAATATAGAGCTATCACAATCCCGATTTGATGTTCACCAACCTCCTGTCAATGTGCGTACCACCCTCACCACGCCTGATCCTCCCTGTAACCTTGAGCGACATGTTCCGTTAGCCGCTCCCCACTGCCCAGATCCCGATGCTCCCAAACCTAGGGACATTCCCCCACAAACTCCTGCTAACCCTACGACACCATCATCTGACGGACCTTCGATAAAGACTCATCATACCCCGAGCCCCTCACAATCTCCTGTATTGATATGTCACACCAATGTCCCACCTGACAAATGTGGATGTCCAATTTGTTTCCGTAATTACATCACACCCCATATCTGTGCCACGGATCCCTGCCTCCTTGCTCGGACGCAGGAATTTGTCACCACACGTACACTTCCCCCTAACCCTGATGAAGATGTTACCTCCGCTTATCTATTTATGAACACTCTGCGCCAAAAACTCCTCCACTGCCCCACCCTTGTTCCTAAACTTGTCACACAATTCACAGCTATTTCTGAAAAATTTACAGACCTTACATCTACCCCTTCACCTCCATCCACACAACCCTCTCCACACTCACAACCTTTACCAGACTCTCTTCAAGAGACCACTATTGTCGTTGACTCTGACAATCCTATTCTTGATGGCATATAACATTTTGCAATGGAATATAAACGGATACCAAACTCGCCTCCGTATGGGAGAATTACAACGATTACTTAAATTATATTCACCATTATGCATTTGCCTCCAACATGTAGGCAATTTTGTTGTCCCCCCCAGGCATTATACTGTTGCTGCTAGCTCCCCTATAACCCCTTCACATCTCCGAATGGCCATCCTTGTGCACTATAAGTGCGTATTTGTTCCTGTCACCCTTGACCCCAACCCTTTTCAAACAACTGCCGTCTCCATTTCATTGCCAAACCTTCCTTCCTTGACTGTTTGCTCCTCCTACAATCAACCCTCCTGTCATTACAATACTTCAGACCTTCATCAAATAGTACAACAACTGACCCCACCGTACCTTATTCTGGGCGACTTTAACGCACACTCTCCCCTTTGGGGCAACCCAAACACAGACATCCCAGGCAATAAAATTGAAAAATATCTCCTTCATTCTACTCTTTGTTGTCTCAACTTTGACACCCCCACCTACAGATCTGCTACCCACTGTACATTTTTTCGCTGTCGATCTTTCCTTTGCCTCGGATGACGCAGCTCCCCTATTTGACTGGTCAGTTTTACAGGATCGCTTCTCCAGCGACCACTACCCTATACTCCTTAAGTATTTGTGCCCTGCATCCTCCCCTCAAATATCGAGTTATAATCTCTCTAAAGCCGATTGGACGTCTTATACGCACTCCTCTGCAGACGTTTCGGACTTCTCCCCTACCTCCTCCCCTGCACACAATTTTGATTATTTTTTGTCCTTCCTGAACTCCATTACTCGCACTCATATCCCGCTTACCTCCTCGCTGACGCACCCTCGCCAGGTCCCTTGGTGGACGCCCACTCTAGCCCAAATGATAAAATTCAAGCATCGTGTGGAACGCCTTCTTAAGCGTCTGAGTGTTAGGCAGCGGCGTTTAAAGACTGTTTCCCCCCGACTTTTTTCCACTAATCGTTACTTTGACCTTATAACCATCACTATTGAAAAAATTGCCCTTAAAACATTCTATAACAAGATCTGTGCAGTTGTCAAACGCAGTATCCTTGACAACAAGATACTTTCATGGCGATCATATATCTCGTCCTTCACTTCCCGCACCCCTCTCTCTACTTTATGGAAAAAGTTTCGCAGTATCAACGGACGCACTGTACGGCCTCCACTCTCTCCACTCAAAGACCCTGCCTCGGACTCGCTTACACATGACCCCCTTGACATCGCTGCCATACATGCCAAACATTTCTGTCACGTCAGCTCAGACCAGTCATTGCCTCGTCAATTTCTTCGTTATAAATGTATGGAGGAATCTCGCCCGCTATCTTTTCATAGCGGGAAAACACATGAATATAACACCCCTTTTTCAATTCCGGAATTGCGACACGCGCTCGACCTGTGTACAGACACTACTCCTGGCCCGGATGGATTCTCGTACGCTCTCATCCGTCACCTCCATCCACGTGCGCTACAACATCTTTTACAACTGTACAATCAGTTTTGGATAAGTAACTACTTCCCACCATCTTGGCGGCATGCTTACACTATACCCGTACCGAAGCCTGGAAAAGATCATAGTCTTCCCACAAATTACAGACCGATTGTGCTTACCTCATGCCTCTGCAAATTAATGGAAAAAATTATCAATCCTCGACTTTTACATTACGCTGAGTCACATGCCCTCCTATCCCCATATCAGAATGGTTCCCGCCCTGGCCGTTCTACACTGCACTCACTTATTCGCCTTGAACACCAAATACGTGATGGGTTCTCCAAGAACCAACCCACAGTGGCAATATTTTTTGACATTGCTAAGGCTTATGACACAACATGGAGACACAGGATTTTAAAAATTTTACACGATTCTGGCATGCGGGGTCCTCTTCCCTGCTTTTTACAAAATTTTCTCTCTAACCGTACATTCCAGGTCAAAAATAATGGTCTCCTATCGGACATTATGTCACAAATTAATGGAATACCACAAGGATGTGCCCTTAGCAGCTTACTCTTTATTATGGCGATCAATAGTGTCATACGCAGCCTCCCACCTGAAATATCGTATAGCTTGTACAGTATGTGGACGACTTCGCAATATATTATACTTCTCCCAGTCTGACTCACATACAACGGCGTCTCAACATTGCTCTAAAATCCATCCACTCTTGGGCATCCACTGCTGGTTTTCAATTTTCTGCTGAAAAGACTAACGCCGTTGTATTCTATAGAAATGTTCGACATTTACGTAACCAGTCCATTACTCTCACCATGGGACATTCTAATATTCAGATCCTTCCACAGTCAGGACCCCCAATTCGCGAGAATAGGGGTGACAGGAGGCATCGCGTATTGTGAATTCGGGTATTGTGGAACTAACTTTAAATGGGAATAATTAGATTGGGTGACATCTCTCAATTATGGCCTATTTTCGAAATTTTTGGCCCTATTTTCGACATTTTTGGCTCTACAGTACAGTCTATATCTTATATATAAGAAGAACAATGAATAAAAATATGAAACTATCCTTAAAATTAGTAGTAGATAGGCTAGGACTAGGACTAGGACCGTAGGACTTCACGATTTTCTCAAACTTCTCCCTCCCTAACCAAATCGTACGAACAGTTTACTCTGACAAGCCTATTGCACAGTTTCCTTCCTCTTTCTTGCGAAACAACAATTCCACCTTCATTTTGTGTGTTATCTTCTTATATTGGCGTGGCATGGCGAAAAAAGTGGCAGGCACTACAAACGTTTGGTCACTCCGCACGGCTATGAGCGCTTGAGCGGGACTGTGGGAGGGAGGGAGGGAGGGTAAGCGGGAGGGAAGGCAGGCGTATGCCCGTCTTCTTTTTTCAGAGCTACTCCTGGGCCTCGCGAAACGTAGACGTGCTCGGGTATCAAGCGGGAATAGCGGATTTGGCCCCTTCTTAGCTCTCGATTCGTGTATTGTGGTACCACCTCGCATAATTAATGCTTAATTAATTAATGTTATTTTCGAGGGGTAACTCGTGTATTAGGGTTTTCGCGAATTGTGGAACCGTGTATTGGGGGTCCTGACTGTACCAGGTTCCTTGGTTTAATCTTTGATACTCACCTCAATTGGAAGAGTCACATTGCCTGCTTAAAGGCACGTTGCCTCCAGAGAATGAATGTTCTGAAAACAGTCGCACGAGTCCATTGGGGCGCAGATCGCGCTACGCTTTTACTGTTCTACAGAGCTACCATCCTCTCAGCCCTAGATTATGGTAGCCCTGTCTATGGCACGGCCTCTGCTTCCACATTAGGAACCCTCGACAGCGTACACCATTTGGGCATCCGCATTAGCTCGGGGGCATTCCGTTCCTCTCGTGTCTCCAATATCCTATGTGAGGCTGGGACCTTACCTCTAGCCTACCACCGTCGATTAGTCCTCATGCGTACGGCTGTTCGCCTCCGTCATGACCCAACTCTACTAGAACTATTCCATTCCACAGATAACTATCGTTCAACCATTCCAGTGCCATTCCCACTATTGTCTCACCAATTGCTCTCCACTTACAGTATCACCGTTCCTCCCATAACTCCCCCTCCTAGTCACATCACTCCGTGGACCCTAAAACACCCTACAGTTTGCTTTCACTTAGCAGATCAACTTGATGCCCAAGCCCCATCTCAACGTCGACATCTTGCTTTACAACATCTTGATGATCACATCCCGGCTGTTTTCATTTACACCGATGGCTCGAAAACTGCGGATGCCGTGGGTTGCGCTGCAGTCTCCGACCATGGCTTGTCTCAAAGTACCTTACACCATCACTCCACGGTTTTCACTGCTGAATTATGGGCTATTCAAGGTGCTTTAAGCACCATCTCTTCATTGTCGAGGAACTCTCCACGGGTCGTTATCTGTAGTGACTCAAAGAGTGCACTGCAAGCCTTATGTGTATTTGCCCCCAAGGACCCATTGGTCATGACTATCATCCACACAATACACAAATTACAGTGCGCTAATCGTTCCATCACACTGTGCTGGATCCCCGCGCATGTAGGAATTCCCGGGAATGAGCGTGCAGACTTCCTCGCTAAGCAAGCGTGTCATGGTACACCCTCTACTACTTTGCTGCGTTCGGAGGATATGCTCCCTGTCCTCCGTCGCCATGTTTATGACGCTTGGCGAGTTGAGTGGAGAGCGCAACCATTAACTGGCCACCTTCGCTCCATTAAGGATGACATACACTTGTGGCCCTCTTCAATTAATGGTTCACGTGCAGACCAAACCCTATTAACTAGATTACGTTTAGGCCACACGCGCCTCACACATGGTTACCTGATGTCCACCCCTCGTGGTCCACCACCTGAATGCCAACATTGCCATACATCATTGACTGTTTTTCACTTTCTTTGTATTTGTCCCGTCTATGCATCTGAAAGACGGAGATTCTTGCTGAACACCTCATTACATTGCATCCTGTCTGACTCAGACTCTTTCAATTTCACCCCTATTCGTCACTTCCTGAGAGCGATAAATTTATACAATGACATATAACTGCTGACATATACGTGACTTTAAACTCTGTACCACTTCCTCCACCACTAGCCTTGAGAGGGCCTAGGCCCAGTGGGCTAGTATAAAATAAAAGCATCATCAACAACTGGTCAAGACTATCATCCACACAATACACAAATTACAGTGCGCTACTCGTTCCATCACACTGTGCTGGATCCCCACGCATGTAGGAATTCCCGGGAATGAGCGTGCAGACTTCCTCGCTAAGCAAGCGTGTCATGGTGCACCCTCTACTACTTTGCTGCGTTCGGAGGATATGCTCCCTGTCCTCCGTCGCCATGTTTATGACGCTTGGCGAGTTGAGTGGAGAGCGCAACCATTAACTGGCCACCTTCGCTCCATTAAGGATGACATACACTTGTGGCCCTCTTCAATTAATGGTTCACGTGCAGACCAAACCCTATTAACTAGATTACGTTTAGGCCACACACGCCTCACACATGGTTACCTGATGTCCACCCCTCGTGGTCCGCCACCTGAATGCCAACATTGCCATACATCATTGACTGTTTTTCACTTTCTTTGTATTTGTCCCGTCTATGCATCTGAAAGACGGAGATTCTTGCTGAACACCTCATTACATGGCATCCTCTCTGACTCAGACTCTTTCAATTTCACCCCTATTCGTCACTTCCTGAGAGCGATAAATTTATACAATGACATATAACTACTGACATATACGTGACTTTAAACTCTGTACCACCTCCTCCACCACTAGCCTTGAGAGGGCCTAGGCCCAGTGGGCTAGTATAAAATAAAAGCATCATCAACAACAACAGGTTCATAGGGGTAAAGTCCGATAATCCGAAAAATCCACTAATCCGAACGAGGGCCGGTCCGCTGCCCTTCGGATTAACGGAAGTTTGCTGTATATTTACCTTGTACATCTTGTTCCTTCAAAATAAGATCCCAATCTACTCCCTCTAAATATCTTTTCAAGGATACATAATCAGCTTTACTATAATTTAGTCTGTCATTTATATAGCTATTGTCTAATCTATTGGCATTACTCGAGATCAACTTCCATTTCAGTAATAGGTGATCACTTTTGCCTACAGGACATAGATAGTTTATATAACTAATTTTGTGAGGATCTTTTGTAAAAATCAGATCGAGTTTAGAAGGTTTGTTATTACCCCTCATTCTAGTATTCTCCTTCACATGTGCAAGTACATTCTCCGTAACCAACTCTAATAGCCGACTTCCCCAGGATCTCTGCTTTGGCCCTGCATCTCCCGATTCCCAATTAACCTCACCACAGTTGAAATCTCCCACCAAGATCAATCTATTCTTTCTTAAAAGCAATCTTCTCAACGACTGAATCATATCCTCGACCATCTCCTCAAACTCTAACTCCCTCCATGCTCTGGTCTTTGGTGGCATGTAAACAACTGCTATGTCTAGCTTTTTTCCTTCTATATCATTGAGTTCAACTACCATTATTTCTGCCTTGTCATTATTTAACTCCACTTGCTTTGGTGCGGCATTGTCCTCCCACAGTGTACCACAGGCCTCATCACATCGGCGAGCTTTATTTGGAGGGGAGAAGCCCTCAGCTCGCTGCAAAAAAAAATCCAACTCCCGAGGCTGATCACCCTACTGTTCCACCCCCGCAGCTTCCGGCCCCCCACGCCGCTGACGCCCGGTCACTTCTTCGCCGGAACTAACCCCTGAAGACGATGTCGACGACCCTAACATTGCCCCAGATGACGTGACATCATCTGAGGAGGAGGAGAAAGTGGAAGAAGAGGAGATACCGACAGCGAGGGCGAGGCCTTGGCGGTCGTGGGTGTGCGGCTCAGCCTGCCGATGCCGACGCCGCTGCCGCTGCCCGTGGGCGTGGGCGTGGGCATGGGCGTGCCCCTTTATCAGAGTTGTTTGTCTGGACTGATGGGGCAGATTTTGAGCCATATGTGCCTGCTTTTGACGAGGAGCAGGTTGGCTCAGGGGTGTTAGCAGCATATCCCTGTGGCCCAGATGCAACCCCTAGTGAACGTTTTTGTGGGTTTTATGACAACGAGGTCAAGATGGTGGCATGGCGAGCTGTCAATGTGGCAGAAATGTATGTTTTTCTGGCACTGACTATGCTGATGACACACATCAGAAAACATGCACTGGCAGATTACTGGATAACTGCCGATCTCATCACAACACCAGCTTTCGGGAAATGTATGTCCAGGGACAGATATTTTGACATTCTGTCCTATCTGCACCTGACCAACAACATGGCAGTCCACCTTCAAGATCGGCTATGGAAAATCAGAAAGCTGTATGATATGATACGCCATCGGTTTACCACCTACCTGATTCCATTCCAGAAGATGTTCCTCGACGAGTCTCTGGTCCTGTTCCGGGGGAGGCTGCATTTCCGGCAATATATCCCGTCGAAGAGACACCGTTTCGGCATCAAGCTCTTTGTCCTCTGCGACTGCAAGATGGGATATGTTCTGAACTTTATGGTCTACAGCGGCAGTGGTGGTGAGATTATTACTGACCCAGACATAGGATTTGGCGGCGCTGTCGTGTAAAAGATGATGGAGAAACACTTCCACAAGAACCACATCCTGTACACAGACAATTATTATACGTCGCCCATCCTCACCAAGTACCTCCATGACCACCGGACCGGAACTGTCGGCACAGTCAAGGCCAAGAGGAAGGGCATGCCAGTGCAACCGACCAAGACCAAGAAGGCGGAGGTGTTCCACAAGAAGAGTGGCCCCATCCTCTCTATCCACTGGCATGACCAGCGGAAGGTAAACCTCCTCACCACATGCCACAAAGCTGAGATGGTCGCCACCGGGAAAGGAAATTGGACCGAAAGACCAAAAACCCCGTCCAAAAACCAGCTGCTGTCCTGGACTATAACCTGAACATGCGTCTCATCGACAAGCCTGACATGCAGATAGGCTTCATCGACTGCCTGCGAACATCCTGCAGGTGGTAAATATACGAATGGCGCACCAAGTGGAAAATTAAATTTAATATAAGTACTGTAAATGTCATGTGTTAAATATGGGAAGAAGTGTGAATAGACCAAATTGGGAGTACAGGATGGGAGATAGTATAATTAGAAAGGCCGAAAAAGAAAAGGATTTAGGGTTGATTATACAAGATAACTTGTCGCCAGACAAACATATTAACGAGCTCTTTAGCGGAATGTATGCAATGGCCGGGAATATAAAAGTTGCTCTGAACTACTTGGATGAGAACATGTTAGCGAAGATTATAAAAAGTATGATTAGACCAAGATTGGAGTATGCAGCAGTGGTGTGGTCCCCGCATCTTAAGAAGCATATTCACAAGTTAGAAAGAATTCAGAGAGCAGTTACAAGATTGGTTCCAAGTCTTAGAGAACTGCCATATGAAAGGAGGCTAGACAAATTAAATCTACCGAGTCTAAAAGAGAGGAGAGAGAGGGGAGACATGATAATAATGTACAAATGCACCCGAGGGCTGGAGAGGCTGGATAGGGAGGATATAATAATTATGAATACAGGAATAACGAGGCCATAGCTACAAAGTAAAAAGACCTACCTGCAAGAACGATATCAGGAAGTTTAGCTTCCCCTATAGATGTATTCCCAAATGAAATAGGCTGGAGGAGGAGGTGGTAGGGGCAAGGAACATCAATATTATCAAGAAAAAATTGATGAAAGTAGACTGAGAGACGGGACAACACGAGCTTAGCTCAACTCCTGTAAACTACAATTAGGTAAATACAAGAAGTTTGTGCTGCACACGGTCGACATGTCTGCCCTCAATGCCTAAAATATATACCGGCTGAGGACTCCAGGAGCAAAGAAGTACAATTCACTGCGGAAGTTCCATAAGCAGGTGATACTAGAGCTCCTGGAATAACATGCTGTACCCGGGAGTCCTTTACAAGGACCAGGCAGGCTGGACCGGACGGAGTGTGCTGACTACTTCAGGAAGCACCAGCTCACCTCCCTTCCTCCCAAAGTAACAGGTGGTAAAGCCAAGAGTCAGAAGAGGTGCCATGTCTGTAGCCACACAACCCGCAGACCCCATAAAGTAGGCAAAATCACATGGGAATGCCTCAAGTGTGAAGTGGCACTGTGTGCTTGACAGTGCTTCAACGATTTTCACACTCTAGTACATTATTGAAGTGCCAGTGACAATGACAGTGAAAGTGACACTAAAATGTAGGCTATAAATATATAAAATAATTAGTAAAAGTGAAAGAGACACAAATAACAGTACAGTAATACTAAGTGCCTTCATAACAATATGAACAAGTGAAAGTGACACTAAAACCTATATTATAGCTTACCTAACAATAAATACTAGTGAAAATGACACTATCAATTATCATAGTCCAGTGAAAGTGACACTAAAAATATGTAACAAATAAAAGTGCAGTACAGTACAAGTGAGACACAAAAATATCTTTATAAGTAACTTTATTGAGTGAAAATGACATAATAATGATTATAATGGCAAAATAAACTAATAAAAACATTAAAATCGCTTCCCGGAATAATTGCGGGTGGTGCGACGAGTCCAGTAGTGTGTCGTAGCCGGGGCCGCAGTAGAGCATTCGGACGCGTTTAGGTAAATATGCGGCAAAAGTTATCTCCACTAAAATCGCCATCACACCTGAACCAGTTAAGCTAGAGAGCTTTACTCAATGCTAGTCTACAGATCAAAATATGGGCTACATTTTAAGATTTGTTTGAATGCTCTAGCTATTGTATTAACAGAGATAGGCCTATGTTTACAGACATCGTTTTTTAGCCAGATTGCCCGAATATGAGCTCCGTCATTTAGAAAGGCAGCTCGGGTGGGAAGGGTTAACGGCCCATGTTTCTGAGGCATACGTCATTGCACTTCTAACACATGAGGCATACACCTTTCCCTTCAGGGGGAGAGGCATTCTTTTCATGGTCAGAATTGGCAGCCACATCTAATTCTAGCGACAGTGGCAGCCTCGGC
Source organism: Paralithodes platypus (assembly GCA_032716605.1). Taxonomy (NCBI): domain Eukaryota; kingdom Metazoa; phylum Arthropoda; class Malacostraca; order Decapoda; family Lithodidae; genus Paralithodes; species Paralithodes platypus. The sequence goes on along the minus strand of CM064505.1, from coordinate 5,641,516 downwards.
CCCACCACCGGCAGAGATGGTATCTCCTAGGTAACAAAACTTGTCCACCAGCTCCAAAGACTCATTTTAAAAGTTCTCAGCCACAGGATCATCACTTAACACAAGCTCGCCTTTGCACATACGAGCTGACTCGAGAGGAAGCGGTCCACAGGCTCCAGCTGATTTCTACTTACATGGTTGCAGGCGGGAGTGAGCTATATTCTATCTCTTGTTCATGTGTAAAGGGGACTCCAGGGATTAGGATGATGATAAAAAACAAGTAAACTTCGGCTGGCAAGTGGGATATTAGTGACTAATACTAGAGGGTGTGAGTGAACAATCCGAAGAGACCGGGGACCGCACAATATTGTTGTTTTCGGCGCAGGAAGTTCTCGGCTCAGTATGGTGGGTAAAAGTATATGACCTATGTAAGTATTACCCAGCACAAGAGGCAAGATATTTGGTTCCAACTTCAAGAGGAAATAGGTGGGGAAGATGGTGAATGAAGGTGACGAGGGGGCTGAGGGGGGAGGGGTGATAAAGGCGAGAGTGACGAATCGGAGGGAGAGCCGGATTTTCCCGGTTTCATGACAACATGGACGACTGAGGACACTGGAAAATTTTGCTTCATGCTGTTGAACAAAATCAAGAACTTGGAGGACCGAGTGACCGGCTTGGAGATACAGTAAAAGTCCGTTAATCCGACGACCGATGATTCGAATCTCCCAATAGTCCGAATTTTTCAATTTGAGGCCAAATCCGAATTCACCCGATGGTCCGAATTTCAAGAAGTCCCAAAGTCCCCTTTTTGTGGCATTAGGCCACTCAAATGACACATAATGGAGCACACACATATCATATGTTCATGAATTCACTTTAAAAGTTTACCATTGTCATTGTAGCCTATTATCTACTTCAAAACATTCAGATTAATGGTCAAAGGAAGCTACTGATATAATCGTAAACACCTTCGTCTTCTTCTTCTTCCACATCGTCTGCTAGAGAGTTTGTTTTGCTCTTGAACGCATCCTTGGGACGCTCCGATGCGCTACTGGCTTGCACCGCATTTTCTGCAAGCGCATTCAGTCTTGAGCTTGAAAACGCACCTTTCAAGAAGTCCCAAAGTCCCCTTTTTGAGGCATTAGGCCACTCAAATGACACATAATGGAGCACACACATATCATATGTTCATGAATTCACTTTAAAAGTTTACCATTGTCATTGTAGCCTATTATCTACTTCAAAACATTCAGATTAATGGTCAAAGGAAGCTACTGATATAATCGTAAACACCTTCGTCTTCTTCTTCTTCCACATCGTCTGCTAGAGAGTTTGTTTTGCTCTTGAACGCATCCTTGGGACGCTCCGATGCGCTACTGGCTTGCACCGCATTTTCTGCAAGCGCATTCAGTCTTGAGCTTGAAAATGCACCTTTGGACGTATTAGTCTTGAGCTTGAAAACGCACCTTTGGATGTTCCGATACGCTACTATTTATAGTTCAGTGATCGGAGCATCCCAAGGGTGCTTTCAAGACAACAAGACAAGGGTGCTTTCAATACAATATAATATAACAGAGCACGTCACAAAAGGAAAATCACAAAAGGAAATTACAAGAACCTCTCAGGGAAGTGCCGTTGTTAAGGCATTACTTCCCGAACCACATCTGATCTTCAAGAGCAAGACAAACTCGCTAGTAGACGGAAAGAAGAAGACGTTTATATCAGCAGATTCCTTTGACCATTAATCTGAATGTTTTGAAGTAGTTAATAGGCTACAATGACAATGGTAAACTTTTGAAGTGATTTCATGAACATATGATATGTGTGTGTGCACCATTGTGTCATTTGGGTGGCCTAATGTCTCAATGTTTTCGTCATACACAGGTTCATAGGGGTAAAGTCCGATAATCCGAAAAATCCACTAATCCGAACGAGAGCCGGTCCGCTGCCCTTCGGATTAACGGAAGTTTACTGTAGTTAAGAAGGAAATTGTTACAGAGAATGGTGAGTTGAAGAACAGGTTGGAGTTAGTGGAGAGAGAAAAGGCAGTGATAATGACTAGGCTAGACACCAGTATCTCTGAAGGTAAAAATGCTTGGGGCATGACTAGAGACCAAGTGGTAAAAGATTTAGACAGTGTAAGGAAGGCACACAGTGACGAATTCAGGAAGATATTGGATGAACAGAAACAGCAAGATGTTAGGATAAAGGACCAGGTAAAAAGTATGGTTAAGCAAGGCATCCACGAAAACTCTCAGGCCATCCAGGAAGAAAGTCGTAGGGCTAACTGCCTCATAATATCAGGGGTGGAAGAAAAGGAGGAACTAGACTGGACAAAACGAAAGAGCAGGATGAAGGTCGCATCAACAAGATTCTGGAATCTATTAAAGATGAGGAGGACACCTGGAAGGAGGAAATATCAGACATGTTTAGGCTGGGAAAATATACAAAGGAATACAATAGACTGGTAAAAATCGAATTTAAGTCAAGAAGGACATGTGATGAAATCATGGCAGTAGCGGCTAGGCTAAAAGGGTTAGAGGGTAAGGACAAAATCTACATCAGGCGAGACTTACCAGAAGAAGAGAGAAAGAAGGAGGCTGAACTAAGGAAAACCGCCAAGGAGGAAAATAGCAAGAGGACAGAACAAGAAAAGAATAAGTTTTTTTACGGAGTAAGAAAGGGAAGATTATGAAACTTTCGGTAAAAAGAAACTAAAAGTAAAAGAGGGTAGGGAACAGACCGCCGCAGATAAGGCGCTTGGAGCAGGTAATGGGGGACTAGAAAGTATAAGGATTCTATATAGCAATGTCGATGGGCTAATCTCTAAGAAACTAGAACTAACAGACTTACTCAATACTAAAAAAACAGAAATAGTATGTCTCACTGAGACAAAACTAAGAGAAGACCTTGATATAAATTTGCTAGGATGGTCTGAATACAGGATTTGGAGGAGGGACAGAAAATTTCGACATGGAGGTGGAGTGTGCATCCTTACTAGGAAATATTTGATTGTGTCTGAGATAAAACTAGAAACTTCCACAGCAGAAGTTTTAGCAATAGAGATTGGTGGAAACAAAAAAATAGTGGTGATTGTAGCGTATGTACCTCCCAAGACGAAGACATGGGGTAAAAGGAGGAGCATAGCCTTTTTTTTTTTTTTTTTTTTTAAGAGACAATGAACGGAGGAAGGAAAAACACAGATAAAACAAAAAGGTCCATGTGCCTAAAGGCATCCTCCATTCATAAAATGTTTGTAACAACTGGATTTAAACATTTGTAGATTGTAAGTTTGTGGAAAGCAATTCGAGGGAAGTGAATTCCAAAGAGTAGTAGTTCTAGGGATAAATTAATTTTGATAAGCAGAAGTTCTGCATTGTGGAGGAGAAAGTGTAAATTCATGGGTGCTCTCAGCTGCCCTAGTTCTACGGGGAAAGATGTGGAGAGGCGGCACAATTGAAGCAAGTTCCTCGGAACAATTGCTGTGAAAATATCTAGAATAATGCAAGGGATGCAACGTTTCTTCGTATGGATAATGTAGGAAGGTCCTGTGTGATTGCAGGGTTATTGATTAATCTAATAGCTTTATTTTGAATTTTGTCCAACTGCCTCAATGCAACCACTCCACTTCCACTCCACAGAGGTGAACAGTAATCCATCTGAGAACGCACATGACTTTTATATATTACGGCCAACTGCTCGTCAGTGAAGAATTCTCGAACTCTGTACAGGAGTCCCAGTTTTTTAGAGGCATTCTTAGCAATGCTTCTAACATAATGTGTCCAGCTCAAGTTAGTAGTTAATGTTACACCGAGAATGTCAATACTAGGGGAAGTGGGAATATTTACATCATTATAAAATATATGGGAGTCAGTGAGATTCTGTCGGTTAGAAAATTGAATGTACTTGGTTTTCTGTGCATTAACCCGGGAGCTGCGGGGAGACTCTTAAGAGTTCCCCCGGCGCACTGCGGGAAGACTCTTAAGAGTCAGAGAAAATAAAAATCAACTTTTGACATCGAAAAAAAAATATTTTTTTATATTTTTTTTTTTTTATTTTTTTTTATTTTTTTGGCCCCTGGGCCATGCAAAATCTCAGTCCTCTACCTCCCCTCCTTCCCCACTTTCCTCCTCTCCTTCAGTTATCACCTATTTTCCCTGTTATTCCCTTATTCTGAGGTATATTTTCGTGCTAACATTAGAAATCCGATTGGAGGGTGTGGTCATCACTGATAGCAAGCGAGTGCAAGAGAGAGAGAGTATCGATCGACTGCGTCTCAGTGGCCTTGGGGGAAATTGGCGGGAAAGCAGATTGCCTCACCCATACATTATACAACTCGCGGGCTATATCTCCGATTTTGACCATCCAAACGCTGTTTTCACTCGTTTTATTGTTGTTTCAGGTTAATACCTTTATAATCAACCCATAATAGGCACATATGGATAAATATTAATGCTATTAATGGCACAATGAATATTTTAGTGACGGAAACACCTCAAATACGTCAGCACAGGGGGACGTTTCCAATTACCCCCATGCGCACTTCAGAGGTTAAAGGAAACTAGATTCTTTTGTCCCCATTCTTCAATTCTAGAAAGGTCCTGGTTCAGAGAAATTGCAGTGCTTATTTTTGAATTTATAAGATCGGGTTGGGTGAAAGAATTGGTAAATGTGAAGGAACTGTGGAGTGTTGAGTCATCTGCGTAGGAATGTATTGGATTATGAGTGGTAGATATGAGATCATTGATATAAATGAGGAACAGAGTTGGGGCCAAAACTGATCCCTGGGGAACACCAGCATTTATTGAGTGAAATTGAGAATAAAGGCCATCTACCATTACACATATTTTTCTGTTATGAAGATAAGAAAATTAGTGGAACTAATGATGCAAGGCCGTAGTGTGACATCTTCGACAATAAGGATTGATGCCAGACTCTATCAAATGCCTTTGATATATCCAGTGCTATTGTATGTGTTTCACCATGTTGGTCTGTAGCTTGGTTGATTTGATGCGTAAGAAGGCAAAGAATGTCTGCAGTTGATCGACATCGTCTAAAACCATATTGCCTATCACTGATTAATTTATTATTCTCAAGATGCTTAATTATGTGATTATTTAATATAATTTCAAAGACTTTACCAAGAGTGGAAGTTATAGCTATTGGTCTGTAGTTTGATGGATCTGAAGAGGCACTTTTTTAGGAACTGGATGGATGTTTGCTTCTTTTCAGGGTACTGGGAAGCATGAGGTATGAATACATAGACGGAAAAATTTTGCCAATACAGGAGCGAGCACCAAGGAGCAATTCTTAAGTACTATTGGAGGAATTTCATCTGGACCACCGGCCTTATCTACTGAGAGATTCTGCAAAATAGTTTTGACATGTCTGGTGTGGATCTTAAGTGAGGGAATTTCAGGCGAATTAAAATTAAGTACAGGGACATCTTGATTTATTTCATCTAAGGTTGAGTTGGTGGAGAAAATATCCGCAAGAAGGTTAGCTTTACCTCGTGGGTCACTTACAAGATTGCCAGTCGGAGATTTTAATGGTGGAATGGATGAAGCAGTTGTGAAGTTGGATTTGAATGAGTTAAGAGTAGACCAAAATATTTTGTTATCATTTGGATTATTTAGAAGTTTATTTGCCTGCTTGTGGAGAAAGTTTGATTTAGTTAGGTTTAATACAGTTTTGGCATGATTTCTGATGTTTCTAAAGTAATTAAAGGCTTCATGTGTTTTTGATCTTGTGTATGCATTGTAGGCTATTGTTTTTTGTTCAGTTACTCTAGCACAATTATGGTCAAACCATTTAGGTGAATTAGATCTTTTAATGTACTTTTGATGAGGAATAAAAGTTTCCATTCCAATTTTTACAAAATCTTGTATGTGGCTCAAGGTGGAGTGTGCATCATTAGATGCCTAATGCGTAAGGAAACAATTAGTGTGCTAGGAAATATCTTGGCTTCAAAGGATGAAATAGTCATGTGTGGGGACTTTAACTGCAAGGAAGTGAATTGGGAAGATCTTGAAGCCGGAGCAGGGGAGGAAAGTTGGGGCTATGAATTTTTAAGTATGGCCATGGAAAATTCTATATACCAACATGTAAAAGAGTCAACAAGAGTAAGGAGAAGTGATCAACCAGCTAGATTGGACCTTCTATTCACAAGAAGGGAGGAGGAGGTTCAAAGTATTCAGTACCTATGCCCACTAGGAAAAAGCGACCATGCAGTTCTAGACATAGACTTACTATTGAAGTATAATCTACCCAAGGGAAGGGAAAAGCACAAGGAAAATCACTGGATGTATTCCAAAACCGATTTCGAAGGACTACGGGAGTTTTTCAAGTCACAAAATTGGGATCAGGTGTTATCTGAAAGTGAGGTAGACAAAAAACTCAAGGCATTCATGGAGATCTATGATACTGGTATAAAAACTTTTGTCCCTAAGTACATTAATAAAAGGAAAAAAAGTAATCGCAAAGTATGGTTTAACCCTCTCACCACGGAAGGGCTCTTGAACGCCCATAAAAAAGCATATAACAGGTACCCGGAAGGGCTCTTGAACGCCCAGTGGTTGAAAGCCTGTGAGCTTCGTGTGCGAGGCGTCGGTCCGACGCATGTAAACAACAGCCGGCTGGACCGACGCCCCGCATCTCCGGCCACAAGAAGGAGAGCGTCGCTTGTTCGTGTGTGCCTGTATGTTGTTGTTAAGTATCGAAAAGTAGTGTAAAGTGGCTGTTTTGGCCATAAAGTTATCTCCAATGAAATCATCATCACAACTCAACCAGTTGACTTAGAGAGCTCTACTTAATGCCATTCTACAGGTAAATAACACAGCTACGCTTGGGGATGCGCGGGAATGCGGGAAGCAGTCTGATTAACAAATATACGGTAGCCTAGCCTAGACGTTTTTCGGCCAAAACACCCGGGTTTCGAGGAATATATATATAATACATAGCCGGGGCTGGAGGGTTAACCGCGAATGTAGGCAAGCACAGGAAGCAAAAAACAAAGCCTGGAAAAAGGTGAGAAACTGGGATTCGGATGATAACAGGCAAAAGTATAAAGAGGAGAGAAACAAATACACAGAAATGAGGAGGAGGTCAGAGGCAAACCATGAGAAAGGGATAGTGGAGAACTATGAAAAGAATCCAAAAATGTTTTTCAAGTTTGTAAACGGCAAAAGGAAGATAAAAGCCACGATCGTAAAGATTAAAAGTGGAAACAGAATCATAGAAGAGGATATAGAGATTGCGGAAGAACTAAATAGAAATTTTGCATCAGTATTTACAAAAGAAGGAGAATTCATTGCACCAGAAACCAATGAGATAGGTACAGAGGAAATGCCGGAAGTCACATTTAACAGACCAGAGCTCATAGACAAAATGAGTAAGGTGGATCCAAACAAAGCCGCTGGACCGGACGGAGTATCAGGATGGATTATTAAAGAAAATGCTAAGGAACTGAGTTTACCGTTATATGACATAATGACCAAATCATTGGACACAGGGATAGTACCTACAGAATGGAAAAGAGCAAACATTATTCCTATATTTAAGGGAGGAAGCAGAGATAAACCACTGAACTATAGACCTGTATCACTATTGAGCATCCTCATGAAGATTCTGGAAGGATTAATAAGGGACAAATGGGTGAACTACCTGGAATCCAAAAGATTAATTACTGACCGACAATTTGGATTCAGAGGAGGCAGATCATGTGTAAGCAACTTGTTGAGTTTTTACTCTAGAGTAATAGACACAGTGGACAAGAGGGAAGGATGGGTAGACTGTGCCTACCTAGACTTTAAAAAGGCATTTGACAAAGTTCCACACAAGAGATTGCTGTGGAAATTAAAACATGAGGGAAAAGTAGGAGACAAACTGCTGAAATGGATGGAGAGCTACCTTAGCGGAAGACAGATGAGAACAACAGTAAGGGGGAAATCGTCAAACTGGACTCAAATTACAAGTGGGGTACCACAAGGATCTGTCCTAGCCCCAATCATGTTTCTAATATTTGTAAATGACTTACCTGAGGGACTATCAAGCTACATGAGCATGTTTGCGGACGATGCTAAGCTGCTTAAAACGATCAGAACCCAGGAGGATTGCCTTGAGCTCCAAGCAGATTTGCAAAAGATCCATGAATGGAGCATCAAATGGAATATGGAGTTCAATGCAGGGAAATGTAAGACTCTAGAAATGGGTAAAAGCAAGTACAGACCTAGAAAAGATTATAAACTAGGAAACGAAGTGATTCCCAAAGCAGAAAAAGAAAAAGACTTGGGGATAGAATTTAAGGATAACATGTCTCCAGAAAGCCACGTAAATAAGATAGTGAGAGAATCACTAGCACTATTGGCAAATATCAGGATGTCTTTCAATTATCTTAATGAAAACACCATGAAACAAATAATAACGGCAATAATAAGACCCAGGATGGAATATGCATCTGTAGTGTGGTCCCCTCACATGAAGAAACATATCCACAAAATTGAGAGGGTACAGAGAGCAGCTACGAGGATGATCCCAGGTTTGGAAAATTTGGAGTACCAAGAGAGGCTCGAGAGATTGAATCTACCTACACTGGAACAGAGAAGGAAACGAGGACAGCAAATTCAGATATACAAATGTGTTAGAGGTATTGACAAAATCGACCAAGAAAACTTCATAGAGAGGGATGGAGGTGAGAGAACAAGAGGTCACAGCTACAAACTAAAAGTGCTTAATAGTAAATCTGATCTGAAAAGTAAAAGATTTCCTACCAACTCGATTAGTGGGTGGAAAAAATTGCCAGCCGAAGTAGTGTCTGCACCATCAGTGCATAGTTTCAAAGCACGGTATGACAAACATATCTTAGGAGGCGGGAATTAACGAGCATGCTCACTCCCGCAAATACAACTAGTGTAAGTACAACAACTAGTGTAAGTACACTACGCACTCAAATTTCTCTATTTCTGACTGATCCTTCTGCAGGGGTCCTTTTATTCTACTACAGCGCTTACTCCCATGGTTTACCCAACATCGACAGTTGCTACATCGAATCGAGTTAGCGGCCACACCCTTTCCACACACTGCACATGGGTATGCACCGCTCTATTCCACATTGCCTCATCTCAATCTCAATCTACAATGCATCACCTTGGTTTTTTTAATATTGACTCTTAAACCCTTGCCTCATCTCAATCTACAATGCATAACCTTGTTTTTTTTAATATTGACTCTTAAACCCTTGCTCGCTATGCCCTCTCCATCTTCTGAATTTGGCCTCAGCATTTTCCATATTGTCAGCTATTAGGACTAAATCGTCTGCATAAAACAGTTCCCACGGGAGTCGCCTCTAAAAGCTCTAGACAGTGCCTCCAGGACCATAATAAAGAGGAGGGGGCTTAACACTGAACCCTGGTGAACTCCAACACGGACTGTGAACTCATTACACCTTTCACCCTAACCGCAGTTCGCGAATCCTCATACATCTTCATTATCACACGCACCAGCCACTCTTCCACACCAAGTTTCCTCATAGCCCACTGCACAACATCTCTAGGCACACTGTCAAAGGCCTTCTCCAGGTCTACAAACACAAAGTAAAGATCCCTGCCTTTTAGTAAGTATCTTTCCTGTATCTGCATGACTATGAAGATAACATCGGTTGTACCCCGTCCTGGCATAAAACCAAACTGCATATCATCAATGGAGATGCTTTGCCTGATCAAACCCTCAAAGACTCTCTCACAGACCTTCATGATTTGTCAAGCATTTTCAGGCCCCTATACAGTAATTACCTCTATCTAGCGCATCCCCTTTTCCTTTGTATATATTTACTATTACACTTTTTTGCCAATCCTCGGGGATTTTCTCATCTTTAATAATGGTGTTTATCAACTCGGTGACACCAGTCTCCCCTGAGGCTTTTATCATCTCAGCGACAATGTCAGAGCACCCTAGAGCTTTACCGTCCTTCATTTTATTGATTGCGTCGCTCACTACAGCTGGTGCTGTCAAAGGAGGGGGTCCAGATATTGGTTTTTCGATACTAAGCTGTTCCTTATCCCATTCAAACTCTACATTTAGCAATCGTTCATAGTGTGCCGTCCATGCTTCTCTGATTTAATTTTCTGCATACACAATCTTCCCATTATCGTTTCTAACACACTGTTCACCTATAATATCCCTACTGTCATTTTTAACTCGCCTAGCTAGGTTGAAGATCCCATTGGGATTGTCAGTGTTACACACTTGTTCGAGGACCAGGTCCTTAATTCCTTTTTTAGCATTGTAAATAATTCTTTTGGCAGTTTGTTTAGCTGCCTGGTATTCCTCCTTGCTGCCTCCCTTCTTCCATGCTTTGAAGCATATCCTTTTCTCTTTCACAGCATGTTCTACCTCATTGTTCCACCACCAGGAGGTCTTATTCCTGGGGTGACCCTTTGTTTTCCCACAGAAATATTGTCCATCATACCATTATCATCATCAGACTGGTTGTTATTGTTGGGGGCGCTCCCCTCCCCCCCCTTCCCCTTATTAAGGTTCAGTAGACCCTATTGAGAATGCAAAACTATTGAACAAACTTAGAAGTGTATGTTATTTGGTCTCTATAGCCTATAATATGTAAATCATTTCCGATATGATAGAATTCAAGAAAAAACATTTCCACCAACTCATAATAAGCAAAAATTACACAAATGTCAATTAAAAACATGTTACAATATTTCCCCATCATTTTGTGTAGACACTTTCAAGGCGAAAATATACCGTGGGAAAAAACAATAAATACATAAAACTAAAATCTTCCGCCGTCGAAGCTCGGCGCCTAGCTGTCTGGACAAGACGGGGTGAACATCTTTTGTTGACTTTCTTATTTCTTGTTTATCTATGTGCTGGAAGGATATTATATTTTTCTATTCCATCGCATTAGAAATGATTCATTGATTACAAAAAGTCAAAATAAAACGTAGTTTTGTTAATGTATAAGGGAGATAGATAGATGCATTAGATAGATAGATAGATAGAGTGTTGCTAGGTCAAAGCGATATTTCTGAAAAGACAAAGGAGAAATTTTTATTGACTCTTTTTCATTTTATTATGTGTGTGTTGGAAGGATAATATATTTTTCAATTTCATCATATTATAAATGATTCATAGATTAAAAAAAGACCAAATAAGACATACAGTAGTTATATTTATGTATAAGGGAGATAGATGCATTATATAGATCAGTGGTTCCCAAACCCATGGTCGCGACCCAAACAAGGGTCGTGAGCCTGTTTCTGAGGGTCGTGGAAGGGTCTGGAGAAAAGAGTTAGCAATAATACTTTGTCCCCTTTATCTATTAGTATCTCTTTTCCCTTTATATCTGTAGACCCCTCCATTTATCTTATGCTATTAACCATTACTTTCCCCCCTCCACAATCTTTGACTTCACTCTCTGTCTATAATTTTCCTAGGCGTATTGTCTACTGTAATTCCCCCCTCCCTCTGTTTTCTTTAGTCTCTTTTTTTAGTTCCCTTCCCGCACCCTCACCCTCTTTATTAATTGTTCGATGTCCACATTATATCTAGATGTTTCTATATACATATATATATATATATATATATATATATATATATATATATATATATATATATATATATATATATATATACAGTATATATACAGTAAAAGTCCGTTAATCCGACGACCGATGATTCGAATCTCCCAATAGTCCGAATTTTTCAATTTGAGGCCAAATCCGAATTCACCCGATGGTCCGAATTTCAAGAAGTCCCAAAGTCCCCTTTTTGAGGCATTAGGCCACTCAAATGACACATAATGGAGCACACACATATCATATGTTCATGAATTCACTTTAAAAGTTTACCATTGTCATTGTAGCCTATTATCTACTTCAAAACATTCAGATTAATGGTCAAAGGAAGCTACTGATATAATCGTAAACACCTTCGTCTTCTTCTTCTTCCACATCGTCTGCTAGAGAGTTTGTTTTGCTCTTGAACGCATCCTTGGGACGCTCCGATGCGCTACTGGCTTGCACCGCATTTTCTGCAAGCGCATTCAGTATTGAGCTTGAAAACGCACCTTTGGACGTATTAGTCTTGAGCTTGAAAACGCACCTTTGGATGTTCCGATACGCTACTATTTATAGTTCAGTGATCGGAGCATCCCAAGGGTGCTTTCAAGACAACAAGACAAGGGTGCTTTCAATACAATATAATATAACAGCACGTCACAAAAGGAAAATCACAAAAGGAAAATTACAAGAACCTCTCAGGGAAGTGCCGTTGTTAAGGCATTACTTCCCGAACCACATCTGATCTTCAAGAGCAAGACAAACTTGCTAGTAGACGGAAGAAGAAGAAGACGTTTATATCAGCAGATTCCTTTGACCATTAATCTGAATGTTTTGAAGTAGTTAATAGGCTACAATGACAATGGTAAACTTTTGAAGTGATTTCATGAACATATGATATGTGTGTGCACCATTGTGTCATTTGGGTGGCCTAATGTCTCAATGTTTTCGTCATACACAGGTTCATAGGGGTAAAGTCCGATAATCCGAAAAATCCACTAATCCGAACGAGAGCCGGTCCGCTGCCCTTCGGATTAACGGAAGTTTACTGTATATATATATATATATATATATATATATATATATATATATATATATATATATATATATATATATATTGCATGGCTTGACCCTCCATCTCATTTATAAACCCACAAAAATTGTGATCCCTATCCCCCTTCACAGAATGGTTTACTTTGTACTTTGTGTCTTCCGTTCTCAATTCTTGCCCACTCCCCCATCCCTTCCCTTGCTCTGAATTCCCTTCCCACTTGGTGTTGCTATATATTTACCCTTTCCAATCTTTTTCTACACTCCCTGCTACACTTACTTTCACCATTTACCCACATATATACATTTGTTTGGCCATCTATCTTCTTAAATTTCTTCCAGCCTTACCTTGTACTTACCCTTTGCTTTCCCAATCCACTTATCGAATGTACTCCCCCCACCCCCCAGGTAGCTTCTTCCGCTACGTACTTATTTGCCCCAAGTCCTGCCCTCTCAATTTTGTTCTGTATTGCTTCTAACTTTCTTGGCTATTCTACTGTGCATCCCAACGGCTCGAATCTACCACTCCCATTATTCAGTGGTATTCAAGAAGTTCGCTAATGAATGGTTAGTATTGTCTGCATCCTATTTGTTTATGCTTAATTGCTGGACTTAGTTTGCCCATCATTATGATATATCGTGGACAGGAGTGAATGGAGAATGCTTGTGAATAGTTGAGTGAACACGTGGTCATTTGGAGTAAGGGGTCGGGCGCAAGTTGGACTAGATAATAGTCCATCAGGCGCCTGGCCCGGGGAGACGATTAATATGAAGGGTGCGCTTGGAAGTGTGGTGGGAGGGCTTGTGGCTTTGGCTCCGCTGCATGTCTGCCTGCCGAGATCGGAACCTCTCCGGGTGGTCGGGGGCCGGGGGAGTGCTGGAGCGACCTTGGTGACCCTGGTCTCTGGGTCTTTTCCTGGGTGACCTGGATGTGTGTGAGTTTGTGCTTTTTATCTGTGTTTATTTGTTGTTTTATGTTGTTTTTGTGTTTTTCCTGTTCTTGCTCTGTCTTGAGTCGGCTACCCCCAAAATGGGGATTGGGCCTGAGCATATAGATAGATAGATAGTAACACTTTCATCTTTAACACTCCACGAGCGGCTAGGTCGGTAACTTCTACTACCTGGCAAGCGGGTGGTTTTACCCTAAACGACCTTGTTTCCGTGCTCTTTTTCATGCATAAACTATGCATGTTCTTATAAACAAGAGCCAGAGCGTAATACAATTATGTATCCCTGAAAGGGCGATAATTGAGCTTTCCAATGACACCAGAACCATCCTTCTACGACCACGCGTTCTCTTGCAACGATCGTGCAAGACGAGTGCAAAATCCCTAAAATACGGTAATATCCTTACATAATTCCCTGTGTAGTGAGGCAGTGAGTGTGGATGTGTGTGGAGGGAACGTCAGTAGTCGCGCGGGACCCGTGCCGAGCGGTCATGAGCCGACCTACGCTCCTCCCGTCGCTTGTCTCTCTCTCAGAGCCATTATTGCTCAAAAATTGCACACTGACTTAAGTCGGGCCCCACCACTTAGTCCTTGGTTCTCTAGGACGACTTAAGTCGGGTCCCGCTAAACAAGGGTTAAGCCTTGGTAATGAAGTTATTTTTTACATATTGTATGTTACTTCAAGTAAAACTTCCTAATAACATTTAAGTTTTATTTATTACTAGAAGCAACAATGCCTTTATAATATTTACTTTTTACATGTTACCCGTTTTCACTCCACGATACAAGTAAAATGTTATTTTTCATTTACTTTTTATTTATTGCAAGAATTAACAGACATGTTTTTACTGATTGGAAGAAGAAACATTGTCATTATGATATTTATTTTGACTCATTACCGTTTTTCACATCGCAGCCTTAAATCCAAATTGCCCAAATAATGTTCAAATGCTTTGGGATTTTTTATTTTTGTTTTATGTGTTTGTCTTTTTTATTTGTGTTCACTTAATACCTGTAACCTGCAACCTATAGTCTCAAAACCAATGTTAATAATAATAGTTAATAATATAATACATTGATATAACAATAATGTATATACAGTAGATATAGAGATGAGGAATATTTTTGAGTTTGTGATGATGTTTTTTACGGGGCGAAGCCACAAAATGTACTTTAACAGTATATCATACATATATTTTTTCGTTGTATGTGGATTACTACGAATATATCCTTGGATGTGTGTATTATAATTATGTGCATGTGGGTTAGTGAGTGACTGAGAGGGGTTTGATTGAATGTATTTCATGATGAATACTTTTCCTAAAGCTTAACGTTGTGGTAGGCTTATTTTTATTTAATAATAGCAACAGTCAGATTTATATTTTGGCTGCCTGATAGACTGTTTGGGAGAGCAAATGTGATTGAAGAAGATGAGTTGTGCAATCAACTATACGGGGATCAGCTCAAGGATAAACCCATTTTGAATCGAGAAGCAAAGGAAACTCTTCTCCCTTTTCTAACAACATACCTCTGTGACCAAGTATTTTCAGACTATGAAAACTAAAGCAAGAGACCAACTTGATCCCTAACATCCATCAACATAAACCTATACTAGAGAAGCTCGACAACAAAATAAGGCAGCATCAGTTTTCTTAATAAAAAATATGTTTTTCATTGCTCATTGTGCAGCTACTGTTACAGAAATAAGATATCAAGTGTTACATACTAAAATATATGTATCTAAGTTACTGCCTTGAAAAATAATTCATTGAATTACTAAGAATCAATATAAATATATAACGTACCAATCCAGTGTTTCAGGGTGTAGGGTCGTAAGGACGATGATATATTGTGTTTAGGGTCGCCATCAAAATAGTTCGGGAACCACTGATATAGATAGACAGACAGACATTTGATGCATAAATAACATTCTTAATCATTTATATATACCTAGGCTTGGGCCGCCACCCGTGTATGATCCCGACTTTTCCGTGTTGTGGCCGACTGGAACTTTTGGGGTTACCGTGTCCAAACGAATCTGTGTACTGTACAGTATATAAAACGTGTGTATATCGAGACCTGACTGTATACTGTATATACAGTATATAATTCTCAGGCGGCCACCCGTCCAAGTACAAACCAGACCCTACGTTGCTTAACTTCTCTGATCGGACAAGAAACTGCATTCAACGTGGTATGGCTGCTTGCCACAGCTTATAAGAAACGCATGATACTGTCAGAAAAAGTTGTTGTTATCGTTCCCTAAGCTGCCTGGCCAAACAGCCCCAAGTCCCTAAGGAAGGCCATGGCTGTGGTCGGGCTTTCCCACAGGGCTCTCAAGGAGTGTAGATTATGTTGTTGGCGTAAGTGGTTGTGTGAAATACAGTCTTCTACTATGTGTTTAATGGTGTTGGGTGTTATGTTACATCCTGGGCAGGTGTCGACGACGGAGTCATCCAGCCTCTTCTGATAGCTCAGAAGAGCTGGATGGTGCCCGCATCTCAGCCTGGCCAGGTGGACTCTGTCCTCGCGAGGAAGGGAGGATTCAGAAGGATGGATTTTGGGAGGTCGTGTCTGCTGCTGTGTGTAGTCTATGAGTGATTGGATGGAACAGCAAGAGATATGAGTATGGATGTGCTTCTGGAAGCTGAGGTGGGCAGGAAAGGAGAGAAGATAGTACAGTACTTGTGTGTGATAACGTGTAATGGGTGTTGTTTTTATATTTCTTGGTGTCTGTGGGTGTGTTGCCATGTAGTGTAGTGGGTGGTGTTGGTTTGTGGAGGCTGCAGTCAGGAATTGAGTGCCTCTCATGTCCAGATGGTCTTTGACTTTGAGGACTTTGATTTCTGGATGTAGGTGATCAGTAGGTGTAGTAGCTGTGCAGCCTGTGATGATTTTTAGGGCTTTATTTTGAATTGTCTGCAAGGTCTTGTGATGTGTTTCAGCTAGGTTAGAAGCCCAGGCAGGGCTTGCATATTCCATCACTGATCTTATGTATTGTTGATAGACTGTGTTGGTGATTTCTTTGTTGTGTCCAAATTTTGTGTGGGCAAGTGACCTGAGGGCATTAAGTCTGGGTGTCAGTTTATTTTTCATGTTTGTGGTATGTTGTTTGAATATCATTAGAGTACGGTATCGTAAGTTACTGTACTCCTAAGATTTTGGGCGAGTGTGTGTGTGTTAGTAAAAGTGATAGTAACTAGTCATGTGTTCATGCTCTGTGCTCACAGGTACCTAACCCGATAGCACAATTTTTTTTTTTTTTTTTAGTACAGTATGTATTTATATTTTGTACTATTGTTCATATCTTGTCAAATTGCAAATTTTTGTTTGCTCCGCTGCGTGTCTGCCTGCTGTGACTGGAACCTCTCCGGGAGGTCTGGAGGCCCTTAGTGATCCTTGGTCTCTGTGTCTTCTCCTGGGCGACCTAGATGTGTGTGAATTTATATGTATACAGTATATATATATATTTTTCCCTGTTCGGGCTCTGTCTCTAGTCGGCCACCCCTAGCTATGGGGTATGTGCCTGAGTATATACATACTCAGGCACATGTGGTAGGCACAGTGAGGGTTGGTGTCTTCTACTTCCCATACCCGGTTCTGACTTTACCTTTTTCATCATTCTTATTTCTAACTTTTTTCCTGAGAGTGGTGAAGGCAATGGGGCCATAATGGTGTGCCCCATGGTTCCCTAGTGTCTTACTCTCACAGCCCACTGGCACAAGTCAGTCTTTCTCTCTCTGGTGTAGGGATGCGGCGACTCCACCGCCCGCCACTTTGGTGGATGACCTCTCCACATGTCCAATCCATCCAAGCCTGGTAGTACACATCTCATCATTGATACTCTTGATATTTAGCCTTCTCAGCTCTTGACTAGATATCCTATCTTGCAGCTTGGCACCACACATCCATCTCACCATTCTCATCTCGTTCTGTTGGTATCATCTGGTTTGACAGGCTACGTTTCTGAAGCATATGTAATTGCGCTTCTAACACATAAAGTTTACACCTTTCCCTTCAAAATACTGTACATACAGTACATACATACAAGTTTAAAGGTGGGGGCTCATGGGTTGAGATAAACATGGAATGATAATCGCCAAGCTGTACATAATTATCTTGTAAAATGCAATGGCACTGAAATAATTATTAACAATGGTATAAAGGATTTTGTGGATCGTCTATACCGGGCCTGTGACGTCACAGGAGTGTAAGTTCACCATCCAGTCTAGGCTAAGGATACTGGTGTGACGTCACTATGACGTCACAGGCCCGGTATAGATGATCCGCAAAATCCTTTATACCATCATACCATTGTTAATAATTATTTCAGTGACATTGCATTTTACAAGATAATTATATGCAGGTTGGCGATTATTTTTCCATGTTTACCTCAACCCATGAGCCCCCACCTTTAACCCTTCAACCCCGGGTGGTACACGTGTGTACCATTATGTTTTGACCCGAGGAACCCGGGTGGTACAACATTGTACCATTGCTTGCGTATGTGCTTTCGAATGGCGCGCGTAAACATTTCGTTCCGTGGTCGCTAGGCGACGCCACCAGACACCATGTACGCCACCAAAACAGTCTCTACCCTGCCGCCAACATGGATACTAGCCCAAAAAGTGATTCCCCTGTGTCCGATTCCATGCTCCCTTCGACGCCTGCCCATGTTCGTCGCGCCCTAACACAAAGGCACGTACAAGATGCGTTGACTCCTGGAGGTATTGAAATAGCTTTGAGGAGTTATGAACGTGGTGAAGGACAAAATAGTGTTGATGACTTGGGCAGTGATAGCTCCGAGTCTTATCAGTCTCACTATAGTGAAGATTTAGACGATCTAGACGAAATTCATCAAAGAGACGCGCAATTTGTTGGATTTGAGCATGACGATGAAAGTGATGATAGTACTGAACGTGATATAGTTGTGCAAGGTGATGAGAGTGTAGTGAGAGTGAGCGAATGGGACAGCACTAGGTCGACTGCCAAGTTTAGGTTGAGTGACACGACACCTAGCCCTTCGCCAGCTAAATCCCCATTCAAGATACGTTTTTATAAGAAGCAAGTTCTTGAAAAGGCGGCCGCGGCAGCCAGGAAAGAGGCCCTAAAACTTGGTGAGGGAGCAGTGCGTGAGGGTGCCAGTGAGGCTGAGCGTGAGGGTGAGGTTGACCCGCCATTGTCTTCCTTATCTACCCACGCCACCCAAGTTGCCCCAGGCGCCCGCCATTCTTCCCCACCACCACCAGCACTGCCTAGGGTTGAGGACCCCCCACTTTCGGCCTATTTACCCCCTATTTCCCCCGAGAGGAGACATACTACTACAGAAAAGGGAAAAGGGAGAAAATATGTGAAAAAAGGAGCTACAAGTAGGCGCTCTTTGTTCGAGGCTCCCGCGGCTTCCACCCCTGCCGGTCCCAGCCATACGCCCCCGCAACTTTCCCCAGGGTCCACCCCACCTCTCCAGCCTACAACAGAGGTTCCTGACGATGTATTTGACCTCGCATCCATACCTGCACCTACAGACACTGAACCAGTGCTGTCTACGACTCGTCGTAGGCCAAGGAGCCCCGAACCTCTGCATGAAGATGACAGAGCCTCACCTGCCACTCCTTCCCCACCTCGCCGACCTACACGCCGCCCGCGCATCATTCGTTCCCTGCGAGATTATGAGGGGGGGTCTGAAGATGAAGGGCACCTCACAGATGACTCTGGCCATGATTACCTGGGTCCACCGTCAGGACAAGATGACGGCTCTGACGACAACGACGATGACTTTATGGACATCGACGACCCTCAACCCAGACGCTTTGCCCAGGGCCGTCGTGCTCCTGGCCGCCCTGGCCGCCGGGCTGGGCCTGGGCGCCGTCGCGCTCCTGGCCGCCCTAGGGTGCGCGCCGCCAAAGTTCGTGGGCGTGCTGCCCCAGCTGCAGCTCCTCGTCAGCGTCGCCAGCAGGACTCATTTTATATTTTCAACTGGCAGGATGTGGCTGCTGATGAAGTGAATGACCCTGATGTAACCCCTTTTGATGAGGTACAGGAGGGTTCAGGAGTTACCCCAAGTTTTCCCGCAGGCCCCAATGCTCCACCACATGAGCTTTTTGAGGCATTTTTTGATAAGGAGGTTACTGAGTTTGTCATAGAAGAGACAAACAAGCACCACCAAATCCAGGTGAACTTTTTTGGCAAGGTGACCAAGGGCCACATGAAGCGGTGGACCCCAGTGACTCATCCCGAGTTCATGGTGTTCCTGGCAATCACCATGCTAATGCCTCATGTAAAGAAGCACAGGTTGGCTGACTATTGGATCACCAAAGATCTGATATCCACCCCTGCCTTCGGGAAATACATCTCTCGGGACCGGTACCTCGACATCCTCGGAGCGCTCCATCTTGTCACCAACACCGACATGCATCTCTCTGACAAGCTGTGGAAGATTAGGACGTTGTACGAGATGATGCGAGAACGTTTCACGTCATACTTCACGCCCTTCTGCAACGTCTGTATTGACGAGTCTCTTGTGCTGTTCCGGGGAAAGCTGAGCTTCAGGCAGTACATCCCCTCAAAGAGACATCGCTTTGGTATAAAGTTCTTTGTGCTGTGCGATTGCCAAACTGGCTATGTCCTGGACTTCCTGGTCTACAGCGGGAAGGAAGGGGACGTGGAAATAGACCCCCTCATTGGCTTTGGCGGAGCAGTGGTTCAAGCCATGATGAACCGGTACTTCGAGAAGAATCACGTCCTCTACACGGACAACTACTACACGTCCCCCACTCTCTCAAAGTACCTCCATCAGCGCAAGACGGGGACTGTAGGCACAGTTAGAGCGAAAAGGAAGGGCATGCCAACTTTCCCTCCTAAAACCAAGAAAGGCGATGTCTTCAAGAAGAAGTCGGGACCCATTCTGGCTATCCACTGGCACGACCAGCGGAAGGTCAACCTCCTGAGCACCGTCCACAAGGGGGAAATGGTTGAGACTGGCAAGGTGGATCGCCGCACCCAAGTCAGGGTGACCAAGCCCGATGCTGTAATGGACTACAACATAAATATGAGGCTGGTGGACAAGTCCGACATGCAGATAGGCTTCATCGACTGTCTGCGTACCTCGTGCAGATGGTACAAAAAGTTCTTTCTGCACATGGTGGACATGTCAATGCTGAATGCCTACAATATCTACAGGCTTCGGAATGCGCGCACACCCAGGAAGTTCAGTAGCCTGCGGAGGTTCCAAAAACAGGTGTTGGTGGAGCTCCTGGACAGGTATGCTACGCCACAGAGGGCAGTGGCACAACCTGGGCGCCCCGTTCAGGACCGCATGCAGTGTGCACAGTATCTAAATGTGCACAAGCTCGGTTACCTGCCTCTGGAACGAGATGGAGTCACCATTAGCAGAAGGCGGTGCCATGTCTGCTGGAACAGCCAGGTGAGGCCGAGGAAGCAGAAAAAGATCACCATGCAGTGTGTGATGCCACACATGATGCCAGTGATGCCAGGTATCACTATGTGCTATACCGTGCTTTGCTGAATACCACACCAAGCAGGAGTACTAACTAATAATCATAGTGAAAGTACCAAAGACTGACAATATGTATGTATATAGGCAACAAGTGGAAATAAAACAATGTATTGTGATAAAAAAGTCATGTATTATGAAAACATCTAATAAATAAGTGAAAAAAAGACACAATAAATTGTATATAAACCGTTTACAAAGCATATAACAAAGTGACACATGACATAATATTAGATGGCCAAAGTATAATAAACACCTGTGATAACGAATAATCAGTGCCTAATATAACAATAACCTACCTCAATTACTAATAAAATGTACCGTATCAAGTGAAAATGAGCATTATCAGTGACAGTGACACTCTCTCAAGCATATTTACCAAAGTGAAAGTGA
Organism: Paralithodes platypus; assembly: GCA_032716605.1. NCBI lineage: Eukaryota > Metazoa > Arthropoda > Malacostraca > Decapoda > Lithodidae > Paralithodes > Paralithodes platypus. Next base: position 5,620,061 of record CM064505.1, on the reverse strand, counting down.
CACACGAAGTAATATTAGATGGCCAAAGTATAATAAACACCTGTGATAACGAATAATCACTGCCTAATATAACAATAACCTACCTCAATTACTAATAAAATGTACCGTATCAAGTGAAAATGAGCATTATCAGTGACCGTGACACTCTCTCAAGCATATTTACCAAAGTGAAAGTGACACACACGAAGTAATATTAGATGGCCCAAAGTATAATAAACACCTGTGATAACGAATAATCACTGCCTAATATAACAATAACCTACCTCAATTACTAATAAAATGTAACATATCAAGTGAAAATGAGCATTATCAGTGACAGTGACACTCTCTCAAGCATATTTACCAAAGTGAAAGTGACACACGAAGTAATATTAGATGGCCAAAGTATAATAAACACCTGTGATAACGAATAATCACTGCCTAATATAACAATAACCTAACTCAATTACTAATAAAATGTACCGTATCAAGTGAAAATGAGCATTATCAGTGACAGTGACACTCTCTCAAGCATATTTACCAAAGTGAAAGTGACACACGAAGTAATATTAGATGGCCAAAGTATAATAAACACCTGTGATAACGAATAATCACTGCCTAATATAACAATAACCTACCTCAATTACTAATAAAATGTACCGTATCAAGTGAAAATGAGCATTATCAGTGACAGTGACACACTCTCAGCATATTTACCAAGTGAAAGTGACACACGAAGTAATATTAGATGGCCAAAGTATAATAACACCTGTGATACCGCATAATCAGTGCATAATATAACAATAACCAGCCTCAATTACTCATAAAAACTACGGTATCGAGTGAAAATGTGAAATATTAGTGACAATGATAGCCTCTAATACTGTACACATATTTATATTAATTGGACTCCAAATAACTATAATAACATCACTATCAATAAATAAAAAATCGCCTCCGGGGGGTAAAAACTCTGGCGCGACGAGTGGCTAAGTGCGCAGTAGGTTAGCCAAGCCGGGGCCTGGGCCAAGGCGACGCATCCGAACGCGGGAAGATTTTCCCGCATAAAAATCACTCCACTTCCCACGCTCGCCATTATGCAATCACTTGGGCTAGAGACCTCTACTCAACGGTATTCTACACATGAAGGTTTGTGCAACATTTTTTTTTTTTTTTTTATAACTTTGTGTCATGTATTTCAGGAGTAACAGGTGAATCAACATGGACCAAAATTCCTCAAAACCCCCGGTCACAGAGTACAGTCACGATCTACCCTAGCCGGGGTTGGAGGGTTAAAGACCGTTTTGTCTACAGAGAATGTGGTTCCAGTCTCACATCCTAAATGGCAGCTTTCCAGGCGGCCCTGTCAAGGGCTGCCTTTGTTGTCAAGTTCTTTATTTTGAGATCGGACCGGAGTACCCGAGCCCACGTCATTCTAGGTCCACCCCTACGTGCAGCTCCCCCCACGTTCACAGTCCGGCATTTCTTCACCCAGTTCTGATCGTCCATTCTCTCCACATGTCCAACCCAACCAAGTCGGCTCGTGCGCATCACTTCACTGACACTCCTAATGCCCAGACACCTTCTCAATTCCTCGCGCGATACCCTGTCCCTAATATTAACCCCACACATCCATCTCACCATTATCTTCTCATTCCGTTTCATTCTATTGCTATCCTCCGCTTTAACCGGCCACGTCTCCGAGGCATAGGTCATCGCGCTCCTAACACACGAGGTATACACCTTCCCTTTAAGGTGGGGTGGGAGCCCTCTCATAGTCAGGAGTGGCAACAGCTCTCTAAACTTGCTCCAGCCACTTCTGACTCTAGCAATGGAGCTAGCTTCACCGCCACCTCCGGTGGAAATCGTATCGCCCAGGTAGCAGAACTTTTTCACACACTCCAGCGGCGTTACACTGTCGAAATCAACACTGACAGGTGCGTTATTTAATACAAGATCTCCCTTGCACACAGCACATTCAAAGTCTATGATTCTTGTCAAAGATCCTCTAGCTCCACTACATCTCTTGTGTACTCAGTCACTACAGACGCAACAATGAATTGAATTACAGTCAGGTCTCGATATACACGCGTTTGGACACGGTAACCCCAAAAGTTCCAAAGTCGGCCACAACTCGGAAAAGTCGGGATCATACACGGGTGGCGGCCCAAGCCTAGGTATATATAAATGATTAAGAATGTTATTTATGCATCAAATATCTGTCTGTCTAACTATTTAATGCATCTATCTCCCTTATACATAAATATAACTATGTCTTATTTGGTCTTTTATAATTTATAATACGATTTATATTATAATACGATGGAATGGAAAACAATATTATCCTTCCAAGACACAAATAATAAAATGAAAAAGAGAGTCAATAAAAATTTCTCCTTTTTTCAGAAACTTAAGTCGTCTCATGTATATTCGTATTTATCGCTCGCTCGCCCCCAGCAACTCTCTCTCGCTATCTATCTATCTATCTCTCTAACGCATCTATATATCTCCCTTATACATTAACATAACTATGTCTTATTTAGTCTTTTTGTAATCTATGAATCATTTCTAATGCGATGGAATTGAAAAATATAATATCCTTCCAGCACATAGATAACAAGAAATAAGAATGTAAACAACAAATATATCCCCGTCTTCTCTGTAGACAGGCTGGCGCCAAGGTTTGAGCGTCGAAAGTTTGCGTTTTATTTATTTATTGATTTTTCCCACGGTATATTTTTGCCTTGTTTTTAATTGACATTTGTGTCATTTTTGCTGATTATGAGTTGGTGGATTTGTTTTCTTTAATTCCATCATATCGGAAATGATTCACAGATTATCTAGAGACTAAATAACATACACTTTTAACCCGTAGAGCCCCGGCTAGTTTTGTATTGTTTGTTCACCAGAACCCGGCCGGTTTTCAAAAAATTGTTTTATTCCAGAAACAATAGCGAATGGGTTAGGAATGAAGGAAAAACCACGAAAAACCGCTCAAAAAGCTTAAAGAATGGTCCTACAGAGCCCCCGAAAACGTATTTTACAAGAGTAAAAAATTGAAGGCAATTACCCCAAAAAAACAGGTTATTGCGCGCTCACGTGCACGCACTTGGACTTTGAGAGTTTTCAACCATCGGCACGGTTGCGTGGGATACGTACACAGTTCCCATACAAATCTGAGCCCTCTCGAGTGGCTACACCTGAGGTTACGGTCGGAGCAATTAGGGTGACTCGTCAGACGCGTCGCTGGGGCTGTGCGTTACATACATCGCCGACGCACCAGACGCGTCGCTGGTGTTGGACGGGTTAAGTGTATTCAATAGTTTTGCATTATCAATAGGGTCATTACTTCTGGTCTACTGAACCATAATAAAGAGAGGGGGAGGGAGGGAGCGCCCCCGACAGTGACAACCAGTCTGATGATGATAATGATATGATGGACAATATTTCTGTGTTCTCTGATTTTGATGAGGACGATGAACATGTCAGGGAACCTGGAGGGCCGATGTACGAGCTGTAGCTCAAGGTTTATCAATTTCATCACAGTAACAGGGTCGGGGTTGGGGGCGGGACGGGTCGGGTTGGGGGTGGAACGGGGCGGGTAGGGAGTAGCCTACAGCGGCGCGGATATCTACCGAACGTCAACACATATATCCACACAAATAGGTCAGTAACATTTCCAAAACAGTTCTTATTGATGCTTAATGTATTCTATGTTATGACATACTGTATAATTATGATGTTGGTGGTATAATGTAATATAAGTCGGCTGAAGGTAGGCAAAAAGGGCCAAAATGGGGACTTTGGGAAAGTGGCTGGAATGAATGAATTAATTCCCATAAGGCCTGTTATTTCTAAAACACGGTTTTGATATAAATGGTACGTAAACGGTACAAATTAACCATGTATATCAAGACCTGACTGTACTTCCCACCCCTTTACCACATACAGTACTGCGCATGGATAGTCGCCACTTCTTTCCATAGCTCCACGCCCTACTCCACTAATCATGACCTTTGTTTTATCTATGTTAACTCTTAGACCCTTATTTGCCATACCGTCCCTCCATCTTTTGAACTTCGCCTATGCTTCCTGCGCACTATCTGCGATAAGAGCTAGATCATCTGCATATAACATCTCCCATGGGAGTTCTGTCCTAAATTCCCTTGACAGAGCCTCCAGGACTAAAACAAATGGTAATGGGCTCAGAACTGAACCTTGGTGAACACCAACCTTCACTGGGAACTCTTCGCTCAGACCCCCGTTTACTCTAACTGCTGCCCGTGACTCCTCATACATTCTCATTATCACATGCACCAGCCACTCTTCTACTCCAAGTTTTCTCATAGCCCACTGCAATACCTCCCTGGGCACCCGGTCAAAGGCCTTCTCCAGATCTACAAAAACTAGGTATAACTCCCAGGTTTTCTCTAAGTACCTCTCTTGCATTTGCCTAAGAGTGAAGATAGCATCAGTTATGCCCCGTCCCGGCATAAATCCAAACTGCAAGGGGATAGGGAGTCTTCTCATGGTATGTAGCGGCAACAGTTCTCTGAACTTTACCCAGCCGTATCTTATTCTGGCGATAGTGGTGGCGTCAGCCTCACCTCCGGTTTAGATGGTATCTCCCAAGTACAGTAGTAGAACTTGTCCACCATCTCTAGTCCCTCATTGCCAAAGTTAATACTCTCGAGCTGGTCATTGAACACAAGCTCACCTTTGCATAGTATGCATACAAATGTCTCAACTTCGGACTTCTTCCTCTGTAGAGGTCCCGTTATTCTAGTGCAGCGCTTCTTCCCGGGGTGTACCCAGCAGCAGCATACGCTACACTGTATTGAGTTCACGCCCACCGCTAGTAGTCCAAGTAGTATTTTAATTATATACTGTAGCTATCCAATATCAGTGAATAAGGTAACATGTTCTTAACTTCTATTCTTGACAGGTAAACGATATAAAGTTCCACCCGGTCCACGGCACACTGTCAACAGTTGGGTCTGACGGCCGGTTCAGCTTCTGGGACAAGGACGCTCGTACCAAGCTGAAGAACTCTGAGGCTATGGAACAACCCATCTCTTGCTGTGCCTTCAACCATAACGGACAGATCTTTGCTTATGCTGTCTCCTATGATTGGTCTAAGGTAAGTTAACATAGGATATACTGTATATACATATTTTGTTTTCTCTGTCTGTCTGTGTCTCTCCCTATCTCTCTGTCTGTATCTCTCTCTCTGTATCTCTCTCTGTCTGTATCTCTCTCTCTCTCTCTCTCTCTCTCTCTCTCTCTCTCTCTCTCTCTCTCTCTCTCTCTCTCTCTCTCTCTCTCCTGTATATATATATATATATATATACAGTATATATATATATATATATACAGTATATATATATATATATATATATATATATATATATATACTGTATGCTCTCTGAACTAAACTAAAGAACTCTGAGGCCATGGAGCACTTTTTCTAATTTTTCTCTTCCTTATTTTCTTTTGTATTGTAGGAAAACCTTGGAAAAGGTCCTGAAGAGGGATCTCGTGTAGACTTAACCCTTTCAGGTCTGGGGTATGCCGTTTAGTATTCATAAATAGAATTCTCTTAATCTCAAAATTACCTCTCCAAAATTAGTTTTCTGCCCACAACTCACTCAAAGACAACTGCAGAGGTTGAAGTAATTAAACTAAAGGTTTCTAAACACCCCTGATGGTCACAAAGGTTTAAAGTATCCCTGTAAGGATGCAATTGCGTCCTGCAGTGCGCAAAAGGGTTAATAGAGACGCTACATGTTAAATTGAGATATTAGGGATTGAAGACTTGACAGGGATTGTCTATGTTAAAATTGTACGGTATGTATGTACAGTACAGTATGTATATACTCAGGCACATACCCCATAGCTGGGAGTGGCCGACTCGAGACAGAGCCTGAACAGGGACAACACAACACAACACAAAAAAACAAAATACTGTACAAATTCACACACATTTAGGTCGCCCAGTAGAGGACCCAGAGACCAGGGACCACTAAGAGCACTCCAGAACTCCCTCGGCCCCTGTCTTCCCGGAGAAGTTCCGGTCTAAGCAGGCAGACATGCAGCGGAGCATACCACATTGCCCACCCACTACGCATCCAGGTGTAACCTTCATTATATACCGGCCTGAACCTCGTATCTCCCGCGTATATTAGGGCCTTTAGTCCGTTCAGTGATAAGGACAGTGGGCCTGGTGGTAATGATCTATCTATCTTTTTTTTCTTTTTTCTATGTGAGTGAGGAAGGCAAAAGGCAGAACTGCCTTTAGCGAGTGCCTCCCCAAGAGTTGCAAGAGTGACAAGGCCAAAATCAAGGGACGTTCGAGCCAAAATGCCTGGACACACGGAGTTTGAAGCAATTTAAGTCATAGGAAGAGGGAAAGACTGATTCTGGGAGAGAGTTCCAGAGCTCAGCTGTTGAATAAAAGAAAGTCTGACAGTAACGTTTCACTCTTGGGTTGGAGAGTTGCATAGAGTAGGGATGGGATTGTGTTGCCAGACGGGTACCACGTGCCCTACGTAGAGGAGGTGGTATACACTGGGAGAGCTCTGAGGAACACTAATTTTTATCGTAGCGATAGAATAACGAGAAAGATGCAACATTGCGGCGGAGAGAGAGAGGTTGCAGAGAGTCGGTGAGTGGACGGGAGTTAATGATACGAAAGGCCTTCCTTTCTACTTTGTCTAGGAGTGCGGTGTGAGAGGATCTTCCCCACACATGTGAACAATACTCAATACAAGGACGCACTACAGAGCAGGAAGCTGTGTAGGGGTAAAGAACCCCTTGAGGCGGTTGAGCACACCCAGCTTTGGGAGGCTGCCTTAGCAAGACTGGTAATATGGTCCTTCCAAGTGAGAGCAGAAGAAACAGAGACACAGATAATATTGAGAGAAGATGAAGGATTGATTTTTTTATTGATTGTTGAAGTGTAATGGACAGTCCTCTGAGAGATCATCCCGATTCTTGTTTTGGTCGGCCATCTTGCTGCTCACCCATCAAAGCCACCATTGTGTTGGAAAACTATCTGTTTACAAGCTTTTTTCTGCCTGAACCTCGTATCTTCCGTGTTTATTAGGGCCTTTACTCTATTGAGTGATAGGGACAGTGGGCCTGGTGGTAATAATGAAGGAATTAAATGCCCGGACCATCAAAGCAGAGAGCTATGGCCGGTATGACTTAGGCGCGAATACTGGGAGTGCACTTGTTACGATCCTACAATGCTGAACCCAAGAGATTAAAATTCAAGCAAGGGCAACTAGCATGCTGTTGCGTTTCAGAAGGCCAAAAGGGTAAATGTCTCAGATAATCACAAATTAATGAAGAAGGATGATATTAAACACTTCTAATTTTCGTATCAATTATAATTACTAATAACTAGGGAAACGAACAGGTTGATAAGCAAGATGATTCAGTTAATCACGGCAAAGAATGGTAATGGGCTAAGCGCCGAGTGAAGGCCTCGAGTAAATGCACTCGTTACAAGGAATGAACACTACACAAAAAGAACATTTGAAGAACAGTTAATCAACACCTAGCACACTGAACAGCAAACTGAATCACACTCAATCACAGACCAATATATGATACCATGTAGTATCACTAGTTAACACGCTAGGAGAACGTGTGCACTCTAGAACACTAATCCGTGTTCGTTACACACCACACAACACCATATGAAACTCAGAGCTCCTCACAACACTAGGGCTCGTTACACATACACAATAATACACCAATGCTGTCTCATCTCCCCTTCAAAGGACAAAACAGTGCACTACCTACTTGTCTTAACGCACAAACCAGCAGACAACACGTCACGCATGTCCAGGGGTGTACCCAGACCAGCGTGAACAGGAGCACTTCTCCCACCTCTGCCTCGTCGGGCTCTCCGCGCTTCTCCCACCTCTGCCTCGTCGGGCTCTCCAACAGCTACTAACTCTCAACTCTTCCCTCCCTATACACATCTCTTCCCAAGCTCTATTTTCGGCAAGAACCTGGTGTCACACTAGTCTATACAGCAGAGTCACACGGAATATCAGATAAAGGCCTCCTGTCGTGGGAAATGTAGATCTTCCCACGCCTACATGCCCCACGTGCATAGACTCCCACGGGTGGTGCTTGTGACACTGGACACCAGCCGCTATCGGTGTAGATTAAGGTGGGTCGCCTGTCTCTCTCCTCCCTCCGTCTCTGCTACCACGCTGCTCCCTTACACTGTATGTATGTAGCCTACTCTAGCACTTAACCCATTTTTTTTTTTTTTCTTTTTTTTTTGTAATACTGTAGTTTTAAGAATAGTTTGTAATGGTGTTTTGTCTTACAGGGCCACGAGTACTTCAACCCACAGAAGAAGAACTACATCTTCCTACGGTCCTGCTACGACGAACTGAAGCCTCGCAGCCGCTAAATATTGTACGTGAAGCACAACTGAACACAATCTTTATATTACAACTTAATGCACATGCAGTCCTGTTGTTAGGGGGGATCACCGTTTTTTTTTATCTTTCTCTCCTTTTCTCTCTTTCCCTGGCTTGTATCCATTCGGCCCCATTCAGCCAACTGTTTTAAGATGTTTATCCCCATTAGGTGTCTATTTTTTCCTGGCGAGCAATAGCGAGCCAGCATTGTACAGTATGGAGAAATCCAGCTTTGCCGGAGAAATCTTTCTATCGAAAAATGTACAAATTTAGCTTGCTGTCAAAACAAAAATATATACAGTATATGCTGGCTCGCTACCGCTTGCCAGGAAAATATTGACACCTGGATGGGGATAAACGTCTTAACACACAAAGAGCGGGTGGGTCGGTAACTTCAACTACCCGCCAAGCGGGTGGTTTTACCCTTAATGGGGTTGTTTCCGTGCTCTTTTTCATGCATAAACAAGACCCAGAGCGTAATACAAGTATCTATCCCCGAAAGGGCATAAACAGAGCTTTCCAATGACACCCGAACCATCCTTCTATGACCACTGGTTCTCTTGCAACGATCGTGCAACACGAGTGCAAAAACCCTAAAATAAGGTAATTTCCTTACATAATTCCCTGTGTAGCGAGTGAGAGAGGGTGGAGGAGGGTGTAATAAATTTCAGTCGACCCACGGCGGTGGTGGCGAGCGGTCAGGAAGCAATCTATGCTCCTCGCACCGCTCAGCTCTCTCTCAGAGCACATTACGTGCTCAAAATTGCACTCGACATATGTCGAGGTCCGCATATGGGCACGTTTTCTTTAACTCGACATATGTCGAGCGCCAATGGTTAAGGGTTAAAACAGTAGGCTGAATGTGGCTGAATGGATACAAGCCAAAGAGAGAGGGAGAGAAAGAGAAAAAAAAGCGAGGTGGGCTCCCTTAAATATGTGGGAAAAGTTTAACGTATCCTACATCAATGAAGACTGAAACTGAGTGTTGATTTGAGAAAAAGAACTTATTATCTAATTTCTCAAAGATAACTATATATTTCTCGTGATTTAATTAAATAAAGTGAAGAATTTAACTTAAATATGATTGACTATGACCGACAAATTGATATCTCCAGCACCGAGTACTCTATATAGATTACTAACTTGGTCTTAAACCCCTTCAGCACAATGGCATAATTTTCATCATATTCTGGTTACCATTAGATGATTTTCTTTAGCTTACAGTATAATCCATCTTTAGGAATCAAAGGGGTAAATTTGATCTCAATAAACCCTCTGCAAAACACAGGTCCTTTTTAACCCCTAATGTACCATAGGGTACAGTAATAAAAGTCTCCCCCAGTCCCAAGCAATGTGGCCAAAATGGCAAGATATAACAACCTCCCACCTCAAAAGATGGAGGAATACTGGCTCTCCCAGCCTTTTTTTTTTTTTCTATGTGATTGAGGGAGGCAAAAGGCAGAACTGCCTATAGCAAGTGCCTCCCCCATAGTTGAAAGAGTGACAGGGCCAAAATCAAGGGACGTTCGAGCCAAAATGCCTGGACACACGGAGTTTGAAGCAATTTAAGTCATAGAAAGAGGGAAAGACTGATTCTGGGAGAGAGTTCCAGAGCTCAGCTGTTGAGTAGTAGAAAGTTTGAGAGTAACGTTTCACTCTTGGGTTGGAGAGTTGCACAGAGTAGGGGTGGGATTGAGTAGCAAGACGGGTACCACGTGCCCTACGTAAAGGAGGTGGTATACACTGGGAAAGCTCTGAGGAACACTGATTATTATAGTAGCGATAGAATAGCGAGAGAGATGCAACATTGCGGCGGAGAGAGAGAGATTGCAGAGAGTTGGTGAGTGGACAGGAGTTAATGATACGAAAGGCCTTACTTTCAAGCCTGTAGGTGTAGAGGCTTTGATATAAGCTGAGAAGTGTTGCCAACTCTAGAGCAGTGCTCAAACGGTCGTGGTACCAGGCACTGCCTGGTACTTTCCTTGCAGTTGCAAGGAAAGTACATTACTGACGGCTCCCAGCCGTCGCTGGGACTGGGGAGTGACTTATCTACTGACGGCAGAGAGCCGTCGCTGGTACTGAACGGGTTAAACTGCATAAAGTAGTCTAATTTTAGCCAGAATATAAGGTAAAGATGCGTAATTTTGTTGAAGGTGTTTCATTTTAAGTTTTCATTGTAAGACATAGACAATCTCTTCCGTAAGTGGTGAACATTATCTTCAGTAAGTGGTGAACATTATCTTCACATCATGATTATTGCATTATGAATAGACACAACAGTTTGAAGCCTTGGGAAAAGTCGCAAGTGTTTTCACAATTAATATTTGTCATCGAGTATATACCATATGATTTCAGGCCTTTCTACTGCCTGCTATGAATGAAATGGATGCTCAAAGTAATTAAGTAACACCCTGTTCTTAACAGTAATCATCAATTACAAACCCCAATGCACTTGAATAAACTAATGAAAGCATATGATCCTCTCGGGATTCCAACTTGGGACACCACACCCAGAACATAAACATGTAAACCATTACACCACCAACACAGTTTAAAGGGAGACTGACTGTTTGTTTGATCTTTTAATTATTTATTCATATATTTTTTTAGTTTCCTCCCTAGACCTCCATCAAGCTTAGAAAAACACCCCCTAGACCCCCCTTCAAGATAAATTTGTACATTTTCCAGTAGGAAAATGCCCCGGCCGAAGGCCGATTCCTCATAAAATTGCAGGATCGCTATCGCTCGCCAGGAAATAATCAAAATAATGAAAGGGTTAAGGGGAGATTTCCACTTGAGGGATTTTTTTTCTTGACCCCTTTCTCGCTCAAGTATAGCCCCATTGATTTTGAGATTTTAAGACAGTTGACCCATTAGTTTTGCGATTTAAAGAACTGTCGCCCCATTTCTGTCAATTTTTATGATTTAGGTGTCGATTTTTTCCTGGCGTGCGATAGCGACCCTGTAATTAAAGAGGAACCGGCCTTTGGCCGGGACATTTTTTTACCGAAAAATGTACAAATTTATCTTGAAAGGGGGTCTAGGGGGTTTAATTTTAAGCTTCATGGAGGTCCAGGGAACAAACTAAAAACCTCCCCTTAACCCTCCTGGCCCGGGCAGCATGTTAAAATGACACCGCGGCAGATGGGCAGGGACCCGGGTGTCCTGTTAAAATCTGTAAGCTTGAAAGCCTATTCAGCTTGGTCTGAACGCCGTGCGTCCGACGCATGTAAACAAAGCCGATCGTTGCGTCACCGCACCTCCGAAAACAATAAGGAGACGTCGGATCAATGTTTTTGTTGTGACGTCAGACAAAATTAGTGTCTGAAAAGCTCCGATATTGTCAACATCGCGGAAAAATTTGCTCCACTGAAATCGTCATCACAACTGAACCAGTTGACTTACAGAGCTCTACTCAACGCCAGTCTACAGATTGGAAACCGCACTACGTTTATAGATGCGTGGGAAATTTCTAGCAGTTAAAATAACAAAGATACGGTAGCCTAGGCCTAGACGTTTATCGGCCAGATCGCCCGGGTACCCCACACTGTACTTAGGAGGGCTAGCCCGGGTCAGAAGGGTTAAGGGTTTCCACATAGTTTAGTGGAGCCAAGTTAATATTGGAGGGTTACTTACTGGAAGTACCGCTATTATAAATATATTCTTAAATTGCACTGCTATATGCCATTATTTATACTGTAATAATTTTCTGTAAAGCCGATATCACACGAGTGCTTTTTCACTCAACATTTATCCTCAACACTGGTCTGGCAGCTTATGCGGTAAACACTTAATATATTTTTGTCACCTAAATTCATCTATCATCAGTCTAGTTTCCGATCGCAGTTCAAAATCATCCCGAAATGTTACCAGAAAAATGTTGATGATCGAATGTTGATACCGGCTTAAATGTGTTTGGAATGCCGAGTGTCATATTAACCCCTTCTGTACCGGCGACGTCTTTTTAGTTTTCTTCTAGCTACATTTTGACGATTTATTGAAGCTTAGGAAGGATATATGGTACCGTAGCTAAAAGGATTATTTGAGATAGTCGTAGCCTTTTTATGAGTAGACGTCCTTCATAAACTGTATAAAATCGTCTTATAGTTGCCAGAATAGAATAGAAAGTACATCATCGGTACAGTGGTGCTAATAAGTTATGTCTCAGCTGTCATTACGTTTGGATCTCTCTGTGCTGTATTAATGTCTGACTGATGTTGAATAGGGTGGGTAAGTGTAGGAATATGTTTGTATACCTCACTAGAAATGAAGAAATCCTGTTCAGATATTGTGGATACCAATTATAGAACAAACTATACTTGGTGCCGAGACACCACTTATTAGGCCGACTGTACAGAAGGGGTTAATAATATAATTACTGCTTCGTACTATTTATGCGGGAAAGTAATATTTATAATCGTGAGATTTAGTCAAAACTGTATCATATTTGAATTTTATTGTTTAGTTGCTGCTTAACCCCTTGAAGTTCTGACGCGTTTTAGCAGTATATTTTGGCTATCATTAGACGATGTTATGCAGCTTAGGAAGGATCTGTGGGTATTAAAAGGGTAAAGACTCTCAATCAACCCTCTGACTTCCATATACCCTTCCTAATCTGAATAAAATTGTAGAATAATTACCAGAAAACAAAAAAGAAATGCATTTTGGAGCTTGAAAGGGTTAGTATTGATAAAAAATGCTTGGTCTCATATCATAGTAACTTCCTCATGAATTAGAGGCTTGCTATTGCTCGCCAGGAAACAATCGATACCTAAATGGTAAGAAAGGTCTTGAAATAAACAGAAATGGGCCGAAAGTTCTTAAAATCGCCAAACTAATGGGGCGAACGTCTTAAAATGTTAAAAGCAATGGGGCTAAATATGATGGAGAAAGGGGTCAAGAAAAAAAAAAATCAAGTGGAAATCTCCCCGCAATCCCTATCCCCTACACATCATACTGCCCCAAAACAGCTGTCTGCAGTTCCTCCAGGTAACCGATATCCTGGAATCCCTTGTACAGTTGTACAGTGAGTTATCTGCTCAACAGGTGGCATTGTGTGTGTGTAAGTGTGAGAGTCCGAGTGTAGGGGGTGAGACAGTGAAGCACGGGAACGAGGTGGCTTCAGAGATGGGGTCGTTTCGGGCCATGAGTGAGCACCGTGCCTCATGTGAAGGCAAAATGGCAGGTGCTCGTTGTACTCTACGTGCTTCACATGTCTCGCTCCCTAGACTGGAACAAGACCTCACAGGCTTCACTGTTCATTGTAAAGCGGTGAATGTTAAGGCTCTCAGCCTATGCCCGAGAGGGAGTAAGTTGGAATATAGAAAACAAAAATAAAAAATAAAATAAAATTGGCCAGATAAGTGATGTCGTGGCACCAAGTACAGTAGAACCTCGCTCTTTCGGACTAATTGGGGGAGACCCCTGTCCGAAAGTGTCAAAAGTCCGAAAGGGCCGAGTCCGAACTCACACTTCAGCCTTTCAGACAAATCCGAAAGGCTGAAATAAAGTCCGAAGTTTATAAGTCCGAAACTCGGCTCTTCGGTCCGAATGCGAAATAATTCTTCTCAGCCTTTCAGACAAATCCGAAAGGCTGAAGCATGAGTTCGAAGTTTATAAGTCCGAATACACATTCACCTAACCAGACAAGTCCAAAACTTCGGCTCTTTGGTCCGAATGCAATTTAATTTTTCTGAGCCTTTCAGACAAATCCGAAAGGCTGAAGCATGAGTCCGAAGTTAAATGTAGTCCGAAAAGGATGGAGGTATTTTCTCAGCCTTTCAGACAAATCCGAAAGGCTGAACCATGAGTCCGAATTGAAATTCTAGTCCGAAAGTCTGAGAATTCCGAAAGATTGAAGTCCGAAAGAGCGAGGTTCTACAGTATATACATACATAAAATTTTAAGACTGAGTGCTCCACGCATACGTGCAGTTTCAGTCTTTTGTCCTAATCACAGCGTTCCAGGCAACCCTGTTAAGGGCTGCTTCACTTGTCAAGTTTTTGGATTTGAGATCGGCACGTATAGTCCGATCCCTGGTCTTCCTCGGTCCATCCCTTGGTGCAACTCCCTCCACAATCACAGACCTGCATTTTTTCACCCAATTTTTTTCATCAATAATTGGTATCAGCACTATCCAAGCCTTAATTCATTGTTTCGAGCGAGATATACAAACATTTTCCTCTCTTTACACACCCTATTCAACATCTGACAGACATTAATACAGCACACAGCAAGCAAAACGTAATGACAGCGGCGACACCACTTATTTGGCCAACCGTACCATGATGAGAAGAGAGTACAGTCGGCCCCGCAAGGGTGCGCACTAAAAGGGTGCGATTCTCCAACCGTGCGGCAGATGTCCGTGTGGTGCTTATAATCCAAGGGTGCGAAAAAAGCGCGAAAAAAGCAAAGCGTGCGTTTTTTTCGCCCAATAACTCCTGAAAAACATGAACTAAGGAAAGAATACCTGTACAGTATAGAAATGTGATTAGATATTAGATAGAATATGGGTATTACACTCACTTTGGATGGTTTATGTATGCGTGGAGGTTGGGATGTTGGTCTTACTGAGGGTCCGAGGCTGCCTCCATGCCCACATGGGGGCATTTTACACCTGCTGCCCCTAACCCACTGCCCAGGGCGATCGTGTTACCCACCAAAACAAAAGTGAAAGTTCTTGATTTAGAACAGAAAACACAGTTACTAGACATGTTGGCTAGAGGTGAGAAACAGGCAAATGTGGGTAGACATTTTGGTGTGGGCATGGGGGCAGCCTCGGACCCTCAGTAAGACCAACATCCCAACCTCCACGCATACATAAACCATCCAAAGTGAGTATAATACCCCTATTCTATCTAATATCTAATCACATTTCTATACTGTGCAGGTATTCTTTCCTTAGTTCATGTTTTTCAGGGGTTATTGGGCGAAAAAAGGGTAAGTTTGAAGAGTCCCCGGACTACATAGTGAATTTCCCATAGGTTCTTAAGCTCCAAGGGTGCGTTTTACAAGGGTGCGCGCATGTCTCGGACTTAGGTAACCGCACCCTTGTGGGGCCCACTGTACAGTACTGTGTTAAGGGGAGGCAGTTGGTTTTTGGAGTCATCCTCCTCCCTCATGTTTAGCCCTATTAGTTATGAGATTTCAAGACATTCTCCTTATTAGTTTGGCAATTTTTAGACCTTTTGCCCCATTCCTTTGCCAATATTAAGACCTTTCGTGCCACTTAGGTGTCAATTTTTTTCCTGGCGAGCGATAGCGAGCCTGTATTTGAAAAAGAATCGGCCTTCGGCCAGGACATTTTTCTACCGAAAAATGTACAAATTTATATCAAAGGGGGGTCTTGTGGGTGTTTTTTTAAGTTTGGTAGAGGTTTAGAGAGCAAACTAAACCCCTTCCTTAAACCATTGAGCCGAACCAGTAAATAATGCTGCTCAATACCGTCTGAGCTCCCTTAATTGTCATTTGCTAATTTGTAAACATGGACACAATTGTTATAAGAATGAATCACTAGCTTAATATGAGCTCAAGGTCTGTAAGCTAGTAGGCTATATATATATATATATATATATAATCCTATAATTGTTTTGTGTTTTCATTCTTATAGCAATGCACGATTGTTATAATTTCATATTTATTCACCGACCCACCAATTAACTTACAAATAAACCTAATTAATTAAATCAATGAAACTAATGAATACATGTGGTACTAGAATGAAAACACAATATACAGGAAAATAGTAAACAGATGGCCGCCATAAGTAGGTAGGCCTATTGTGTAATGTATTTTTCCCAAGACAATTATGTTTTAATGTATTTTAGAAAACCAAATGTCACTTGAACGATTCAGCAACAGTTTTGATCCTATTTGTACATTACCAATTATTCTGGTAAATTATTAAGTACCATAAAATGACCTAACTTTGGATAGGGAGGTATACTTAAGACATTTCTGGGCATAATCTAATAAGCCACAGGTACTGGAAAATGGCTCGATAATATACTGTATAAGTTTCTTTCACATAACATTGGGCCATTTTCCCGTAACTGTGACTCAATATATTTTATCCAGAAATGCCCGACGTAGGCTCCCATGCCAAGTTTGCCCATTTTATTGGCACTGTAAGGTATTTTCTATAACCATACAAATTCACTTAGATATGTGTGAATTTGTATTTCGTTTTTCTGTCTTGTGTTGTGTTGTCCCTGTTCGGGCTCTGTCTAGAGTCGGGCACCCCCTGAGTATATATATATACAGTATATCAGGTCTCCCTCGATTGGGTTACGTTCATGATAACCCGATCTTAAATAGAAAAATAACATAGCAGACCCTAAAATAATTGGGGTAAATGAGGATGCCAAAACCCAAACACAAACACCTAAAAAACTATAATAAAATCGTAAATCGGGGCATCGGATAGTGAGGGAGACCTGTACATACATTCCTGGGGTACACAAGACTTGACACCTTTTAGTATACAAAGATACACTTCTTCCTTTTATTCCGGCTCTCGGTAGACAAGTTTATTCAATTTAGGAAGGAATTTTGGAAGTAGGAGAGTTGAGGGCCATCCAAACCTGATGAAAAGAATCAGTATAAAGTGAAAAATACATCTTTGTCTATTGAAATGGTTAATATTAATATGTATGGACTGCATGGAAGTATTGTACCTGGCATTTGTGATGACATTAAACCTTTTTACAAGATAATTGTCTTTTAATATATTATGGTCTTTGAAAGGGGTGCAGACACATAGTGTGAGGTGAGGTTGAACGGTCAGGCTATGGAAAATATCAGCTCATTCAAGTATCTGGGCATTTATTTATTTATTTATTTTTTTATTTATATTAATTAATTTATTTATTTATTTATTTTTTATGTGGATGAGAGAGAAAAAAGGAAAAACTGCCTTTAATGAGTGCCTCCCCCAGAGTTAAAAGTGACATGCCCAAAATCAAGGAACTTTCGAGCCAAAATGTCTGGACACACACAGAGTTTGAAACAATTTAAGTCATAGGATGAGGGAAAGATGGATTCAGGGAGAGAGTTCCTGAGCTCAACTTTTGAATAGAAGAAAGATTGGGAGTTACATTTCACTCTCGAGTTGGAGAGTTGTACAGAGTAGGGGTGGGATTGTGCTGCAAGACAGGTACTACGTACCCTATGTAGAGGAGGTGGTGTGTACTGAGAGCTCTGAGCAACAATTTTTTATTGTAGTAGCAAGAGAGATGCAACATTGCGGCGAAGAGTGAGAGATTGCAGAGAGTCGGTGAGTGGACGGGAGTTAATGATACGAAAGGCTTTCCTTTATACTTTGTCTAGAAATGCTGTGTGAGAGGATCCTCCCCACACATGTGAACAATACTCAATACATATAGATCAGGCAAGGGAAGTGGAAATAAACAGGAATGAATGGAGAATGCTTGTGAATAGATAAGTGAACACGTGGTCATTTGGGGGAAGGGGTCGGGCGCAAGTTGGACTAGATAATAGTCCATCAGGCGCTTGGCCCGGAGAGACGGTCTATATGAAAGGTGTGCCTGGAAGTGTGGTGGGCGGGCTTGTGGCGGTAGCCGATAGGGCTTCGCTACATGTCTGCCTGCTGAGATCGGAACCTCTCTGGGTAGTCGGGGGCCGAGGGAGTGCTGGAGGGTCCTTGGTGACCCTGGTCTCTGGGTCTTATCCTGGATGACATAGATGTGGGTGAATTTGTATTTTGTTTTTGTGTGTTCATTATTTTCTGTTATGTTGTCCCTGTTCGGGCTTTGTCTTAAGTTCCCCCCCCCCCCCCCTTATAATACAGTATGTATGGACAGCATTAACCCTTCAGGCCCGGAAGGGCTCTTAAACACCCATAAAAAACACACCCGAGCTACCCGGAAGGGCTCTTAGACACCCATGAGCTCAAAGCCTGTAAGCTTGGTGTGCGAGGCGTACGTCCGACGCATGTAAACAACAGCCGGCTGGACCGACGCCCCGCATCTCCGGCCACAAGAAGGAGTGCGTCGCTTGTTCGTGTGTGCCTGTATGTTATTGTTAAGTATCGAAAAGTAGTGTAAAGTGGCTGTTTTTGCCATAAAGTTATCTCCAATGAAATCATCATCACAACTGAACCAGTTGACTTAGAGAGCTCTACTTAACGCCATTCTACAGGTACGAAACACATCTACGCTTGGGGATGCGCGGGAATGCGGAAGCAAGCCAAATAACAAAGATGCGGTAGCCTAGGCGTAGACGTTTTTTGGCCAAAACCCCCGGGTTTCGGGGAATATATATATAATACATAGCCGGGGCTGGAGGGTTAATGACCTTAACCCGGGAGCTGCCGGGAGACTCTTAAGAGTTCCCCCGGCGCACTGCGGGGAGACTCTTAAGAGTCAGAGAAAAAAAAAATCAACTTTTGACATCGAAAAAAAAATATTTTTTTATATTTTTTTTTTTTTATTTTTTTTTTTTTTTTGGCCCCTGGGCCATGCAAAATCTCAGTCCTCTACCTCCCCTCCTTCCCCACTTTCCTCCTCTCCTTCAGTTATCACCTATTTTCCCTGTTATTCCCTTATTCTGAGGTATATTTTCGTGCTAACATTAGAAATCCGATTGGAGGGTGTGGTCATCACTGATAGCAAGCGAGTGCAAGAGAGAGAGAGAGAGTATCGATCGACTGTGTCTCAGTGGCCTTGGGGGAAATTGGCGGGAAAGCAGATTGCCTCACCCATACATTATACAACTCGCGGGCTATATCTCCGATTTTGACCATCCAAACGCTGTTTTCACTCGTTTTATTGTTGTTTCAGGTTAATACCTTTATAATCAACCCATAATAGGCGCATATGGATAAGTATTAATGCTATTAATGGCACAATGAATATTTTAGTGACGGAAACACCTCAAATACGTCAGCACAGGGGGACGTTTCCAATTACCCCCATGCGCACTTCAGAGGTTAAGGGGAGATTTCCACTTGAGGGATATTTTTCTGTACTCCTTTCTCCTTCAGGTTTAACCTTATTTATTTTGAGATTTTAAGACGTTCGCCCCATTAGTTTGGCGATTTTTTGAACTTTCGCCCCATTTCTGTCAATTTTAAGACCTTTCGTGCCATTAACCCGGGAACTGCTGGAAGACTCTTAAGAGTTCCCCCGGCGGACTGCGGGAAGACTCTTAACCCGTGGAGCTGTGCGTTACATACATCGCCGACGCGTCAGACGCGTCGCTGGGGCTGGACGGGTTAAGAGTCAGAGAAAAAAAAAATCAACTTTAACCCGTACAGCCCCAGCGACGCGCCTGACGCGTCGGCGATGTATGTAACGCACAGCCCCAGAGACGCGCCTGGCGCGTCACCCTAATTGCGCCGACCGTAACCTCAGGTGTAGCCACTCAAGAGGGCTCAGATTTGTATGGGAACTGTGTACGTATCCCACGCAACCGTGCCGATGGTTGAAAACTCTCAAAGTCCACGTGCGTGCGCGTGAGCGCGCAATAACCTGTTTTTTTGGGGGTAATTGCCTTAAATTTTTTACTCTTGTAAAATACATTTTCGGGGGCTCTGTAGGACCATTCTTTAAGCTTTTTGAGCGGTTTTTCGTGGTTTTTCCTTCGTTCCTAACCCATTCACTATTGTTTCTGGAATAAAACCAATTTTTGAAAACCGGCCGGGTTCTGGTGAACAAACATTACAAAACTAGCCGGGGCTGGATGGGTTAAACATCGAAAAAAAAAAAAAAAAAAAAAAAAAAAAAAAAAAAAATTTGCCCCTGGGCCATGCAAAATATCACTCCTCTACCTCCCCTCCTTCCCCACTTTCCTCCCCTCCTTCAGTTATCACCTATTTTCCCTGTTATTCCCTTATTCTGAGGTATATTTTCGTGCTAACATTAGCGAGTTGCAAGCAGGGCCTTGTCATCACTGTTAGCAAGTGAGTGCAAGAGAGAGAGAGAGTATCGATCGACTGTGTCTCTGTGGCCTTGGGGGAAATTGGCGGGAAAGCAGTTTGCCTCACCCATACATTATATAACTCGCGGCCTGTATCTCCGATTTTGACCACCCAAACGCTGTTTTCACTCGTTTTATTGTTGTTTCAGGTTAATACCATTATAATCAACCCATAATAGGCGTGTATGGATAAGTATTAATGCTATATATGGTAAAATGAATATTTTAGTGATGGAAACAGCTCAAATACGTCAGCACAGGCAGACGTTTCTAATTACCCCATGCGCACTTCTTAGGTTAAGGGGTCAATTTTTTCCTGGCGAGCGATAGCGAGCCTGTAATTTAAGAGGAACCGGCCTTTGGCCGGGAAATTTTTCTACCGAAAATGTACAAATTTTATCCTGAAAGGGGGTCTAGAGGGTGTAATTTTGAGCTTGATGGAGGTCTAGGGAACAAACTAGAAACCTCCCCTTAAGGGAGCCCACCTCGCTTGTTTTCTCTTTCTCTCCCTCTCTCTTTGGCTTGTATCCATTCGGCCCCATTCAGCCTACTGTTTTAAGACATTTACCTCCATTCAGCCTACTGTTTTAAGACATTTACCCCTATCCAGGTGTCGATTTCTTCCTGGCGAGCGATAGCGAGCCAGCATTGTATGGAGAAATCCAGCTTCGCCGGAAAGAAATTTCTATCGAAAAATGTACAAAATTAGCTTGCTGTGAAAACAAAAATACATATATGCTGGCTCGCTACTGCTCGCCAGGAAATATTTACACCTGGATGGGGGTAAAAGTCTTAAAACAGTAGGCTGAATGGGGCCGAATGGATACAAGCCAAAGAGAGAGGGAGAGAAAGACAAAAAGCGAGGTGGGCCCCCTTAACCTGACAAGCGCGATATAGACGTAGGTGCTAGGGTAGTTATTTGTGCATTTCTAGCCCTGGATTCTGACAGAATTAGTTATATTTACAATATAAACCATTATTTGTTTTCGGTATGCTTTTATTTTACATATATGATGTATATATGAACCTTCAAGAGTGCTAAAATAAGTGGGAAAAGCATTTGGGTGGTGAAAAACGAAGATATTGGCCACCCGGTCATAATCTCAGGCGAGAGAGAGAGAGACAGGCAGCCCTCCCCTCTCGCTGTCTGGGAGTCAACTGAGACGAGCGGAGCGGTGTGTGCCGGTGTCTGGGTGTTGCATAACGATCTTTTATGCAACCCACTTGTGCTACATTATCGCGGGAGAGAAAAATAACCGATAAATGATGATAATAAGAGGAAAAATAGGTGATAATTGAGGAGGGGAGGGAGGGGGGAATAAGGTGGGGAAGGAGGGGAGGGGGGTGGGTGAGATTTACATGGATGAGTACTGGAGGGGAATTATCTCACCTAGAGACAAATTCCTTTGTTTTGATAGGCCCTTTTTTTTTATGGAAGGCTTTTTTTATGGTCCTGCTTCCGTGAGGCCTATCGCGTTCCCTATAGGAAGCCTTCCGTGAGGCCTATCGCGCTTGCCGGGTTAATGACCACACCTAAATAGTCCCTTAACTTTTGAATAAGTCTGTACTTAAATATAATGATCAACTAAAAATTAATGTAAAATGGGATATACAGCTACTGACAATCATTCCTGAGTTTTTGCGATTTTCTTTATGCAATTATAACCATTTAGATTGATGTTCAGATAAAATCACCAATATATTAACAAATAAATATTATGTACTTATTATTATATAGATAATGTTTATCGGAACATCAATCTAAATGGATATATTTTCGTACAGACACTTTTCATACAGAAAATTGGTCATTTGGGCCCTTCTGTGAGGCCAAGTCAAATACGAAACCCTAAACTGATAGTCCGATTTCAATTTTGTTTGCGTCATTCGATTCAGCGTGTCAAAGTGTACTTGTGGTATAAATTTGAATAAAATCCATACATAGATAACTCGTCTATGGAGTTTTCAAACTTTAAAATAGGCCTATTGGACCTAAAAATTGGTCAAAATTAAAAAATCCATATACCGTTGGAATCGCAACGACGAGACGAATCCAAATATAGCCTAACCTTGAAAAGTCAAAATCCGACAAAAATCAACGATTTGCCTGTTTTTTTTTTTTGGTATTTAAACCCAAGGTTTTTGGAAACAAATATTTTCGATTCTGGGCGAATGGCTGGGCAAAAATGCAATCTACGACCTTGTATGGAAGTAGCTCGGCGGGAAAAAACGAATGGCACCAGTTAGAATTCTCTAGGACTTATAGTTTGGGGTACAGAGGACTTTTAAAGTAAAAAAAAAACTAATTTGGGCCCTCCAGGAAGGCCAAGTCAAATACGTAATCCTAAACTAATAGTCCGATTTCAGTTCTGTTTGCGCCATTCGATTCAGCGTGTCAAAGTGTACTTTAGGTACAAATTTGAACAAACTCCATACATAGAAAAATCGTCTATGGAGTTTTTAAAACTTTAAAATAGGCCTAGCCTATTGGGCCTAAAAATTGGTAAAAAAAAAAATTATACCGTTGGAATTGCAACGACGAGACGAATCCAAATATAGCCTGACCTTGAAAAGTCAAAATCCGACAAAAATCTACGATTTGCCAAGGTTTTTGAAAACAAATATTTTCGATTCTGGGCGAATGGCTGGGCAAAAATGAAATCTACGACCATGTCTTGAAGCAACTCGGCGAGAAAAAACAAATGGCACTAGTTAGAATGATCTAGGACTTATAGTTTGGGCTACAGAGGACTTTTAAAGTCGAAAAAACGGTCCCCTGGGCCCTCCAGGAAGGCCAAGTCAAAATCGAAATCCTAAACTAATGGTCCGATTTTAATTATGTTTGCGTTATTCGATTCAGCTTGCCAAAGTGTACTTATGGTATAAATTTAAACAACATCCGTACATAAATAACTCGTCTATGGAGTTTTTAAACTTTAAAATAGGCCTATTGGGCCTAAAAAATTGGTCAAAATTTAAAAATAATTATACCGTTGAGACCGCAACGGCGAGACGAATCCATATATGTAATAATATTGACAAGTCAGAATTCGACCAAAATCAAGGATTTGCCTGGGCTACCCAAGGTTTTTGGAAACAAATATTTTCGATTCTGGGCGAATGGCTGGGCGAAAATGAAATCTACGACCATGTCTAAAAACAGCTCGGCGAGAAAAAGCGAATGGCAACAGTTAGAATACTCTAGGACTTATCATTTGGGCCACAGCGGACTTTAAAAAAAAAAAAAAACAGTCCCCTGGGCCCTCCAGGAAGGCCAAGTCAAAATCGAAATCCTAAACTAATGGTCCGATTTTAAATTCTGTTTGCGCCATTCGATTCAGCTTGCCAAAGTGTAGGCCTACTTATGGTATACATTTAAACAAAATCCGTACATAAATAAATCATCTATCTATCTATCTATCTATTGCCTGACGCCGTGATCCCCGAAGGGGTGGCCACGAACGAACCGCCCCTGTGCACCTCTGTCCCCAGTCAGTCGACGCCCCTCCCCCCAACCAGCACCGCCTTCGTTCATGTAGTTCCTCACTCCATCCTTCCACCTCATATTCGGTCTACCTCTCCCCCTCTGTCCCTCCACCTCCACCAACTCATCTATGGAGTTTTTAAACTTTAAAATAGGCCTATTGGGCCTAAAAAATTGTCAAAATTAAAAAACAATATATACCGATGGAATCGCAACGATTAGACGAATCCAAATATAGCCTAACCTTGACAAGTGAAAATCCGACAAAAATCAACGATTTGCAAAGGATTTTGGACAAAATATTTTCGACTCTGGGCGAATGGCTGGGCAAAAATGCAATCTACGACCTTGCATTGAAGCAGCTCATCGAGAGAAATCGAATGGCACCAAGTAGAATTCCCTTGGACTTATAGTTTGGGCTACAGAGGACTTTTAAAGTCCAAAACGGTCATTTGGGCCCTCCAGGAAGACCAAGTCAAATACGAAATCCTAAACTAATAGTCCGATTTCAATTCTGTTTGCGCCATTCGATTCAGCGTGTCAAAGTGTACTTTTGATAAAAATTTGAACAAAATTCATACATAGATAACTTGTCTATGAAGTTTTTAAACTTTAAAATAGGCCTATTGGGCCTAAAAATTGGTAAAAATAAAAAAATTAAAATATGCCGCTGGAAATCGCAATGACGAGACGAATCCAAATATAGCCTAACCTTGAAAAGTCAAATCCGACAAAAATCAACGATTTGCCTGGGTTTTGGAAAACATATTTTCGGTTCTGGGTGAATGGCTGGGCAAAAATGCAATCTACGACCATGTATAGAAGCAGCTGGCCGAGAAAAATGGAATGGCACCAGGTAGAATTCCCTAGGACTTATAGTTTGGGCTACAAAGGACTTTTAAAGTCCAAAAAACGGGTAATTTGGGGCGTTCTGGGAGGCTAAGTCAAAATCGAAATCCTAGACTAATGGTCCGATTACAATTATGTTTGCGCCATTCGATTCAGCGTGTTAAGGTGTACTTGTATAAATTTGAACAAAATCCATACACAGTTAACTCGTCTATGGAGTTTTAAACTTTAAAATAGGCCTATTGGGCCTAAAAATTGGTAAAAATTAAAAAAATTTACACATTTATCTTGAAGGGGGTCTCGGTGGAATTTCTTTTTAGTTTGAAGGGGGTATAGGGAAGCATTTTTCTTAGTCTAGGGGGAAACTAAATAATACATTGGTGGAAAATGGCAATCATCATCATCAATCTGACGATGATTGCCATTTTTTCACCAATGAATTATCATCATCAACCTGATGGGGCGGGTGCCCAACCCCGAAAGGAGTTGAAATAGGGGAGCTATCCACCCGCCAAAGGCGGCTTTCTAGGGCCTTTCCTAGCTGATGCTGAGAGGATTGGGTTCTAGTCATGTGGTGATGGGCTGGTCTATCAGAGTGAGAGCCGAGCGATCTCTGCCATACCCATAGCTTACTCTGACTGTTCCTTTTACTTATACAGTATACTGTATTTTCTAGATCTCAAGTGATGGCGTCTCTTCCGTGGATTGACCTCCACGGTCAATCCCTACTGCCAACTTAGAGCTTGGCAGATTGGGAGCCAAAGCATCACATTTTTCCTTTGCCCCTCAACTTTCCCTTCATAATTTCTGAGGGGCACAGGGCCTTGGGTGGGGCTTTGGTTTCCCGGGCGTTTCCGCACCCTCCTCAGCTCCCCGCCTTGGAGTGGCTTCGGTCACCTGGGCTTTATTAGTGGTGGGCAGGGAGGGTTTTGTTGCGGCACTCGTTTATGACCTTGGCCTTGCTCCGGACCTTGGGGCTATTCGGCCAGACAGCCTGGGGAACAGCAACAACAACAAAAATAAATCTGGCGCCCCGCTTCCAGAGGAAGCGCCCCCAAAAGGGATGGCCATGGCAGAAACTGCCTCCAGGCTCCCAGACATGCCTCCACTAAGATGGCAACAGCAATCAAAACCCTACATAATAATACTGTATAACAAAATATCATAACTCCCAAGACGTACGTTGTACCAAATCGACACCTAAATTATACGAATGACAAAGAAAAGGGACTAAAGGTCTTAAAATTGCCAAACTAATGGGGCAAACGTCTTAAAATCTGAAAACTAATGGGACTAAACATGAGAGAAAGGTATCCAGAAAAACGACCCATCTCCCCTTAACCCGAAAACGGCGAGGGGGGGGGGTATTGAACCTAGCTCCCCATGGGCGAGCATATTGGCTCCATTCAGGCCTATAATCGTCATTTTACGATAAATATCGTTATTACTTATTCATATGAGCCTATTTTAGCTTCACTATGAAGATAGTAACCTGTAACAACAATAAAACAAGTGAAAATATAATTTTTCTGGTCAAAATCGCGAATATAGATGGACCAGCCCATTCATGAATTATGGAGAAAATTGAGGCAACCCCTCCCTCCACGAGGCCTCAAGCCACACTGAGCCTACTCATACACACACTCGGTCATGTAACACACCCGCTAGGCACGTAAGCACATCCTCCACACAGTTTGCTAATGTTAGCACAAAAATATACCAACGAATTAGGGAATAACAGGGAAAATAGGTGATAATTGAAGGGGGAGGGGAAAGGGAGGAAGGAGGGGATGTGGAGGAGTGATATGAGGTATAGGGAAAAAAAAACAAAAAAAAAACACTTGTTTAGTGCTACTGGAGCTGTTTAAATGTTTTTTTTAGGCCTCCCTCTTAAGAGCTTTGCCGCCGTCGCCCAGTACTCTTAAGAGCTTTGCAGCCGTTTACGGGTTAAATGAAACAATTTCAAGTGAAGCCAATCATTTATGCTATTTTTCTTGCGATTATACACCATTGTTGTCTCACTTACAACACCATAATGAAGCAACTTTGAGGGGAGATAGGTCGTTTTTCTAGATCCCCTTCTCCCTCATGTTTAGCCCCATTAGTTTTCATATTTTAAGATGTTTGCCCCATTAGTTTGTCAATTTTAAGACCTTCAGCCCCATTTCCTTGTCAATATTAAGACCTTTCGTGCTATCTAGGTGTCAATTTTGTACCTGGGGCGAACGATACTGAGTCTGTAATTTTGAAAGACCCGGCCTTCGGCTGAGAGATTTTTCTACCGAAAAATGTATAAATTTATCTAGAAGGGGGATCTAATGGATTTGTTTTAAAGTTTGATGGAGGTCTATGGAGGAAACTAGAAAATAATTAATAAGTGAACAAAATTGACTAATAAGTGAACAATCCCCCTCTAAGTGAATTTTGTTCCCTAATTAAATTAACCCATTCAGTACAGGTGACCCCCCATGGTACAACTCTCCTTGGCGCGGTTGGGGAGCTTCGGGGTCGGCGACTGGGGCTTGATGGGGGAGGGCTAGGGTTATTTTCCTCCCTCTCCCCTCGAGCTTTCGTCATCAGCTTGACTAATTTTGAGTATTTTTTCTTTCCTAATTCTATGTTTTTCCCCTTCTATTCTTATTCTGTCCCATTCGGCTGTCCTCGGGCAGCCTATATCTCATGTCTCCCTGGCCTGGCTAGGTAGTTGACTCATGATCCATTTTGTCTCTTCGGTTGCTGATGTGGCCGACCTGGCTTGATTCCCTTCGGTAATGCATTTTTTGCATCTCGCTGTGACTTTTATTTTCTACCTTAGTCCTGATCTTTCATTCTTCGCCCTTGATCACTTCTTGGTTGTTGTTGCGGTGTAGCAGTTCTTGCCTCATCCTTCGGCCCTGCCCTATAAGAGCTCTGATGTGGAGCCCATGTGGTCCGGCTGAACTGGTGAAATGGCGAGAAATGTCTGCGTGTCTTCACCTTCCTCGATTTGTTCCCCTCCTGCCCTTCCCTATCTATCTTGACTTGTTTTGTTATATATCTTGATCGAATCCTTCGGGCCAGCCCTATGAGAGTTCTTTTGTGGAGCTCAGTGATCTGGTTAAACTAATATTAAAAAACAAAATACAGGTAACGTCCTTTTCAGTTATACAGTAAACTTCCGTTAATCCGAAGGGCAGCGGACCGGCCCTCGTTCGGATTAGTGGATTTTTCGGATTATCGGACGTTACCCCCCCCCCCGACTTTTTTTTGAAGACCCAAACCAAGACACAAACACAGGATAATAATGATAATAATGATAATAATGACTAATCATGACTTTAACTCACCTTATATGAAGAGAAGAGATGTGTAGCATTGAAGATAAGCCCCCAGCACCAGCCCCAACCCAGCCACTAGCCCCCTAGCCCCATATTAGTAACTTATAATCACTGCTCTGTACTGTAAGTGTACTTTAATGTAAAATTAACTTAAAAAGACTTATTTTTTTTTTTTGTATTTTGCTGGTTTTATATTTTTTTTGGGGTCCTTAAATCTACTACACTTCACTGATTATTACTCCACAGCCATATCCTCCAAGCCTTCAATATCTGAAGGGGGAGCTAGGGCTAGGGCTACCTCAGGAGTGGCTAGGCTGGCAGGAGCTACCACAGGGGCGGCTGGGGCTACCACAGGGGCGGCTGGGGCTACCTCAGGAGTGGCTAGGCTGGCAGGAGCTACCACAGGGGCGGCTGGGGCTACCTCAGGAGTGGCCTTCACAGGGGATGCTAGGTCCTCCCAGCCTTCAAAATCAGCACGAGGCATAGGTTCTGGTGTGGTAAGAGGTTCAGGTGAGCTGGTACGCGAGTCGTCTGTGAGAGGCATTGTTGCAGGTCTAGGGTTATCTGGTTCATCTGATCGGCGGCCCCGTTGGTGCATGTTTTTCATCAGGTCCCTGATGTCTGCCTGCTTGACTGCCCTGCCCCTTTTCTCATAGAACTCATTACGGAGGATGTGGAAATCGATTGTTTCACTTGCATTATATTGGCTAGACTGTTCCACAAATTTGACCATACCATCGAAATAGGTAGCAGCTTCCTTCCAGGTTACTTTGCCATCGTCATCTGCCTCTTCCTCTTCCTCTTCCTCAGACGAGTGCTCCTCAACATATTCTGGCTCCACAACACTCCGGATAATTTCTGTATCTGTCACCTCTTCCTCGCCCTGCAGGTCACCATCCACATCAACCCACTCCTCAATATCCTCTTCAGTCATCCTCTTGGGGTCGTTGACCGGCACGGTATCCATCAGGCCTCGGATTTCGTTGATTGCCTCCCTGCGACGCCCAAGAAAGCCTTCGAAATCGTGCTCATCTTCTTCAACCTCTTCAGGGTCATCAACCTGGGCATACAGCTTTTTCCAACATTTCTTGAGGGTTACCTCTGAAACATCCTTCCAGGCTAGGGCAGCATCATATATGGCATCCTTGATGGAAAAACTTGACTGGAAAGTTTTTACTGATGCATCAGAGTTAATCAGCTTGCGGGCAAATGAGGACTTGTAGCTCTGCTTAAACTTTTGGCACACACCCTGGTCCATTGGTTGTATCAGACTAGTCACATTAGGGGGCAAGTAGGTGACAAAGATGTTTCCAGACACTAGTTCGTGGGCAGGGGGATGTGCTCTGCAGTTATCCAGGAATAGGACAGCCTTGGTGTCCTCAGAAAGGCCAATCGACTTGAAGTAGGCCTTGACTTCGGGAACAAAGTGTTTAAAGAACCAATCATGGAATACTTGGGCAGTCATCCATGCATTGCTCTGTGCATCATAGATCACTGGCAACTTCCCTCGCATGTTCTTGAAAGCACGGGGATTCTTAGCCTTGCCGATAACAAACAAACGATTGCGACATTTACCGGAAGCATTCCCACTCAGCAGGATTGTGAGACGTTCTTTATTCATTTTGAATCCGGGTGCAGCCTTCTCTCCTCTACCAGCTAATGTCCTTGTTGGCAAACAGCGCCAATATAGCCCTGTCTCGTCGGCGTTAAAGATTTGGTCTGGGGTCAGCTGGTGATCATGAACAATGGTAGCAAAAATGTGTGCAAACCGATCGGCGGCCTCTTTGTCGGCAGAATTCTTTTCTCCGGCGACATCTAGGACCCTAATCCCATGCCTAATTTTAAAGTTTCTCAACCAGCCGTCGGAGAATTTTATATCGTCTTCCATATTCATATCACCCAGGAATTGCTTGGCCTTTTCAATTATCATAAGCCCTGAGATAGGCTTGCCCTCAGCCCGCTTGGCCGTAAACCACTTATGCACTGCCTCGTCAAGTTTTTCATGTTTTGGTTTTTTCATTGTCTTTCTCACATCACCCGTGTAACTTGACTTTCCAAAGGCAACAAACTTCGATAAGTTAGCCTTTGCCTTCACTATGTTTGAAACTGTGGAGGCACCGATATTAAAAGTTTCCATAACTTTACGCCGATCACTGCCTTTCTCTACCATCGCTATCACTCGCAATTTATCAGCTATGGACAGAGTTACGTGCTTCCTCTTATGTTTGTTCTTGTCATTCCTCCCTCGTGCACCTGAACTTGCTGTGGGACCCATCACTAAGTCACTAAGTCACTATATCACAGGATAAACACGGGATAAACAACGTTTCAGGTAGACCGACAACGGCAGACAGTTTAGTCCGGCCTGGCCCGCTAGAGGGCCGATATTTGGAAATATCGCGCGCCCGGGAAATTCAAAAATTCGGAATATTGGGTGAATTCGGATTTGGCCTCAAATTGAAAAATTCGGACTATTGGGTGAATTCTGATTTGGCCTCAAATTGAAAAATTCGGACTATTGGGAGATTCGAATTATTGGTCGTCGGATTAACGGAAGTTTACTGTAATTAGCTACAATTAGACAATTCTACATACATACATAAAATTAGGAACGACCTCTACCAATTAGGAGGCTTCAAACTATCTCACCTTACTCATTTAGCTACTACAAATTCTTCCTAAGCTGCATAAAATGGTTACCATATGGCTAGAATAATATAAAGGGGTTAATGAACAGTGTAATAATGAAACAACTTAATACCCCCCCAGGGGGTAAGGGGGCCTTCATCTAATGGTGGAGGAAAAAAAGAATATGCCTCACGCATCTTACTGCATGTCGTACAAGGCTACTAATAGGGGGGATGGCGATAGACTTGTGGACCAACAGCCATTACTATGCAATAAAGTCTTTATCTTAGCACTGTCTTGGAATGGCACTGCCGAGGCTGGTGGGGTGCGGATAGGTGCCACAGAGGATTGAGTCTTACCTGGGCACTGTTTGGCACCACACCTGTGTCGGCAACAGTGTTTGCATGTTGGAGCAGTGTTGGGGCAGGACTTTATTGTTCTATAGTCCAAATTGCCTAATATACAGTAGAAAATGATCGGACCATTTCGAAAAACATGGCGGATGCTCCCCTTAACACTATTACAAAAAGACAGCACCATAACAAGAAGAAGAGTAGAGTCTTGTTATGGTGCTGTCTTTTTGTAACACTGTTAAGGCTGGTGTGGTTGCAGATACTGCAGGTGCAAGTGCTGCAGGGGGGACTCTGTTGAGTCTTGCTGAGGCACGGTTAGCACTATACCAACATCAGCCACAGTGATGACTTGGTGGGGCAGTGCTGTAGCAGGACTTTATTGTCCAACTACTGAAAGGCATCCCCGTCTGAGCCGTTATTATGTAATGGAAAATGACGCTAAACCATTGTATGTATTAATTGTATATTTATTTATAGTCTTCAAACAGAGTAAACAAACCTTCATAATGCAAATATCAGGTAAAGATTCTATAAGGTAATTCAGTCAGAGCTAACTTATAAAATGTATGGACAACATTAATGACCAGACCTAAATACAGTAGTGCCTTAACTTTTGAATAAGCCTGTACTCAAATATAATGATCAACTAAAACATAATGTAAAATGGGATATACAGTAAGTTCTATAAAGTAAGATAAACTGTAAATGAAACCATTTTTATATTAATTCAAAATACAAACAAAATATATTTACAAATTATATACACAATCAAACAGAAAGTATAAGCTAAATGAAGAGAGAGAGAGAGAGAGAGAGAGAGAGAGAGAGAGAGAGAGAGAGAGAATAAAGTATACAGTATTTGTAAAACTTGCAAAATAAACTATATATTTTGTTTTAATATTAGTTTAACCAGACCACTGAGCTCCACAAAAGAACTCTCATAGGGCCGGCCCGAAGGATTCGATAAAGATATTTAACTAAACAAGTCAAGATAGATAGGGAAGGGCAGGAGGGGAACAAATCGAGGAAGGTGAAGACACGCAGACATTTCTCGCCATTTCACCATTTCAGCCGGACCACATGAGCTCCACATCAGAGCTCCTATATGGCAGGGCCGAAGAATGAGGCATGAACTGCTACACCGCAACACCAACCAAGAAGTGATCAAGAACGAACGACGAAGAATGAAAGATCAGGACTAAGGTAGAAAAAAATCACAGCGAGATGCAAAAAATGCATTACCGAAGGGAATCAAGCCAGGCCGGCCACATCAGCAACCGAAGAGATAAAAAATGTCATGAGGCAACCACCTAGCCAGGCCAGAGAGACATGAGATATAGGCTGCCCGAAGACAGCCGAATGGGACAGAATAAGAATAGAAGGGGAAAAACATAGAATGAGGAAAGAAAAACTACTCAAAATTAGTCAAGCCGATGACGAAAGCTCGAGGGGAGAGGGAGGGAAATAACCCTAGCCATCCCCATCAAGCCCCAGTCGCCGGCCCCGAAGCCCCCCATCCACGCCAAGGAGAGTAGTACCAGGGGGGCAAAATAAACAAACCAAAACTTGGACGAACACAGTAAAAAGACAAAATAACTTGTCAAAATCGCTATGTGGAAACAACGCTTAAGCAAAATAAAAAGTATATAAATAAAAGAACACAATCTTTATAAGAAGATAGTAAAGTCCTGTACTTTATATATACAGTACAGTATTATGACAATAGTTATACAAGTTATACCAGTATACAATTCATGGGTTTTCTTGGCTATGCAGTATGTGGACACTTTATATAAGAAATTCAAGTTCACAAGAGTAACTGTATATACCTGTAAGTGTGTGACAACAAATGCAGAGTATCGATATACAGTATACAGTACAGTACTGTATATATATGAGTGGTGACCGGACAACTCAACCAGCAGATCATTTTAACTATATGCTGTTTGGCGATGGGCTGGTCTATCAGAGTGAGACCTGAGCGATCTCTGCCATACCCATAGCTTACTCTGACTGTTCCTTTTACTTATATATTTTCTAAATCTCAAGTGACGGCGTCTCTTCCGTGGATTGACCTCCCAATCTACCAAGATTGGAAGCTAAAGCGTCACATTATTCCTTTGCCCCTCAACTTTCTCTTCATAATTGCTGAGGGGCACAGGGCCCTGGGTGGGGCTTTGGTTTCCCGGGCGTTTACGCACCCTCTCAGCTCCCCGCCATGGAGTGGCTTCGGTCACCCAGGCTTTATTGTGGTCGGCAGGGAGGGTTCTGTGGGGGCGCTCGTTTATGGCCTTGGCCTTACTCGGGGCCTTGGGGCTGTTCGGCCAGGCAGCTTGGGGAACAACAACAACAACAACAACTATATGCTGTTCCAAATACTATAGGTAGTTCGTGAATGTGGAGGGAGCTGCACCAAGGGGAAGACTAAGAAAGATGTGGGTTCATACATTACGGTCTGATCTTTAATAACAAAAAAAATGAAACATGAGGCAGTTCTAAATAGAGCTGCCTGGAGCACTGCCATTAGGACATGAGACCAGAACCACACTCAGTCTTGAAATTTATGTACAGGTCACCCTCACTATCCAATGTCCCAATTTACAATATTATTATAGGTTTTTAGGTGTTTGTATTTGTGTTTCATCTGGTCCCAGAACGCACCCCCATTTACCCCATTAACTTTAGGGTTTGCTATGCGATTTTTCTATTTAAGAACAGGATTTCAGGAACGTAACCCAATCGTAAATCGAGGGAGACCTGTATGTAGAGTATGTATGGATGTAATCAACTTAACCCCCTCAGACAGGATATATTAACTTACTTACGGGTTGGCAGACCGCCCGGTATTTCCCCCACAACAGTCTTTCTCACACTGAGGGACTGTTAGGAGTCGGAGAAATTTTGGGTTGCCATCAATCGACAAATAATCTAACTTACCTAACTTACTGAGCTCAAAATGACGCAAAAGCGTCATATAACTTATTATTGAGCTATTTCACTTGGTTCATATGACGCGGTAGCGTCATTTGATAGTTTTGGGCGGAACCGTCATATGTGACGGAGGGGGTTAAAATGAGGCAACTTTAAGTGAGGGGTGCCTGTAGCTTAGTTGGTTCAGATTCATAACTTCTGATTGAAATGGTCTACTGGTTATGAGTTGTCCAAGAACCACAATACCTCTATATCAATAATGTTGGCTATATAGTCTCTCCTAATCCATAATGGATTAACCCCTTCTGTACCGCAACGTATTTTAATTTTTATTCTGGCTACTATTAGACGATTATATTCAGTCTAAAAAGGGCCCCCCCAACAATCAACAGGCTTCTAACTATCTCACTTAACCCATTTTACTACCACACATTCTTCTTAAACTGCATAAAATTGTTTAAATATAGCTAGAATATGGTTCCATGTCATCTCAACCAGTGCCAAATTAACCCAGACCAACCAAACCAGTGCCAAAATATAGTACTAACCTAACCGTATTGGTTGAGAACTACTGGTTGAAATGGTCCAATGGTTGAGTTGACCGGTCACCCTAGAATATAATTAAAAAGACGTCCCCGGTACAGAAGGGGTTAAGCTTCATGAGTACTGTAACCCTCCATTTATCTAGGACTTGAAAATCCAAATCTTTGATATATCCCCCCTATCCCCCTCCCTAGAGCACATCCACAACATGAGAAGAAATGCAAGAGGATTTTGTGATGACTATAAAACATAAGATTGAAAACTTGAGATATTTTCAAGGAAAAAATTTGATAGAAGTTGAACAATCTCGGTGATTAATCCTTTTTTTTTATATTTGTTTTAGCTTCTGCTGTACATAAGAGACTATTCGCCCTCTGGTCAAAATCAGAGTCCCTTCATTTTAGTCATTATTATATGATATAGCAAGTTAAAGTTATGCTCTATAGTTGCCTTTATGCCCATGGAAGTGATTAAATGGCCAAAACAAGGCAACTTAATTCATATTATCCTGTATTCCGTCTCACACTCAACATTACCCATTTATGGATTACCCCGGATAATGGAGTTTTCTCAAGTTGTTTTTGGCTGTATGCGAGTTGCTGCTTCATGTTTATCCCCCGCACTTCAGTTGTCCTCTTATACTCCCGCGTACGTTATATTCACAACCGCGTAACACAACAACCCGACAACATAGCGATGTTCGGTCAACACCAGAAAAAAAAAATAAAAAAAAAAAAAAAAAAGTAAAAGTGGGGATTGGGCCTGAGTATATAGATAGATAGATAGATAGATAGACTTAATTTTCCAATTAAGCTATCTTTCTACCTATTACCATTGTTTAGCTATTAACCCTCTCCGACATATGACGCAATTTTGAGCCTATTGGGGATACTTTAAAGCCTTTGTTACCATCAGGGGTATTTAGAAACCTTTAGTTTAGTTACTTCAACCTCTGCAGTTGTCAATTGAGTTAGCTGTGGGCAGAAAACTAATTTTGGAGAGGTAATTATAAGAGTGAGAGAACTCTATTTCTTATTGCTAATCTGGCAACCTCTGCATCATATGAGCGTGAAAGGGTTAAGAAAATTGGGCCATAACACCCAACACGCGCCGATTCCGCGGGAGGGTAAGATGACTGCCGAGGCGGAAGGGTTATTATCCATACAATATCATCAAGCTTTTGGAGAGGTCTACACTATATATGGATGACAACAAAAGCTAAATATTAAATATGTGGATAAGGCGATAGATATGGGAAGCTCTTATTACAGTTCCATTGGCTATACAGTATAGTGTGAAGCTTTTTCTACTTCATATATAATTACACCAATATTAAAAGGTATATGGAGAAGAAACTCACACTAGCAGACAAAATGATCAAACAGTTTTGATGACAAGTCCCAGCCTCTTCAACATGTTTGGAATAAAGTAGTCTGTTTACTACTGTAGGTAGCACCAACGAACTTGACAATAATTTTGATCCCTGTAACTCTCTGTAACTCAAAAGGGCCTAAAGCAAACTGGCTGTAAATATCCACACCTATTTCCTGGTGGACTCTTCCAAAACCGATTAACTTGCTCATGTAGTAATGTACACCCTATGTCAGTGTTATTCACTAATTTTTTCAAGAGACAAAAGTATAGGACATATTCATAGAGAGCCGCATAAGCCGTAAGGCAAATAAGGCACAAGGATAAGCAGAACAAAATATATATAGGAACTAAATTACATATTTGTGTGAGTTTCCATAGCCACAGATTTATAGAACAAGACTAGTAACAATTATTATATTGAAATTCTTTAGCAAAAATAAATTATATTGAAATTCTTGACTTTACTAATATAAATAAAAACAAAAAATTACTTTCATTTAATGTGATGACCGGAAATGAGCCAGCTGTTCTTTTACTTTCTCCATGCTGTACATATAATTTGTTACTTGTAGAAGGTTGTATTTCTGGTGGTTCATCTTCTTTTGTGTGCTTACATTTTATAATAATTTTTTCCATTTTGATTATAGCCTGGAATCTGGATAATTCACTGCCTGGAATACGACAAATTGGTGAAAAAATAACCAAATGTGGAAAATACAGCGTTTGAATTTGTAAGAATACGAGTTTAGGTCCATACAGTTCATGCATACACCGAAAGTCTTTTTCTCATAAAATAACACTAATTTACAAGGCACCATAACCCACTTTTCTGATGTGGTGTTAATAAAACGAGTGAATGGACAAGACTGGCTGCCAGTGGCTGAGTATGGGCCGCCGAGCGCTGGACCTACGTAACCCACACGTTCAGTTCCTGTACAGAAGGTTCGTTCTCCTCTCTCTCTCTCTCTCATCATTCCTGTATAATGGATGCTCTCTCTTTTCTCCTTTTCTCTTTGTGTTGAATAATTATGAAAATTAAATAATTGCCAGGGCCACTAGGCCTATTTCATTAGCAATTTTATTAAGTGATACACCTGATACGGCATAATGATGCAATTTATATCTAACACTTGGACTTTTCTCTGATTACTCATGAATTCTCTCTCTCTCTCTCTCTCCTCTCTTGCGAGCCGCCAATCAGGTCATTGCGAGCCGCCACTGGCTCGCGAGCCGCGCACTGAAGACCACTACCCTATGTGGTGGATTGTGTTCTTTTATTTCATAACAAAAAAATTATTTTAGTAAGCATTATTTCCACATAGCGATTTTGATAAGTTATTTCGCCTTTATCTTGTATCGTCCCAGTTTTGGTTTGTTTAGTTTGCAAGTTTTACATTTTAATAAAATTATAGAAACATCAGCCCAATTGTTTTAATTCATTTTGAGTTATAAGAAGTTAAGGGGTCAAGATTATTGTCAAGTTCACTGGCGCTACCTATAGTGTATTTTCTACTTCACTGCTCATGCTAGGTGTGATTTTCTTGCCATCAAAGGTACTGTATACATATCACAATGCAAGCAGAGTATTGACAATGTCACAAGTGATTGATATATTGTATATAGAAAGCTTTCCTTAGGGTATCGAGCCTTATGAGGGCCTTTGCCCAGTAGGCTGTTGACAAATAGTTTTTATTATTATTTTTCCTTAGGGTATCATTGCCTTCATTCAGTCAAACAAAAATCAGAGGTACTGATTTATATATGATGATAAAAGTGGATATGTTCGATAATGCTATGAATGCTATGTGGTTGAGAGATATAGGAAGCTTATATTAGGGTGTTGTTGGTTTTATAAGGGACATAATTAATCCATATAATATAACTAGGCCAAAATTCAGGTACAGTTATGGTGGTAAATTGTGAATCAGGGGATAAACCATTTTCTACACCACACAAATGTATCACATTCGGAGCTTATTAACTATCGATGCACTTTTTTCACTGGAATCGGCCCCACTGAACCTTCGAGGATGTAAATTGTTGTAACCTACTGCCGATGTGTGGCTAGGACTTTGGCACGCACCCTGGTCTACAACTTACAGCCCAGACTGTACCTGTGTAAGTGTGACCATGAGAGATCATGGATAATGTTCTGAATGCTATAACACTGGTAGATATGGAAAGCTCTTATTAGGATATCATTGGCTGTGTGAGTGGGGGTGGCCGACTCGAGACAGAGCCCAAACAAAAACCTGTAAAGTTCCAATTCTTATGGTGCGGGACCACTTTTGCTTTTCCTCGCCCCCTTCTCTGTCTCATTGAGTAGGAGAATTTTACAAGGGGAAGAGGATTCCTAGCCCCCTGCCCCCAGAAGGAAAAATAGGATAGTAAAAGAGAGACAGAAACGGCTAAGGTTGGGTAGAGGATGCCATTCATTCATTCATTCATTTTATATTGAGCTCGTCCCTGAATCTTTACGACTCTGAATCTTACGATTCTATACAGGAATGTCCATTTGTATCGGCTCAGAGAAGAGTGTTGATAGGGAAGAAGGGGTGTTGGAGAGAGGAAGCTGTTGGAGTGGCTTTGTTATGTGTGTGTTTAGTCTGTATACGCCGTCAGGATGTCCCCTGACTGGGTGCGAGCATGTGAAACAAGCTAGGACGTACTACCACACCCACTAAATGTCCGCCGTGGCAGGGATTCGATCTCGGGTCTTGCGGATTCACACGTGAGCGTGCTCACCACTCGACCGCCGCGGTTCCTCACAATTCTTCCTACCTAATACAAAATACAGGGTGTCAAACTAGAGATATATTCCCTACTTTTTAGCCATTATTGTCTGTTTATTTCCAGCTGATGGTAAATTGAATCCCTTAGCATCTGATTTCTCGATACTTAATGGACAAATTTGATACCGCTATGTCTCTGTATCGTATTATTTAATTACTGTATACGGTATTAATGCCAAGTTTTCATAATTCACAACATATTTTGCTACAAAACACACGTAATAGCTGAGTAACCAAGACAGTAACATGGCAATTTACCCTCAGCTGGAAGAAAAAAACATACTATAGTACTAAATATACACAGTTCAATTTATGCTTGACAGTTTATAGTATGTCCTTGGAAGAGATGGAAATACTTAATGTAACTTTAAGTACATTTTCCTATATTCTTTCTCATACTCATTTCAGTCTCAAAACCAAATTATCCACACTGACACCCTGATAAAATACCCAGATCAGGGGTGAGGGCTGGTCTTATCCAGAGTGAGGTTTGGCATTTTCTACCCAACCTTAGCCGTTTCTGTCTGTCTCTTTTACTGTCCTACTTTTCCTTCTGGGGGCAGGGGGCTAGGAACCCTCCTCCCCTTGTAAAATTCGCCAACTAGACGAGACAGAGTAAGGGGCGAGGGAATGTAAAAGTGGTCCCGGACCCTAAGAATTGGAACTTTAAATATTGTTTCTGTTCGGGCTCTGTCTCGAGTCGGCCACCCCCAGCTATGGTGATGTGCCTGAGTATTGTATATACAAACACACATAAGTATAAGTATGTATGTATATACAGTACTCTGGCACCTTCTCAAGTTTTCTTTTTTTTTTTTCTCTTTCTTTTATGGCGGTGGCCGACTCGAGACAGAGCCCAAACTGGGACATCACAAGTATACTGTAAGTATGACAATGTAAGCAGAAAATCGATAATGTCCTGAATGCTACGTGACAGATAGAAATAGGAAGCTCTTATTTGCAAGGCATTGGTTATATGAGCAAGATTTATCTTGCTGATGATGATCTGACCGAATATTATAAGTACAGTACCGGTACATGTTTGACTATGATAATGAAAGCCTATAGTCTATTCGCTGTACATAGGCGAAAAATCATTACCTCTAACCTCTGTAACTAAAAAATCACTAGAGTAATCGAGCTAATATTTCTTACCATTTGGGGAGAGTCAGTCAAGGAATAGATGTGGAAAGTTACAGCCAATATTCTCTACCCATTTTTGAGTTACAGAGGATAGAGATCATGATTTTTTGCCTACTTACAGCGAATAGACTATAGCATCATTACTGTCATCAATGCTATTAGACTGGTAGATATGGAAAGTTCGTATTAGGATTTGTTTGGTTGTATTATATTTTTTTTCACCAACCAACTTCACTTCTAAACTCAATTAATGAAATCAACAAATACATATGGCACTCCAAGAACTCGAACCTAGGACACTCACACTGAAATTCCGCGCACTTATGCATTACGCTATCAAGACAGTTATATAAGTTATAAGTTATATAAGTGAGATTCTTCCTACTTTATAAAACCAAACCAGATATATGTATAACAATGAAAGCGGAGCATAGATACCCGTGAATGCTAAATGCCTGAGAGATACAAGTAGCTGTTAACCCCTACTGTGCCGGCGACGTCTTTTATATTTAATTCTAGCTGTATTTAGACGATTGTGTGCAGTTTAAGAAGGATCTGAGGTAGTAAAATGGGTTAAGTGAGATAGTTCAAAGCCTGTTAATTGCTGGAGGCCATATTTAAACAAAATAAAATTGTCTAATAGTAGCCAGAATATTGTTAAAAGAATGACACCGGTACAGAATGGGTTAAGTCAAATTTAACTGTACAGTATATTTATGAACGAACCCTGGATTATAGGAGGATATTCTCGGTTCTCCAAGCAGCCAAACCAAAATTCAAAGGTAATGGTATATTCACATTTATTTACCAACCCACCAATTAACTTACAAATAAACCTAATTAACCCTCTCACATCCTTATGACACAGAGGTTGCCAGATTAGCAATAAGAAATAGATTTATCTCACTCTTATAATTACCTCTCCACAATTAGTTTTCTGCCCACAGCTAACTCAAAGACAACTGCAGAGGTTGAAGTAAATAAACTAAAGGTTTATAAATACCCCTGATGGTAACAAAGGCTTTAAAGTATCCCTAATAGGCTCAAAATTGCGTCAAGGACGTGAGAGGGTTAATGAAATCAATGAAACTAACGAATATAATATGTGGTACAGTAAACTCCCTTTTATCCAAAATTCAAATATCCAAAAATTTCAGTTAACCAAAGTTTTTGCTATCCATCTTTTTCACTAGATTTTACTTATTTAAGCCTCTGGCTGCTTCAATTTAACCCCTCTGAAGTAGACATAGCTTGAATTAGATGATAATTTGAAGTTAAGACAACCTAGAAATGGTATAAAATGCATTGAAAACCATATATTTCACCATTTGTACACATATTTAGCTCTGTATCGAGGGACCCGTTTATCAGAAAAAACTGGTTATCAAAATTTCAAGACTCATGATTTTTGGATAAAAGGGAGTTTACTGTACTCCAAGGACTCGAACCTAGGATGCTCACACCTAAATATGCATGATAATGACAGAGTAGATACGGATACCTGAATAGGAAATTAAATTACAGAAGAGTAAAGTAAACAAACAAAAATAAAGTACACTGAAGCTGTAATGTTAACCCTTTGAAGATTATGATGCATTTTGACACTTTATTCTGGCTATCATTAATAATTTTATACAGTTTAGGAAGGATCTTTGGGAATTATTAGGGTGAAGACTATCTCAATTAACCCTCTGACTTCCATACACCCTTCCTAATCTCAATAAAATGTCTGATAATAGCCAGAAAACAGAAAAGAAATATGCAATTGAATCTTGAAAGGGTTAAGTAAAGTAAACAAAGGTGTAAACAACGACAAATAAAGTCAAGTAAAAAAAAAAGTACATTAAACTAGAGAAGTAAAGAAATACATTGAAATACAGAGGGGGAGTTTTTGATTCGCCATTCAAATTCAAAAGTACCGGTACGTTACATTATAAACTTGGAAAACAAACAAACCGAAACAGGAACCGCACATAAAGAACCAACAAAACCGACAAAATAACTTATCAAAATCATTATGTGGAAATAACTAATTTAACCCTCTCCGACATACAACGCAATTTTGAGCCTATTGGGGATACTTTAAAGCCTTCGTTACCATCAGGGGTATTTAGAAACCTTTAGTTTAGTTACTTCAACCTCTGCAGTTGTCTTTGAGTTAGCTGTGGGCAAAAAACTAATTTTGGAGTGGTAATTATAAGAGTGAGAGAACTCTATTTCTTATTGCTAATCTGGCAACCTCTGCGTATAAATGTGTGAAAGGGTTAAGATTTAGCAAAAGAATATTATGAAATAAATACAATGAAAAGGCAGGAAGTAAAGTTAAATCAAATAAAGGGTATAATCAAATCACACTGGTCTATATGAGGGAATTCAGGATCCTCAATACACAAAAATTACCTCTGCTGGTTTTGTGAGTTCTTTTACAAATTTTGTAATATTGTTTAGCTAAATCTTCAATATGTCACTTCTACATAGGGATATTGATAAATTTATTTTTGTGTATGATCCACACATCTGAATTTCTCCTGTGATATTGATGAGAGCGCTTAGGTCGATAGAGACCACTTCTACGACAGGGATAGTAGAGGTGCTCTCCATGGAGCACATTAAAAGTTAACGGCCCACGACAAGGGGCCCCCCAAACCACTATACACTCAACCCTCAGCTATCACTCCTAATTGGTGCAGCTATAGCCGCGCGGTAGCCGTAACCGCGATAGCCATACTGATGAACTAATGGGAATAATTCTAATTGGTGCCTGGGTGCCGAATTTGACAACTATTTTTCGTATTTTGCGATTTTTACCTAATAATTTCCACTGAACACTAACATAACATAATAATAATTATAAGAAACATTATAAAAGTAAATATAAGAACATATTACACCATCACATTTACCTTTTTAGGTGTGTTGAGGGATTTAGGTGGGTTGGGTTCCGAGGCTAGGGGTGGCGAATTATTGGCCACTCCTACGTTGCTCTATCTCGTTCAGTATCCCTTCAACATCAAATCCTTCAAATTCTGAAGTGTCATCATCCACTGTATCCAATTCAAGTGCCGTAAGTAAAGGCTGTTCATCGATTTGTTGCCGTGGTCGAGGCTCACCGGAGGGGCCCGGTTGAGGGTGGTCGGAGGGGCCTGGTTGAGGGTGGTCGGAGGGGCCTGGTTGAGGGTGGTCGGAGGGGCCTGGCCGACCACGAAAGAAGTCACTTGTTCACTTGTTCTTTCTTAAGTAGCACTTTATTAGAACTTCGAAAGGCATTCGATGCAGCAATT
This sequence comes from Paralithodes platypus, assembly GCA_032716605.1. NCBI lineage: Eukaryota > Metazoa > Arthropoda > Malacostraca > Decapoda > Lithodidae > Paralithodes > Paralithodes platypus. The sequence continues at coordinate 5,577,006 of CM064505.1, read as the reverse complement.
GATGGGGCAAGTTTCATGTGACTCTTTATGTTTTCGCGCTTTTGATAAATCCCCCTCACGTTCGATTCATTCACTCCAAACTTCTTTGCCACACTCCTTTTTGTTTCACCTTTGCCTATTAAGTCCACAATTTCCTGTTTCTGAGCATACGTAAGGTTTTTTCTCTTCTTAATGTCTCGATTTGGTGCGGTCACATTACGCTGAGCGAAGGTAGGGGGATTCGGTGGCCGTTGGGGTGGGTTAGTAGCCATTGTTCACAGGTATAAAAACACTTCACAGCTTTCACCAGACAACAATGGGGGTACAAGTAAGACTGAGAAATTGTAAGTATGGCGGGAGGGTAGGAGGATGGGTGGCGGCCAATCACAGCGCTTGCTTCCCATGAGTCACGCCCAATCAGGGAGCGAGTATCGTAAACGTATGCTTGCCGCCCGCCTGGGAATTCCCAAGCCCGGGAATTTCCAATTTTGTTGTATTTTTGGCCACATTTGGTGCGTGATAGCCAGCTCATAGGCGTGAAAGCCATGCTCTGACAACTTTTGGGGAGCAGGCGATAGCTGTGGAACGCGATAGCTAAGTGCGTGATAGCTGAGGGTTGAGTGTACCTTTTATGCACCCATCCCTGTCTTGATAGCGTAATGCATAAATGCGTGGAATTTCGATGTGAGTATCCTAGGTTCGAGTCCTTGGAGTGCCACATGTATTCATTGATTTCATTAATTGAGATTAGAAGTAAAGTTGGTTGGTGAAAAAATATGAATATGCAATACAGAATTGAATTACACCCAACCTCCTTGTTACAGACAGGGCAAGGGAAACTACCACTCTGTACTGCGGTTCTGCAGTCATTACCGCTTCTCATGACTTTTGTCTTATTAAGCGTTATTTCCACATAACGATTTTGATTAGTTCTTTTGCATTTATCTTGTGTCGTCCCAGTTTTGGTTTGTTTATTTTGCAAGTTTTACATTATAATTACCTATGTTCACTTCTAATCCCTTATCTGCCATTTCTTTTATTTTATAAATTTGATTTTAGTAAGCGTTATTTCCACATAGCGATTTTGATAAGTTATTTTACCTTTATCTTGTATCGTCCCAGTTTTGGTTTGTTTAGTTTTCAAATTTTACATGTTAAATCCCTCCCGCCACCTTAGGAACATTGTTTCAGCCTCAATCACACTGTCAGCAATCAGCACCAGGTTATCTGCGTAGAACAGCTCCCTAGGCAGACCCGACCTCAACTCTGTTTTTCTATTTTTTGTGTTGAGATTTTACTTAATGTTTTGTTACATTTTACTTAATGTTTGATTTGCTATGTTCAGCATTTCAGTTAAGTTGTTAGAGTTTCATATATTTTACATTGTGCGGTTTCTGGTTTTGGAAGTTGTGATAGATATGGGAAGCTGTAATGTAAAGGTAGGTAACTAAAATAAAATAAAATAAAGGTTTAGTACAGTAAAGTGAAATATAGGTGTATATTATATAGATACATTAGGCTATATGGAGGAGTTCTTGGTTCTCATTATAACTAATCCATATCTATGACAATGAAAGAGCAGATATAGTTAGTTGAAAAGGAAAGGTACATGTATATAGAGTATGGTAGAGTACTGTAGGGTAATAGTAAGCAATCAAAGTACAGTAAATTGAAGCTGTAAAGTAAAACAAAGGTACAATTAAAGAAGTTAGATAAAAGGTAAGTCGAGTATATAAACAAAATAATAATAATAAATATAAACACCATATGAGGAGGAGCACTTTATTGACAACGTTTCGCACATAGCTTCTTCAGGTCACTAACAGACGCTAGGTCCTTGGACCCCCCTACTCCTTCCCCCTCCCTGTCCTACATACCCCCGTCCCCTTATTCTCTGCCTCCCCCACCTGTCATGACGGATACTTAAGGCGTCCAAGGAACTAGCGTCTGTTAGTGACCTGAAGAAGCTATCTGCGAAACGTTGTCAATAAAGGGTTCCTCCTCATGTTTATATTCATTCTGTCAACTTTTCTAAGTTAGAGTACTTCAACAATAATAATAAAGAAAGACACATTAGGCTATATTAGGGAATTCTTGGTTCTCCATATCACTGGTGCAAATTCTTCATCACTGGAGTCCTGACTGTCTCCCGAGTCTCCCCGACCACCACCTCGCTCCCTCAGCTGCGTCTCTTTCTCCTTGTCCAGCGTCACCACTCTATTGAAGGCATTGGTGCATTAGTTTAACTAAATGATTAGATTGACATCCAGTATTCGTTAAATGGATATAAAATCGTAGTCATGTATTAAACCTTTAACTGTCTAGAATCTAGATGATGTAATGGTTAGAGTGTTTAAGATCTGTATGTGATAACCCAGCTTCGAATCCCGGGAAGATCACATACCGTACATATACTCTGGCACAGGGTGGCACAGCCTGGAAGTGTGGTGGGCAGGCTTGTGGTGGTAGGGCTTCGCTGCATGTCTGCCTGTTGAGATCAGAACCTCTACGGGTGGTCGGGGGCCGGGGAAGTGCAGGAGGGACCTTGATGACCCTGGTCTCTGGGTCTTCTCCTGGATGACCTAGATGTGTGTGAATTTGTGTTTTTGTTTTTGTGTGTTCGTTGTTTTCTGTTGTGTTTTGTGTTGTCCCTGTTCTTGCTCTGTCTCAAGTTGGGCACCCCCCCCCCCAAAAAAAAATAGGAAAAATGGGGATTGGGCCTGAGTAAATAGAGATAGATAGATAGATAGATAGATAGACAGAGTATATGTATGTGATCTTCCCGGGATCACATGCTTTAATTAATTTCATTGGGAGGTGTTTGGTGTTGCGAGTGAAATCAATATACTGTATTAGATTAACCCGCTGAGGACCAGCTAGTTATAAATAAATGTACCACCAGGGACCAGCAGGTTTTGAAATTTTGTTTTTTCCAGAAACAATAGCGAATGGGTTAGGAATGAAGGAAAAAAAAAAAAATATCAAAAGGTCAAAAATTGGTCCTACGGAGCCCCCGAAAACGGATTTTAGAAGAGTAAAAAATTTAAGGCAGATACACCCAAAAACCATGTTTTTGTGCGCTCACGCGCACTTGGTTGGACTTTGAGAGTTTTCAACCATCGGCATGGTTGTTGTTGCTGTTCCCCAGGCTGCCTGGCCGAACAGCCCCAAGGCCCCGAGCAAGACCAAGGCCATAACCGAGCGCCCCCACAGAACCCTCCCTGCCTACCACAATAAAACATCGGCATGGTTGCGTGGGATACTTACACAGTTCCCATACAAATCTGAGCCCTCTAGGTGCCATAGGACCGGAGTAATTGGGACCGGAGTAACACTGACGCAACTGTTGCGTCGCTGGTACTGGCAGAAAAATACATAGCCGACGCACTGTTTGCGTCGCTGGGGCTCAGTGGGTTATACAATTAATGGCTTCATTACTGTAACTCCTTTTCTTCAATTTTCAAAGCCATACTTGTGACATGAATACATCTTTTTAGGAAGGTGTCTTGTGAGCTGAAAAAATATGGTAATCTAACCAAAATTCAAAGGTGTCTGTAGGTGTATGACATTGAAAGAACAGATACAGAAAGCTGTAAAGGAGAGTACTGTAAGGTATACTGAAGCAAAACAAATCAGTAAACAAAGACACATTAGGCTATTATAAGGGAGGTCTTGGTTCTCCATATAACTGGTACAAACTTATTATCACTCCCCAAACTCCACCTCACTTCCTCAGCTGAGTCTCTCCTTGTTCAGCACTGCTATTCTGTTCACAGGATTGGTGTATTATTTTAAACACCTTCAATGAAATAACAATTTCTATCTATATATCTATATTCTCAGGCCGAATCCCCACTTTTCCTATTTTTTTATTTTATTTTTCCTCTCTTTTATTATTATTATTATTATTTTTTTTAATTGTCTAGGGGGTGGCCAACTCAAGACAGAGCAAGAACAGGAAAACACAAGACAAAACAGCGAACAAACACAGACAAAACACAAAATTCACACACATCTAGGTCACCATGGAGAATACCCAGAGACCAGGGTCACCAAGGTCGCTCCAGCACTCTCCTGGCCCCCGACCACTCCCCTGGCCCCCGACCACTCGAAGAGGCTCCGATCTCGGCAGGCAGACATGTAGCGGAGCCAAAGCCACAAGCCCGCCCACCACACTTCCAGGCGCAGCCTTCATATTAATCGTCTCCCCGGGCCAGGCGCCTGATGGACTATTATCTAGTCCAACTTGCGCCCGACCCCTTCCCCCAAATGACCACGTGTTCACTCAACTATTCACAAGCATTCTCCATTCATTCCTGTTTATTACCACTTCCTTTGCCTGATCTATAGTCATTCCTCTATCATCCAAAGCTTGTCTTACACAGTCTCTCCATCTCAATGGGGGTCTTCCTGCCCTTCTATCTCCCCCTGTATCTGACTCATATATTCTCTTTGTAAGCCTTTCATCTCCCATTCATTCAACATGACCATACCAGCTCAGCACCTTCTGTCCACTCTGGCTGACAAATGTTCCTTCTGCCCCACTCTCCTACGTATCTCTTCATTCCTCAATCCGTCTGAACGAGTAACTCCACACATACTCCTCAAGCAGCTCATCTCCATCACATCCAGCTTTCTTCTCTCCTTTTTCTTCAGAGCCCATGTCTCAGCCCCATACATCACTGTTGGCACAACAATTCCTTGATACATTGCACTTTTTACTTTCATTCAGAGATTTCTCGTCTTGCATATACTTCCCATTGCTCCGAAAACTTTCCTTTTACTTATTAACCCTTAAAGAGCGGCTCGCAACATAAGTCGAGTTGAAAAAACTGGCAAAAAACGGGTGAAAAAAGGGTTGAAATCGAGTGAAAATGGGTGGGATAGTAATGATCCATACGTCCGACATCTGTGGCCTCCCGGCCCACACTAACTCCAGTTCCCCCACCGCGCGTGAGGATGACAGTGTAACCAATAGTTCGCTAAAAGTGAGCAAGGTAGCAAAATCAGCTAAACTTCCATCTTCGAGGTAACACTGTCAGTGCTCCACGAGTGCTACGTAGCTGTATGTGGCGTCATTGTGTAGCGATTTCCACCTAGTTTTCGGCGCAATACAGTTCCTTTCATACTGATGGTTGATATAGCAGTCAGAACGGCCCGGAAAGGCCCAAAACGGCCACAGAGCACCCGCTAGAGGAGGGTTAATAATTTTTCCCTGAATTTTATAGCAAAATTTGTGGGTGTGTCATATGTGCTTCCTGTCACCTCTTAGTCTCCTTCTCACTCACTCACTCTGTTCCACCTCTTCAGAAACAATTTCTGGTCACCCGTTTATTTAATATGAATGGCAATTTGTGGTTTTCAGACATATCATAAAAAAAAGCCAGTTTTGTTTTTGCCAGACGCCGTAATTCCCAAGAATTAGGCGTCAACATTAGGCGTTTGTCACAAATCGCTAGGTCAAGTAGCCCGGGCTTGACATCTACCAATAACATTTTGACAGTGCAGGTTCGATCCGCTGACCCTTAGATCAGCAGCCGACAATCTACTAACTATGCCACGGCTTGGTACAATCAATCAATCTCCGGCGTCTAGATTCCCTGGGAAGCCCCCACTAAATGATGGCCATAGTAGAAATGTCTCCAGGCTACTTTTGTCCGGACATGCCACTTTGGCATACAGTACAGTAAAACCTCGCCCATCCAGACTAATTGGGGGAGAACCCTGTCTAGATCTGCCAAAAGTCCGGATCTGCCAAAAGTCTGGATATATATTCAGCCATCAAGACAAATCCAGATGGCTGAAACATGAGTCCAGATATCTAACTTAACCCTCGGTTCCCGGTTAGGCTTCCAGAAGCCCATTAGCTATTGCCTCTGTGAGACCCGGATAGGCTGCTAAAATCCATTGCTTTTAATCTAAGGCTTAAAACCAACTGCACTCGAGAAAGTTTTGTTGTCTTGGCGGGACGTCCGTATAACCAACAACAACAAGAACAGACAGCCAGCCAGTCAGCTGACTACTGCTTGAAGGCAAGCCTTACGAAAGCTTTGTATTGATTTTCCCTAGTCCCAAACCATGCATAAAGCAGACGAGTGACTCAGGAACGGTTACAATGGTGAAATATATTAGTAATCAATAATCAATTATGAATATAATCAATATTATTACATAATACATAATAAATACTCCATAATCAATAATAAATTGTTGAATGAATATAAACAGACCGTAGCCGTGGTCGGCAGAGCGGAAGCGCTGTATTCGAACGAAGGTCGGAATTCCCGCTTCACTCGCCGTATTATTTCTCACCTCACACAATAACTACACAATGTAGAATGTTCTAGTCTTCACCCATCGCACGGCATCAACCATATCTACCTCAAGTAAGCATAAAAACTTGGTTAGGCCATTTATTTGCAGAGATAGGAGCATCGATAAATGGCGAAAGTCGGAGGTAAACACTGCACTCTAGCCTTTCGTCCTCCTTACTAACCTAAATATTTTTATCATAAACACTGAACCACTTGGTCTAGAGACTTCTAGTTTTCACCAAAAGCAAGACAACAACGAAAAGTGCCGCTGGATATATATATATATATATAAGCTAGGTTAGGCAATTTTTTCGTGTACTGTATAAAAAAGCGCGGAAAAATCCTGAGAATTCGATATTTTACCCGGGTTCGGGCTTGGCGGGAGTATTTAAAGAGTCCGAAGCTGGAGGGTTAAACAACAAGAATTAGGTTTCAGCCATCCAGACAAATCCGGATGGCTGACATACAAGTCTGGATATCTAACGTTGGATGTAAACAATACATGCGGTAACTTGTACATTCGTTTTATTATGTATTCGTTTTAGTTTGTTTCCGGATTTCATAAACGATAGACATTCACTCAATAACTAAACTACAGTAGAGTCACGCATCTCACGCATTTCGATCCCACGATTACGCATCCCACGGTACTATCCAATGGCTACCTGAATTCTCATCCCACGAAAAACCACACGATTCCCACGGATACAGAGCTGATGATGATGATGATGTTGAGGGATAGCCTTTAGTATCGGCCCCTCGTTGGTCTTCTTACACCTTCCCCAGTTTTCTTTCTTCACTGTAGATGTATTATTTCTTCATCTAATGGAAGCTAATGGAAGCTCTACAGGACGCCGAACTTAATGCCATGGACGATGATTTCACGGGCTTTGGCGGCGACGGTGGGGTGACGGAAAACGAGAGTGGGGCCACGGAGGGTGGTATCTAACACCCGCCTCCCGTCTATCACCACATCCATCACAATAATCATGTCATCAACTTTTCTAAGTTTTTTGTTTGTGTTTTACTTACCTTTCTTTTCATAGCAGCTTGAAAGCCTGTAAGCTTGTTTTGAAAGGCGTCCGTCCGACGCATGTAAACAACAGCTGGTAAGGCGTCGCTTGTTCGTGTGTGGCTGTGTTATTGTTAAGTAGTGAAAAGTGGCTGACATCGCCACAAAGTTCTCTCCACGGAAATCGTCATCACAACTGAACCAGTTGACTTAGAGAGCTCTACTCAATGCCATTCTACAGGTACGAAACACATCTACGCTAGGGGATGCGCGGGAATGCGGAAGCAGTCAAAATAACAAAGATACGGTAGCCTAGGCGAGACGTTTTTTCGGCCAAATCCCCCAGGTTGTGGGGATATACCGGTATTATAGAATGCGTAGCCGAGGCTGGAGGGTTAAAGCAACTTACTTTGGATTATTGGCATGTAAAGTGATGGTCAATAGTCGCCCGACGATAGCCTCCAGTACTTTTGTAATTTTCCCCATTACTTTAATACTCTGCATCCCACGAATTCCGGTCCCACGGTAATATTTCGGCACCAATAAATCGTGGGATGCGAGATTCTACTGTACAGTATTTATACTTCTTTCATAAATGATAGACATTCACTCAATAACTAAACTTAATATTTCTCTACCTCTGTCTTACTTCCTTTATCTCAATCTCACTTCTCTCACCTCTTCATAAATATATGTCTCTTAGTGAATTTGTATTTTATTTTTGTGTGTTCATTGTTTTCTGTTGTGTTGGCCCTATTCTAGCTCTGTCTCTAGGAAAAAAAAAAAAAAAAAAAAGGAAAAGTGGGGATTGGGCCTGAGAGTATATAGATAGATACTGGTAGATAGATATAGGAAACCAATATACAGTAAATACAAGACAAACCTCTCTAAAAATGCAATTTGTTCGCTGGCTTGTTCTATCTGTGTGGTGAGAGCAGCCTCCTCCTTGTCCTCCTCAATAATGGTACGACTCTCCTGTTCCGCCGCTGATACCTCCTTCATAAATGACATCCACTCCTCTGCATCCTTGTCCTTGTATTCAACATTTCTCGCCTGAAAAAGGAAGTTAAATTTGGTTGGGGTATAAATTAATCGCTGCAAAAGAGATAAATTTTCTATCATCCTTTGCAATTAAATGCTGCAAAAGAGTGTATTTATGAGTGATGTAAAGAGTGGTTTGGCCATGTGGATAGAATGGAAAGAATTACTGTGTGAAATGTGTTAGAAGTATGGAAGTGAAGGGAAGGACAACATTTGGTAGAGAGATGAAGACCTGGGAAGAGGTGTTGAGGAAGGCCCTCAGGGTTATAGTACTTGACAGGGACAGTAACAGGCCAGCCCTATGAGAGTCTCGTCATGTGGCTCAGTGGTCTGGTTAAACTACGGTAAAAAAAAAAAAAGAAAAAAAAAAGGGGGACAGTAACAGGGACCAGTTTTGGCGTAGAACAGCCAGCAGGCATACTTGTGCAAATCAAGGAACAGCCTTTTCAACAAATACAGTACAATACTAATCATGGTTAGTAATTAATCATCAATGGTGAGTTATCTGCTCAACAGGTGGCGTTGTGTGTGTGTAAGTGTGAGAGTCCGAGTGTAGGGGGTGAGACAGTGAAGCACGGGAACGAGGTGGCTTCAGAGATGGGGTCGTTTCGGGCCATGAGTGAGCACCGTGCCTCATGTGAAGGCAAGATGGCAGGTGCTCGTTGTACTCTACGTGCTTCACATGTCTCACTCCCTAGACTGGAACAAGACCTCACAGGCTTCACTGTTCATTGTAAAGCGGTGAATGTTAAGGCTCTCAGCCTATGCCCGAAAGGAGAGGAAGTAAGTTGGAATATAGAAAAAAAACAAAAAACAAAAAAATCAATACAACCATAGCTTTATTGTAGACAGCTTGTACTGAGAACCTCTACAACCTGAGAGCTGTGGAGATAAACTGGTCTAAACAACATCTCAGTCTCACTTCTAACTTGATTCACCCAGTCATTCTTATCTATTCTCTCCACATCATCCACATGGTCAAACCAAAGCAGCCTGCTAGATGTATTACCACCATAGATCCCCATTAAGAAATGGCGTCTATGCACAGTTTGTAGAAGAAAAATACTACTGTACTTTCCACATAACTCCTGCTATTTTATCTAGACCAGGGGTTCCCAACCTTTTTAGCACTGCGGCCCCCTTTGGTCAGGACTGTATTCATGACCCCCCCCCCCCTTTTTCTTACCCTCCTTTGGGAGTGCAGCCCAAAGGCTGAAATACAGTGTCTGGATCAGGACTGGAGGCTTTCTCAACATCACCTTCATTGAGCACAGCATTAACATGCCTTTGTGACCAACCACTGGCTATGGTTAGTTTACTGGAATCTGCAGGGTTTCATGAAGGGTTCCTCATTCTACAAAGTAAATTAAGTTAAACGAATGAACAAATTTATGACGCCTTGCTTCCTCAAGCTCCCCAAAAGGGATGGCCATGGCAGAAACGGCCTCCAGACTCCCTCATTGTCCACTCCACAGTACTAATTTCAGTATGTGGATTAAAACCATTACTGTAGTACCAAAGGAGCAAACCTAGAGCAGTCCCTCACCTGGATGGTAGTTCCACCAGTTTTGTTATTTTCTCTACCCCTTTGGGGGCCCTGGCTGGAAGCATACCGGGCACAAGTGTTCTGAAGAGGGGAACTACTGGTCCACGACTCCACTGCTATAGAGGCTAACTGCATCACCAAAGTGGCAGGCTATTAAGTCGTCGCATCCCTACACCAAAGGTAAAGTACCGGTAAGTTAAACCATAGCCATTGAGGATACTGAAGAAATACAAAATCTTTACCTTAGCATCAGCCTTAGGATCATCAAAGAATCCCTCTGGTAGGATCTGCGTGGTGTTGGGTTTTGGGGGGTCTTTGGGTGGCTTAGGTGGATCCTTATATATGGTGTCAGTACCACCACCACCATCCTCTTCCTTCTCTTTCTTCACCCTTGCACCATCGTTCTCCTCCGAGTCAAAGAAACCCTCGGGCAGACCTGGATAGGACAGGAAGTGTAATGCTAATAATAAATACAAATACATTTGAAATTAAAATACCCAGTTGAGCTGGGTGGCAGCATCAAGCAAATTGTCTGGTAAGGAGCCAACTCCACAGTGTTGCGGATTCAAGAGTCAAGAATCCCTTGGGGTTAGACATTTATAAAATACCGGTTGCTCATATGGTGGATGGGTAATAAATAGCTAACTCACCTCGGCAAACTGTGGCTCATGGAAAAAAATAAAAAATAAAAAATAAAAGAAAAATATATTAATACAATTATAATAATAAAGTCCTGGGTTACGTCAGATGACATGCATATTATTTCATTCTGGCCATGAATGGCAACTGGTGTGCTAGTAACAGAGAGCTTTGAGCTCATTGTAGGTCAGCTCACAAGCAAAGGAGTATCAATGTGACACTTTATCATGCCTCTCACCATACATGCCTTATTGTGCCTTTTCGAGCTCCCAAAGGGCTGAATATACTGACCTATTAATTAAACTCTTCGCCACAGACAATAGGTGTGCTTGACTATCTCTGAGGGTTCTTCATCCCCACACAGCTTCTTCACTCTCCTTATGTTTGATCTGGTTTGCTTAGTTAGGTTATCTAATATATATCCCTTTTACTCTTTAAATGGTATCAGAAGGCTAGTATAAAATCTCACATCATCATCATCATCTTTAAATGGTGAAAAATAGCTGAAAAGAGAAGGGGTCGTTGAGTAGCTTTTCTCCCTGAAATTTTGCTTAGCATAATTTTTAATTTTTTCAGTATACCGGTACTGTATCTGTGTGACTCCTGTGGATATTAGAGCACCTACAGTATACACTTTTATCTCAAGTTTTAAAAATCAAGCAAGTGTGGTAGCCCTGACAAAAAGGTTGCCTGGAATGTCGCCATTTGGATGTGAGACTGAAAATGCATCTTGTGTACACCAATTAGTCTTTAAAATTATGCATGTACAGGCGCGCTAATAAGTGATGTCTCGGCACCAAGTATGTGTTCATAAATAATTGGCATCAGCAATATCTAAGCTTCATTGCTTCATATCGAGTGAAATATACACACATTCCTACACTTACACACCCTATGCAACATCTGACAGACATTAAGACAGCACAGAGCCAGCCAAACGTAATGACAGCTGGGACATGACTTATTAGCGCGACCGTACAGTATATAGAGTATGTAGTCTATATACAATCAAGAGCATTAGAATCAGCATTGAATGTAAACGAGACAAGACATTGCTTTCAGAACTTGTCTTAAGGGAGCCCACCTCACTTTTTTCTCTTTCTCTCCCTCTCTCTTTGGCTTGTATCCATTCGGCCCCATTCAGCCTACTATTTTAACACTTTTACCCCCATCCAGGTGTCAATATTTTCCTGGCAAGCGGTAGCGAGCCAGCATATATACTGTATATATATTTGTTTTGACAGCAAGTTAAATTTGTAAAAAATTTGATCCGGCGAAGCCGGATTTCTCCATAAAATGCTGGCTCGTTATCGCTCGCCAGGAAGAAATTGACACCTAGATGGGGATAAACGTTTAAAACAGTTGGCTGAATGGGGCCGAATGGATACAAGCCAGGGAACGAGAGAAAAGGAGAGAAAGATTAAAAAGGCGGTGACCCCCCTTAAAAGGTTCAAAAATATTGAATTGGTGTAATGTTGTACATTCTCACGACTGTACAAGTACAGTATAAGCTTTACATGCTGTGGTACTAAGTGATTGTGGGGCAATACGTGCATGCATGTAGCAAAGTCTTTTAAAATTCTATCTATCTATCTATATGCTCAGGCCCAATCCCCACTTTTCCTATTTTTTATTTTTATTTTCTATTTAATTCTGTTTTATTATTTTTTTATTTCTTTTCTTGGGGGTGGCCGCCTCAAGACAGAGCAAGAACAGGGAAAACACAAAACACAACATAAAACAATGAACAAACACAGACAAAACACAAATTCACACACATCTAGGTCACCCAGGAGAAGACCCAGAGACCAGGGTCACCAAGGTTAATTATTATATTTTCTTGTCAAACGTGTGTTCCTCACCTAATTAACTTCTTAGCCCATAGTTATATACAAATTAATTACCCAATATTCTGACAGAATTTGTTATAACTACCATATAAAGCACAATTTATTTTGCATGAGCACTTATTTTATTAATATGATGAACATATGAACCTTGTAGAGTGATAAAATAAGTGGGGAAAGCATTTGGGTGGTCAAAAACGTAAATATTTGCCGCCCGGTCATATCCTCAGGCGGGAGGCGGGGAGAAATATATTCTCCCTCCTCAAGCTCTCTAGGTATACTAAGGCGAGCGGGTGAAGTCTCATAGTTATATAAGGTCTCTTATGTAACTCCCTTGTGCTATGTAACTGCGGGAGAGAAATTTGTGCGAAAAATAACCAATAAATTATGAAAATAAGAAGAAACATAGGTGATAATTGAAGAGGGGGGGGGGGAAATGTGGGGAAGGAGGGGAAGGGGGGTGAGAAACATATGGATGAGTGGTAGGAAGTACTAGAGAGGAATTATCTCACCTAATAATATATTCCATTGTTTTAATAATACTAATAATAATAATAATATGCTGGTATTTTATTTGTTCGAGCGCCAATTCTCCAAATGTATTCACGAGCGCTCACATTAACTTAAATTTTTCCATTTAAAAAAAAAAAAAAAAATTTTTTTTTTTTTTTTAGAGCTTATAGTCATCAGTAACTCTATGCTCCCCAATATCATAAGCCCTCAGAAATATGTGCGACTTCAGTTGTTTCTTAACCCTCCAGACCCGGCTATGTATTATATATATATTCCCCGAAACCTGGGGGTTTTGGCCGAAAAGCGTCTACGCCTAGGCTACCGCATCTTTGTTATTTGGCTTGCTTCCGCATTCCCGCGCATCCCCAAGCGTAGATGTGTTTCGTACCTGTAGAATGGCGTTAAGTAGAGCTCTCTAAGTCAACTGGTTCAGTTGTGATGATGATTTCATTGGATAACTTTATGGCAAAAACAGCCACTTTACACTACTTTTCGATACTTAACAATAACTTAAATAAATACTTAACACACACGAACAAGCGACGCACTCCTTCTTGTGGCCGGAGATGCGGGGCGTCGGTCCAGCCGGCTGTTGTTTACATGCCCATAAATAGTTCTTAGTGTGAACTTTGGTAGTTCCAATCTCTATAGGTTAGTAGTGACGTTATTGGAGAGAAAGATCTCCCACGCAACCAAATGTGGTGAAAATTCGAACCTGAGCAGTGTTGAATCAAGGTGATAGGTAAAACATGAAAATTAAAATAGATAATATATATAGGTAGCCTGGAAAGTTCGTTATTTTCCTAGAGTGCCGTATATTCCGCTAAACAGCCGACAAAAAACGGGAAAAGTGGTTAGGGCAGTGAGAATTCTGTTTCATAAGATAATTATTGAAAGTGTTACTTAAAGTTATTTAAAGTTTAAACATAACGAGTTTAAACATAACGAGTGTAAACGAGTGGCACTCCCCCCCCCCCCCCACTCACCACAAACCGCGTAACAAACACCTCCTTGTCCTCCATGCCCCCCCCCCCCCTCTCTCTCTCCCCCATGTAAGGGCGGGTGGGAAAAAAAACCCCAAAAAAGTCTAACAGAGACACCTGTACGAGGTGTAACATGAATATACACGTGGATAACGGCACAGCATGTCAGATATGCAAGCAAACATACCACTGGGTTTGCATAGGACTGACACCAATAAATGAGGCGTACAATACAAGAGGGAAGAACCTCCATTTCTGCGATATTTGTTTCGATATCACATGGCAAGTCATACAGACTGTAGAAAATACAGAAGTACAAGATAGACCGAAATATAGCCAAGACATAGCTACTTTTCACAGAAACTGGGGAACTATTGGGGCCTCAGGGCCCATACTAATATCACAACCCACACACGCACACCTTCCCATGAAAATGCCCGCATTGCCTCCTGCACATCAACACACATCGCCTGCCGAACAACAACCTTTCGCACCCTACAAATCCACAAACCCTGCCGCACATCTTCCCACACCTCCCCAGACCCAGAAAACACCCACATTAATCCCATCTATGGCCATTGACCACCCTACTGCTGTTGATCAAATACATTTGCAGGATGAACATAGGATGCAACAAGCCCCCATATCAGGCTCCCCTTCCACATTGCCTCCCCCCTCACCACTGCCACCTGCCCACCTACAACCGACCCGTAACTCCACCCCCCTGCAGGCCTCACCCACCCATACACCAAGCCCACTATCACCCACAACCACACTTAGCTCACCACATAACCCCTTGCAGCCCCAGCCACACCTACTGGGGTTGTCTACACCAGTGTGCAGATATTATCTGGAAAGAAGGTGCTACTTTGGTCAAAAGGGCGAATATAATGGGAATTCATGTAGATTTGCTCATCCCAAAATTTGCAACAACATAACCAGACATGGAAAATGTAGATTTGGTGAAACCTGCAAATACCACCACCCATCCCTTTGCAAGACATCACTTGAGAACAAGACCTGCTACAATATGAAATGCCCAGCTTTTCATATTAAAGGGACTTGGAGATATGCTAGACCTAACACGAATGGTAGCCCAAAAAACTCTCTAGCTATGCGAGGACGAGACAGAGGAAAAAGGCAAGGAGGGAAAGGGCAGATGAAGATGAAGAGACTGAGGGAGATGGAAGAGCATATAGAACACCTCGAGCACCTCCTGGCCTCCCAAGAGTGGCCAATACATCCCGAAGACTATTAGGTACACATAGTACTCCAAACAATCCCTCCCCAATCTTGTTTGCAAATATCCAAGGCCTAAAAAATAGAACCACAAACAAAGTACCATTTATTAGGGGCCTGCTAGAAGAAGGAAACGCTATATTTGCGGCTCTCACAGAAACTCGCATTAAAGATCAGGAAGATAGTGAGGTATGGATTCCTGGTTACAACCTACATAGGGCGGACAGAACGCATAGATCACATGGAGGTGTAGCCTTGTACATACATGACTCACTGATATGTACTGAATTCCTAAATAACAGTAATGAAGTGGTGGAAATACTTGGAGTTAAAATAGAATCCCTAAATTTAGCAGTTATTGTTACATACAGGCCTCCAGACTCATCCCGAGAAGAATTCAAAACCCAGCTCAACAAAATAAAATCAGAAGTGGAAACCCTGGGGAACCCAACACCAAATATTATATGGCTAGGAGACTTTAACCTACCAAACATTAAATGGAGACAACTAGAAAACCAGTTAGTGGCAAATAACACCGGAGAAGCAAATACTAATACGAGAGAGCTTTTTGAACTTTGTGATTTTTTTAGTCTTACCCAACATATTGCTGAACCCACAAGGGAAAACAATATCTTAGACCTGGTCTTCACTAACAACGACTTTCTAGTACACAGCATTAACATATCAGACACAACATACTCAGATCATAAATTAATTGAGATCAAAACAACCTTAGAAAGTGTACAGACAACCTCAGAATCGAGAACAAAAACCGGCCCCTTCAGTAAATTTAACTTCAATAACAAAAACATTAGGTGGGAAGAGGTAAATCAAGAAATGGAGGAAATAGACTGGGAAGATTTAATGGATAACCTGACACCAGCAGAATGTCTAGTCTTAATAACAGAAACCATGACCCAAATCTGTAGCCACCATATACCTGCAAGACAAACAAAACGAAGAAGCAAACAAGATCGGGAAAGGAGGAGGCTGTACAGAAGAAGAAAATTACTCACACAAAGACGCACGCATCAAAATCTACAGGATAGGCAAAAGGTCGAAATAGATAGAGAAATTGTGGAAATTGAACAAAGGCTAAGAATATCATATGAACTACAACATATGGAAGAGGAGAGGAAAGCTATTGCAGGTATAAAGGAAAATTCCAAATACTTCTTTTCATAAGCCAAACAAAAGGCTAAAACAACATCAAACATCGGCCCACTGAGCAAAGGGGACGGCTCTTTCACAGGGGACAAAAAGGAAATGAGCGAACTCTTAAGCAGGCAGTATGAAATGGCATTCAGTGAGCCTGATGAAACAAAAGTCATCAGAGACCAAAATATATTTTTCATGGAAACCTTCCCCACGGAAACCCCTCAGATGCTGGATATTGATTTCGGTCCAAAAGACATAGAAGAGGCCATTTCCAACATGCCATCCCACTCGGCACCAGGCCCGGACTCATGGAATTCGATCCTAATGAAGAAATGTAAGGAAAACCTCTCAAAACCCCTGGCTATAATGTGGAGAAGGAGTCTAGACACTGGTGACATATCAGATAGCTTGAAAAATGCAATAATTGCTCCACTGCATAAAGGAGGGAGTAAAGCACTACCAAAAAACTACCGCCCGGTAGCTCTAACCTCTCACATCATTAAAGTTTTCGAGCGAGTCCTGCGAAGCAAAATTTCAACTTTCATGGAGACAAATGAACTACACAACACCGGTCAACATGGGTTCAGAGCGGGAAGATCATGTCTCTCACAACTTTTGGAACACTATGACAAAATTCTTAAAGCGCTAGAAGAAAAGAAAAACGTGGATGTCATTTACACCGATTTTGCTAAGGCATTTGATAAATGTGACCATGGTATAATAGCCCACAAACTGAAAGCAAAAGGTATAACTGGGAAAATCGGACGGTGGATATACAATTTCCTCGTAAACCGAAAACAATCAGTAGCAGTAAACCAAGTCACATCTGAGCCTTCGGATGTCAAAAGCTCAGTGCCCCAAGGAACAGTGCTAGCGCCCCTTCTGTTCCTCATACTAATTTGCGACATAGATACCAACACCAGACACAGTACGGTGTCGTCTTTTGCTGATGACACAAAATTAAGCAAGATAGTAAACACACAAGAGGACACGGGCCGACTGCAGGAAGACATGAATGTAGTGTTCCAGTGGACCAGGGAAAACAACATGCAATTCAATGAGGACAAATTCCAATTAATACAGTACGGAGATAATAATGGTGTTAAAGAAATTACAAATTACTTAACAGAATCTAACCACATAATAGAACGGAAAGACAGTGTGAAAGACCTTGGGGTATTAATGTCTGAAAATATGGGTTTCAAAGTACATAACCAGGCCAAAGTGGCGGCTGCGAAACGTCTAACGGGTTGGATTCTGCGTACTTTTAAAACACGCGGGGAATTGCCTATGATAACGCTCTTCAAATCTCTAGTGCTACCACGGCTTGAATACTGTAGCGTATTAACATCCCCATACAAAGCAGGTGAAATAAATGACGTAGAGAGTGTACAAAGAAATTTCACTTCGCATATAAGTTCGATAAAGCATCTACACTATTGGGAGCGTTTAAGAGCACTGAATCTGTACTCACTGGAACGTAGAAGAGAACGTTACCTAATAATATACACGTGGAAAATCGCAGAGGGTTTAGTACCAAACCTACATACTCCGATAGTCATGAAATTCAGTGATCGGAGAGGCTGGGAATGCGAAATCCCCCGGATGAATAACAGGGGTGCTATGGGCTCTCTGCGAGAGGGCTGGTTATCACACAGAGGCCCACGTCTCTTCAACAAACTCCCACGGCGAGTAAGAGACATGAGGGACATCTCGTTAGACAACTTCAAGAGAGCCCTAGATGTCGAACTGCAAAAAGTGCCAGACGAGCCCATCCTCGCAAGGGAGCGAGCTGTCGCTTCAAACAGTCTACTGCACCAAATCACCACCCATAACGAGGGGCGTCGCGCTCCTTGGTGCCGCTAGAAGAGTGGCGAACACATCAAAAGGTATCAAAAGGTATGCGTCGGACGTACGCCTCGCACACCAAGCTTACAGGCTTTGAGCTCATGGGTGTCTAAGAGCCCTTCCGGGTAGCTCGGGTGTGTTTTTTATGGGTGTTTAAGAGCCCTTCCGGGTCTGAGGGGTTAAAAGCG
This sequence comes from Paralithodes platypus, assembly GCA_032716605.1. Lineage (NCBI taxonomy): Eukaryota > Metazoa > Arthropoda > Malacostraca > Decapoda > Lithodidae > Paralithodes > Paralithodes platypus. The sequence continues at coordinate 5,558,699 of CM064505.1, read as the reverse complement.
TCAACACAATTCAACTGCTTAAGTGACACAGGAAGTCGATTGAATAGACGTGGGGCAACATAAGAAAAGGATCTAGCAGCAAAAGTACGTTCCCCAATGGCTCTGGGCTCATAAAGGCGATATGGGTCATCACCACTACGTAAATTCACATTTGACTCATTATGTGTTGGAAATAGAAGATCCAACAAATACTTAGGCTCACCAAACCTCAGCACCTTAAATTTCAGTAGGCACACTTTAAACTCTATTCTGGCCTTGATGGGAAGCCAGTGTAGATCTAGTAGATAATATGTGGTGGGTGTTCTGGGTGGAAGTGAAAATATTAGTCTAGCACACCTATTAAGAACAGACTGGAGTTTCTTCAAAGTAACATTTGGTAGACCAATGAACAATGAATTACAGTAATCAATTCTAGATATAACAAATGAATGAATGAGGGTCAAAAGAGATTCCTTGCTCAAGAACTTCCTTATAGCATAAAGGTTACGAATGTAAAGGTGACAACTTACTATTTATATGATTCTTAAAGTTCAGATTTTTGTCGAATACAACGCCCAAGTTTTTCACTGATTCCAAAGGTTGGAGCTGTGATTCACCGAATTCTAGACATCCAAAATCTTCATGGACACTATTTCTCAAATTACCATTTATGACTATAATCTCCGTCTTGTTGTCATTCAATTTGAGCTTCCTTCTAGTCATCCAGATCTTCAAGTCTAACAAGAGTGATGAAAATTTATTCTTTACCTCATCGATATTATTTATGTTTGCGGATGATACAGTTCTGATGAGTGATAATGAATGGGAGTTGCAGGGTCTGGTAAATGAGTTTGGAACAGTGTACGAAAAACGGAATTTGAAGGTAAATGCAGGGAAGAGCAAGGTTATGGTCTTCGAAAGGGGTGAAGTCACAGAGAGTGAGGTGAAGCTGAACGGTCAGGCTATGGAGATCGTCAACTCTTTTAAGTATCTGGGCAGTGTGTTGAGTAAAGATGGAACTATGGATGAAGAAGTGCGGGAGAGGGTACAACAGGGGAAGAGGGTTGTAGGAACGCTGAAAGCAGTAACAAGAAATAGGGCGGTCAGTATGGAAGTGAAGAAGTCCTTGCATGACAGTGTGGTAATCCCGACACTGACTTACGGAAGCGAAGCATGGACGTTGGTTGAGAGACTCAAACCAAGAGTGAGAGCAGTGGAAATGAATTACTTAAGAAGTGCGTGCGGAGTTACATGGAGGGATAGACAGACTAATGAGGAAGTAAGAAGGAGGTGTGGTGTGGAGGTAGATGTGCTGGAAAGTGTGAAAAGAAACAACTTGAGATGGTTCGGCCATATGAAACGTATGGAAAGCGAGAGAATGACTAAGAGGGTGTACGAGAGCGAGGTGGAGGGACAGAGAGGGAGAGGTAGACCGAAGGAGAGGTGGAAGGATGGAGTGAGGAAGTATATGAACGAAGGCGGTGCTGGTTAGGGGGAGGGGCGTCGACTGACTGGGGACAGAGGTGCATGGGGGCGGTTCGTTCGTAGCCACCCCTTCGGGGATCACGGCGTCGGGCAATAGATAGATAGATAGATAGATCGATATTATTAATTTCAATATACAACTGTGAATCATCTGCATAGAAATTATACTTAACACCATGTGCATCCAGTAGGGATGAAAGACTAGAGGCATAGATAATAAACAACACAGGGCCAAGAACTGATCCCTGAGACACCCCGAACTTTAGCGATGATGGTTCTGACATAGAGCCACCAATGACAACACATTGACTGCGATCGGTAATATATGACTGAAGAAGCAGGAGTGCATCTCCCTGCACACCAAAACCAGAAAGGTCTCTCAGGAGCAACTGATGGTCAACAGTATCAAACGCTGCAGAGAGATCCAACAAAACCAAAAGAGAACACCGTCCAGAACATGTATTCGAGACTAAATCATTATAAATCCTGCTCAGGCCTGTCTCCGTTGAGTGAAGCTTCCTATAAGCAGACCGAGACTGGGGAATGACACTGTTCCGCTCCAGAAAAGGCAGCAACTGGTCCAGTATTGCACGCTCGACAATCTTAGACAGAAATGACAGGTTAGACACAGGGTGATAGTTTACCAAATTATCACAATCTAGGCCTGCCCTCTTCAGTAAAGGCCGAATTAAGGCATGTTTTTCAGAATTTGGAAAACAATTTTCCTCAAAGATACGATTGACAATTGAAGCAATGAAAGGTGATGCAGTCTCATAAGCTGTAGTTATCTTTGATACATTTATCGGGTCCAATGAACAGAATGTTTTATTGAGTTCTCTTAGGTATGTCAAGGCATTTAGAGAGTTAATCGGCTGAAAATGTGTGAAGGCAGAGTCTACGGCCAACGGCCGAGAAGGGACCACAGAGTATTCTCCAAGAGCAGGGGTATTGTCAAACTCATTTCTGATTTGAGCAATTTTGTCTGCAAAGAAAGCTGAAAATTTTGATGCAAGATCAGAAGCCGAGACAGACGAGGGGAGAACCTGAGAAGAACGCTGGCCTGTTAAGTTGTTAAGAATTGAAAAAAGTTGTTTCTGGTCACCTCTGCAGGAATCGATTCGACCAGTATAATACTCGATCTTGCTTTGTGTAATTTTGACGGTGATAGCTCTACGAGCAGCATCATAATCTAACCGAGAGGATTCAGTTCTGTGCCGGCGCCACAGACGCTCTGCCCGTCTCCTCCTCTTGCGCAAAGCCACTACACTTGAATCATACCATCTTACAGTTTCTTACAGTAGATCCTCTGGAAAAAGGCAAACTATGCCTGTGTATCCAGCTCAGTACCAGTACTTGCACTGCTGCGGTCGTTCACGGTGTTGGCGGCGGCGGTAGCAGACGCAACATTTTTACTATTCTGTATTTTTGTTTTATAATCAAACTTCAAATCTTGTCTTCCCCATGCTTTATCAAGATTACTTTCAAACTCCCTTATTGATTCGGAATCGACTACATACTGGGGCAGTGTGTTCCACTCATTTACCACTCTATCACAAAATGAGTTCTTTGCCTTCTCAAGCCTATTTCTTTCTTTGTAAATTTTCTTAGAGTGTCCTCTCGTTCTTGTTCCCTCCCGCATCAAGAAGATACCTTCACACACATCCTCATCGTACTTTCCTGACACTATCTTAAAAGTCTCTATCATATCCCCTCTCTTTCTCCTATATGCCAGTGTCGGAAGCCCCAGTGTCCTCAACCTCTGCTCATAGCCCGCGTTCTTCAACGTTGGTACCAGCTTGCTAGCTCTCCTCTGCACTTTCTCCACTGCTTCTATATCCTTTACCATATATGGAGCCCACACCTGGTTCGCATATTCCAGGTGCGGCCTAACCAGCGCTGTATAGAGATTCCTGAAGATTTCTTCGTCAAGTGACACAAATGTCCTCCTTATCAGCCCTACAATTCTATTGGCTTTGTTTATCTTTTCCGCTAAATGTTCTGAGAAATTTAACTTATTGTCTATCACTACTCCTATATCCTTTTCTGCACTCACTTCCTCCATCGCTTCATACATACTGTATCCTACCTTGTCTATCTTGCTGGTCCCAATCCGCATGTACTTGCATTTTTTTGGATGAAAAGGCATTAACCAATGCTCAGACCATCCCTTCATGCCCTCCACATCTCCTTGAAGCAAACCCATATCTTCCTTACTCCTCACTCTTCTATACAGTTTAGTGTCATCCGCATACAGGTATACCTCACTTCCATTAGTTATAACTTCAGGCAAGTCGTTGATAAATATAACGAACAGCAGTGGTCCCAACACAGATCCCTGAGGTACCCCACTTGTAATTTCCCTCCACCCCGAGCCTATTCCATTCACCAGTACCCTCTGTCTCCGATCTTTCAGGAAGGCTTCTATCCATTTCACACATATCTCCCCTATATTATAGCTTCTAACTTTCTCTATTAACCTGGAGCATCATCCTTTATCCTTATCTCCTTGTCAATCTCAGGGCAATCACGGTCTTGAATATAACGGAAGAAGGTGTTATAAGTGTGAACTAACTGATTAGCTGTTGATGATGTAATATCGACCGTGTTAAGTGAAAGTTCAATATCACGACTTATATTTTCTTGATCCAAATTACAATATTTACGAAAAGTTATTTTCTTGGTATAAGACAAGGGTTTTGGTGCATTCACTTTAAAGGAGATGATGTCATGGTCAGACATGCTATGGCCGATAGGAAAAACTTCAATATTATTTACAAGGTTGGATTCACTCTGGGAGAGGACCAGGTCAAGGGTATGCCCTGAAGCATGTGTAGAGTCAGCCACGAGGTTTGAAAAACTATACATGTCAACAAGTTCCAGGAACTCAGAGGAATAAGGTTTCATTCCAGGTGTGTCAACCCAATAGTTAAAATCACCACAAATCAAAAGTTTTCCACCCTTTGTGGAGAAATATTCCAAGAATGTGCTAAATTCTTCCATAAAGAGTCTATCTGTGCCTGGATGACCTGGACGATAGATAATCGCTAACCTAATTATCTGGCCGTGGGTATTGATGGTAACTTCCATGCATTCGAATGATGAAGCCGGCTGATCAGGAGGAACACATTTGATATTTGACAAGGAAAGGGAATACACAACTGCCACACCACCACCCACAGCATGTGTGGGTGATGATCTTGGAATGTGAAGCATAGAATGTGTCTTAGGAAGAGCCGCTTTAACAATACCAAAATCAGACTCAAGCAACCAGGTCTCTGTCAGACAAAGAATATCAAAGCAGAACTCATTCAAAACTTCAACAATATTAATCATCTTGTTTCGCATAGATCGTATATTTAGCAAACCCGCTCTCAGCGAACCCTCCACGGCTGTCATCAATTTCTTGACACGGGGAATCTTATTCCTCAACTTTAATCTTTCATTTTTGCCATTCACCCCTCCCTTTTCTCTTCCACCCTCTCCCCCACCACTCACCTCTCTCTTCTCTTCAAATACCATTTCTTCACTCTCCCATCTATATTTCGATAGAAAAAAAATTCCTTGTCTGCTTCTGACCTTTTTTCATTCTCCTCTCTCGCCTGCCTAGCTACTTCCCTCATTTTCTCCCTTTCTTCTGCATCTAAGTCTTTTCTTAAAACAATGTCTCTATATTTTCCTTCCTGACTCAGCTTCCAACTAGTCCTTAATAGTTAATACCTCTTCCACTGTTTTAGTTGATTTAAATCTAATTTTGATTGGTCGTGCTACTCCTTTATTATACTTTCCTAACCTCCAACTATCCTCCACCTCCTTCTTCCAACCCTCCCTCCCTTCCCTATCCAACACCTCAATCATGTCTTCAACCTTCTTTATATCCACAACTTTCCTGTCACTTCTGTCCGGTATATCCTCCTCAACATCACCAAACATAATCACATCTCTTCTTGTCCATAATATCACATACCTGTCTTTCGTTCTGTCTTATAGCCTTCACTACTTTCTTTCCCAGGTTTTCTTCTTGCCGTTCTTTTTGTTCTTCTATTATTGCTTTCAAATTTACTTCTGCTTCCTCCACCTTACTAACCCAAACATTCTTCATTTCTGACATCTCTACTTCCATTTTTTTTGTTCTATCTTGGTTTGTTTCAAAACCTCTCCTCAACCTTTAATTTTCTTCCCTAAGTTCTCTATTTCTTTCTCCGCCTTCTCCCTATATTCACTATCTATTTCCTTAACCTTCTCATTCAGATGGTTCTCATATTCTTTCAGCTGTGCTTTTAGTGCCACATTTTCCGAAACCAACTCATCTACCCTCCCCATTACAACCTCTAGGCCATCGTTACTCCCTTGCTTAACCCTGGGGCGGCTTTTTAGGGTTTTTTCATATTCTTGCTTCCGAGAGGCCTATCGCATTAGCTATACACATACTTCTGTGAGTTCTATCATACTTCTTGGGTTAAGGGGCAGGTGATGCCATATGGCATCAATAGGGTTAATTGGCAGCATCCCGGGTGTTGCTGTATGGTGTCACCATGTTTCCAGTGAAGCGATCAAATTTTCCATTGTGCAATCTCTGCCCCTATTGGCCTTGTCATACACTAAGCTCCATCCCCTCCTTCACTTCCCCAAGTCTCTCCCTACTCCCCCCAACCCACAAGCAACCCCAACCATTTCCCCTTCCCCCACTACCCATCACATGCTTACATCATCCTTCCTGGGAGTTAGACAGTGTTAAGGTAGGTTCACACATTGGCGAGTCGGAGCGCGAGGCCAACGCGAGTCACACTCGCCGCATATCGCCGTTGATGGAGCCCGAACCCAACGCGAGTAGCATCTGATGCGAGTAAACACGCATATAACACGAGTTTACATGAGTTTACACGAGTTCACAGGAGTATCCGCGAGTGTCGGCGAGTGTAACACGACCCCAACACGCACCGCCAAAATTTGAAAAATAACGGTCAAATTCCAGGGTACGAATAGTGCGAGTCTACAGGAGCCTACAGAGGTCACAGGAGTTTACATGAGTTTACACGTGTTTACACGAGATGAACGCGAGTCTACAGGAAGTTAACAGGAGTGTATGGAGTGTATATTCTATTTAATTTATATCTTGTATTTATTTATATTTCATTTTGGATATCAATCTGTATATTATTATTTGTCATCATATATCCTTTGCATATATTCCACATCATTATTTATGTTAATATCAATATTATTCCAGAAACCTATTTCATTCATATTATATGGTATTTGTTCTCTCTTCATTATTGATGTTAATATCAATATTATTCATAACACAACTTGAATTCATATTAACCCGCTGAGTGCCAGCCAATTTTGACGGTGTGCTTCTGCCAGTGCCAGAGTTTTTTTGTTTTTTGGCTAAATCTATCAAGTTGGGAGAGAAAGGAAGGATAATGGTAAACAAACCGCTCCCCTTGTCCATTTTCGACAGAAATCAGGTCCCCGATGGTCCCGAACGTAGCTGAAAAGACACTATAGACTACAGAGACTTTTATGGTATCGGAATGTATGGGTAGGAGGGTGGTGGGAGGGTGGTCTATCAAGTTGGGAGAGAAAGGAAGGATAATGGTAAACAAACCGCTCCCCTTGTCCATTTTCGACAGAAATCAGGTCCCCGATGGTCCCGAAAGTAGCTGAAAAGACACTATAGACTACAGAGACTTTTATGGTATCGGAATGTATGGGTAGGAGGGTGGTTTGGGGGAAGGTAGAAGCATAATTGACTCATGTTACAAATATGAAGCCGATTGGTAAGGTAGTTTCGCCACCACGGATTTTCCTTTTTTTCCTTATCTTCGTACGGATACGCTGGAAGTGGGTGGTGGGAGGCGGTTGGGGGTGTGGTGGGGGGAATGCAGAAGGGTAAGGGACTTGTCACACAAATATGGAACCGATTGGTGCAGTCGTTTCGCCGCCACAGATTTTCCTTTTTTTTCTTCTGACGGGACCGACAGTCAGCGAGTGGGTGGGAGGAGGAATTTGGGTTTTTTTTTTGTGGGTAGCCAAAAGGGTAAGGTACATGTGGTAAAAATATGAAAGCCATAGGTGCAGTCGTTTCGCTGCTACGATTTTTGTTGATAATATAAACAGACTCGTGTGACACTCATGTAGACTCGTGTGACACTCACGTAGACTCGCATGACACTCATGTAGACTCATGTAGACTCGCGATAATTTAATTTCTAAATAGTACAACGCGAGTGTCACGCGAGTCTACATGAGTGTCACACGAGTCTACAGGAGTTTACGCGAGTCTATGCGAGTTGGCGTCCTACTCCCACTTGACTCTCCAAATTTCATGTCTTTTTGAAATTTTTGGCCGCGTTCGCGAGTGTACGCGGTGCAGCGCGAGTCCACACGAGTCTGTGCGAGTGTCGGCGAATTTGGGAAAATCATTGGCGAGTGCAAAAATTTCATCACTCGCGTTGGAGTTGCGCTCCGACTCGCCAATGTGTGAACCTTGCTTTAGACTGAGTGAGAGGAAGGGTGACTCACCAGTCACTACCCTCTCTGAGCCCATGTGATTGACACCCACACACACACACATATACGGTATACACACTCAGACAAGAATTTATTGATTTTCAGTCCCACACATATATACGCATGCATGCTCAAGGAATGGAGGGATAGACGGACGAATGAGGAAGTAAGAAGGAGGTGTGGTGTGGAGGTAGATGTGCTGGAAAGTGTGAAAAGGAACAACTTGAGATGGTTCGGCCATATGGAACGTATGGAAAGTGAGAGAATGACTAAGAGGGTGTACGAGAGCGAGGTGGAAGGACAGAGAGGGAGAGGTAAACCGAAGGAGAGGTGGAAGGATGGAGTGAGGAAGTATATGGATGAAGGGGTGCTGGTTGGGAGGAGGGGCATCAACTGACTGGGGACAGAGGTGCATGGGGGCGGTTCGTTCGGGGATCACGGCATCAGGCAATAGATAGATAGATAGATGCTCAAGGAATGGAATGTTGATAATAATGTATATATGGATATACTCAAGACATATACCCCATAGCTGGGGGTGGCCAACTTGAGACAGAGCCCAACCGTAAAAAAACCAGATAACACACATCTAGATCACCCAGGAGAAGACCCAGAGACCAAGGATCATGAGGGGTCTCCAGCATAAGATTCCCAGGACCCAGATCTCCCGGAGAGGTTCCGGTCTCAGCAGGCAGACATGCAGCGGAACCACATCACAATGCCCGCCCACATTACTTCCATGCATGGCCCTTCATATATACACTGGCTCCCCGGGCCAGGCTCCTGACAGACCATTATTTAGTCCAACTGGCGTCCAACCCCCACTCGGTACGACCGCATTATCACTCATCTATTCACAAGTATTCTCCACTCGTTCCTATTCACCAGCACTTCTCTAGCCTGTTCTTCGGTCATCTCTCTATCTTCCAACACTTTTCTCACACCATCTCCTCTGAGGTTTTCCTCTCAATCTATTTCCCCTTGTTTCTGACTCATATATTCTCTTTGTAAGCCTTTCATATCCCATTTGTTCAACATGTCAATCATATTTTATCACCAACCAACTTCACTCCTAAACTCAATCAATGAAATCAACAAATACTGTGGCACTCCAAGGACTCGAACCTAGGACACTCACACTGAAATTCCACGCACTTATGCATTACGCTATCAAGACATATCACCCTTCTTTCCACTCCACTTCACACTGCAGCAGGGCTCTCATTTTTAAGGTAATTACCTCAGATTAGAGTAATCTCACCTTATTTAAAGTAATTCTGAGGTAATGGAGTTTTTGAGGAAATTCTGAAATAATCCAAGTACTGTATCTACCAGGTAATTCTGAAGAAATCCAAGGTAAAGCTTTAAAGTGTGGTCATTAATAGCCATTTGTAAAACCAAATAAGTAAACAAATATCAAATAATTATTAGAGTACTTTGATAACCTTGCCCGATCACTTCGCGTCTGTACATTGTGTGACCGTTGTCATTCAGTACCTGTATGATACGTAGCTAGGCTGGTCGTTGGTCTTCAAGGAGTTTACATCAACTCCTGTCTTCGTGCCGCCAGTCAGAGTCTCAGTCTGACTGGCGACACGCGGACATAAGCTAGTTAGAGACAGTTAGGAGGACGTGGAAAGCAGCAACAGAGTTGCTTTAATTTTTGCTTACTATTCATTCAAGAGGTGTGTACACTACATATATATATATATATTTTGTCTCATATGTTTCAGATACTAATAGTTTACTGTTAAGTTCTAGGGAATTTCAAGAATCATTGCCAAGGTCTTTGCGTCGAGATTATACGGCAATATTAAACCTCTTACGTGAGACTTCACTGTAGCCTATACCTTCATACACGAAATAAGCAGAAACATTCAGTGATCTTTCTAAAATTGAATGGGATTTAATCCTTTATCACAAACTAGACATCAATTATTTTATGCTCGTTCGATATTAGGGTTTGCCGGTTTTACCCTCCTAATTTTTGCTTATTTTGTAAATACGAGGGATACAGTTGCACAGCCCAGCCAAACACTGATGCAACCAGCAGAAACTTGCTCAATTGTATATAATGTAAGTAATCTGTGTAGTAATATTACTAAGAACACAATTTAATATCTCACATATGTACATTATGTAATAATTCCTAAATCATTCACAATATTTCTATTACTATTTGTAATGAATCTCCCATATAGGCCTACTTAAATGTCATTCCCATTTTCAAAAGGTATTTTCCTTGCACTTAAATAATATTTTCCAAGTTTCCTTATTTTGAGGTATCCCCCATGTATTTTAAACTGAAAATATACTAGTATAACTACTGAAAAATTGCATTGTAAAATTAAACAGAACCATTAAACTTATTTGTCACCTTACTGGTAGTTTACTATAGGGTAAAACAGAGATAAATCACACATATATACTAATATTTACTTAGTTATAGGAAAAACTGACAACTAATGTACTATTTAGACAAGGTAATTCTGGAGTAATTTCAATTGAAATCTGAGGTAAAATCTTACGATTTAAGGTAATTTTCCACATATTCCAAGGTAATTCCAATATTCCATTCTGAGAGCCCTGCACTGCAGGAAAATTCAATTGGGAATGTAAGCAGGGTGTCAAACCGTAGCAATTTTGTTTGAAGACTTGAATGAATATGAGAAGAATACAGAAAAATTAAAATTAAATATAATTGTTTTGGTAATTTTATCACTTCCCAAGAAATAATTTGAACTATAAAATATAATTTTAGTTATACATATACAAAAGGAAAGACTCAAAACAATGGACTCTGCTTTCGTTTGACACCCTGAATGTAAGAACTAACTCATCTTTAGTACCGTAAAATGGCCTAACTTCTGTCAAGGGGCTATACTTCGGACATTTCTGGATAAAAGTACTGTATATAAGGTACAGTTATGGAAAAATGGCTCTGCATTATGGAAGAACACTGTAAACTTACTTGTTTTTCCATAACATGATGTATTTATCCCATAAATGCCGTTCATTATATTTTTTTCCAGAATGTCCGAAATTACCTCCCCATCCAAAGTTACGTAATTTTACCGGTATCTCACTCTATGACTGTTCTCACAATCAATAGCCCATATGATTAAAGTCAACAAATAATAAATAATTTTCTACATTTATACATAGGTGCAAAGCCTCTAAATTGTGTTACATTCGAATGCGGCAACGTCGATAAGAGCTATGAATTATATTTTTTTGTATATTTCCTAACAAAGCAGCCTCAATCGAAAGTTTGTCAGTGTTATCGTGGTCGTACAGTGATCTATGGATAATTTTGTACTTCTGCATATCAATATATAGTATAATAAATCCATAATTACATCAAAATTCGCTTGTGAAGTGCTCTGCATCGATGAGATTAATATCGCATGAGCTTAATTCTGCTCATGTTATCTCTTGTATGTACAGACAGTATGTATCTACAGTACTCAGGCACATACCTCACAGCTGGGGATGGCCGACTCAAGACAGCCTGAACACGGACAACACAACACAACATAAAAATATAAATACAAAATTCACACACATCTAGGTCACCCAGAAGACCCAGAGATCAAGGGTCCCTAAGGACCTCCAGCACTCCCCCGGTCCCAGACCTCCAGGAGAGGTTCCGGTTTCAGCAAGCAGACACACAGTGGAACCATACTACAATGCACACCCACCTTACATCCAGGCATGACCGCCCCAGGCCAGGCGCTTGACGGACTACTGTATTATCTAGTCCAACTGGCGCCTGACTCCATCTCCCTACGACCACATTATCACTCATCTATTCACAGGCATTCTCCATTCATTTCTATTCATTACCACTTCTCTTGCCTGTTCTTCATTCATATCTATTCATTACCACTTCTCTTGCCTGTTCTTCAGTCATCTCTCTACCTTCCAACGCTTGCACAGTACTACACCATTTCTCTATCTCATCCGAGGTCTTCCTCTACCACCCCTTGTTTCTGGCTCATATACTCTCTTTGTAAGCCTTTCATCTCTCATTCGTTCAACATGTCCATTGTCCAAACCAGCATAGCACCCTTCTGTCCACTCTGGCCGATAAAGGTTCCTGCTGTCCCACTCTCCTACGTACCTCTCCATTCCTCAATCTATCTCTATGCGTCACTCCACACATACTCTTCACGCAGCTCATCTCCATCACATCCAACTTTCTTCTCTCTTGTGTCTTCAAAGCCATGTCTCAGCCCCATACATCACTGTTGGTACAACTATCCCTTGATACACTGTACTTTTAGCTTTCATTCTGAGATTTCTTCACCTTCCACATACTTTTTTTTTTTTTTTTTTTTTTTTTTCAAGAGACAATGAACGGAGGAAGGAAAAACACAGATAAAACAAAAAGATCCATGTGCCTAAAGGCATCCTCCATTCATAAAATGTTTGTAACAACTGGATTTAAACTGTTGTAGATTGTAAGTTTGTGGAAAGCAACTCGAGGGAAGTGAATTCCAAAGAGTAGTAGTTCTGGGGATAAATTAATTTTGATAAGCAGAAGTTCTGTATTGTGGAGGAGAAAGTGTAAATTCATGGGCGCTCTCAGCTGCCCCAGTTCCACGGGGAAAGATGTGGAGAGGCGGCACAATTGAAGCAAGTTCTTCAGAACAATTGCTGTGAAAATATCTGTAGAATAATGCAAGGGATGCAACATTTCTTCGTATGGATTGTTGCCAGTGCGTATTTTAATTGACTGTATTTCTGTTGTTTATCATTTGGGGGGAGGAGTGATTTGGTTTGTACACTGGTTACTATGTTTGTCTGATGGTGGTGAAATTATGAAATGTGGGTGCATGAATTGCAGAGAACTGAACCCTTAGTATGGCGACTCGAAGTGAATATTTTTGAGCAAGTTGGACATATGTATGTGAACGTGGGTCCTGGGTTGCTCTCAATGTATGGATAATGTAGGAAGGTCTTGTGTGATTGCAGGGTTATTGATTAATCTAATAGCTTTATTTTGAATTTTGTCCAACTGCCTCAATGCAACCACTCCACTTCCACTCCACAGAGGTGAACAGTAATCCATCTGAGAACGCACATGACTTTTATATATTACGGCCAACTGCTCGTCAGTGAAGAATTCTCGAACTCTGTACAGGAGTCCCAGTTTTTAGAGGCATTCTTAGCAATGCTTCTAACATAATGTGTCCAGCTCAAGTTAGTAGTTAATCCGAGAATGTCAATACTAGGGGAAGTGGGAATATTTACATCATTAAAAAATATATGGGAGTCAGTGAGATGCTGTCGGTTAGAACATTGAATGTACTTGGTTTTCTGTGCATTAAAGGAAACTAGATTCTTTTGTCCCCATTCATTAATTCTAGAAAGGTCCTGGTTCAGAGAAATTGCAGTGTTTATTTTTGAATTTATAAGATCGGGTTGGGTGAAAGAATTGGTAAATGTGAAGGAACTGTGGAGTGTTGAGTCATCTGCGTAGGAATGTATTGGATTATGAGTGGTAGATATGAGATCATTGATATGAATGAGGAACATAATTGGGGCCAAAACTGATCCCTGGGGAACACCAGCATTTATTGAGTTAAATTGAGAATAAAGGCCATCTACCATTACACGTATTTTTCACGTATTTTTCTGTACAGTAATACTGTACTGTATTTCCCATTGCTCCGAAAACTTTCCTTCCTTCACATATTCTCTGTCTTACCTCCATTTCCATACCTGTTGTTATCTCTTAGTTTATGAATATTCTGAATAAAATATTAGTAATTGCAATAATATATCCATACTATATAATAAAATCATTCTTGGAAATGTACATGGTTGTGGAGTTTTAAATACAAAATATGAAAAGGAACACCTTGAGATGGTTCGGCCATATGGAATGTATGGGAAGCAAGAGAATGACTAAGAAAGTGTATGAGAGCGAGGTGGAAGGACAGAGAGGGAGAGGTAGACCAAAAGAGAGGTGGAAGGATGGAGTGAGGAAGTATATGGATGAAGGCAGTGCTGGTTGGGAGGAGGGGGGTCGACTGACTGGGGACAGAGGTGCATGGGGGCGGTTCGTTCGTGGCCACCCCTTCGGGGATCACAGCGTCAGGCAATAGATAGATAGATAGATAGAAGAATGCCAAAATCATCCTGGTCTTATTGTTCTTAAGTCTTGGGTAGGTTGTTGGAATAACGTTGATTGAGGGTTAATACAGTATCTTACAGTATTCTTACAGTAGATCCTCTGGAAAAAGCCAAACTAGGCCTGTGTATCCAGCTCAGTACCAGTACTTGCACTGCTGCGGTCGTTCACGGTGTTGGCGGCGGCGGTAGCAGACGCAACATTTTTACTATTCTGTATTTTTGCTTTATAATCAAACTTCAAATCTTGTCTTCCCCATGCTTTATCAAGATTACTTTCAAACTCCCCTATTGATTCGGAATCGACTACATACTGGGGCAGTGCGTTCCACTCATTTACCACTCTATCACAAAATGAGTTCTTTGCCTTCTCAAGCCTATTTCTTTCTTTGTAAATTTTCTTTGAGTGTCCTCTCGTTCTTGTTCCCTCCCGCATCAAGAAGATACCTTCACACATCCTCATCATACTTTCCTGACACTATCTTAAAAGTCTCTATCATATCCCCTCTCTTTCTCCTATATGCCAGTGTCGGAAGCCCCAGTGTCCTCAACCTCTGCTCATAGCCCGCGTTCTTCAACGTTGGTACTAGCTTGCTAGCTCTCCTCTGCACTTTCCCACTGCTTCTATATCCTTTACCATATATGGAGCCCACACCTGGTTCGCATATTCCAGGTGCGGCCTAACCAGCGCTGTATAGATTCCTGAAGATTTCTTCGTCAAGTGACACAAATGTCCTCCTTATCAGCCCTACAATTCTATTGGCTTTGTTTATCTTTTCCGCTAAATGTTCTGAGAAATTTAACTTATTGTCTATCACTACTCCTATATCCTTTTCTGCATTCACTTCCCCCATCGCTTCATACATACTGTATCCTACCTTGTCTATCTTGCTTGTCCCAATCCGCATGTACTTGCAATATTTTGGATGAAAAGGCATTAACCAATGCTCAGACCATCCCTTCATGCCCTCCACATCTCCTTGAAGCAAACCCACATCTTCCTTACTCCTCACTCTTCTATACAGCTTAGTGTCATCCGCATACAGGTATACCTCACTTCCATTAGTTATAACTTCAGGTAAGTCGTTGATAAATATAACGAACAGTAGTGGTCCCAACACAGATCCCTGAGGAACCCCACTTGTAATTGGGGTATCATTGTATCATTGTAGTGTGGGTAACTCACCATTTGTTGTTTGTGGAGAATCTTCATCTTCTGTCTTAATGTGTGTGGTTGTAATAGGTGGTGGAGAGTCATCATCATCATCACTATCATCGGATGACGAGTAGGTTGCTACCTTCTTCAAAATACCTGCAATGGAAAAATGGATGAGAAAAAGTAATACAGTACTGTACTGGTATACAGAATAAACATTAAGCAATCTTTCTCCCTCTTTCTTTTTCTCTCTCTCTCTCACACACACGAAGAACAAGTATATTTACACTTCTTACTTTTTGTTATATCTCCTTAACACAGAGGGCCTTTATCCATGGTGGAGGAAAAACAAAAATATTCCCCTCGCACCCTACTATGTGTTGTACGAGGCGACTAATGGGGGGAATGGTGCTAGACTTGTGGACTAACAGCCATTACTATATAATGAAGCCTTTTCCATCTGGCGCTGCCCTGGAGCGCGTTCAGTCTACCCTATCAGGCAATCCTGTTTCTGTTTGAGCAATCCTGTTTATGATCGCGCAGACTGAACGACATTGATAGGCAAACATTGATTCTCGTCGCTGATTGGTCAGTGGCTATGAGCACGAAATTCAAATCTTGTTGGCGATGTCTGCGAAGGTTTTAGGCCTGTTACAGTGCTTCTTCGGTCTATTAATTTCAATCAAAGTCAAATGGTTTTGTCAAATCAATACATTTTAATATTGGATATTATTATCCATCAATATAGACTATTGGCTAAGGTAGTCACACTGTCAGCTACAGTCGGCAGCCTTGTTCAAGCTCATGACAGACGGTAGGCTAGGCTACCATCAGGCTATTATATCTTATAATCTTATAAGGAAATGTTGACAAAGTTATTACGGTTCTTATCTGGCAAAGGTAGCTTTTTATTCCCCGTGTAATTTTCAAACAATTCTCCGTTAGTCTATTGGGGAAATAAAAAGTAGATGTTCTTTTCCTGGCGATGTAGGACTATGAATAGGCTAAATTCTATAGTTTATATATATAGTTCTTTCCCTGGCGATGTAGCCAGGCTGAATTAAAGAGTAGCCTATATATATTATCTCTTCCTGGCGATGTATGTATAGGCATACTTTCTTTTCCTGACGATCTATGTGTAGGCTATATAGGCTATTTGAAAGCTTATATTTGTGGAAGGTTCATAAATATTATTTTTTAACCATTAGATTACCTTTGAAAATTTAACTATAGCGTGGATAGGCTACCTTACTAAACATAGCTTAACTGACCTATCATACTTAGATGCAATTATGCCTCAGAAATTGTTTTTAAGAAATGTAAATAGAGTAATCGATCAATAATAGACAAGCCCCGACAAACCTGTACAGCAAGCTAGGCTATAACCCGTTACAATATAGGCTATCATTCAATTGGCATAGTAACAAATGTAACATTACCGATATATAACTATAACAAAGAAATACAAACTGCATAAAAAACATAATAATCAATCAATAATATAGACAAACGCTCAAAAACCTGTACAGCAAGTTATAACCCATTATAATACATCATTGGCATAGTAACATTACCAATATATAACGATACAAATTAAATAATAACTGCAAAAAAAAAACAAAAAACATTAGCTCATCGAGCCTCGAACCCTTGCGAGTAGGCTTACAGATTTAAAAGCGAAGTCGTTACCAACTAGGCTACGCTTGCCGCAATGAAGGCCTGACGAAGTAGCTGTGAGACTTGCGCTCCAAGCTGCTTGTTTTATGTTATATATAGCAAAATGGTCACGATAATTATGATTTTTATAGGTGTGCCACCTTATAATTGAGATTGCGACACATAAATAACATGGAGGTAGGCTAATTAAGCTTAATTATGATAATATAATGTAGAGGAGAGATTTAGGCCTACTGTTATGATAGCTTCGCTAGTCACCTCCAGGGAGTGTTAGCGTGATCGCCGTCTGATTGCAAACAATCACAAACGTGATTCGTCGAATCAGAGGCGATCACGTTCAGTAGAGCTATCCCATTTGCGTGTTTGGGTAGACTGAACGCGCTCCTGGTATGGCACTGCTGAGGCTGGTGAGGAACAGATAGGTGCCGCAGGGGACTTTACTAGAGTTACCTTGGTACTGTTTTTTTTTTTTTTTTTTTTTTTTTTTAAGAGACAATGAACGGAGGAAGGAAAAACACAGATAAAACAAAAAGGTCCATGTGCCTAAAGGCATCCTCCATTCATAAAATGTTTGTAACAACTGGATTTAAACATTTGTTGATTGTAAGTTTGTGGAAAGCAATTCGAGGGAAGTGAATTCCAAAGAGTAGTAGCTCTGGGGATAAATGAATTCTGATAAGCAGAAGTTCTGCATTGTGGAGGAGAAAGTGTAAATTCATGGGCGCTCTCAGCTGCCCTAGTTCTACGGGGAAAGATGTGGAGAGGCGGCACAATTGAAGCAAGTTCCTCGGAACAATTGCTGTGAAAATATCTGTAGAATAATGCAAGGGATGCAACGTTTCTTCGTATGGCTAATGTAGGAAGGTCCTGTGTGATTGCAGGGTTATTGATTAATCTAATAGCTTTATTTTGAATTTTGTCCAACTGCCTCAATGCAACCACTCCACTTCCACCCCACAGAGGTGAACAGTAATCCATCTGAGAGCGCACATGACTTTTATATATTACGGCCAACTGCTCGTCAGTGAAGAATTCTCGAACTCTGTACAGGAGTCCCAGTTTTTAGAGGCATTCTTAGCAATGCTTCTAACATAATGTGTCCAGCTCAAGTTAGTAGTTAATGTTACACCGAGAATGTCAATACTAGGGGAAGTGGGAATATTTACATCATTAAAAAATATATGGGAGTCAGTGAGATTCTGTCGGTTAGAAAATTGAATGTACTTGGTTTTCTGTGCATTAAAGGAAACTAGATTCTCTTGTCCCCATTCATTAATTCTAGAAAGGTCCTGGTTCAGAGAAATTGCAGTGTTTATTTTTGAATTTATAAGATCGGGTTGGGTGAAAGAATTGGTAAATGTGAAGGAACTGTGGAGTGTTGAGTCATCTGCGTAGGAATGTATTGGATTATGAGTGGTAGATATGAGATCATTGATATGAATGAGGAACAGAGTTGGGGCCAAAACTGATCCCTGGGGAACACCAGCATTTATTGAGTGAAATTGAGAATAAAGGCCATCTACCATTACACGTATTTTTCTGTTATGAAGATAAGAAGAAATTAGTGGAACTAATGATGCAAGGCCGTAGTGTGACATCTTCGACAATAAGGATTGATGCCAGACTCTATCAAATGCCTTTGATATATCCAGTGCTATTGTATGTGTTTCACAACTATGTTGGTCTGTAGCTTGGTTGATTTGATGCGTAAGAAGGCAAAGAATGTCTGCAGTTGATCGACATCGTCTAAAAACCATATTGCCTATCACTGATTAATTTATTATTCTCCAGATGCTTAATTATGTGATTATTTAATATAATTTCAAAAACTTTGCCAAGAGTGGAAGTTATAGCTATTGGTCTGTAGTTTGATGGATCTGAAGAGGCACCTTTTTTAGGACTGGATGGATGTTTGCTTCTTTCCAGGGTACTGGGAAGCATGAGGTATGAGTACACAGACGGAAAAATTTTGCCAATACAGGAGCGAGCACCAAGGAGCAATTCTTAAGTACTATTGGAGGAATTTCATCTGGACCAGGAGCCTTATCTACTGAGAGATTCTGCAAAATAGTTTTGACATGTCTGGTGTGGATCTTAAGTGAGGGAATTTCAGGTGAATTAAAATTAAGTACAGGGACATCTTGATTTATGTCATCTAAGGTTGAGTTGGTGGAGAAAATATCTGCAAGAAGGTTAGCTTTACCTCGTGGGTCACTTACAAGATTGCCAGTCGGAGATTTTAATGGTGGAATGGATGAAGCAGTAGTGAAGTTGGATTTGAATGAGTTAAGAGTAGACCAAAATATTTTGTTATCATTTGGATTATTTAGAAGTTTATTTGCCTGCTTATGGAGAAAGTTTGATTTGGTGCCACGCCAGAGTCGACCACAGTGTTTACTTGTGGGGCAGCATTGTGGCAGGACTTCATTATTCTTTAGTCCAAGTTGCCTAATGGCGGCACACTGGCATTAAATGTCCCCCCCCCACCGGGCCTGGATCTGGCGCCTTGGGGTCAATCTGGCCGATAGGATCACCAGACTGGCACTTCCGCCTAATAGTATACGGGCCCGAACCTGGTAGTAGCGGCCCTGTCATTAGGCGAATAATACCAGGCCAGCCGTAGTGTCATGTACGTACAGTGGAATCTCGCATCTAACGCATTTTGATCTAACGAATTTGCATCTAACGACCCTATTGGAGCTCTACCCGATCTCAATCTAACGAACCAAAATCCATATCTATCTATCTATCTATGTATATGCTCAGGCCCAATCCCCATTTTGGGGGTAGCCGACTCAAGACAGAGCAAGAACAGGGAAAACACAAAAACAACATAAAACAAAAAATAAACACTGATAAAAAACACAAACTCACACACATCCAGGTCACCCAGGAGAAGACCCAGAGACCAGGGTTACCAAGGTCGCTCCAGCACTCCCCCGGCCCCTGACCACCCGGAGAGGTTCCGATCTCGGCAGGCAGACATGCAGCGGAGCCAAAGCCACAAGCCCTCCCACCACACTTCCAGGCACACCCTTCATATTAATCGTCTCCCCGGGCCAGGCGCCTGATGGACTATTATCTAGTCCAACTTGCGCCCGACTCCTTACTCCAAATGACCACGTGTTCACTCAACTATTCACAAGCATTCTCCATTCACTCCTGTCCACCACCACTTCCCCTGCCTGATCTATAGTCATTCCTCTATCATCCAAAGCCTTTCTTACACAGTCTCTCCATCTCAATGGGGGTCTTCCTGCCCTTCTATCTCCCCTTGTACCTGACTCACATATTCTCTTTGTAAGCCTTTCATCTCCCATTCGTTCAACATGACCATACCAGCTCAGCACCCTTCTGTCCACTCTGGCTGACAAATGTTCCTGCTGCCCCACTCTCCTACGTATCTCTTCATTCCTCAATCTGTCTCTACGAGTAACTCCACACATACTCCTCAAGCAGCTCATCTCCATCACATCCAGCCCTCTTTTCTCCTTTTTCTTCAGAGCCCATGTCTCAGCCCCATACATCACTGTTGGCACAACAATTCCTTGATACAGTGCACTTTTTACTTTCACTCCGAGATTTCTCGTCTTCCACATACTTCCCATTGCTCCGAAAACCTTCCTTCCTTCACACACTCTCTGTTTTACCTCCACTTCCATACCTCCACTCCTGCTTATCGTTCCTCCTAGATATTTAAAACACTCTACTTGTTCCAATATTTCCCCATCCAGCCTCACATCTAGATTCACCCTATGCTCTCCCCTATTACACACCATTACTTTACTTTTATTGACGTTCACCTTCAGTTTCCTCCTTCCACAAACCACACCAAACTCTTTGACTACCCGCTGCAGTTTCTCATCAGAATCCGCCACCAATGCTGTGTCATCAGCGAACAGCAACTGATTCAACTCCCAATCTCTATCCATATCTAACGGCAATTATTCTGGGTGCCCGGTATCGAATTTACAAATTTCCCGCCAATCCCTAAAAATTTCCCGCCAATTGCTGATGCGTTAAACGCTACCTAGCGTCCCTCCCTCCCCCCTCCCCCCTCCCTCCCCGCCACTGTTCAGGTCAGTCCAGTTTGCGCGGCGCCATAGTTGACCTGTTGTGCTCGTCTCGCTCCAACATTTTGTTCTACCTTCCGAAGTTGGTGGTGTGTTACGCCTTTCATGATGTCAACCCAAGCCTCAGGTACTGGAGAAGGGAGTGGTGAAAATGGAAACATGCATGAAAGGAAGACAAAAGTTCCAGTGAAGAGGGCTACGCGTGTTGGAAAAAAACTGAATAAATATACGTCAGAGGATAAAGCGAAAGTGATTGAACTAATTGACAAAGGCCTAAAGAACTGTGAGATAGTGAAAATAACTGGGTTTCCCGAGGGGACAGTGCGTAACTTTAGGAGACAGAAAACTGAAATTAAAGCCAGCCTAGCTGTTGCAAAGACGTGTTTTAGTGGCAATGCTA
This sequence comes from Paralithodes platypus, assembly GCA_032716605.1. Lineage (NCBI taxonomy): Eukaryota > Metazoa > Arthropoda > Malacostraca > Decapoda > Lithodidae > Paralithodes > Paralithodes platypus. The sequence continues at coordinate 5,537,278 of CM064505.1, read as the reverse complement.
ATGCATCTTAAAGGGTGCTAACGAACTATTCTTCGTCTACCCGCCTCGTTGCCAAGATGGAGTTCTACCTTGAAAGGTGGATAGAACGTAAGTTCAAGGATGGGGGAAGCATCAATGGTCCACAAACAAGAAACCAAGCCCTTGTTCTCTACAATACCCTTATTAAAAAGAACAACATCAAAGATCCAGCCCCATTTGTTGCTTCTGTTGGATGGTTTGCCAAGTTTAAGAAAAGGTTTGGGATAAAACACGCTAATTACCAGGGGGAGCTTTCATCTGCAGACACACTTGCAGCCAATTCGTTTCCTGCTGTTGCACAGGCAGTGATTGATGAGGGAGGGTACTGCTTAGACCAGGTCTACAATTGCGATGAAACTGGTCTCTATTGGAAAAGATCGCCAAAGTCAACATTCATCAGCAAAAAAGAAAAGCAGGCACCTGGCGTGAAGATGGCCAAGGATAGGCTGAGTGTGTTATTGACCTGTAATGCCACAGGTACTCACCGGATGAAGCCCCTAGTGATATATAAATTCAAGCGGCCCCGGGCTTATAAGGGGGCTGATATGAACAAGCTGGATGACATCTACTGGGCCTCTAACACCAAGGGATACATGAATATGGTGCTCTCTGCTAAGTGGTTTGATGAGCAGTTTGTACCAGATGCCCTCCGTAGATGCAGAGAACTGAACCTGGACGGGAAGGTTTTACTGTTCATGGATAATGCACCTGGCCATGCACGTTATCTGGTTGGCCGTCACCCACATGTACAGGTGTGTTTCTTGCCCCCAAACACCACATCTAAACTACAGCCGCTTGATCAAGAAATAATTGCCAATGTAAAGTTGATCTACTACAAGCGGGTGTATGATGAGATGCGTCAGGCTACAGACACGCAAGATGAAGTGAGAGAAATACTCGAGGATTCTGATGAGGAGGACATGCTGCTGGGGGCAACAGGAGGAACCGAAGCGGAAACGAATGAAGACACAGAAACAGAGTCTAACAGTGCAATAATATCAGTGAAACAGTTCTGGAAACAATTCAATGTCAAGAATGCCATTGATTACATGGTTGAGGCATGGAAAGCAATCACAACTGACACAATAAGGCATGCCTGGCATCCCCTGCTACCCGACAAGATACCACAGTCAGCGAACAGGCAGCGCAAGGAAAAACTCCTCCGTGAAACAGTGCAGGCGGCCAGGAATATCCGTGCACCAGGTTTTCCCGAGGTGACCGAAGATCTTGTTGCCGAAATGTTGCGCCCTGAAGAAGGTGGATCAGCAGAGGAGATGGTCGATGATGTAGACCTTGAGCTAAATCTTGAGGAGGACAAATCACAGGAATGCGTAGACGCCGTAGAGCATAACAAAATTTCAGCTGGATATCTATCAAGAAAGATTACCGACTTAGCCCATATGGAAGTTTCTACGGGGTGCTTCAGAATCAGAGTCAGAAATGGTCAACCAGGTGCTGCCATTAATTCAAAAATTGAGCCAACATCTGAGCGATTCATATGGGCAAAAAGTTAATGAAAAGAGGCAGACGTTCATCACAGGCTTCTTCAACAAACGCCGAGCATTAGAGGCTGCTATGGATGAGGAGGAAGACGAAACCGTACCGATGTTGGAACTTGAAGAAGAGGCAGCCAATGTGATCGACGCCAACGACTTCATTGGATTCGCAGAACTCGAAAGGAGAAGACAGGAGACAGATAAGGTCATGAAACTACAAGAGAAGGCGGCAGAGGCACGGGCAGAGAGGGAGGAGAGAGAGCGAGGTGGCAGGGGCGGTGAGGAGGTGCACGGCGCATCCCAGTAGCCTAGCCTCCCTGCCTCGGATATCCTAGACATCGTCTAACCTACACACCTCATTATTCACTCACAGGTTGGTTTATTATTATTTGTTCTGATAATTTATATTATGTCTCAAAATAGCACTCGGAAGGGTAAAAATAGTGAAAATGGGGACTCGGTATAAATTTTGGCACAAATTACCATTTTTCCCATTAGTTTATATATTCATATCTAACGAATCTGGATCTAACGCAATTTTTTCGGCACCTATTATTCGTTAGATACGAGATTCCACTGTACACGGGATGCGTCCCTGCGGCTGGTTCTGGTGGGGTGCACCGGGGCCACTGGATCCAACCCTTTGGCAACCATTGGGTTAAGGTGATGGGAACGGCCTATGGGGAAGTCTGGAGCCGGTGTCCTGGGAACGGTAATATTTTCTTGCCAGCTCCTAATCTTACACACATATACACCCCCTCCCCCAACTTATTCTCTCTCTCACAGTAAATGCAATATGTTCCCCCATAACTCGTCATCATTATCATCTCCAACACATTGTTCTTGCTTAAGAAGCCTCTATTAGCCCTCTCAGTACAATGATGACTTTCTTACCGGTAATTTCATTCTGGTTATCATTATACTATTTTTTCCTTTTAACCTGCAAGTCTCGCCATAGGCCACACGTGTAGCGCAAGGTATTGTTTCCGGTCCTGTCCATCGGTGTGTAAGTTAGTTTGCAAAATATCTTGAGAACAACCAATGAATTTGGACGGGACTTGACCTGTTTTTTCACTTGGTACGCAAATACTGTACTGTACTGTGGTTCCCATTAAAATTTGGATAACATTGGAGGATGCCCCAACCCCCCCAATCCTCCCCTAATGGAAACACCCCATATACAGCCATAAGAAGTTTCTGTTCGATACTCTTGATGACTAATATACCTATACAGTATTAGTCATTTGACGGGAGCCAGGATGCAGTCCACACTGGGTGGAAGCAACTGTCTTTTGATGGAGGCAACTAGTCAGCCTCAATATGGTACAGTAAGGAGAATGCAATACGGTACTAGAAATTTAGAGAAAACACTAAGCATTACAAAATTGACTAGGCTACATCAAATGGTGTATGTAATCAAATGTTCAATAAATGAATGCGTATTGTTAATTGTTTTCCTGGTTAAAGCCCTATTTCAGACAATATTTCTTGTATGTTGATCTATAGCGCTACGTATTGAGACTGGAAACACAAGTCTAATTTATAGAGGAAGGCAGGTTGTGGTCTGGTCTGTTCGCATTTATTCTTGACCCCTTCACTACCATTTGGTAATTTTCATCGTATTCAGGTTACCATTAGACGATTTTCTTTACTTTATAATCTACCTCTTGGACTCAAATGGGTAAATACAATCTCAACAATCCCTCTTGATAACATAGGTCCTTCTTAAACTGCATACAATCATCTAATTTTAGCCAGAATCAAAGGTAAAAAGACGTCATGGTGCTGAAGGGGTTAATGATATCTCAAGTATATGACGTCAAATTATACATTTTGCTACAAACTTGTGTGTTTTGATTGTGAGGAAGGCTGCTGATAGATATAAATTAGGTGAATTAATGCTAAAATAGCTATACCACTTGCAGCTTAATAACCACTGTTCAAATGCCCCGGGGATTGGCATGAACCGAAAACATTAGAAAACCTCCGAAAAGCTCAAAATATTTCCACATATAAACTCAAAATCTAAAAAATAACAACGCTAATGTGAAGATTGAGTTATATTGCATTATCAACGCATATTACTGGGAGTATGAACATGATTAGATTAATATCCATATTCGAGAATGGATAATAAGTCGTAGGCATGTGCATAAACCGTCTTGGTGGTGTAATGGTTAAGGTGTAAAAAATCTGTGTGTGATAACCCGGGTTCGAATCCTGGTGGATCGCACATGTGCTTTCATTAATTTCATTGGAGGTGTTTGGTGTTGTGGTGAAGTTAATAAAAAATAGATTATCAGTAGGTTCAGGGATATTTCGTAGCGAGGCCGGTCTATATGATCTGTGCCCCATGAATATTCTTTCCTCTCACTTAAACATTAGGCTACCATGGTGCGGTGGGAGTATGAACAAAATTAGATTAATATCCAGTATTCGAGAATGGATAATAAGTCGTAGGCATGTGCATAAACCTTTCTGTGGGGGTGCTCGGTTATGGCCTTGGCCTTGCTCGGGGCCTTGGGGCTGTTCGGCCAGGCAGCTTGGGGAAAAACAACAACAACAACAACCTTTAACCATCTTGGTGGTGTAATGGTTAAGGTGTCAAAAATCTGTGTGTGATAACCCGGGTTCGAATCCTGGTGGATCTGTTACGACCGGGACTTGAATAAAACAAGGGCTCTTAATCATTGGACTAGAAAGGCACACAGCCACAACGGTAACACTAGATCCAACCCTCGAACTTATAATGCCGGCGCACAAAAACACCTATACCCTCCAGAGTTAAATCTGCGATAGCGGGGTATCCTCTAACTCGGTATAAATGCACTACTACTACAGGCTGATGATCTCTGATACAGCCTGATCACAACAACATACAATTATGTTAATAATGTATACAAGGAAAACGATAGAGAGCTTAATTAAATCACTGGAATGATTTAATGCAAACAAGAAGAAGGTATAATTAAAGTTACTCTAAACAATAATAAACTGTCACTCCTATATTAAAGAAAGTGAATGAAAGTCCTAAAGCATCGAACAGGAATCTTCTGAAGAAAGTCGGATGCTGCTTAAGGGGAAATCTCCACTTGAGGGATTTTTTTCTGGACCCATTTCTCCCTCATGTTTAGCCCCATTGCTTTAGAGATTTTAAGACGTTCGCCCTAGTAGTTTTGACATTTTAAGACATTTTGCCCCATTTCTGTCAATTTTAAGACCTTTCGTGCCATTAAGGTGTCAATTTTTTCCTGGCGAGCGATAGCGAGCCTGTAATTTAAGAGCAACCGGCCTCTGGCCGGGAAATTTTTCTACCGAAAAATGTACAAATTTATCTTGAAAGGGGGTCTAGGGGGTGTAATTTTAAGCTTGATGAAAACGTAGGGAACAAACTAAATACCTCCCCTTAAGATGATCGAATCGGATTTTATATAAAGCAGGAACAAGATATGACAAGTGTAGGGACATACAGTGTTAACTGGCATGGGAATAACGATAAATGCGCAATAGTATTATCTCCAACAACAAAAGAAGTACTTCCTCAGGCAACGCAAAAGCCTGCTTGGGTTGTGCAACTCAACAACAACCAAGGCTTACAATCAACGTGAATAAAAATGCTGCATACATAACATAAGAGTTTATAATCCTATTCGGGTGTCTGCTTGGCGAATAGTCTAGCTGGGATGTCGTAGGCTAGGAAACAATGGCTGAGCAAGCGGCTCGTAGCCTAGCGAGGTCCTTAAGACTGTACGGCCAAATTACGTTAAATGACGGGGTGCTCTCTTGAGAGATCCAGATCGCTAGTATCTGGTTCTCTCCTGGCGACCCTCTTCAAGTCAAAGCAAAACGAGTTAGCACAGTGTTGGGTGGCAGAGGCAAAAGCCCTCACTCGCAACACAGTGCTAAACTCACAACGTACACAGTCAGAAAGACAACCTAGGCTTCCCACGTATCCGTTGCGATTGTACAAGTTCAACAAAACCTGGTACACATCAGAAATCACAACATCAATAGCCTCACCCCAGTCTAGCATTAAATAGCCCAGCAGACAACCATGAAATAGGTAGGGAGACACCGCGAGTGTGTCGAACCTCTACAGACAAAATGTTAACCCCTCCAAAATGTCTAATTAAGCATGAAATATCTGAGAGCTTCAGCATATAATACGATGGCCGATATCTGAAATCGTGCAGAACCAAAGGGGAGTTATGATGTTAAATAGATTAGAAGCATAAGAGGTAAGAAGTTGAGAGAGAGAGAAAGTGTTCTATAGGTAGAAGTCGGGGACAGGTGGCAAGGGAGGTGTGAAGGGTATGCTGGTCAGACAAGCTCTGAGCAAGGAAGGCACAAAGGCAGCAGGGAGTGTGGGGGGACTACCTCCTGCCGCGGCAGGAGGGCGGCAAGGCGGCCAGCCACTCAGAGGGCCCGGCCGTGGCATGACGTCACCGAGACAACGTGTAACACTACGCGCACAACACTCTGCCTCCTGCACTTACTCACTCACACTCTCTAGCTGTATCATTCAGTCTTATACTGTACATTAAACTTATAACTGATGATATAAAATATAATGCATTGTCACAGACGAAAATAAAGACCACCTCTATACTGCCTGTGACACGACGATTCACAAGAAAGAAAGTACAACATTCTCTGATAACTGTAGCCAACTTCACTGCCCTGGCGAGCGCCAGTGGCCACCGGGAGGCGATTCTGCCAACGCTGGTAGGCGTCACAGATCGCACATGTGCTTTCATTAATTTCATTGGAGGTGTTTGGTGTTGTGGTGAAGTTAATAAAAAATAGATTATCAGTAGGTTCAGGGATATTTCGTAGCGAGGCCGGTCTATATGATCTGTGCCCCATGAATATTCTTTCCTCTCACTTAAACATTAGGCTACCATGGTGCGGTGGGAGTATGAACATGATTAGATTAATATCCAGTATTCGAGAATGGATAATAAGTCGTCGGCATGTGCATAAACCTTTAACCGTCTTGGAGGTGTAATGGTTAAGGTGTCAAAAATCTGTGTGTGATAACCCGGGTTCGAATCCTGGTGGATCGCACATGTGCTTTCATTAATTTCATTGGAGGTGTTTGGTGTTGTGGTGAAGTTAATAAAAAATAGATTATCAGTAGGTTCAGGGATATTTCATAGCGAGGCCGGTCTATATGATCTGTGCCCCATGAATATTCTTTCCTCTCACTTAAACTGTTATGCCCTGTTTTTCTACAGGATTAACTTGGGTAATGTGGGCTCTAACTGACTGGGTATATAAGGCTGTATGCACAATACAAGGTATGAGGAATAGAGAACACAAAATAAACACACGGTAACAAGACACACGATCACGTTTATTTAAGTAGATGAATAGGGAGCATAGGAAAATAGGAATACTCGTACAAGACAAATGATAGAAATGAACCGCTAGCATTAGTGGATCTGGATGGAGCCTAGTCTCCCACTTCCAACGTTCAGGTATACTCTTCTGATCACTGGTTTGGTTCGCAAGTATATACTGGAAGACCTCAATGTTACTTATGGATTCAATTTCACTAATTAGATTTATCACTGGCAGGTCTGGTGCACAAGTAGTAGTTCACAGCTAGAATTAGACACGCGTATGTTGTAGAACATGGAATCTCTAGTAACCTCAGGGGGGTACTGATCTAAGTTTTATATTCTTATGGCAGAAATACGTAGAACACAAATCAGTGGGCGAACGTTAGATATCACTAGGGTTTTAATATCTGGATAAAGGTAATTACGAGAGTTAATGTCGCCTGTTAATTAATGAACACTGATACGCTTAGTACTTCCTAAATGGAATGGTTATATATATGAATTACACTGGGCAAAGTTATAGCCACTTCATAGAAAGATTAATAAGTTAATTTCGAATTAGTACTATAACACGTTAGTACTAATAAGTGAATCTTGGATAGTATTTTGTTGGTCTGGTCCTGGTTATCTTGCGTCCGTGATGTTGGGGGCTAACGACTGGTTCCTCGGCTGTCCAGGTGGTCCAAATGTAGGAAGTTCTCAAGTTGGATCTCTTGGCGATCGGTGCTGGCTACACGCTTATATACCCACTAGTGTGTGTGAAGGTTATAAGGTGCACGTAGATACTTGTACGTGGACAGATGCTTCTATTTTATCTCTGCCACGGAGTCTGCCGGCTCTGGAATCTCACAACTCAGGAACAACACAAGGGCAGAGCTAGAGATTAACTTCAGGGGGGTTAGCCACTGGTTGGTGTCTAGCTTTCAACTGATTTTACTGGGGGCTGGAGCTGGGTTTATAGCCTTGGTTTTGGACCCTGTAGGCCATAGGGATCTCGAGTCTTATGGAATTATTTGAGCTCTCAATAGCTATGGGGACTAGGTAAGGTGGTGATTACTGTTGTGGCACATGGCTATAGGAAGCCTTCATATTGTGATAGAACTGAGCCTTAGTAAGAGGTACTATTTTGGCTATACTGGAAGTATTTAGGGGAGGGAGACTGGATCTACTTTGCGGGGAGGACTGGGACAGCTGTGGTAGGGGCGTCTCTCTTATATTGTTCAGTCTTCATTCTATGGTATAGCTGAGGTGCTAATTTGATCATCCGAGTATGCAAGAAAGGTGAATGGGTTATTGTGGGTAAATAGAGGTTAGTCAGGGGGTTAGACATGCAATGGTTAGTTCATTGATAGGAAGAATTCCTGTGCTACCTGGCAATGACCCGGAAGTCAAAACAGGGGTCAGGTATACCTCCGCAGGGGTGGGGGTCTCCCTCCTCGGGTGGGTAAAAAGGGGTAGCTGGGCGCCCTCTCTCTGGGATGGTCGTCCGGCGGCTGTGGCTAGGGGCTTGCCATATCACCAGCGTTTGTAATAACCCTCTGTTTATGAGACAGATGTGGGTGTCCTTAATACCAAAACCGAAGGTGCCTTGGCTAGCTGGTTTTAATCGGTTGGTTGTTAATTGTATGGTTTGCTGGGTGTGGTGGAGAGTGGGTTGCTAACTCTGCCACACTTATCTGGAAGTATGGCAATAGAGGTTAGTTACTGGCGAGGCGGCTAGCCTCGCACCGACGACCATTGGGTGCAGGGTTGTGAATGGGTTGTAAGGGAATAGATGGCATGCAAGGGGTTAGTAAAGTTCTAATGTTGTTCCGGCCTACTAAGGGAAGGTAGGCTGGATAGGAGTATATATAAAAGGTTGGAGAGCGTTAGCAACGGAAAAATCAAGGATCTTCAAGAGGTATGAGGGAGAGGCTAGGTCGGACAAGAGTCGAGGAGCGCGGGGTGTTAATGAGAGGGGGGGAAGTTCAGGGGGGCTACGTGGAAAATGTGACCCTAAGGTCTCCGGGCGTGGGGGTGGCATTAGGCTACAGTTGATTTTGGAGTTTGAAAGGACAGTGAAAGTACGTTAGCCAAATGCTACCGGGGGATGCAACTATGGGGTGGTATATGAGTCTGGAAAAGATAGAATCATGTGGACTGTGGGGCTGTGGGGGAGAAGGAGGTTAACTGTAGGTGTGTGCTTGACTGTGGATAAAGTAGGGAAAAACATGGTGTATTATTACTCGTCAAGACGAGGGGTTATGGACACTATTAGTTGGCACAAGTTTTTGTATGTCTAGTTGTCCCTGGGAACTGCGTTTTCTATGAAATATAGACCAAAGAAAAGCGGCAGTTCGTAGGGGTACTTCGTTATGGTTTTGTGATACTATGATGGCAATGGACAAAGAAAAGGTTATCTATACAATCTCTGGTTGGGGTAAGCATTAAGTTATAGCATGGTGGCTAACATCTGTAGTCATGGCTGTCTAGATCTTACAGGGGCAATGGTTCTATATCACTGGTGTACCCGTGGGTATCTTAGTCTCTTATTAATTTGGACATGGGGTTTTAACATCTACTTCTCGGATGCAAGAACATACATAGATATATGGCTGTCTGATTGGTTGGCATTGGCTCAACCTAGGGACAGGGCATGGGTGTTTTTAATATGAATGTATATTCCTGTTCATCATCATGTAGGTAGAGTCGGGCGGGTAAGAGGTGTAGGACACGAAGCAAAATGGAGTAGTGTGGACTGTGGATACGAAGGAGGTGAGTGGAAGACGTATAACAATTGTGGAAAAGTAAATGGAAAAGATGAACACAATGGCGGATAAAGATAATTAACCTAAGGATTGAATACATAGATTTATGGGGGCGATTGGTCTTCAGAAACTTAGTCTGGCAAGACAAGGTATTTTAGGGTATGTTGATATTAATACTTAACCTAAGGATTGAATACATAGATTTATGGGGGCGATTGGTCTTCAGAAACTTAGTCTGGCAAGACAAGGTATTTTAGGGTATGTTGATATTAATACTTAACCTAAGGATTGAATACATAGATTTATGGGGGCGATTGGTCTTCAGAAACTATACAAGGTATTTTAGGGTATGTTGATATTAATATCCTAAACTTAGGGACAGCATGGGTGTATTAACTTTAAGGTGTATTTATGTTCGTCATCATGTAGGTAGAGGTGTAGGACACGAGGGGTAGTGTAAGTGAGGTGTGGAAAAAGGTCAGTGTTTAGAAGGGGTAGGCAGGTGTGTTTTGGAGCTGCTTAGCCCTACGGGCTTGGGCCTGTCTGAACTGGTTGGCTCGGTCAGCTGGTCATTTCGTTCTGTGGACCTTTCTTTCGGGTGTTTCTGTGTGGTGTTCGCTCGTGGCTTCTGTGGTGGGCTTCTCGTTCTGGGGCATTTTACTTCCCTCTCCTTCATTGTAGGCTCGTCCCCGAGCCTCAAGGGTGAAGTAAAAAGAAGCATAGTCATGGTGGGTCATTTTGAGGGTATTTAGAAGGTCCCACCAAGCAAGAGAGCGAGGGTCAGGTTTCTTTTGCAGGTCAATGTATACCTGTAGGAATGTGTCCTCTGTGTTGTGGAGGGCGGTTGCCCGGGCTTGATGTGGGCGTTGTAGATGGGCTAAGCGTCCTGTGGGTTTTTTTTACTTTAACCTTTCGTATGAATGGTTTGTAGTTTTCCCCCGTGGGGGTCGGAGTGAGGTGTGTGGGATTGGCAGGTCTGTTTAGTGTGGTGAATGGGTTACTAACCGAAGGAGAGGGATTACCGCGCGAAAACGGAGCTGGGGATGCAGGGGGAATATGAGTCTGGGGTTTAGGGGATGAAGGGGGAATATGAGTCTGGGGTTTTTGGGGTTTTCTTGGGCGGTGTTGTAGGCTGGGAAGGTATAGTGAGGCAATGCGCAAGATCGGTTTAGGTAAGGTGCGTGAAGGAGGTGTGTGAGAAGGAGGGGGTGAGTGTGTTGTGTGGCTTGGGTCTTTAGTGTCAGATTGGGGTGTTGTTTTTGTATAACCGTCTTTAAATCTGATGGGTCTGTTGATTATTCTACCTCTGGCGGTCCTGGTGGGAAGGTAGATGTTTTTTCGTGGGACTTGAGTCGCTCGACGATGTTTTATATTGAGGGGAAGAACGTTTTACAGGTGAAGGGCATCTATTGGGGGCGAGGTCGGGGGTTATTTGAGAGGTAGATGCATGTGGAGGATTTTGTTGGGTGAGGGTGGTAGGCGGAATGGAAGAGGGTTTGGTGGGGGTATGAATGGGGGTTCTCTCAGGGGTGACTTTGGGGGGGGGGATTTTTTTTTTGGGGGGGGGTTGGTTGGGTGTTCGATGAGACGAGGAGGTTGGTTGATGTATGGGTGGGGTTGCAGGGATAGTGGAGGGGAAGGGGGTGGATGCGGGGGGGGGCTAGACGGGTGGGTAGGGAGTGTAGATTTAAGTTGGAGGGTTGGGGGTAGGGACGTGTGTGGGGTGTGTTCTTTGGTGAGGTCGGTGATTTGCTGGTGGTGGAAGTAGGCGGTTTTATGGGTGTTTGGTGGGGGGGTAGATCTAGCAGGGTCATTCGGGGTAATGAGGTGGGGGTGGAGAGGGTATGAGGTTGAAGAGGAAGGTATGTGTTTTCATGGGGGGGTGGGGGTTGTTACTTCTGGAATATAGTTAGAGGGTTTATGGTGTTTACTGGTGATTATTCGTCTTCTTTCCCTTTGTGGAGGAGAATTCGACGAAGAAGAAGAAGAGGAGGAGTAGGAGGGTAGTGGTCTGGCAGCCCTATGGAACTTGGTTAGCAGGGTGTGTTTTCTGGAGGTTTTAAAAGATTTTTGTCGTGGGCGTAAGTTGTAGCGTGATGTTACTGAGGTAGATTGTGTGGTGCGGTTGGGTGTGTACTTGGTTTGGGGTGGGGGTGGTGGTTTTCTCACTGTGGTGCCTGGTGGAGGTATGTCAGGGCTAGACGGGAGGGTTTCCGTTGTGGTCGGGGTTGTGGGTGGAGGTTTTCGTACTTGGATAAGTTGGGGAGGTACTTGACTATCAGAAGTGAAGGAAGGTGTCATGGTGGAGGAGGGTGTGATAGTGGGGGCTTGGGGTTTGTGGAGGTTAGTTTGGGGGGTATGTTGAGGAATGATTTGTCGGTTCGGTGCTGGAGGGCTTAGGCCCTTAGGGGTTTGTATGGGAATATTCATAGCCTGAGTGGAAGGGTGAGTAGGGGTGTTTAATTCAGGGTCGGATGTGTGGGGTGGGGTAATGTCTTGTGGCTTTAGAGGTTTAAACGCTCGGACGAATCTAGTTCGGAACGTGCGAGTCACGCCGTGATAATCGATGGTGACTTGAAAGGCATTTGGGACTTGTATGACGGTGTAGGGCCCGACATAGCGAGGGCCTAATTTGTTGGTGACAGGGAGGTTGGCTACCATTACGGTGTCATGGATGGCGAAAGGGTTTTTATCATCGGGGTTATCCGTTTTGGTGTCTTGACAGGTTTGGGCGGTATGGAGGGTGTTTTGTAGATGTTGCAATGGGTCAATTGTGGATGTGGTGGAGGGGAGGTGAGCGTGATGGTGGAACGGCAGTAACAGGGGGGGTACGCCGTAAACACGTTCATGAGGGGAAATACCGTCTTCTCGGGGACAGGTGTTCATGCCCCATTGTATCATCTTTAGTTGTGATGGCCAGTCTGAGGTGTTAAGAGCAATCATTTTTGTCCGTAACTGATTGTTGATGGTGCGATGGCTGTGTTCGCATATAGCATTTCCTTGAGGCCAGTACGGGGATGAGTGTTTAATTTTAATACCACATTGTTGGGTGAACTGTTGCCAAACGTGTCCACTAAACTCGGGGGCATTGTCGGATAGAAGAGCAAGGGGAAGGCCGAATATAGGGAATACTTCTGTGGCAAGCAGTGTGGCGACGGTGGTGGTTGTGTGGTCTTTAACTGGGCAGGCTATTAAAATTTTTGAATATACGTCGAAAAATGTGACGATATAGCATTTGCCAGCGTAAGAAGGAAACGGGCCCATGATGTCGAGGGATAGGACTTGGAACGGTTTGGTAGCAGACATGGTACCAGCTGGGCCTGGGGTGCGTGATCTATCCTTCCCCAATAAACACGGTTTGCAGGATTCTGTCACTCGTTGTGCAATTTAGGAGGGGTTGGGGGTCCAGTATTGGTCTGTGAAGATTTTTAACATCTTCTTTTGTCCAAGGTGTATGCCGTTTCCCTCGTGGATGGCAATCATGTAGTCGTGGGCAATGGTGGGGTCTAAGATTATGTGACCAGAGTCTGTGGCAAGTTGATCTCCCCAGCGAGTCAGGTTCCGGAAGACATTTAACGGTATCCAGGGTGGTCTGATTCTTGCTTCCCAAGATTGAATCAGGGAGGGGGCTGAGGGGGCATTATGTTGGGGAATGGGGGTAGATAAAAGCTCAGTGTTTTGTAAGGCGGCTAGGTTGGTGGGGGGGTCTTTTGGTACTGGCAAACGTGACAGGGCGTCTGCATTGGTGTGAAGTTTGCCTGGACGATACTGTATTGTAAAGTCGTAGTCCTCTAGTGTCTCCCTCCAACGTACCAAAATGGCTGAGTTGGTTTCGCACTTATGCAGCCATTGTAAAGATTGATGGTCGGTGATGATGTCGAGTTTTGCACCCAACACAAATGACCGGAAGTGGCTGAGTGCCCAAATGATCCCTAAGCACTCTCTCTTGGTGGCTGCATAATTCTGTTGTGCTTGGTTGAGGGTGGAGCTGGCATACGCTATAACATGTTCCTCTCCGTCTCTGACTTGGGCTAAAACTGCACCAATTGCGTACAGAGATATGTCGGTATAAAGACGGAACGGTTTATGGTAATCAGGGAAAGAGACAATAGGGGCTTGGACTAGCTTTTGTTTCAAAGTGTTAAACGCGAGGTCTCTTTCAGGCGTCCAGGTGAACGGGGTGTCTTTGTGGGTGAGTTGGTGGAGGGGTCTGGCTATGGTGGCAAAGTGGGGGACGAAACGTCTGTAGTATGTGGCTAAACCTAGAAACGAACGTACTCCTTTAACCCGTTGAGACCCAGCGTCGCACGTGTTGCGTCGGCAGTCTTTGATCACCAACTCCCAGCGACGCATCACGTGCGTCCGACATATAAAAAACACTTACGTGGCTCGTAAGGTAGGAAATGGCGGGAGAATAGGAGGGGGCGGTACCGTAGTGTGTGGGGGAGCCGGGCCAGTAGGTGTGAGCGGGCCGAGACAGCCGCGCGGCTGGTGGTGGGCTTAGTGGGGATAGTTTACACCCCTAGTTTACCGCCACTTTGAACCTTCATACTCCGGTCGTGGGAGCTAGAGGCTTGAGATTTATGTGAGATACTCCTTAGGATGTATGCCGTACAATGCCATACTCAGTTTTTACCCTAGTGCTCCCGGGCGGGTGGTCATGCGGGGGAGACGAACTATTGAAACCCCCCCCCCCCCCGCCCCCCAAATGACCGAAATGATTTTTTTTTTTATTTGTGTGTTCATTTCTCACCATTCTCTTCCATTTTGGCTCAACAAATTTTTTTGAAGCTCCCCCCCCCCCCCCCCACCCCCCCCCCCCAACCCCCCACCGGCCCCCCCCCAAAAAAAAATGTCAGAGGTGATTTTTTTTTGTTTTTTTTTCATTTCTCATCCTTGTCTTCCATTTTAGCAAACAAAAAAAAATAAGTGAAAATGGCTTGGGACTGGGGTGAACAAAATATTATAACTAGCCGGGGCTCAACGGGTTAACGGTGGTGGGTGGGGGTTGGTTTTGTATGGCTTGCAGTTTCTTTGGGTCTGGTGCAATACCATGTTCAGATATTACGTGGCCGAGGAAGTCTACCTTATTTCGGGCAATCTCGCACTTTGAGGGTTTTAATTTCAACCCGGCGGCTCGGATTCTTTGAAGGACTTGTCTCAACCTGAGGAGGTGTTCTTCCCAGGTTGGTGAGTACACAATAATATCGTTGAGATAGGCTAGGCAGGTTTCCCAGGTTAGGCCATGTAGTACCGCTTCCATCAAACGGGAGAAAGTGGCGGGTCCGTTACAGAGGCCAAAAGGTAGGACGTTAAATTCGTAGTGGTGGCCACCACTAGTGGAAAATGCTGTTTTCTCTTGGTCCTCGGCCTTGATAGGCACTTGCCAATACCATGCTTGCAAGTCGAGGGTAGTGAACCATCTGGATCCGTGTAGGGAGTCAAGGGAATCGTCTATCCGGGGTAAGGGCGTAGCGTCTTTAACCCTTTACTAGCGGCGCTCGACTTAAGTCGAGTGAAAGAAACTGGGAGAAAACGGGTGAAAAATGGGTGAAGATCGAATGAAAATGGGTGGAACAGTAATGAACCATACGTCCGACATCTGTGGCCTCCCGGCCCACACTAACTCCAGTTCCCCCACCACACGGGTGGATGACAGTGTGACCAATAGTTAGCGAAAAGTGAACAATGTAGCAAAATCAGCTAAACTTCCATCTTTGAGGTAACACTGTCAGGGCTCCACGAGTGCTACGTAGCTGTATGTGGTGTCATTGTGTAGCGATTTCCGCCTAGTTTTCGGCACAATACAGTTCCTTTCATGCTGATGGTTAATATAGCAGTCAGAATGGCCTGAAAAGGCCCAAAACGGCCACAGACCCCCCGCTAGACAAGGGTTAATGGTTACGTCATTCAACCTTCTGTAATCGACGCAAAAACGGGGTTGACCCATCTTTCTTTTTGACTAGGACAACACAGGCTGGGAAATTAGTGTTCCAGATCTAGTTGCCCCGGGCTAGTGAATTCAGAAATTTACTTGCCCTGATATATTCCTTACTTGCCCTGATATTTTTGTACTTGCCCTGAATATGGAATTTGTTGAATTAATACAAATTATGCTATATACTGTATATACAGTATATATATGTTTTTTAGTTATTTTGTTTTATTCATTAGATTTTTTTTCTTAGGGGAATACAAAGGTTGCACATAGCAAAAAAATAGCTTTCACAAGTTAGCATATAAAGACAGTGACAAAGTTACAAACAATGCAATACCATCAGATGATTAGTTATCTAATTAATATGTCAAAAATAACTAATACGGTACCAGTAAGTAATAAGCTGTCAGTGTACAGTTATATTATAGAAAACTTATGAAATCATACTCATGTTGAATATTAAGTAAGGTAAACCTCTGCAGAAAACTCATTCTGAAATCTGAACTAAATAAATAACTATCTATCTATCTATCTATCTATCTGTCTGTCTGTCTGTATGTATTTATGTATGTATGTATGTGTGTGTAAGTGTGTAGATATTATATTGCAAAATTCATGGTTCACATCTCTAATGAATGCGAAGGACTAGCTTTAGTTTATGATAATAAATATGGCTGATTTTTTTTTTTTTTTTTTTTGTATATAGAAAATAGAAATATGTCTAGAAAGTGAGTGATAAAGTAATCTTTAATCGACATTCGACACTCGGTACTTATTACTTAAGCCCATGGCCTCCCAACCAATGTCTGCAATAGCAGACATTAGGGGTGAAGTAGACCAGTGTTGTATTTACAACGTGAATACAAGACCCTGATCAGCATGATCGAATTGATTACACTGGTTACAAACTAAATTCACCACCACAGCCATTCCAACAGTATGATAACACACATTTCACTTGCACCCCCATACACAAATAATAATTCGCCATTAGACATTATCAATTACCAACCCTCCCTCGAAACAAGATACAAAATCGAACGAACTGAACGTTGCCTCGATGCTGGAGCTTAGTTTGTGGCCATCCCCTCAGGGATCAAGTTGTCTGGCAATAAATATAGTTTTATTTAGGCCTAGGCATACTTTACATTGTACACAGCCCGTAGCCTAGTAGGTAGAGCTCTCGTCTCACACACGAGGGGTCGGGGGTTCAATCCCCGGCCGGGCGGAGACAAATTGGGCTTGTCTCCTTTCATGTGTTAGCCTCAGTTCACCTAGCTGTAAATAGGTACCTGGAATAAGTGGACGACGTTGTGACGTCCCATCTGGGGTTGGCAAAAATGGTACAAGGCGAGATGGGTATCATATGGTTCACCTAAGCTGATGGCTACCTAAGCCTTCGGGCGAGACGGTACCGTCTATAGTGAGAATGGTACCATACAGATCCACCCTAAGCCTTCGTTTCCGATGTCGCCAATTGGCTAAAATACAGACTACACACACATCCACAGCCATTCCAACGATACATATAACACCTACACATATAGGTGGTGGGAAATAACGAGCATGCTCACTCCCGCAATACAACTAGAGTAAGTACAACTAGAGTAAGTACAGTAGGAAAACAGAGACTGCAGAGTATCATATATATATTTTTGTATTAAAAATTGTGTAACTAAATCCTTAAGATTGTTTATAAACACATTTTTGTAACATTAAGTAAATATCTTAGGTAGAAAACATAGGTGGAGTAGCTTACCAACAATTCTCACTTAAGAGGCGAGTCAATAAGAGAAATCTATCGTCTGACAGACTGACTAGGCTAGATACAAAAAAGTTAACAAACTATTTTAAAACAAGTTTTACCTAGTTGTACTTGTTGATGGTGGTTGTTTTAGTGTCAAGAATCTTGTCAAGGTAGCCTGTTGTTTCTTAGACACCCGCATTATAGTAGATTTTCTCACTAAACACGTGCTTACCTGGCGACAATTGAAACACTATAATGTTATTGATAAAGAGCGGCGAGTGAGCCGCCTATTCGGAAGTACCTCCTCTCTATCCAACCGTCCAACGATTATATGTAGGCCTATGGGGGGGGGGGGGGGAGGAGGAAGAGGAGAGGAGGAGAGTAGATAGAGAGGATAGTGACGTGAAATTAACGTGAATCGAAAACCAGCCGTTACGTTACCAGTAACTCATGGTCGTTGAAAGTGGAAATAGTAGATACATCTGCCTGTCTCTTATACTTTATTTATATATATGGATAGTGTGTATGTTTGTTTTTATATTTATTTTAGCATTTTTCAAGGGTTAAAAGGCAACAAATTCGACTTGTCCCCCGGGCAACTGCCGGGCAGACCAACATTAAAAAGCACTTGCCCCGGCAACATATCCGGGCTAGCCGGGCTGCCGGGCTATACCTAATTTCCCAGCCTGGGACAACAGGGGAAGACCAGGGACTAATGGACGGGGTGGCAATACCGGCCTCTAACATCTCTTGGACTTGGCGTTCCTCTTCTTGACGTTGTATGGGATTTTTTCTACGGGATGGTTGTCGTATGGGGGGGCCTGTGGTGTTAATGTGTTGTTCTACATCGGTCTGTCCGATTTCGGTGGGTTGTTGGGCAAACACGTCACTGAACTCTAGCAATAGGTCGTACATGCCATTTTTTTGGTGGTCGGATAATGTGTCCGGGAGAGGGGGCAATTGGAAGCTGGGGGTGTCATTAAAATCTATGGGGAGGTCATTAAAAGTTTCGAGGTCTCCTATAATGAGACCTTTTGGTAATGTCAGGGATTCCTCGGAGATATTTGCCACGAGAATGTGGTTGATGCGAGTGGAAATGATGGCGAGTTGTAAGAGGCAACGATTGGGGTTGGTGGACGTGGTAGTGGGGGAAAATATCATGTGAGTTTGGGGTATGGGTCGAAGGTTCACCCATTTTTGATGGCGGGGGGGAATTTGGCATTTATCCTGAACTACAGCTGGGCTAATGATGGTGGGGGATTGACTGGCGAGCAGGTGCTTGGTACGCCTAAGGGGGGAAAGGTCACTTTGGTGGGGGTCACGCGTGAGGGGGGAATTAACGGCGCGTGTGGGAGGATCCGTGGGGCGCGGGGTGAGGGAGTTAGAAAACGGAATTTGTTGGAGGGACTGTGGAGGGTTGGTGGGGGAAAGGTGAGGTGTAGAATCTGGGTTATTGGTGGAGGACTGATGTATTGATTGGGGGTTGTCAACAGGACGAATGTGGGGGAATTTTCTTGGTGGCAGTCACGGTCTGGTTAGAGGTTATCTGGGACTGGTGAGTTTGTTTGTCATGAGAGGGCGAGTCAAGTGTGGGGTTGTGAAGTTTTCTAGGGGTGTGAATTGTGTGGGGGTGGAAGGGAGCTACTGACGGAAAACTGTCACAAGGGAGATTGGGGTGTGTGTGGAATAGCTGGACATTTCTGGGGGCATGGTGGGAACATGGTTGTGTCCCTCGGTCGGCACGCGTGAGGGGGGGATTAACGGCGCGTGCGGGCGGGTCAGGGTGGTGAGAGGTGAGCGAGTTAGAAAACGGGATTTGTTGGGGGACTGCGGAGGGTTGGTGGGGAAAGAGTTAGGTGTAGAACATGGGTTATTGGTGGAGGACTGGTGTATTGATGTGGGGTTGTTAACAGGACGAATGTGGGGAATTTTCTTGGTGGCAGTAACGGTCTGGTTAAAGGTTATGTGGGACTGGTGAGTTTGTTGGTCATGAGAGGGCGAGTCAAGTGTGGGGTTGTGAAATTTTCTAGGGGTGTGAATTGTGTGGGGGGGGGGGGGGGGGGGAAGGGAGCATACTGACGGAAAACTGTCACAAGGGAATTGTTGTTGGTTGTGGGATAGCTGAACATTTCTGGGGGCATGGGGAAAACATTGTTGGGTACATCGGTCGGCATTACATGTGTACATAAACATTTGATAGAATTATGGTTACATATAGCAGAGTCTGTCCTGAAAACATGGGAGGATTTATCCTGGACAGAGTTACGAGAATTGAGGGGATTACCGAGAGGGAGTTGCTTGGACTTGTCTTCTTTCGTTTGTTGAGGCATTTTTTTACTGAATTGGGTGATATTTTGAGAGAACTCGGGGCAAGGGTTTTTTTTAGGAGTCACCTTAGTGCTAGCTGCAACTTGGTAACCCTGACTCAGGGTTTGTTGAGGGGGAAGGTGTTTTTTCTTTTTGTGAATGGGTTTCTGCGTGGTAGGTTTGTCAGAGGCTTTGGGTTGGAATTTGTTTTTGAATGAGATCAGCCTTTGGCCGCAGTCAACCTGGGCCTGGAGTTTTTGAAGGTCAAGTCCAAGGAAACCATCGTAATGTTTACAGTGGGAGGAGAATACTGTGAACGTGTGATAACAACGAGCATGGGGGGCAGGAGTAGTTACTGATAGGGGCAAAGTGTCTCCTAGGAGATTTAAGTAAGTATCAGCAGCTGAGATTAGTTCTGCTTTGGTGGTTAACAAGGGGCCAAATAGTCGGTGGTGTTGATCATAATAAGACTTGAACAAACATGACTTGGCAGCTCCCGTGTCGATTAACAAGCGGACAGGAATGTCCTTGATTTTGGCCATGTAATAAATGGGGGCAGTGCGGTCAGCTATGGCGTCCCCCGCCGAGGCCATCTTGGGCGGGGGGTACTTTAAAAATCCTGGGGATCGGTATCTACCTCCTCCAGGGTTTCCTCGGTATCCTCTGAGGTCATGATAGGGGTTATTTCCCCAGTGTGTCTTTCCTCCATATCTTCCTCTTGTCCCAACTCCTCTTCATTTACAGAAATGCGAGGAGTAAAGGGGCGAGGTTTGGCAGAGTCACGAATTTGATGGAAGGCACACTGAGCATTACAGGCAGGGAAATCATAGGGGTTGATAATTACTAAGGTAGGGTTTTTACTTTGGTAGGTGTTGTAGGTTTTGTTCCGGTTGAAGATTCTGCGTGGCTGGGTAGGTTGGAACCGGGGTCTACTGGGTTGGGGCTTGCCGGAAGGGAAGGTGGGTCTGTTGTGGAAGGATGAGGCTGGGTAGGCATTCTTGGAGTTTTGGTGGTCGGGGTGCTGCGGGTGCGTGGGAAACCTCTTGATTACAGCGATTTGGGTGGATGCTTCTGTGCGCACGGCCAAAATACGTCGGATCGTGAGGAGATCTTTTTGGTATCCGACGAAATCGTGCACACAGAAATGGTCTTTTACTGCTGAGGGCAATATAGACACAAGGTTGACCAGAATCTGCTGCTCTTGTTGGATTCTGGTCAATGTGGGGAAAGAAACTTTTATGTGTTGGGCAATCTTATTCACTGTGGCATCTAGATCGCCTTCGAATTTAGTGTCTTGGATACGGGTGTGGGCCACGAAAACGCCCAACGAAGGCTTAATGGCTTCTATCACTATTGGGCGAAATTCGTCCCAGGTGAGAGCAGGGTGCACTTGATAGGCAACCAGGGAAACGGCTTTTCCCAGGTGCGTTAATGTCACGGCTATTTTTTCTGCATCCGTGGTATAAACTAGGTCAAGTACGGGTTTCACTATGTCCATGAACGTTTCGATCTCGTAAGTTTCTCCATCATAATGTGGGATGGGAATGTAAAAACGGTGCGCCATGATGTTATCGTGTTCTGGCTGTTCCAAACTTGCAATGTAATGCAACCTTTTATCCGAATCAAGAACCACCGCTGCCGCCAATGTTATGCCCTGTTTTTCTACAGGATTAACTTGGGTAATGTGGGCTCTAACTGACTGGGTATATAAGGCTGCATGCACAATACAAGGTATGAGGAATAGAGAACACAAAATAAACACACGGTAACAAGACACACGATCACGTTAATTTAAGTAGATGAATAGGGAGCATAGGAAAATAGGAATACTCGTACAAGACAAATGATAGAAATGAACCGCTAGCATTAGTGGATCTGGATGGAGCCTAGTCTCCCACTTCCAACGTTCAGGTATACTCTTCTGATCACTGGTTTGGTTCGCAAGTATATACTGGAAGACCTCAATGTTACTTATGGATTCAATTTCACTAATTAGATTTATCACTGGCAGGTCTGGTGCACAAGTAGTAGTTCACAGCTAGAATTAGACACGCGTATGTTGTAGAACACGGGAATTCTAGTAACCTCAGGGGGGGTACTGATCTAAGTTTTATATTCTTATGGCAGAAATACGTAGAACACAAATCAGTGGGCGAACGTTAGATATCACTAGGGTTTTAATATCTGGATAAAGGTAATTACGAGAGTTAATGTCGCCTGTTAATTAATGAACACTGATACGCTTAGTACTTCCCAAATGGAATGGTTATATATGAATTACACTGGGCAAAGTTATAGCCACTTCATAGAAAGATTAATAAGTTAATTTCGAATTAGTACTATAACACGTTAGTACTAATAAGTGAATCTTGGATGGTATTTTGTTGGTCTGGTCCTGGTTATCTTGCGTCCGTGATGTTGGGGGCTAACGACTGGTTCCTCGGCCGTCCAGGTGGTCCAAATGTAGGAAGTTCTCAAGTCGGATCTCTTGGCGATCAGTGCTGGCTACACGCTTATATACCCACTAGTGTGTGTGAAGGTTATAAGGTGCACGTAGATACTTGTACGTGGACAGATGCTTCTATTTTATCTCTGCCACAGAGTCTGCCGGCTCTGGAATCTCACAACTCAGGAACAACACAAGGGCAGAGCTAGAGGTTAACTTCAGGGGGGTTAGCCACTGGTTGGTGTCTAGCTTTCAACTGATTTTACTGGGGGCTGGAGCTGGGTTTATAGGCTCGGTTTTCGACCCTGTAGGCCATAGGGATCTAGAGTCTTATGGAATTATTTGAGCTCTCAATAGCTATGGGGACTAGGTAAGGTGGTGATTACTGTTGTGGCACATGGCTATAGGAAGCCTTCATATTGTGATAGAACTGAGCCTTAGTAAGAGGTACTATTTTGGCTATACTGGAAGTATTTAGGGGAGGGAGACTGGATCTACTTTGCGGGGAGGACTGGGACAGCTGTGGTAGGGGCGTCTCTCTTATATTGTTCAGTCTTCATTCTATGGTATAGCTGAGGTGCTAATTTGATCATCCGAGTATGCAAGAAAGGTGAATGGGTTATTGTGGGTAAATAGAGGTCAGTCAGGGGGTTAGACATGCATGGTTAGTTCATTGATAGGAAGAATTCCTGTGCTACCTGGCAATGACCCGGAAGTCAAAACAGGGGTCAGGTATACCTCCGCAGGGGTGGGGGTCTCCCTCCTCGGGTGGGTAAAAAGGGGTAGCTGGGCGCCCTCTCTCTGGGATGGTCGTCCGGCGGCTGTGGCTAGGGGCTTGCCATATCACCAGCGTTTGTAATAACCCTCTGTTTATGAGACAGATGTGGGTGTCCTTAATACCAAAACCGAAGGTGCCTTGGCTAGCTGGTTTTAATCGGTTGGTTGTTAATTGTATGGTTTGCTGGGTGTGGTGGAGACTGGGTTGCTAACTCTGCCACATTTATCTGGAAGTATGGCAATAGAGGTTAGTTACTGGCGATGCGGCTAGCCTCGCACCGACGACCATTGGGTGCAGGGTTGTGAATGGGTTATAAGGGAATAGATGGCATGCAAGGGGTTAGTAAAGTTCTAATGTTGTTCCGGCCTACTAAGGGAAGGTAGGCTGGATAGGAGTATATATATAAAAGGTTGGAGAGCGTTAGCAACGGAAAAATCAAGGATCTTCAAGAGGTATGAGGGTAGGTCGGACAAGAGTCGAGGAGCGCGGGGTGTTAATGAGAGGGGGGGGAAGTTCAGGGGGCTACGTGGAAAATGTGACCCTAAGGTCTCCGGGCGTGGGGGTGGCATTAGGCTACAGTTGATTTTGGAGTTTGAAAGGACAGTGAAAGTACGTTAGCCAAATGCTACCGGGGGATGCAACTATGGGGTGGTATATGAGTCTGGAAAAGATAGAATCATGTGGACTGTGGGGCTGTGGGGGGAGAAGGAAGTTAACTGTAGGTGTGTGCTTGACTGTGGATAAAGTAGGGAAAAACATGGTGTATTATTACTCGTCAAGACGAGGGGTTATGGACACTATTAGTTGGCACGAGTTTTTGTATGTCTAGTTGTCCCTGGGAACTGCGTTTTCTATGAAATATAGACCAAAGAAAAGCGGCAGTTCGTAGGGGTATTTCGTTATGGTTTCGTGATACTATGATGGCAATGGACAAAGAAAAGGTTATCTATACAATCTCTGGTTGGGGTAAGCATTAAGTTATAGCATGGTGGCTAACATCTGTAGTCATGGCTGTCTAGGTCTTACAGGGGCAATGGTTCTATATCACTGGTGTACCCGTGGGTATCTTAATCTCTTATTAATTTGGACATGGGGTTTTAACATCTACTTCTCGGATGGAAGAACATTGGGAAAAAGTGATCACAAGATATTAGAAATGGAGATGGATTTGGGAAAAAATGAGGAGAGAAATGAAGGACATAAAATAAATAGATACAATTATGCTAAAACTGATTTTAAATCATTGAAACATTATTTCCAAAGTATAAATTGGAAGGAACTAGAAAGCCTGGAAATGGTTCAAGACAAATATAGACTTTTCCTGAAAGTATATGAAAAAGGGATACATAAATATGTCCCAAGGTTCCAATCAGGGGTAAAGAAGGAAAAAGAATGGTTCAATATAAGATGTAGTAAGGCACAGGATAGAAGAAACCGAGCCTGGAATATAGCACGGAAGAGACATAGTGAAAATAACTGGAATAAGTACAAGGAGAAAAGAAATGAATACGTAAAGATACGACGCGAGGAACAATATAAATATGAAAGGAATATTGTAGAGAAGTGCAAAAATGAGCCAAAACTATTTTATAGATTTGTAAATGGAAAAATAAAAACAAAAGAAGGTATTGTCAGACTAAGAGTTGGAACAAACAGCTATGAGAAAGATAAAGAATTGTGTGAAGTTATGAATGAAAAGCTTCAGTCAGTGTTTGTAAAAGAGGAGTTTATAGAACCTGATAGAGAAATGAGAACACCACAGATGCCTGAAATGAAAGTGACAAAAAGTGAAGTGCTGAAATTGATGCAGGATTTGGACGTGAGGAAATCAATGGGACCAGATGGAGTGGCTGGATGGATCCTCAAAGAATGTGCGGAAGAGTTAGTGGAACCAATCTATGAAATCATCAAATCTTCACTGAATGAGGGAGACCTGCCATTGGAATGGAAGAGAGCTAACATAGTACCAATTTACAAAGGAGGAGACAGAGAAAATCCGCTTAACTACAGACCGGTGTCGCTCACCAGCATTGTTTGTAAAATTTGTGAGAAAATTATAAGGAAAAAGTGGACACCCTTTATTGAGGGACAGGGGGTGCTTAGCGAGAAACAGTTTGGATTCAGGGAAGGGAGATCTGGTGTATCTAATTTATTAAGCTTTTATAGCAGAGTTGTAGATGTTACACAGGAGAGAGAGGGATGGGTTGACTGTGTTTACCTGGACCTGAAAAAGGCCTTTGACAGGGTGCCTCACAAAAGGTTATTGTGGAAATTGCAGGTTGTTGGAGGTGTACATGGTAGGATGTTAAAATGGATGGAAAACTTTTTAATAGGAAGAGAAATGAGGACCATGATACGAGACGAATATTCACAGTGGAGGAGTGTGACGAGCGGAGTACCACAGGGATCAGTGTTGGGTCCGATAATGTTCCTACTTTATGTAAACGACATGCCAGAAAACTTGAATAGTCATATGAATATGTTTGCGGATGATGCTAAGATCATGAAGAAGGTCACCTGTATAGAAAGTTGCCAGGATCTTCAAAAGGACCTAGATGAGTTGCACAGATGGAGCCAAACCTGGAAAATGAGTTTCAATGCAGAAAAGTGTCATGTTTTGGAAGTGGGAACAAGTGAGATAAGGCCAAGCTGGGAGTATAAATTAGGAATTGAAATAATCGGCAAAACACGGCATGAGAAGGACCTTGGAGTGATAATACAAGATGATCTATCCCCGGAGAAGCATATTAACATGATCATTGGAGGAGCATATGGAATAATAACCAATATGAGAGTGGCATTTAACTATTTGGATGAAGAAATGTTAAGAAAATTGATAATGACTATGATAAGACCAAGATTAGAATATGCAGCAGTGATATGGTCACCACATTTGAAAAAACATATAAACAAATTAGAGAAAGTCCAAAGGATAGCAACGAAGATGATCCCAAGATTGAAGGAGTTGACATATGAGGAAAGACTTAAGACACTACAACTGCCTACCTTGAAAGAGAGAAGGGAACGAGGCGACTTAATAACGATGTTCAAGGGAGTAAAAAGTTTGGAACGAGTAGATAGGGAAGATCTATTCGTGAGGGATAATGGAAGGACAAGAGGGCACGAGTTTAAGCTGAGGAAGGGCAGATGTCGTAAGGACACAAAGAAATTCAGCTTCCCATATAGGAGTATAGAGACTTGGAACAACTTGGAGGAGGAGGTGGTGAGAGCGAGGAACATTAACATGTTCAAAACTAGGTTGGATAAAAGTAAATATGGAAATAGGGCAACATAAGTTATGATATGTTAGTCCAAAATACTGGGAACTGGGAATATCCATTACGATACTTGTCTAAGTAAAATGGATTGATTGTAAAGTAACTAAGACAGGACAACACGAGCGCTGCTCAATTCCTGTAAACTACAAATAGGTAAATACATAGATATATGGCTGTCTGATTGGTTGGCATTGGCTCAACCTAGGGACAGGGCATGGGTGTTTTTAATATGAATGTATATTCCTGTTCATCATCATGTAGGTAGAGTCGAGCGGGTAAGAGGTGTAGGACACGAAGCAAAATGGAGTAGTGTGGACTGTGGATACGAAGGAGGTGAGTGGAAGACGTATAACAATTGTGGAAAAGTAAATGGAAAAGATGAACACAATGGCGGATAAAGATAATTAACCTAAGGATTGAATACATAGATTTATGGGGGCGATTGGTCTTCAGAAACTTAGTCTGGCAAGACAAGGTATTTTAGGGTATGTTGATATTAATACTTAACCTAAGGATTGAATACATAGATTTATGGGGGCGATTGGTCTTCAGAAACTTAGTCTGGCAAGACAAGGTATTTTAGGGTATGTTGATATTAATACTTAACCTAAGGATTGAATACATAGATTTATGGGGGCGATTGGTCTTCAGAAACTTAGTCTGGCAAGACAAGGTATTTTAGGGTATGTTGATATTAATATCCTAAACTTAGGGACAGCATGGGTGTATTAACTTTAAGGTGTATTTATGTTTGTCATCATGTAGGTAGAGGTGTAGGACACAAGGGGTAGTGTAAGTGAGGTGTGGAAAAAGGTCAGTGTTTAGAAGGGGTAGGCAGGTGTGTTTTGGAGCTGCTTAGCTCTGCGGGCTTGGGCCTGTCTGAACTGGTTGGCTCGGTCAGCTGGTCCTTTCGTTCTGTGGACCTTTCTTTCGGGTGTTTCTGTGTGGTGTTCGCTCGTGGCTTCTGTGGTGGGCTTCTCGTTCTGGGGCATTTTATAAACATTAGGCTACCATGGTGCGGTGGGAGTATGAACATGATTAGATTAATATCCAGTATTCGAGAATGGATAATAAGTCGTAGGCATGTGCATAAACCTTTAACCGTCTTGGTGGTGTAATAGTTAAGGTGTCAAAAATCTGTGTGTGATAACCCGGGTTCGAATCCTGGTGGATCGCACATGTGCTTTCATTAATTTCATTGGAGGTGTTGTTGTTGTTGTTGTTGTTCCCCAAGCTGCCTGGCCGAACAGCCCCAAGGCCCCGAGCAAGGCCGAGGCCATAACCGAGCGCCCCCACAGAACCCTCCCTGCCAACCACAATAAAGCCTGGGTGACCGAAGCCACTCCATGGCGGGGAGCTGAGGAGGGTGCGGAAACACCCGGGAAACCAAAGCCCCACCCAGGGCCCTGTGCCCCTCAGCAATTATTAAGAGAAAGTTGAGGGGCAAAGGAAAAATTTGACGCTTTGGCTTCCAATCTTGGTAGATTGGGACGGATGAGACGCCGTCACTTGAGATCTAGAAATTATATAAGTAAAAGGAACAGTCAGAGTAAGCTATGGGTATGGCAGAGATCGCTCAGTTCTCACTCTGATAGACCAGCCCATCACCATCATTGGAGGTGTTTGTTGTTGTGGTGAAGTTAATAAAAAATAGATTATAGGTGAAATACCACACTATAACTATCGCGTACTGCCGCGGAAATGACTAGGGGTGCCGCCAGGTTGTATATATTGCAAAAAACTACCTCGTAGCTACTCATATAAGTTTCAAACGCAAAACATAGCAACCTTAGCGTATAGATTGGGTCCTATTACACTAAATTTGTCAATATTAATCCATATTACTCTACATTTTACATGTGGTGATGGGCTGGTCTATCAGAGTGAGAACTGAGCGATCTCTGCCATACTGTGACGCCTCCCGGCGCTGGCAGA
This sequence comes from Paralithodes platypus, assembly GCA_032716605.1. NCBI lineage: Eukaryota > Metazoa > Arthropoda > Malacostraca > Decapoda > Lithodidae > Paralithodes > Paralithodes platypus. The sequence goes on along the minus strand of CM064505.1, from coordinate 5,509,243 downwards.
ATGGTTGCGTGGGGCATTGCAGCTCGCTAGCGCTCGCCAGGATGGGGGGATGGGCTGCAGTTGTCCTAGAATGATCTGCTTTATTTCATTGGGGTCGTGTTGCCACAGACAGTCTAGAAATGGTCTTTGTTTTCGCCTGTGACAATGCATTGTAGTTTATATCATGAGTTGAACATAAGATGCATTGTAGTGAAGGAGAGAGAGAGAGCGAGCGAGCAGGGTGGGGGAGGTGAGTGTTGCTTTTCCTCCTCCTCCCTCCTCCCTCCCGGAGGAGTTGTTCGCCCGCATGGTCTTTTCTCTCGGTTTTGATGGGCTGGTGGTTCCTGGCGCCTTCTGCAGGCCTGCTGCCGGGTGAAGTAGCGGCCTGTGATTGGCTGACCACCGTGCCTTTGTGTGGGATCCTGGAGGGGTCCAGAGGAGCTATTCTCCTCAGAGCTTGCCTGACACGCGTATCGTCTACATCCTTTGCAATTCTGTCCCCCATACTCGCCACTTTGCATACTATTTCTCTCTCTCGACTTCTCCTTTCTCATTCTCTAATCTTTATTAAACTCAACATCCCTTCTGGTTTCAGCATAGACGTTCACCGTCGGCCAGTCGTATTGTACGCGAAGCTCTCAGATATTTCCATGTACTGTATTAGGCTTTAATGAGGTTTGGAGAGACGGACTTTTCCGTGTGTGTCCTCTCTCGGGAAGGTTGTAGACCGGTATATGTCTCCCTGGCAAGGTGTGGAGTGATTCTGCTTGGTTATCTAAAGCTAGACTAGGGGTAAGGTTACTGTGTCGTTGTCTCCGATGTGTGCAGTGTTAGCTAAGCCCTGCACGACATCGACAGGTACTGTGGGAGCATAAGTTGTCTTCGGGTGGGTTTACTTTGCGAGCACAGCGCTGTGGTGTGAGAGGGCCATAGCCTATCCCTCACAACATAGTGCTGCCTCTTTGTGTTGACTTCTGAGGGATCACCAGGATAGAACTAGGTACTAGAGACCTAGATTTATCAAGAGAGCATCCCCGTCATATAACGTAATCTTCATTATACCACCTTCGGACAACGTTAGGCTACGAGACGCATGCTCACCCATTGTTGCCCTGCCTTGATACCCCAGCTAGACTTTATTAACTGAGCAGACACTGGTTAGAGATAAGCCCCATTATTATATGTATGCAATATTATTATTCACTGCACTTTTGAGCCGAGGTTGTTGTTGAGTTGCACAACCCTAGTAGGCTGTTGCGTTGTGTCACGAAGCATTTCTTTAGTTGTCGAGCATTACTACGTTTGCGCAGTCTTTATTATTCGCCTGCCTATTATTACTATATGTCCTAGCATTTATTGTGACCCGTATTCTGCATTATAATTGTTCAAGATTCTTTACGAACATCTTCCCAGCATCAGACTTATTTCAGAAGTTTCCAGTTGATGTTGCAGGACTAGCATTGCACTTTCTTTAATACAGGAGTGCCAGTTATTTGAGTATCTACCGTAATGTTAATTAATCACGTTAACTATCTTTTCTTTGTGTAACCTAATCGAGTAATCTTTTACTGTTTGAGAATAGGCTGTTTCATCAAGCGTCAGCCTAGTGTGTGTGCACCAGTTACCGAGTCATAGGATACCTCGTTGTCCAGGCACGACTCAGGGCGGTAATGGTGTTTTGTTTTCCAGTGTTTAAGGCAGGGGTTGGATCTAGTGTTACCGTTGTTGCATTTTGCCATTATCTAGTCCAATGTTGAAGAGCCCTGTGTCTTTGAGAACCTGGATCGTAACAAATGGCGACCTAGCTCAGGATCTTGTGAACTAAGAGATAATTGCAGGATTGTTGTGGTCATTTGTTTTATTGAGGAATATAGTGGGCACGTTAATTTTTTTTTGGCAAAGTAGTATAGCACTTGAGAGTCTTCAGACATTTTTGGCAAGTGAATAGTGCTACATAAGAGTTTGGGGTACTTCTTTTCTGAATATTGTGGTGAGAAATTTTTGTGAGCATCATGTCTTATACCGGGTCAGAGGAGAATGGAGACACAGTACGTAATGTCGAAACTGAGGAACAGCAGCATGATGAAAGGGTTAATCGGGTGAACTGTGAGGAGGATGCTAGGATATTTTTGCAATGGCCTGTTACTGCCGAGCGGTTGGAGGGTATGGATCGGTACGGTCTTCAATGCCTGGCCACAGCTATCGGTCATGCGGTTACTAGCAGCATGACCAAGGATAACTTGATAACGTGTGTACTGGGCAGGGTGACTGGTGAGCGAGATGGGTTGAGTGCTCAGAGCCCTTCGGCCATGCTTCCCCTACACTCGACTCCCAGCCATCCCAGTAGTTTGCCGACCCCGGGTACGCTTCCGCAGTTGGGTGGTGACTGGCAGGGTGGGTTGCCCCTGGGGGGACCACCGGTAATTTCAAACATTGTAGCACCTTCACCTCCTCAAGGGTTATCTCCAGAATTATTGTTTAAGCTCGAATTAGCTAAGCTTCAGCATCAGCAGCAATTAGAATTAGCCAAGATAGAAGAGAGAAAAACTATCAGTCAAGCAAAAATCCAAGCTGAGTCGACTAGGTACTGTGCCGACATGGATGTAGAGAAGTCGCGAGTAGAGACAACGGGACAGCGACTTGGGGCTGGTAACTGTGTTCATGAGCAGTCTCTCTCACACTTATTGAAACTGGTTCCGGTGTTTGATGAGAGTGGTGTAACAGAATTTTTCACACGCTTTGAGAAGAAGTGCCAGGAACACCAGTGGCCAGAGAATAAATGGGCAGCACTTGTATCATCTAGATTAATAGGCAAGGGTCTTAAAGCCTATGATGCGTTGCCTATAGAGTCTTGTATTATCTATGAGGAACTCAAGGAGGCTGTCCTGAGAGCATACGAACTACAACCAGAGACGTACAGGTTGAAGTTCCGGGGTGTTACCAAGGGTCGGGAGAGCACCTTTTTGGAGCATGCCCGGGAGCTGTCCGATGCTTTTGGGAATTGGCTGAGGTCGGAGAAAGCTACTATGTTTGACGACATTAAACAGTTGGTGCTTTTAGAGCAGTTTTTCAAATGCACGGGCGGCGACCTGACGTTAAACCTTAAAGAAAAGCAACCAAAAACTCTACAGGAGGCAGCTGAGATGGCTGACCTCCGGCTATCACTAATTCGTGGGTGCGGGTCTGCCCAGCGTAGTGAGGCAGGTAACAAGGGGCGTGACGCCCCACACCCCCGAGTTAGTGATATACCTTATGCAAACAAGTACAAGAGCCATGATACCAAGACTGACCACAAGACTAGCACCGTCCCATTTAAGAAGGGGCCGGGCCCTTCCCAGTACCAAGGGAAGCCCAAAGGGGAGTTGGAGTGTTATCATTGTCATAAAAAGGGGCACTTTGCAAGAGTCTGTCCTAGCAAACCACCTACAGCAGCTGTGTCTTTGGCCTGCAACATTGGTGTGTCTCCGAAGTCATCTGAGTTTGCCCGGGGCAGTTCGTCAGAGGCTGAGGCACAGCCAATGCAGAAGCACCTGGGAGGCTCGAATCCTGCTCAGGATGTTTTTTGCGACCATAGAGGGCGGGGTTGCGTGATGTGGGCGGGGCGCAAGCATGGAGTAGAGGTCTTGCGCGATACAGGTGCTTCCCAGACTCTGATGAAAAAACTTGACTGGCTACCCTATAAACGCGGCTCGGGTGGTGGTGGTGCAGGGTATTAATGCAACTCGGTCATACCCGCTGGTGCGGTTGGAGTTGGAGGTGGATGGTGTGGCACGTGAATTGGATGTCGGGATTGTGGAGAAACTGCCAGTGGAGGGCGTCGACCTTCTTCTCGGCAACGACTTTGCAATGCCCGCTTCTGATGTTCTACCCTTAGTCGTTGCCGAGAGGCCGGCCGACGTGAGTAGGGAAGAGCAAGAGTGGGTCGAGCGGTGCCAGACACAACCCATGGCGTGTGTTGTCACCCGAGCTCGGGCAGCTAAAGTGTCACAGCCTAGTCCTCCGTCTTCAGACCAGCGGAGGAACGATCAACAGGAGGAGGCTAAAGCTGGAGTTGGTTTTAAGAGTTTTGACTCGGCGGCTCTCCTGGGTGATTCAGTATTAGCACCATTACTTAATTCTGGAGTAGCCCCTGGGCCTGTCATCGAGAGTGACGAGGCTGGGCATGACGAGTCTCCACGACAGCAACGTTATGTACATCGAGAGAGACAGAGGGAGCAGCCCAGTATCGGGGAAGGTCATGCATTGCTCCGGGAGCAGTTAGATCGCTTGGCACCCTCAGATATACGTCGGTTGCAACTAGAGGACCCTGAGCTCCAAACGTGTGCTAATGGAGCTGTAGAGCTCGACGAGGACGGCGATGCACAGCCAGGAGATTTTTTTTATTTAGAAGGCATCCTCTATAGGCGTTTTCAAGACCCTAAACGTAGTTGGCAAGAGGGGTCCGGAGTAGTGGACCAGTTGGTGGTGCCACGGGAGTGCAGGGATAGCCTACTGAGGTTGGCGCATGACACACCACTGGCAGGACACCTAGGGGTGAGAAAGACGGTGGCGGCTTTAGAAAAATTGTTTTGGTGGCCGGAGTTGAAGGGGCAGGTGGTAACCTGGATAGCAAGGTGTCATACGTGCCAGAGGGTTGGAAAACCTAACCAAACAATTCCGAGAGCCCCGTTGCACCCCATTCCTGTCAGTGGACTGCCCTTCAGTAAGGTCATCATTGATATGGTCGGACCCCTAACCCCTACTAGTGCCGGTAATAAATTTCTATTAACTATCATGGATGTGGCAACTCGTTATCCTGATGCATATCCAATGAGAAATGGCACGGCGAAAACTGTTGTCCGGCACCTGCTCTTGTATTGCTCGCGGTATGGTTACCCGCAAGAGATTTTTGTTCGCGGCAAGAGAAGTACCTGGAGAGAGTCTCGGTTTGAGCGGGCTAAAGAGGTGTGCGGGTTTGTGGTGGATGGCAGTACTTACCGTTGCAACGTGATGCCATGTGGTCTGAAAAATGCACCGGCCACTTTCCAGAGCTTAATGAACGACATCGTAGCAGACATCCCAAACTGTACTGTCTACCTTGATGACGTGATCATTTATGACAACGATTTCCAGAGTCACTGTGAGCACATAGAAGCCTTATTTAGTCAACTTAGTAAAGCAGGCTTGGTGGTTAATCTGGGCAAGTGTGACTTTGTGCAAGCCACGGTGCAGTATCTGGGGTTTGTGGTTGGGTTAGGGCAGGTGAGCCTGCCCCAACAGAAGATACAGGCTATCGACTTGTTCCCCAGGCCGACCACCAAGCGGCAGATCATGAGATTTTTGGGCATGATTGGGTATTACCGCCGCTTTATAAGAGGTTATTCTACTGTGTTAGCTCCTTTGACAGATCTACTAGCTAAAGATAAAAAGTTCCGCTGGGCACCTGAGTGTGAGCAGGCGTTTCGAGTAGTTAAACACCTTTTATGCACTCATCCTATCCTCAGGGCCCCGGACTTTGAACGACCATTTCAGTTGGCGACTGATGCCAGCGGAGTAGGGGCTGGTGCCGTACTTTTGCAGACAGACGAGGAAGGTCTTGAGCATCCAGTCAGTTTCTTTTCAAAGAAATTTAATTCAGCACAGAAAAACTATTCGGTTGTTGAAAAGGAACTGCTGGCAATCGTGTTAGCGCTCAGACACTTTGAGGTCTATGTGCCTGCCTATGGGCCAGTCGTGGTAGTGTATACCGACCACCACCCGCTTAAATTCCTCAATCAATTCCACAACCGGAATATGAGGCTGACCAGATGGTCGCTCATGTTGCAAGAGTACAACTTAGACATTCGCCATATTGCCGGTTGTGAGAATGTGATTGCGGACTGTTTGTCGCGGGTGGAGGATCCGGGGTAGGCTACCACAGTATGTTGGTATAGCCTCCTGTCTTGGCTCGCGGTGTATTTTTGCGCTGGTGCTTGTTGGCTCGCGTGTGTAGCATCAGCGTAGGGTCGCAGGGCAGGAGTTGTTGGCTTTGATTAGACGAAAATTAGGCTACATCTATAGTAGCCGCCAAAAACAACATTAAAATAAAATATGAAAAAATTAAATAAAAACTCTTTCTTATTGATAATTAATTTTAAGATAATATTGTAGCTGAGTACTGAGTGCAGATGATTTTCCCTCAGTAGGCTGTGCTTCTTAAAGCTCGCTCTGGGAGCACAATGTTATGAATTAATGTATTATATTTGGGAAGGGTGATAAGATTTTTTTTTTATATAAATGTTGTTGTATTTTTTTGGAGGAGACTGAGCTTGAATTCCATGAGTGGCAGAGTGGTTAGGAGTGGCAGATTCTAGCGACATTCTGCCTGTTCAGATATGGGCTCATGGTTGAGTGTCCCATATCTTGGGGGGGGGGGGTGACGCCTCCCGGCGCTGGCAGAATGGTTGCGTGGGGCATTGCAGCTCGCTAGCGCTCGCCAGGATGGGGGGATGGGCTGCAGTTGTCCTAGAATGATCTGCTTTATTTCATTGGGGTCGTGTTGCCACAGACAGTCTAGAAATGGTCTTTGTTTTCGCCTGTGACAATGCATTGTAGTTTATATCATGAGTTGAACATAAGATGCATTGTAGTGAAGGAGAGAGAGAGAGCGAGCGAGCAGGGTGGGGGAGGTGAGTGTTGCTTTTCCTCCTCCTCCCTCCTCCCTCCGGGAGGAGTTGTTCGCCCGCATGGTCTTTTCTCTCGGTTTTGATTGGCTGGTGGTTCCTGGCGCCTTCTGCAGGCCTGCTGCCGGGTGAAGTAGCGGCCTGTGATTGGCTGACCACCGTGCCTTTGTGTGGGATCCTGGAGGGGTCCAGAGGAGCTATTCTCCTCAGAGCTTGCCTGACACGCGTATCGTCTACATCCTTTGCAATTCTGTCCCCCATACTCGCCACTTTGCATACTATTTCTCTCTCTCGACTTCTCCTTTCTCATTCTCTAATCTTTATTAAACTCAACATCCCTTCTGGTTTCAGCATAGACGTTCACCGTCGGTCAGTCGTATTGTACGCGAAGCTCTCAGATATTTCCATGTATTAGGCTTTAATGAGGTTTGGAGAGACGGACTTTTCCGTGTGTGTCCTCTCTCGGGAAGGTTGTAGACCGGTATATGTCTCCCTGGCAAGGTGTTGAGTGATTCTGCTTGGTTATCTAAAGCTAGACTAGGGGTAAGGTTACTGTGTCGTTGTCTCCGATGTGTGCAGTGTTAGCTAAGCCCTGCACGACATCGACAGGTACTGTGGGAGCCTAAGTTGTCTTCGGGTGGGTTTACTTTGCGAGCACAGCGCTGTGGTGTGAGAGGGCCATAGCCTATCCCTCACAACATAGTGCTGCCTCTTTGTGTTGACTTCTGAGGGATCGCCAGGATAGAACTAGGTACTAGAGACCTAGATTTATCAAGAGAGCATCCCCGTCATATAACGTAATCTTCATTATACCACCTTCGGACGTTAGGCTACGAGCCGCATGCTCACCCATTGTTGCCCTGCCTTGATACCCCAGCTAGACTTTATTAACTGAGCAGACACTGGTTAGAGATAAGCCCCATTATTATTCACTTCACTTTTGAGCCGAGGTTGTTGTTGAGTTGCACAACCCTAGTAGGCTGTTGCGTTGTGTCACGAAGCATTTCTTTAGTTGTCGAGCATTACTACCTTTGCGCAGTCTTTATTATTCGCCTGCCTATTATTACTATATGTCCTAGCATTTATTGTGACCCGTATTCTGCATTATAATTGTTCAAGATTCTTTACGAACATCTTCCCAGCATCAGACTTATTTCAGAAGTTTCCAGTTGATGTTGCAGGACTAGCATTGCACTTTCTTTAATACAGGAGTGCCAGTTATTTGAGTATCTACCGTAATGTTAATTAATCACGTTAACTATCTTTTCTTTGTGTAACCTAATCGAGTAATCTTTTACTGTTTGAGAATAGGCTGTTTCATCAAGTGTCAGCCTAGTGTGTGTGCACCAGTTACCGAGTCATAGGATACCTCGTTGTCCAGCCACGACTCAGGGCGGTAATGGTGTTTTGTTTTCCAGTGTTTAAGGCAGGGGTTGGATCTAGTGTTACCGTTGTTGCATTTTGCCATTATCTAGTCCAATGTTGAAAAGCCCTGTGTCTTTGAGAACCTGGATCGTAACAATACCCATAGCTTACTCTGACTGTTCCTTTAACTTATGTATTTTCTAGATCTCAAGTGTCGGCGTATTTTCCGTGGATTGACCTCCCAATCTACCAAGATTGGAAGCCAAAGCGTCACATTTTTCCCTTGCCCCTCAACTTTCTCTTCATAATTGCTGAGGGGCACAGGGCCCTGGGTGGGGCTTTGGTTTCCCGGGCGTTTCCGCACCCTCCTCAGCTCCCCGCCATGGAGTGGCTTCGTTCACCCAGGCTTTATTGTGGTCGGCAGGGAGGGTTCTGTGGGGGCACTCGGTTATGGCCTTGGAATTGCTCGGGGCCTTGGGGCTGTTCGGCCAGGCAGCTTGGGGAACAACAAAAACAACAACAACAACAACATTTTAGGTGAAACACCACAATATAACTATCAATTACTACCGTTGTAAAGCCAGTGGGTAAAGCCTATATACAGTATGTGTGGCTGTAAATGGAGAATGAAGAACTGAGATTGAGAAAATTTGGCCTAGTGTGATAGCCGCTTTAGTCTGGCTGGGTAACTGGCATATTATCGGTACAGTAATAAACTGTATATGAAAAGCTTATTTCCATCGTTTTTTTAAATATTGAATACCACTAAAACAAGGCTTGCTGATCCATAAGTAGGAACTATTATGTGTTCTTTTTCTGTCACCTCTTTTTCCTTTCTCGTGTCTCTTGCTGATCCTCCCTACCCCTTGTGGGAGAAAGGACTAGCTACTGACTGACTGACTAAAACAAGTCAAATTTTGACATTTCTGTTTAAAATGTAATCAGCCACAGTAATAGACAAATGGCTCAATATTATGGAAAAACAAATACAGTATGTATGCAATATATTTCAAAGACATTGCATTTTTTTCCCATAACCATAGCTTATTACATTATATCCAGAACCCATCAGGAATGGCCGAAGTTAAGCCGGTATCACACAAGAGCTTTTTAGTTAACATTCGATAATCAACATTTCTGGAATATTCAGCACTGGTATCGGAAACTAGACTGATGGTAGATGAATTTGGTTAATTGAAATATTTTAAATGTTTACCTCATAAGCTGCCAAACCAGTATTGAGGATAAATGTTGAGGGAAAAAGTGCTTGTGTGATACCGACTTTAGTCCCTTTTATGGTATAGGCTCTAACCTTTGGGCTTGTATGTATCTGTGGCGGGCTTCTTAACTGGTGGCTGGTGTTGGTGGGGGGAGGAGGGTCTCTTCTGCTGCCCGGATGATGATGATGATGATGATGACTTCTGCTTGCTGCTGCTCCCTCTGCTCTGAGACTGTGAGTTTAGCTGTTCACAAAACAAATAATATATGCAGTGAGTCTACCTACTGTATATACAGTATACATAAACTTACAGTACAGGTCTCCCTCACTATTCGATGCCCCAATTTATGATATTATTATAGGTTTTTAGGGGTTTGTGTTTGTGTTTTGGCTGGTCCGAGAATGCATCCCCATTTACCTCATTAATTTTAGGGTTTGCTATACGGTTTTTAAGATTGGGTTTTCAGGAACGTTATCCAATCGTACAGTAAATCGAGGGAGACCTGTACATACAGTATCAAGTTACTTAACCCTATTTGGTGCAGGGAGGCTCTTTTGAATCGGACCTTTTTCACTTCATTACTTTAGAGATTTTGTGAGGCCTCACCTTATTAGTTTGGTGATTATAAGCCAATTCACTCCATTCAGAGATCATTTTTTTGGGGGGTGAGCGTTTGCGAGCCTGCAATTTTGGAAAAGGGACTTTTCTCTACTATTTTTGTTTATATATTTAGTTTGAAGGGAGTCTGGGTGGAGTTTTTAAGTTTGGAGAGGTCTGCAGAAGTATTTTTCTTAGTCAAGGGGGCAAACTAAAAATATACTGTATTGCTTGAAAATGGCTGGATCAATCAAACCCCTCAATAATAATTAAACCAAATATCACACCAGTTAGTGTTAAATATAGCTATCTGTAGAAAGGGAATTAAATGTTTTAAATGAGTATGCCTCGAGTGGTTCACCTGATAACCGTTTTCTATGATACCCAGACCCCTGCAGCATCCCTACCAAGTACCCTAACCCAAAGGTCCTTCCTCACACCCTCGTCCCAGGTCTTCCTTAAGGGGGGACACCTGTTTTATTTCTCTCCTTTTCTCTCTTTCTTTGGCTTGTATCCATTCGGACCCATTCAGCCTACTGGTTTAAGACATTTATCCCCATCCAGGTGTCGATTTCTTCCTGGTGAGCGATAGCGAGCCAGCAATATATAAGGAAATCCGGCTTTGCCGCATAAAATATTCTATAAAAAATATACAAATTTAGCCTGCTGTCAAAAATATTTAAAAAAATATGCTGGCTCACTACCGCTCGCCAGGAAAAAGACACCTGGATCGGGATAAATGTCTTAAAACAGTAGGGTGAAAGGGCCCAGATGGATACAATTAATGTTTTTGTGTCATGCCCCAGCCAGGGTTCGAACCCAGGCCAGTAGTGCAGCCCTCCAGCACCTAAACCACTAGATCACCAAGGAGTTTAAAAGTAGTGACTTCATTTGAAATTATATCCCATCCACCACCACCCGGTGGTGGTTAAAAGGACGTTGCCGGTACAGAAGGGGTTAAAGTCTACATCACCTACAGCATCTACATCACCACATTGATACTCACTATAACAAATTGCGATAATTATTTAGAAAAGGCTCGCCGCTTTATTATACATAATTTATTAGGGACAATGCAAGTCTATGGAATCCTTATACTGTAGGCTACTCATGAATAATCCACTGTGGGAGAATAATTGTGATCACATTTATAAATTCCCGATTTCATTAATTGAGTTTAGATGTTGTTGTTGTTGTTGCTGTTCCCCAAGCTGCCTGGCCGAACAGCCCCAAGGCCCCGAGCAAGGCCAAGGCCATAACCGAGCGCCCCCACAGAACCCTTCCTGCCGACCACAATAAAGCCTGGGTGACCGAAGCCACTCCATGGCGGGGAGCTGAGGAGGGTGCAGAAACGCCCGGGAAACCAAAGCCCAACCCAGGGCCCTGTGCCCCTCAGCAATTATGAAGAGAAAGTTGAGGGGCAAAGGAAAAATGTGACGCTTTGGCTTCCAATCTTGGTAGATTGGGAAGAGAAGCCGTCACTTGAGATCTAGAAAATATATAAGTACTGTAAAAGGAAAAGTCAGAGTAAGCTATGGGTATGGCAGAGATCGCTCAGTTCTCTCTGATAGACCAGCCCATCACCACATGACTAGAACCCAATCCTCTCAGCAACAGCTAGGAAAGACCCTAGAAAGCCGCCTTTGGCGGGGGGATAGCTCCCCTATTTCAATCCCTTTCGGGGTTGGGCACCCGCAAAGTTTAGATGTGAAGTTGGTTGGTGTAAAAAACATAATAATTAAAGGCAAAAAAAACCCCGCAAAGTCCAATCACTCTCAGAGCTCCTTCGGACATCCTCAATATTTACAAATGTCTTCATTATGAAGTACTGTATAATCGATACTTACTCCTTACTGGCAACATAGATGATGATTTCAATAAGTCATTGGGGTGGGTGAGTGATCTTGTGTCCCATGTTGGAAATATAACTAAAACCATGAAAACACTCATTTCTCAAAATCTGGAGGAAAAAACATGAAAAATATAGGTGCGGGACTTTTCCCTATAATTACCCAAATTGCTCTCGCAACTCTGCTTTCAATGGTGTCTCTCTCACTGTGACATTACTAAAACATCTCACCAGGTTAATTTCGATACAATCAAGTCTTTGGGTGTCATCCTCCTTGACTGTATATATCTCACTACCAAAAAGCAGCCCATTTTAACGCATGAAGCATAGTAGAGGATTCAGCAGTGAACTCTAGTGTATCCTCACCAAAGGTCCGCTCTTATTGCTATACTGTAGTCTATTCGCTGTAAGTAGGCGAGAAATCATGACCTCTATCCTCTGTAACTCAAAAACGACTGGAGTAATTGAGCTAATATTTCTACCATTTGGGAAGAGTCAGTCAAGGAATAGATGAGAAAATGTTCAGACAATTTGCTCCAGCCCTTTTTGAGTTACAGAGGATAGAAGTATTTTCGCCTATTTACAGCGAATATACTATAGCTTTGTTGACATTATAAACTAGCCACATACACACACATTCATCAGATACTAACCTGGTGTTGTTTGTTCTTGAGTTTAGCAAGGCTGTCCAGGTGGGAACGCTTGCTGACGTGGGCCTGCCATATGATAGCACTCTTTACCACCACCCCACACACCACACACACCAGCTGACCTCGACTGTTGTACCTGAGATGTGTGTTAAGGAAAAGTCTTCACACATTTTGGGTTAGCTAAAAGATCTGGTAAGGTACAGGTAAGGTTAATTAAGAATTATTAACCTGTAAACTTCGGTATCTTTGGTACCATCGCCGCCACCCGGGCATATTTGGGGAAAATCCTTTCTTTTATACCTATTATATCTATGGAAGAAAAAAGCACATAAAAACAAAAACAAATACAGTACATCATGAACACATACCCGGTACCTTAATCCAGCCATGGTGCCAAATGCTGCCTTGTAGGTATTTCGCGATAACAAATATCATGTGCCTCCATCAACAGGTGTTTACTGTACTAGGCACAAACAAAAAAATAATAATAATTGCGATGCTATTCTCGCCTAGCGATCTTCTAGGAAGATCATGTTTCGATAGCTGTCTATCGTGGCACTGTTAACTCCCAGGCTTTGGGGCTTTACGTCAGGCGCCAATCACTCCACCCGGGCACATTTGGCCACAATCACCTTGCTTATATATTTTGTAGCTTCATACGGACTAAACATACAACAACCAACCAAATATCATGATCACATACCTTAATTCAGCTTGAGAATGGTGATAACCCCATGGTTCTGTTACATTGTTTGATGTTATCACTGCCAGAGCCTCAAGAAACAAATTCACTCCTTGAGCGTGCGTGTGGACAAAGTTCCACACAAGAGATTGCTGTGGAAATTAAAACATGAAGGAAAAGTAGGAGGCAAACTGCTGAAATGGATGGAGAGCTACCTTAGCGGAAGACAGATGAGAACAACAGTAAGGGGGAAATCGTCAAACTGGACTCAAATTACGAGTGGAGTACCACAAGGATCTGTCCTAGCCCCAATCATGTTTCTAATATTTGTAAATGACTTACCTGAGGGACTAACAAGCTACATGAGCATGTTTGCGGACGATGCTAAGCTACTTAAAATGATCAGAACCCAGGAGGATTGCCTTGAGCTCCAAGCAGATTTGCAAAAGATCCATGAATGGAGCATCAAATGGAATATGGAGTTCAATGCAGGGAAATGTAAGACTCTAGAAATGGGTAAAAGCAAGTACAGACCTAGAAAAGATTATAAACTAGGAAATGAAGTGATTCCCAAAGCAGAAAAAGAAAAAGACTTGGGGATAGAATTTAAGGATCACATGTCTCCAGAAAGCCACATAAATAAGATAGTGAGAGAATCACTAGCACTATTGGCAAATATCAGGATGTCTTTCAATTATCTTAATGAAAACACCATGAAACAAATAATAACGGCAATAATAAGACCCAGGATGGAATATGCATCTGTAGTGTGGTCCCCTCACATGAAGAAACATATCCACAAAATTGAGAGGGTACAGAGAGCAGCTACGAGGATGATCCCAGGTTTGGAAAATTTGGAGTACCAAGAGAGGCTCCAGAGATTGAATCTACCTACACTGGAACAGAGAAGGAACGAGGACAGCAAATTCAGATATACAAATGTGTTAGAGGTATTGACAAAATCGACCAAGAAAGCTTCATAGAGAGGGATGGAGGTGAGAGAACAAGAGGTCACAGCTACAAACTGAAAGTGCCTAATAGTAAATCTGATCTGAAAAGTAAAAGATTTCCTACCAACTCGATTAGTGGGTGGAACAAATTGCCAGCCGAAGTAGTGTCTGCACCATCAGTGCATAGTTTCAAAGCACGGTATGACAAACATATCTTAGGAGGCGGGAATTAACGAGCATGCTCACTCCCGCAAATACAACTAGTGTAAGTACAACAACTAGTGTAAGTACAACAACTAGTGTAAGTACATGTGGGACTAAAAATAGATTAATGCAATTGTTTGCATAAATGTGAGTGGGTGGGTGTGCCGATCACATGGCCCAGAACTAGGGCTACATACGCTACCCTCCCTCACTCTGAGTCACTCACTCTCTGCCTCCTGAGCCGGGTGTTATGGGTAGGGGAGATGGTGGAGGGGAGTACGTAAAGGCTTGCGGGAGGGAAGGAGGGGCTGGGGATGGAGCTTAGTTAATAAATTTGAGCGTTTGGCACGAAACATGCTGATGTCATATGGCGTTACCTGGGGTCAAAAGGGTTAATTAAATCAGCCAATAAAAATTGTTTATGGCCCCCTCCCCAAGTATTTGATTTTTTCTATGGATTTTTTAAAGATGGTAGCTGTGCAAGTAACACATGTCGGCTGTCAAATTGATACAGACTTTTGTGAAGCATTTCCAGTGAAAAGAAATTATCCATAGATTCTTTGCAAATCAACGCCTGTGAACTGTCCTGTGATTTGCCTTGATAATATAGATAAGACAAGGATCAGTGGTAACGGTACTGTGGACGGTATATACTGTACTGTACTAACGCAAAACTACGATACGTAAGCAACTGCTGAAGCTGATCCAGTACCTGACAGTAACCTGAACCTTCCAATCGTAAAATATAGGTATGACTTTGATTAGAGCCCATGACAAGGTCGCCTGGAATGCCGCCATGTAGGACGTGAGACTGTAACCACACTCTCTGTGGACGAAGCGGTCTTGAAACTTGTATGTATGTATGTATGGATTTAGATATCACAAATAGGTTTCTCCAATGATTTGTGGGATGATTTTATATGTTTGGACTAGTTTGGTAGGAAAATAGGTTATGTAATTGAGCGGGGATCTGAGGGCAGCAACCACCAGTTAGAACACTAGGTTAGGTTAGATAATTATCCATCTATCTATTGCCTGACGCCGTGATTCCAGAAGGGGTGGCCACAAACGAAATGCCCCCATGCACCTCTGTCCCCAGTCAGTCGACGTCTCTCCTCCCACCCAGCACTGCTTTCACGCATATACTTGTACTTCTTAACTCCATCCTTCCACTTCTCACTCGAGCTACCTCTCCCTCTCTGTGCTTCCACCTCACTCTCGTACACTCTCTTAGTCATTCTCTCGCTTCCCATACGTTCCAAATGGCCGAATCATCTCAAGGTGTTCCTTTTCACACTTTCCATCATATCTACATTCACACCACACCTCTCTTGTACTTCCTCATTCGTCTGTTTATCCCTCCATGTAACTCTGCATGTACTTCTCAAGTAACTAATTTCCACCCCTCTCACTCTTGGTTTGAGTCTCTCCACCAAACGTCCTTGCTTAAGCCGGTATCACACGAGCGCTTTTTCCCTCAACATTTATCCTCAACACTGGTCTGGCAGCTTATGAGGTCAACATTTTAAGTATTTCGGTCACCTAAATTCATCTACCATCAGTCTAGTTTCCGATACCAGTGCAAAATATTCCAAAAATGTTACCAGAAATTTTTTGATCATCGAATGTTGACTATAAGAGCTCTCGTGTGATACCGGCTTTAGCTCCCGTAAGATAACACAACAGATAAATGCAAAAGCCCAGCCAACTGTTGTCAAAACATGGCTAGGATTTTGTCCACTTTGGTCTGTTATTACCCTATACAGTACACTGTACTCTGAAAAATTGAAAAAATTAGAGCGTACTTTGGCCTAGCCAAAACTTGCCTCATATTTTCTGATTTTTAAGATTTATCTCCACAATAATTTTAAAAAGCTTCTTATTCTATTTCTATTTATATCATTTATACTCAACGTTTCCCTAATCTCCATAGAAATTTATTACGTATATCATCGTAAATTCTTTACTTATGCCCACTGTCCCACATTTTCCATAATCTTCATAAGTTCATAGCCCTCCCCACTAGTAGGGTGCGTGTTTTTATATTGTTGGATAATGGGTAAAAACTAGGCTAATTTCAAATGTTCCTTGGTATAAAACAACACTAGATATTGGAGAAAACTCATGTCCGGGATCTCTTCAATTTTTATCAATAATTTTGTTAAAAAAAATCAAATTAGAAGCTAACATGACTGCGAGTGCACGACTTATGTAAACAAGGCGACGCGTACATCCGCTAACACAAACCTTAACCCAAGGCCCTGTGCCCCTTAACAATTACCGGTAGGCCTATGAAGGGAAAGTTGAGGGGCAAAGAAAAAATGTGACACTCTCACGCTTTGGCTCTCAGTCAATATACAGTAGGCTACTGTATAGTGGTTTTGCATACACAGTCAAAGTAAAATATATTTGTTATTTGTACTTAAATATAAAACTAAACAAAACAAAAGGAAAAAGGAGAGTAATTATAGACTTAGGAGACAGAGCGGTCAGTGAATGTAGCACCCCATTGCTGACGTCACAGAATGGTCGACGCGGCCTGGGTACTCTCGGTGGCCTCGGCAAAGCCCCCCTCAACCCATTATTGTATCCTACGGGCCCACGGCCGGTAACAAATAAAGGGATCGATGTAGTGTCTGGGCGTACGGTCGTCATGTTTACATACGTCGATCGCCGCGGTTAAGTTCCCGTCTATTTTGACGGCGATTTTTTTCGGTTATTTGCCCACTGCTGGCAATATACTGTATATGATAATGACAATACGTCATGGGAGGGTCGAGTACATATTATTGTATGCAATGGCAGTCAAAATAGACGGGAACATGATCGCAAGCATCCGTCGCCGCCATGTTTACATGGTCGATTGCCACGATTAAGTTTGTGTCTATTTTGACGACGATTTGTTCAGCTATTTGCCCCTTGCTGGCAATATACAGTATATGATGATGACAATATGTCATGGTGGGGTGAGGGGATATTATTGTATCCAACAGCAGTCAAAATAGACGGGAATATGATGGCAAGCGTCCGCCGCCGCTCCGCATAGTGTAAACAAGGCGGGTGGTACGCCCGAACTCTACATTCGGTACCTGGAACTGTCGTCGACAGGAATTCTCGTTAAAATTTTCACCGTCGACGAGTGTTCATTCTCGGGGAGCTAACGTTTTCAACGGTCCCTCCTATTAGCATTAATCTTCATCATAACTCATGTTGAGCTCAGTTGTCTGTTTTCTCAGTTTTCCTCTTAATATCCACATTTATCTTCCTGTTGACATTTAATTTTCTGGAAGGGAACTATAGGCCTACAGTATTTGAAAAAGGTGGATTTTACTTTAGCAGCGCACACTGTGCAGGTACCACCACTGACTTATTAAGAAATATATTTTAGGTTTCCACGAATCCATCAACAACTTACTCCATTTTCTGGTCTGATACTAATAATAGAAACAACTTAATAACGTTTTTATGTGGTTTTCGACGAGAATAACAGAGTGCGTTTGGGTCGAAAATTGGGAGTTTACAGGGGTAGAATGTAGAATTCGGGGGTACCGCCAGCCTTGTTTACACTATGCGGAGTGGCGGCGGACGCTTGCCATCATGTTCCCGTCTATTTTGACTGCCTTTGGATACAATATAAATCCCCCCCCCCCCCCATTACATATTGTCATCATCATATAGATTGCCAGCAGGGGGCAAATAACCGAAAAAAATCACCGTCAAAATAGACACGAACTTAACCACGGCGATCGACATATGTAAACATGATGGTGGCGGCCGCTTGCAATCATGTTCCCATCTATTTGGAATGCCATTGGGTACCGGTACAATAATATGTTGAGGGGGGGGGGGGCTTTATCCCCCCTCACCCCCCCCGTGACATATTGTCATCATCATATATATTGCCAGCAGGGGGCAAATAACCGAAAAAATCATCAAAATAGACGCAAAGTTAACCGCAGCGATCGCCCTATGTAAACATGACGACCGTACGCACGGAAACTACATCCATTCCGTTTACAGCGTCTTCCGATCGTCGGTTTGTTGATATTACGCTAAGAAACAAACAAGACGATTTGGGCAAGAATGTTAAGTATTTACCTAATTGCAGGTGTACCGCCAGCCTTGTTTACACTACGCGTAGTGGCGTCGGACCTTTGCCATCATGTTCCCGTCTATTTTGACTGCCTTTGGATACAACAATATGTTAAGGGTAGGCTTTGCCCCCCCTCACCCCCCCCCCTCATGACATATTGTCATCATCATATATATTGCCAGCAGGGGTCAATTTACCGAAAAAAAATCGCCGTCAAAATAGACGCGAACTTAACCACAGCGATCGACAAATGTAAACATGACGGCGGCGTGGGAGGCGTCGCACCTTTGCAATCATGTTCCCGTCTATTTTGAATGACATTGGATACAATAATATGTTGAGGGGGGGCAAAGCCCCCCCTCAACCCCCCATGACATATTGTCATCATCATATATATTGCCAGCAGGGGGCAAATAACCGAAAAAATCGCTGTCAAAATAGACACGAAGTTAACCGCGGCGATCGCCCTATGTAAACATGACGACTGTACGCCCGGAATCTACATCCATCCCACGATTTGTTCCAATCGTCATTCACTCGAATCAGTTACCACGACACACCAGCCACACACACACACGACCACTTGTTTTGTAAAGCTTCACCATAACTTCTATTAATTTATATTACGTACCTATTTATGTTTACCATACTAACACATACACACACACCCAAAATCCTAGGAGTAACATATGATACTCATATGACATTCAAACAGCACACCACAAACATTAAAAAGAAACTGACACCCAGACTTAACGCCCTCAGGTCACTTGCTCACACAAAATTTGGACACAACAAAGAAACTACCACCACAGTATATAAACAATACATAAGATCAGTACATACAATAAGATCAATACATAAGCCCAGCCTGGGCTTCTAACCTAGCTGAAACACATCATAAGACCTTACAGACTATTCAAAACAAAGCCCTGAAGATCATTACAGGCTGCACAGCTACTGCACCCACAGATCACCTACATCAAGAAACCAAAATCCTCAAAGTCAAAGACCATCTGGACATGAGAGGCACTCAATTCCTGGCAGCAGCCTCCACGAACCAAGACCACCCACTAAACTACATGGCAACACACCCACAGACACCAAGAAATATCAAAACAACACCCAGCACACGGTATCACACACAATTATTGTCCTCTCTCCCTCCCTGCCCACCCCGAACCAACTTCCAGAAGCACATCCATACTCATATCTCTCACCGATCCATCCACTCACTCACAGACAACACGCAGCTGCATGCACGACCTCCCGAAATCCATCCTTCCGAATCCTCCCTTCCTCGCGAGGACAGAGTCCACCTGGCCAGGCTGAGATGCGGACACCATCCAGCTCTCCTGAGCTATCAGAAGAGACTGGATGACTCCGTTGTCGACACCTGCCCGGGATGTAACACAGCACCCCATACCATTAAACACATCATAGAAGACTGCATTTCACACAACCACTTACGCCAACAACACAATCTACACTCAATGAGAGCTCTGTGGGAAAGCCCGATCGTGGCCATGGCCTTTCTCAGGGACTCGGGGCTGTTCGGCCAGGCAGCTTAGGGAACAACAACAACAACCATACTAAATTATCTAAATATCTTTATTATATATTTTCTTTGATTATTATATATATACAGTATAAGTGGAAACAAAGAAGAAAATGTATTTAGCTTATAAAGAAAAAATATACTAATTAAGATTACTCTAACTAGCCTAGCCTACTGACAAACAATAAATGGGACTATGGGAGGCTCTGTTGCAAAGTCATTCGCTTGAATCGAATCTTCGGAATCGTCATTCGCTCAAATCATCATTTGATGGGAGTCAATTCACTCTAATCAGTTAGCCTACTACACAAACAACTTTACACCTACACCACTCTTTCTTAAGCTTCACCTAATAATGTAACTTCTATTCATAGCCTAGGCCTATTACCTATTTAGCCTAGGCCGGATACATGTCAACTCGTACCCGAGACATCTCGTACCTTCAAAAGACAACTCGTACTCACTTTTTAGACAACTCGTACCTAAGACAGATCGAACTCAATTACCACCCTGTTTGCCTGTTATCCAATTATAAATAAATTTTGAATCTTTCTAGGCCTTTCTAAGCATTTTTGTCTTTTTGTTTTATGTCAGATTCATTGTGTGTGAAAGTAATGCCTTTTCATAGGCACCTCTTTGTCTTGTTTTGAATCGCCGAACCTACAGTACAGAGCTTCGCGATTCACAAGTTTCATATAGGCCTACTTTTTGAACAGTTTCATAATGAATTGTGCAAATATCCTCATGCTTCGGACAAGAAATCGATCGATTATTTTTATAAATTGCTCATACATTTTTTTCTTTTCTTTTCTTACACGAATGTTAAGTAATGTGAGAAAGTTACTTCTAGTCCTACCTTCACTCAAGTCACATCTGCTGGAAACTATTTGCTTACGATGAATAAGTCTTACCCATGTTCAGGCTGTGGAAAAGAAGTGAGACATAGACAAGAAGCCTTGTCATGTGATAAATGTGAGAGATGGAGACACCGCACTTGTGGTACGGGAATGCCACGCAGCCACGGGATGTTTATAGGGATTTAAATCGCAGGTTAAAAAATTGACAAATTTTCCACTGGATTTGCCCTGAATGCCCAGGAATAACTGAAAAAACAGAGCAGTCTATTATTATGGATATGTCAATTGAGTCTATTTCTGAAGACCTTAACTCATCGATTCCTACAGCTCCAATCCCCGACGAAGCAATTATTGACACAGGTACAGGTACAGAAAGGGAAGAACCTCTAGTAACTGCAGAACAAGAGCAGTGTATAGAATTTAATGTGGATATGTCAATTGATTATATTTCTGAAGACCTCATCTCCTCGATTACTACAGCTCCAATCCCAGACGAAACAGTGGAGGATCGCCCCATTGAATTTAAGATTATTGACACAGGTACACAAAGGGGGAAACCACGACTACACGATTCACATGGCTACATATATACAATGAAAAAACAATCATCCAGGACTACTTATTGGTGGTGTTCAGTGCGCCCCAAAAAAACAACAGGTGTCCAGCTACCGTCATACAAAAGGACAGTATGTATACCGGTACACCTGGTGCATAATCATGCTGGTAACCCAGGTGCAATATATACTTGGTACGAAAGTGCACGTAGAAGTAAAAAAACGAGCCCTGAATAACAAGGATAAGTCGGCATGTCAGCTAGCCAAAGAGTTGATACAGGACCTACGTAATACGGATGATCATCAACTGCCAAAAATTATAAATGAAGCAAGATTTTTAAATAGGCATCGGGCATCAGTTCGGCCCCGAGAACCAACAACACTTGATTGTGAACTTGATCTACAAGGGTGCAATGTACCAGAACATTTCTTAAAGGAAGATATAACCACTATTGACAGCAGACATATACTATGAGAAAATCTGCAACTGTACATCCTCATTCCCCATTTGTTGAAAGAGGCACAATTCGTAACCTTACAACTACAATTAGTTTCAGAACATGCACTATCTTCGTCTCAAAGAAAAGCCAGCAGGGACAAGCAACGACGACTACATGAGCTGTTAGTTAGTTAGTTATGTAGAGCAGATTAACCAGACCACTGAGCTGTGGCAGCTATATGAAGACAAAGCTATTACAACAGCCAAATTTTTAAGTTCTTGTATTTCAATGGTACCATTTTAAATCTAAATATGACAATGCTTAGCCTATGACTTATGACATATATATATGACATATATTTTAATTTTACATAACTTGCGTACTACCGTACTTCCATGATAATGATATAATTTTATCCTATGTTGCAAGCCATATATTAATTTTACATAACTTGAGTACTACCGTACTTCCATGATAATGATATAATTTTATCCTATGTTGCAAGCCATATATTAATTTTACAGGACTTTAGTACTACCGTACTTCTATGAAAATGATATAATTTGATCTTATGTTTCAAGCCAAGACTGCCCTAGGGCCTAGGACCATATATATATTAATTTTACAGGACTTTAGTACTACCGTACTTCTATGAAAATTATATAATTTTATCCTATGTTGCAAGCCAAGTCTGCCATAGGACCATACTGTAATTTTACAGGACTTCAGTACTACCGTACTGCCATGATAATGATAGCTTGAGACAGTGGATTTAGGCCTCCAGGGGTCACCACTTTAAAAAAAAATGGGCCACATTGCCTACCTCTGTTGGAGGTCCAGAAATGGCAACTAGAGATAGAGTATCGTATTATATACAAGACGATACCGGGTAATCAAACTAAATTATATCCATGCAATAACAAAAAGAATATATAGGCTAATACTAGTATATAATTATATTATAGAAAAGAGGAGGGGCCGTTTTCAAGGTTATTGGTACGAGTTGACTAGGCAAGTGACTCGGTGAGTACGAGTTGACTCGTTCCGCTAGGTACGAGTTGGCAAGGTACGAGTTGTCCAGCACCCATTTAGGCCTAGGCTATATTTAAATCTATATTCTTTCTGTTCTACAATTATCTTTAAAGTGGAACTGTTGTCGAAATTTTCGACGTCGGCGAGAATTCTCGGTTCCCGTGTCGACGAGAGTTCCATAATTCCTACATTCTACCCCAATACAATTTACCCAACACCTGGCCGTGGGATACAATAATGGGTTGAGACTTGAGGGGGGCGAAATAAGTAAAATAACGGTCAATATTTACGAGCCGCACAACAGCTGGGATCTCATTTCGGTATTTATCAAGGAAACCGGCCACAAATTTTCCTGGAAATTTGGAAGTCACCCATCGAATGAACATAACCTATACTTCATATTAATATATGTTTCAACCTTCGGTAAAACCTATTTAAAAAGCGGTAACAACATGTCTTCCTACCTTTAAAATGTTGTCAAGACCCTCCTATAGACGGCGCGGGAATAAGGTACGCAAGTACGATAGCTTAATTAGGTTACGTGTTTTTGTTAGTTTGTTGGGATAGGATGTAGTGAGCGGGCGTACCGCCATCTTTGTTTACATTACACGTAGTGGCGTCGGACCTTTCCCATCATGTTCCCGTCTATTTTAACCTAACCTAACCTAGTATTCATGTAGTAATGACAGGGGGCAAATAGCAGAAAATATAGCGTCGAAATAGACGGCAACGTAAGTGCGACCGCGGCGATCGCCCTGTGTAAACAATGACGACCGTACGCCCGAACTCTACATCCATCCCGTTTGTTGTTTAGTTTAGTTAGGTTAGGTTAGGTTAACTTTCGCCAAATATTGGCTCGGGTTTTGCACATTTCGGGTTTTATGGGTTTAAAA
Organism: Paralithodes platypus; assembly: GCA_032716605.1. Taxonomy (NCBI): domain Eukaryota; kingdom Metazoa; phylum Arthropoda; class Malacostraca; order Decapoda; family Lithodidae; genus Paralithodes; species Paralithodes platypus. The sequence goes on along the minus strand of CM064505.1, from coordinate 5,485,679 downwards.
AACATGAAACCCCGAGCCAACTTTCAAAATTCAATTACTGCCTTTTTTTCTTTTACAAAATGCAAAAACCCGAGCCAACTTTCGCCAAAACTTGGCTCGGGTTTTTCCATTTTAAGGTTTTTAAAATTTTCAATATTTTAAATTCAGAGTTCTTCCAATATTACCCCTTATTTTTGCCGTTTACCACTCAATTTCCCTGTACAGTACTTCATAGCCCTCCCCACTATCGGGGGCCGTATCTTAAGATTGTTGGATAATGGGCAAAACGGTTTTTCCGGAGATTCTAATTAATGACAACCACTGTATAATGATGAAAACTAGCCTAGCTAAAACCCCCAAAAAAAATCACGAAATAAAAGTTGGCCAGTTTCCTTGATATTTTCCCTCATTTCTAATGATAGTTTTGGGTTCCTATCATTTTATGCTTCATTGCTATATATTTTTTATCCACCGGAAACAAAATTTTCTTGGCTTTAGGCCTAGGCCTATTTATTTATTTTTTATTTTTTGCATTAGCCTAACCTAACCTACATGTATTTGGGGGTTAGGTATTAGGTTAGGTTAGGTTAGCCTAATGCTAAAAAAAATAAAAATAAATAGGCCTAGCTAGGCCTAGCCTAAAGCCAAGAAATGTTTGTTTCCGGCGGATAAAAATTATATAGCCTAGGCCTAGGCCTAGGCTAGCAATGAAGCATAAAATGATAGGAACCCAAAACTACCATTAGAAATGAGATCCCAGCTGTGGTGCGGCTCGTAAATATTGATCAAAATAACAGCTGTCAAATTAGACGTGAGTGTAGCCTAACTGCGAGCATGCGACTAGGCTAGGCCTATGGGGATGGATGTAGTGATCGGGCGTACGGTCGTCATGTTGTGCGCTCGCAGTTACGTTCCCGTCTATTTCGACGCTAGGCCTATATTTTCTGCTATTTGCCCCCTGTCATTACTACATGAATACTAGGTTAGGTTAGGTTAGGTTGTTTGGTAAATTGGTTAGGCTAGGCCTAATGTATTTTTATATCCAAAGGCAGTCAAAATAGACGGGAACATGATGGGAAAGGTCCGACGCCACTAAGCATAGTGTAAACAAGGCTGGCGGTACGCCCGCACTTAACATTCTGGAAAAACTAAATAAGATGGTCACCAATTTTCCCATGGATTTTTTAATTTTTCCCTGTTAGTTTTCATCAATATATAGTGTTTGGAAATAATTGCAACCCTCGGCGAAACCGTTTTCCCCATTATACAACGATCTTAAGACATGCCGCCCGATAGTGGGGAGGGCTATGAAGTACAGGGAAAATGAGGGGTTAAATGCGTAAAACGGCGATTAAAACGTATTTTAGCAAAACTTGGCTCGGGTTTTAAGGTATTTCTAAGGCCTATCTATCTATCTATCTATTGCCTGACGCCGTGATCCCCGAAGGGGTGGCCACGAACGAACCGCCCCCATGCACCTCTGTCCCCAGTCAGTCGACGCCCCTCCCCCCAACCAGCACCGCCTTCGTTCATGTACTCCCTCACTCCATCCTTCCACCTCATATTCGGTCTACCTCTCCCCCTCTGTCCCTCCACCTCGCTCTCGTACACCCTCTTAGTCATTCTCTCGCTTTCCATACGTTCCATATGGCCGAACCATCTCAAGTTGTTCCTTTTCACACTTTCCAGCACATCTACCTCCACACCACACCTCCTTCTTACTTCCTCATTAGTCTGTCTATCCCTCCATGTAACTCCGCACGCACTCCTTAAGTAATTCATTTCCACTGCTCTCACTCTTGGTCTGAGTCTCTCAACCAACGTCCATGCTTCGCTTCCGTAAGTCAGTGTCGGGATTACCACACTGTCATGCAAGGACTTCTTCACTTCCATACTGACCACCCTATTTCTTGTTACTGCTTTTAGCGTTACTACAACCCTCTTCCCCTGTTGTACCCTCTCCCGCACCTCTTCATCCATAGTCCCATCTTTACTCAACACACTGCCCAGATACTTAAAAGAGTTGACGATCTCCATAGCCTGACCGTTCAGCTTCACCTCACACTCTGTGACTTCACCCCTTTCGAAGACCATAACCTTGCTCTTCCCCGTATTTACCTTCAAATTCCGTTTTTCGCACACTGTTCCAAACTCATTTACCAGACCCTGCAACTCCCATTCATTATCACTCATCAGAACTGTATCATCCGCAAACAGCAGTATAGGTAGCTTCCACTCAATTCCCTCCCTTTTCAGCGATACACCAACATCCACTGCTCTTGATAGTATTTCTTTCATAACTCCATCCATATATACAGTAAACAACCACGGGGACATCACACACCCCTGTTTCAAACCAACATTCAGGTCAAAGAACTCGCTCTGCTCACTCTCCACACGTACTGCCGCCTTTGCACCCTCATACATGCTCTTCACTGCTTTCAGCAACTTGCCCTCTACTCCGTATATTCTAAGTACTTTCCACAAACCTTCTCTATCCACTCTGTCATAGGCCTTCTCCAAGTCCATAAAGGCAACATACACCTTTTGTTTCTTCTCCAGATACTTCTCCACAACACAATTCAGGGTAAAAATCTGATCTACACATCCTCTTCCCTTCCTAAAACCTCCCTGCTCGTCGCCTATCCATTTCTCCGTTCTCACTCTCACTCTCTCAATCACTACCCTACTGTATACCTTCCCTACTACGCTTAGAAGACATATTCCTCGGTGGTTACCACACACTCCTCTTTCCCCTTTGCCCTTATATAGGGGGACTATTATGCCAGTCTTCCAGTCATCGGGTGCACTCCCCTTCTCCCATGCTAGTTTGCACATTTTCCATACCCATTCTATCACTATCTCACCACCATACCTCAACATTTTCCCACACACTCCATCTGTTCCTGGTGCTTTCCCCAACTTCACTCTTTTCATGGCTTCCCACACTTCTGACCTCCTGATCCCCACCTCCTCCTCCACTACTTCTCTTCTTCTCCCTCCCATACCATATCCAGCTATGTTTGCTGGCTAAAAACCCAAGGCCTAAAACCCAATATTTCGAAAACCCGAGCCAAGTTTTGGCCAAAGCTGGCTCGGATTTTGAGAGTTTGTAGATAACAAAATGACAGTAACCTCATTTAGAAATTTGGCTCAGGTTTCCCGAAATTGCAAAGGCATAAAACCCGAGCCAAGTTTTGGCAAAACTTGGCTCGGATTTTGCGACTTTTAAGAGTAAACAAATTACAGTAACCTAATTTCGAATTTTGGCTCATGTTTCCCTAAATTGCAAACCCCAAAAAGCATAATTTTGGAAAACCCGAGCCAATTTTTGGCAAAACTTGGATCGTATTTTGAGAATCGAAAAAGACTAACTAAATGTCGGAAATCGGCTCATGATTTCCCTAATTGCAAAGCCATACAACCAGATTTATCGAAAACTTAGCACTTATTTAAATCATAAATATCCAGTAACATAGACCTAGTACATTGGATATAAGCCTAATCCACACCTAACGCCTACAATGTGTCCGTAGTACCTAGTAGGCCTACGTGGGATACAACATGGCGGTTGGGCCGGCGCCCATTTAGTAGCCTACCGGTATTCGGCCGTATTTGTAAATACGAATGCGAGTCACTTCGAGCGAATTCCTGATCGAGCGGATGCACAATCCAACCTAATTAACCTAACCTAACCTAACCTAAGTGCGCCTCCGCTCGAATATGAATTCGCTCGAAGTGTCCAGATACCGTAAATACTACCGCAACTACGAATCTTGTTTCTGAAACCTAGTATATTAACCTAACCAAACAACCCAACCTATCGACAGAGATGGGTAGGTGGAGTGGACTAAAAATCTGGTGGACAGACCTCGGGACACAGGTGAAAATGGCTTGTGTACGAATCGGTGCCGTCTATAGGAAGGTATTGACAACCATGTTTCGACAAAATTCCATTTTAGTACCATATATTTTTGGTACGATTTTAGTTACTGGACACCTATTTGACAGGTACCACCGAGGATTTAATACATATTTGTTTTCGGTTTCCACGCATCCAACACCAAGCTACACCTTTTTCTGGTCCGGTAATAGTATTGAAAACGATATAATAACTTTTTAAATATGGTTTTCGACGAGAATAAAACGGGGCGTTTGGGCCGAAAATCGGCGGCGGGGGGAGTCCGTCGTCGCTTCGGATCGTCGCGGTTTGTTTACCCAGGACGCTCGAGGTTACTACGTCCAGCTGTTTTACTTGCCCCCTGCTGGCCACATAGATGACGATTATTATAATTCACGGGGGGGGGGGGGGGGGGGGGGTAGAGCCCCGTCAACCCTGTCCTGTATCCAACGCCCTATAACTCAAGTTTTTATAAAAAAATTGACCCAACAAGCTTAGCCATTTGAAGTCGACCGCCGTCGAATCGGGACCAGGAAGTCACTCCGAGCGTAAAGTAAACAAAGCGACGCTACTTGCACGAACGCAACCGAGTTGTCTTTATATTTCGTCTCATATTATCATTATTAAAGTGTCCCCATTGCTTTTTTACACCAGAAAAGGGTGTAGGCCTAGCTTGGTGTTGGATGCGTGGAAACCGGAAAAAAATATGTATTAAATCGTTGGCGGTACCTGTCAAATAGGTGACCAGTAACTAAAATCGTACCATAGGATATTTTTATTAGGTTTTGCCGAGGCTTAAAACACATTTTCATATTAGCCTATGTTTAGAGCATATAAAATCCATATTTGTTTTCAAATATTGCAAAATAATTGGGAAAAACTAAATAAGATGGTCACCAATTTTCCCATGGATTTTTGTATTTTTCCCTGTTAGTTTTCATCAATATATAGTGTTTGGAAATAATTGCAACCCTCGGCGAAACCGTTTTCCCCATTATACAACGATCTTAACCCTCCAGCCCCGGCTATGTATTATATATATATTCCTCGAAACCCGGGTGTTTTGGCCGAAAAACGTCTAGGCTAGGCTACCGTATATTCGTTAATCAGACTGCTTCCCGCATTCCCGCGCATCCCCAAGCGTAGCTGTGTTATTTACCTGTAGAATGGCATTAAGTAGAGCTCTCTAAGTCAACTGGTTGAGCTGTGATGATGATTTCATTGGAGATAACTTTATGGCCAAAACAGCCACTTTACACCACTTTTCGATACTTAACAACAACATACAGGCACACACGAACAAGCGACGCTCTCCTTCTTGTGGCCGGAGATGCGGGGCGTCGGTCCAGCCGGCTGCTGTTTACATGCGTCGGACCGACGCCTCGCACACGAAGCTCACAGGCTTTCAACCACTGGGCGTTCAAGAGGCCTTCCGGGTACCTGTTATATGCTTTTTTATGGGCGTTCAAGAGCCCTTCCGTGGTGAGAGGGTTAAAGACACGCCGCCCGATAGTGGGCAGGGATATGAAGTACAGGGAAAATGAGGGGTTAAATGCGTAAAACGGCGATTAAAACGTATTTTAGCAAACTTGGCTTGGGTTTTAAGGTATTTCTAAGGCCTAAAACCCAATATTTCGAAAACCCGAGCCAAGTTTTGGCCAAAGCTGGCTCGGATTTTGAGAGTTTGTAGACAACAAAATGACAGTAACCTCATTTAGAAATTTGGCTCAGGTTTCCCGAAATTGCAAAGGCATAAAACCCAAATTTTGGAAAACCCGAGCCAAGTTTTGGCAAAACTTGGCTCGGATTTTGCGACTTTTAAGAGTAAACAAATTATAGTAACCTAATTTAGAATTTTGGCTCATGTTTCCCTAAATTGCAAACCCCAAAAAGCATAATTTTGGAAAACCCGAGCCAATTTTTGGCAAAACTTGGATCGTATTTTGAGAATCGAAAAAGACTAACTAAATGTCGGAAATCGGCTCATGATTTCCCTAATTGCAAAGCCATATAACCAGATTTATCGAAAACTTAGCACTTATTTAAATCATAAATATCCAGTAACATAGACCTAGTACATTATATACAAGCCTAATCCACACCTAACGCCTACAATGTGTCCGTAGTACCTAGTAGGCGTACGTGGGATACAACATGGCGGTTGGGCCGGCGCCCATTTAGTAGCCTACCGGTATTCGGCCGTATCTGTAAATACGAATGCGAGTCACTTCGAGCGAATTCCTGATCGAGCGGATGCACAATCTAACCTAACCTAACCTAAATGCGCCTCCGCTCGAATATGAATTCGCTCGAAGTGTCCAGATACCGTAAATACTACCGCAACTACGAATCTTGTTTCTGAAACCTAGTATATTAACCTAACCTAACCAAACAACCCAACCTATCGACAGAGATGGGCAGGTGGAGTGGACTAAAAATCTGGTGGACAGACCTCGGGACACAGGTGAAAATGGCGTGTGTACGAATCGGTGCGACGGTGCCGTCTATAGGAAACTATTGACAACCATGTTTCGACAAAATTCCATTTTAGTACCATATATTTTTATTAGGTTTTGCCGAGGCTTAAAACACATTTTCATATTATGTTTAGAGCATATAGGCCTAAAATCCATATTTGTTTTCAAATATTGCAAAATAAGGTCAATATACAGGAGACGCTACAATATAGGTAGTAAAATTATAATGGTAGTTTTGGGTTCCTATCATCATATGCTTCATTTCTATATAGCCTACTTTTTATCCCCGGGGATTTTTTTTTTTTTTTTTTTTTTTTTTTATTAACCTAGACCTAACCAAAAAACCTAACCTAACTTAACCTAAATGTATTTGGGGGCTATTAGGTTAGGTTAGGTTAGGTTTTTTGGTTAGGCCTAGGTTAATGACCAAAACAAAACATCCCAAGAAAATAGGCCTAAATGAAAAATCCCAAGATTTTTTTTTTTTCCCGGGGATAAAAAGTATATAGAAATGAAGCATATGATGATAGGAACCCAAAACTACCATTATAATTTTGCTACCTATATTGTAGCGCCTCCTGTATATTGACCCAAAATAATTGGTGACCAACTTATTTAGTTATACTCCTAACCTAACCTAACCCAACCTATGGGCAGCTGGAGTTAGTGTTGACTAAAAAGCTGGTGGACAGACCTCGGGAGACAGGTGAAAATGGCGTGTGTACGAATCGGTGCCGTCTATAGGAAGGTATTGACAACCATGTTACGACAAAATTCCATTTTAGGCCTAGTACCATATATTTTTAGGCCTATTTGGTTTTGCCGAGGCTTAACAAAAAATTTCATATTATGTTTAGAGCATAGGCTATAGGCCTAAAATCCATATTTGTTTTCAAATGTTGCAAAATAATTGGTGACCAACTTATTTAGTTATACTAATAATTGGTGACCAACTTATTTAGTTATACTAACATTCTTGCCGGCCTATGTAAACAAAGCGGATGGTACGGGTACGGGTACGCCCGCTAGCCTAACACAACTCCTACCAAAGAGCCTAAGAGGTTCACCACCACCTTTGCTGCATTCATGAAGGACACGAATCTGAAAAAAGTAAACAAAGTTAATTAGCCTAGGGTCAAATAACACTGACACTGCAACTTTGAATTTGTAAAGGATTAGCCTAAAAGGATACTTGGCGTAGGGTGAGTCGACTTGTCTGGTGCCAGCTTTGGTTTTTAACTGCTCCTGCATCAACTTTTTGATGTCCTGGGGTTTTCCGCGATTAACACTCATCTTCACTATATCCTCACACTAATGAATAATTGTTTAAATGTCTCTGTCACGAATTAAATAACAAAATTAGTCCGGGCTCCGAAATCTTGATTTGAAGGAGCTATGTAAACTTGGGCTCCATTACAATTAACCCTATCTTAGGAATTCGGAACTTCAGACCTTGTGGTACAGTTGCCAGCATAAGTTCCACAATAGGTTATAGGAGCTCTCCCAATGGGCAGATAATATGTCGGTATTATTGCCTGGGGGGGTGGGGGCACAGGCATATAAGATCTAAACTTCACCCAGCGGCTGAAAAGAGTAGGCTACTCACCTGGTTTCTTCTTCTTCTTCTTATTGTTTAAATGTGCAGTTTCCTTGGAGGGTTGTGGTGTCTCCAGATTACTGCACAGGCGTTTTAGGAGGAGTAAAAAGAACAATTGTTAGTATAATAGGGGTTAGGAGAGGGGTTAGTAAAGGTGGATTTTATACTACTGTATATGGGGGGTAAGTTTGTCATTGTCTTTTGAGATCAGGGTGATTTAAGTCAAGGTGAGGTCAGAGATGATGATGATAATAATAATAATAATAATAATAATAATAATAATAATAATAATAATAATACTTTATTTCAGACTCACACAGTACAGAGGGGACCATACTGGGGTCCATATATACCTTACAGTAACATAAATATATATAAGTGTATGTTGCTTCGCAAAATCTGAAATTGCCCTGGAGGAGGTTACTAGTTTCAATTGTCCCTATTTTGATTATTCTATATACAAATTAATTTCTGCTGGTAAATTTAAATACATATGTTGCATCTACCGTTCCCCCAAATACTCCTCCAGAGCAAAGTCTTTTTGATTCTCTGTCCTCACAACTCAGTGTCCTCAACTTAAATGCTTCTTCTGAAATCACTGTGTTGGGTGATTTTAATGTCCATAATGTTGAATGGCTCACTCATTCAGCCAGGACTGATGATGCTGGTCTTGAATGTGAGCTATTTGCAGACTCATTTAATCTCATTCAACTAGTCAACCAACCCACCCGTGTACCAGATAATCCTAATCATAATTCCCACCTACTGGACTTATTTTTAACAACCAATTCAGAAAATTATGATGTTACAGTGAGGTCCCCACTTGGATCTTCTGATCACTGTCTGATACAGGCCACCTGTCTATCACCTACCACACCTTCCCACTCTGAACCTGTTTTGGTGACTAAATGGCATTACGATAGGGCAGACTGGGAGGGTCTTCAAGGTTTCTTTATTGATATTCCCTGGACCTCTTTCTTTTCTAATGATGCACACTCCACCTTGAGCCACATACAAGATTTTGTAAAAATTGGAATGGAAACTTTTATTCCTCATCAAAAGTACAGTAAAAGATCTAATTCACCTAAATGGTTTGACCATAATTGTGCTAGAGTAACTGAACAAAAAGCAATAGCCTACAATGCATACACAAGATCAAAAACACATGAAGCCTTTAATTACTTTAGAAACATCAGAAATCATGCCAAAACTGTATTAAACCTAACTAAATCAAACTTTCTCCATAAGCAGGCAAATAAACTTCTAAATAATCCAAATGATAACAAAATATTTTGGTCTACTCTTAACTCATTCTAATCCAACTTCACTACTGCTTCATCCATTCCACCATTAAAATCTCCGACTGGCAATCTTGTAAGTGACCCACGAGGTAAAGCTAACCTTCTTGCAGATATTTTCTCCACCAACTCAACCTTAGATGAAATAAATCAAGATGTCCCTGTACTTAATTTTAATTCACCTGAAATTCCCTCACTTAAGATCCACACCAGACATGTCAAAACTATTTTGCAGAATCTCTCAGTAGATAAGGCTCCTGGTCCAGATGAAATTCCTCCAATAGTACTTAAGAAATGCTCCTTGGTGCTCGCTCCTGTATTGGCAAAATTTTTCCGTCTGTGTACTCATACCTCATGCTTCCCAGTACCCTGGAAAGAAGCAAACATCCATCCAGTTCCTAAAAAAGGTGCCTCTTCAGATCCATCAAACTACAGACCAATAGCTATAACTTCCACTCTTGGCAAAGTTTTTGAAATTATATTAAATAATCACATAATTAAGCATCTTGAGAATAATAAATTAATCAGTGATAGGCAATATGGTTTTAGACGATGTCGATCAACTGCAGACATTCTTTGCCTTCTTACGCATCAAATCAACCAAGCTAAAATGCCCCAGAACGAGAAGCCCACCACAGAAGCCATGAACGAACACCACACAGAAACACCAAAGGAAAGGTCCACAGAACGAAAGGACCAGCTGACCGAGCCAGCCATTTCAGCCAGGCCCAAGCCCGCAGGGCTAAACAGCTCCAGGACACACCCATTTACCTTTTCTAAAACTGACCATTTTCCACACCTCACGTACACTAACCCCCTCGTGTCCTACACTCCTAACTACAAAGATGATGAATAAGAATATACATTCATATTAAAAACATGCCCTGTCCCGACGTTGAGCCAATGCCAACACATCAGACAGCCATAAATATATCTATGTATGTTCTTACATCCGAGAAGTAGATGTTATATATCTTAGAAGTTCAAACACCCACGCTTGTCCCTAGACCTCGTATATCATTTTCCATGACGAGTATAGATATATGTAACCCGTGCTCAGTCGCCCCTTGCATTGCTCCTCTAGTAACTAAGTATTAATATTAACATTCCCTAACATCTTGTCTTGCCAGACTAAGCTTCTGAAGACCCATCGCCCCATAAATCTATGTATGCAATCCTTAGGTTAAGTATTTTTCTCCGCCATTGTGTTCACCTTTTTCCATTTACTTTCCACAATTGTCATACATCTTCCCCTTGCCTCCTTCGTATCCACAGCCCACACTACGCCAATTTATTTCGTGTCTTACACCTCTTACCCCAACCAGAGATTGTATAAGATAACCTGGTTATCAGTATCTGTCATAAGTACCCCGAAACAATAACTAAGTACCCCTACGAACTGCCGCTGTGGGTGGTATTTTATATTTAATAGAAAAAGCAGTTCCCAGGGCCAACTAATAGTATCCATAACCCTCTGACTGATCACATAACTCTATCTTTTCCAGACTCATATACCACCCCATAGTTGCATTCCCCGGTAGCATTTGGCTAACGTATTCTACTGCCTTTTCAAACTTCCATATCAATTGTAGCCTAATGCCACCCCCACGCCCAGGGACCTTAGGGGCAAAATTTCCCTGTAGCCCTTGAACTCCCCCCCCCCCTCTCATTAAGACACCCGCGCTTCTCGACTCTTGTCCGACCTAGCCTCTCTCTCATACCTCTTGAAGATCCTTGAATTGTCCGTTACTAACGCTCTCCAACCTTTTATATATATACTCCTATCCAGCCTACCTTCACTTAGTAGGCCAGAACAACATTAGAACTTTACTAGCCCCTTGCATGCCATCTATTCTCTTACAACACATTCACAACCCTGCACCCAATGGTCGTCGGTGCGAGGCTAGCCGCCCCGCCAGTAACTAACTTCTATTGTCATACTTCCAGATAAATGTGGCAGAGTTAGCAACCCAGTCTCCACCATATCCAGCAAACCCTACAATTAACAACCAGCCGAGTAAAACCAGCTAGCTAAGGCACCTTCGGTTTTGGTATTAAAGACACTCACATCTGTCTCATACACAGAGGGTTATTACAAACACTGGTGATATGGCAAGCCCCTAGCCACAGCCGCCGGACGACTATCAGAGAGAGGGCGCCCAGCTCCCCCTTTTTGCCCACCCGAGGAGGGAGACCCCCACCCCCGCGGAGGTATACCTGCCCCCTGTTTTGACTTTCGAGTCATTGCCAGGTAGCACAGGAATTCTTCCTATCAATGAACTAACCATGAATGACTAACACCTTTACTAACCTCTATTACCTCACAATAAACCATTTACTTTTCTTGCATGCTCTGATCACTAAATTAGCACCTCAGCTATACCATAGAATGAAGATTGAACAATCTAGAGAGACACTCCTATCACAGCTGTCCCCATCCTCCTCGCAAAGTAGATCCAGTCTCTCTCCCCTAAATACGTCCAGTATAGCCAAAATAGTACCTCTTACTAAGGCTCAGTTATATGAAAATATAAAGGCTTCCTATCGCCCTGTGCCACAACTGTAAATACCATCTTACCTAGTCCCCATATCTATTGAGAGCTCAATTAAGTCCATAAGACTCGAGATCCCTACTGTCTACAGGGTCCAGAACCGAGCCTATAAATCTAACTCCCGCCCCCAGTCAAATCAGTTGAAAGCTAGACACCAACCAGGGGTCACTACCCTGCAGTTAATTTCTAGCTCTGCCCTTGTGTTGTTCCGGAGTGAGATCCCAGAACCGGCAGACTCCGTGGCAGATTTGGATAGAAGGACCTGCCCACGTATTGAAGAACTTCACACATATGGCCCCCCTGGACGGCCGCGGAACCAGTCGTTAGCCCCCAACATCATGGACGCAAGATAACCAGGACCAGACCCATCAGATACTACCCAAGATTCCCTTTAGCAGTACTACATATTACTGTGCTGTTTTAGATTCACTAATTAATATTTCTACGAAGTGGCTAAGACCTTGCCCAGTGTAATTCATACTTAACCATTCCATTTGGGACGTACTAAGCGATCAGTGCTCTTTAATTAACAGGCGACCTTGACTCTCGTAATTACCTTATTCAGATATTAAAACTCTAGTGATATCTAACGTTCGCCCACTGATTTGCGTTCTATGTATTTCTGAGACAAGGATATAAAACTTAGATCAGTACCCCCTGAGGTTACTAGAATTCCCGTGCTCTAAAAATGCGTGTCTAATCTAGTCTGTGAACTACTACTTGTGCACCAGAGCTACCAGTAATAAATCTAACAGTGAATATGAATCTATAAGTAACATTGATGGTCTTCGGTATATAAACCTGTGAAATCAAAGCCAGTGATCAGAAGATTAATACCTGAACGTTGGAAGTGGGAGACTAGGCTCCATCCAGATCCACTTATGCTAGTGTTGTTCAATTCTATTATATTGTCTTACACAAGTATTCTGCAGTGGTATATCAATAAACGTGATCATGTAACTTGCTACCATGTGTTTCTTTGTGTTCTCTATTCCTCATATCTTGTATTGTGCATGCAGCCTTATATACCCAGTCAATTTAGAACTCACATTACCCAAGTTAAACCTGTAGAAACACAGGGCATAACACAAGCTACAGACCAACATGGTGAAACACATACAATAGCACTGGATATATCAAAGGCATTTGATAGAGTCTGGCATCAATCCTTATTGTCGAAGATGTCACACTACGGCCTTGCATCATTAGTTCCACTAATTTCTTCTTATCTTCATAACAGAAAAATACGTGTAATGGTAGATGGCCTTTATTCTCAATTTCACTCAATAAATGCTGGTGTTCCCCAGGGATCAGTTTTGGCCCCAACTCTGTTCCTCATTCATATCAATGATCTCATATCTACCACTCATAATCCAATACATTCCTACGCAGATGACTCAACACTCCACAGTTCCTTCACATTTACCAATTCTTTCACCCAACCCGATCTTATAAATTCAAAAATAAACACTGCAATTTCTCTGAACCAGGACCTTTCTAGAATTAATGAATGGGGACAAGAGAATCTAGTTTCCTTTAATGCACAGAAAACCAAGTACATTCAATTTTCTAACCGACAGAATCTCACTGACTCCCATATATTTTTTAATGATGTAAATATTCCCACTTCCCCTAGTATTGACATTCTCGGTGTAACATTAACTACTAACTTGAGCTGGACACATTATGTTAGAAGCATTGCTAAGAATGCCTCTAAAAAACTGGGACTCCTGTACAGAGTTCGAGAATTCTTCACTGACGAGCAGTTGGCCGTAATATATAAAAGTCATGTGCGCTCTCAGATGGATTACTGTTCACCTCTGTGGGGTGGAAGTGGAGTGGTTGCATTGAGGCAGTTGGACAAAATTCAAAATAAAGCTATTAGATTAATCAATAACCCTGCAATCACACAGGACCTTCCTACATTAGCCATACGAAGAAACGTTGCATCCCTTGCATTATTCTACAGATATTTTCACAGCAATTGTTCCGAGGAACTTGCTTCAATTGTGCCGCCTCTCCACATCTTTCCCCGTAGAACTAGGGCAGCTGAGAGCGCCCATGAATTTACACTTTCTCCTCCACAATGCAGAACTTCTGCTTATCAGAATTCATTTATCCCCAGAGCTACTACTCTTTGGAATTCACTTCCCTCGAATTGCTTTCCACAAACTTACAATCAACAAATGTTTAAATCCAGTTGTTACAAACATTTTATGAATGGAGGATGCCTTTAGGCACATGGACCTTTTTGTTTTATCTGTGTTTATCCTTCCTCCGTTCATTGTCTCTTTAAAAAAAAAAAAAAAAAAAAAAAAAAGCTACTGTACATAGGCTACATAAAATAAAAAGAAATTAAATAATACGGCAGCTTGCTATCATGTAGTTCACAGCACTGCCTCAACCAAAAACAGTGGTCATCAAACTACTGTGTTACCAAACCACTGTCCTAATTGTGTACAGTACCATGCCTCACATCATTTAGCTTCCGGTACAGTATGTTGCTACAGTACAGTATAGGAATATCGGTACTGTACTGCACTATGAGGTTCAGTACCGGTATGCTAATTCTGTAGAGTAGCAGACCTGAAATCATTACTTAAGGTTAAATATAGAGCAACTTCCTCCAGTGTGCCTGGATCCTAGAGGTGTACACTATGCTTGGAGTTTGTAGCATTTTAATGATACTGTTCTCAGAAGTGTTAAGGCGCTGAATGAATTTATATGTTAGCTTTCTAATGAGTGATTGGTAACAATGTAAGTTCATATAGGCACATAGCGTACTTGTACTCTCATATTTTGAGAGCCCCAGAAACATTTTCATGATATTGTGATATAAGATACTTAGTCTATTCACTGTCATTTTCTTATAGTTCCACCATAGTTGTGCTGTATACATTGGTGAGCAGTAGGAGTTGAACAATGTTATTTTTGTATCCCATGTGCACATATGAAATTTTCTTAATATTGAATTTCCCTGCATGTAAAGTTGCCTTTGCTGACGACCCATATCCTCATCATCTGAGCAATCACTTGAAATATAGTGTCCTAGATACTTTACATTTACTTACTTCTTCTATAATTTCTTCATACAAATGGAATTTAGGTAGCTTTGATTTCAATAGAAGGTTAGATTTAAATATTATGATATTGCTCTTTATAGGATTAAATTTGACTGAATGTTCGATTCCAAATTTTTCACATACTCAATTTATCCAGTCCTGCTCCAGAGGGCGCGATTAAGGCTAGGTCATCAGCATACATGAGATGATTTACAATGGTGCTGCCAATACAGCACCCAGTGCGAGTCTTGTTCAGCTCCAGACTAAGATCATCCATGTAGACGTTGAAAAGATACGGAGACAATATCCCCCCCTGCCTAACACCATAGTACAGTACAGTACTGCTCTATGTGTACTGTGTGATTCAAGTCAAGGTTAGGGTGAGGTCAGAGATGATGATGATCAGTGGTGGTACAGTACAGTACTGCTCTATGTGTACTGTGTGATTTAAGTCAAGGTGAGGGTGAGGTCAGAGATGATGATGATGATGATCAGTGGTGGTATAGTACAGATTCAGTTGGATGGTAATTTTATATGCTTGTGATTTTGTTTGTTGTTCTGATGTAGGTTCCTAGGGCTGATGCGATGACATGTTTACTGTGCTGTGGTAGGTCTCCTCCACCTATAGGATATGCTTGATGTTGAATGTTCCTCCTTGTTGGGTTACTATACTTCTGAGGTGGGTGCGGGCACCGTAATGTCTGTGGCAGTGGAGTAGATAATGCTCCACTGTCTCAGGTGTGAGGCAGTATGGACAATTTTCATTTTCTTGCAGTCCCATCCTGTACATATGCCCTCCCAGTCTGGTGTGTCCTGTTCTGAGGCGGAGAGCGGCGGTGTTTAAGGCTTTGTTCTTGTAGATGGAGTGTTTCCACACTGACCACTCTGACTTGATGTTACTGTATTGTGTGCCAGCTATGGTTATTTTCCACTCTTCCTTGAAGTCTTCGAGGACGTCTTCTCTGAGGATGTTTGTCCGGTCGGTTGTGGTGTAGGGTATTACTCAGCTGGTAGGGACACCAATCGGAAGCGCATGGCGCACCAGTCAAGACAGTCAGGCATATTGTACTGTAGTTGAGCAATGGTGACTGGTTGAGTGTGTCCAACAATAGACTTGGTGGGAGGAAATATGCAAGGAATTGAGTTGAAAAGCTATTAACCCGGGAACTGCAGGGAGACTCTTAAGAGTTGCCCCGGCGGACTGCGGGAAGACTCTTAAGAGTAAGGGAGAAAAAAAAATCCATTTAAAACACCCCAAAAAAAAAAAAAAAAAATTTTGTATTTTTGTTTTTTGTTTTGCCCCTGGGCCATGCCAAATATCACTCCTCCACCTCCCCTCCTTCCCCACTTTCCTCCCCTCCTTCAGTTATCACCTATTTTCCCTGTTATTCCCTTATTCTGTGGTTAATTTTCGTGCTAACATTAGCGAGATGGTAGCAGGGCGTTGTCATCACTGTTACCAAGCGTGGGAAAGAGCGAGAGAGAGACTATTGCGGAACAGTGTCTCTCCAGACAAGGGGAGGGGTGGAGGGCAGGGAGGTTGCCTCAGCCATACATTATGTAACTCCCGGCCTGTATCGCCGATTTTGACCATCCAAACACTGTTTCCACTTGTTTTATTGTTGTAACAGGTTAATACCTTTATATTCAACCTATAATAGGCGCATTTGGATAAGTATTAATGCTATTTATGGTAAAATAACGATGTTAGTGATGGGAACAGCTCAAATACGTCAGCACAGGAGTGTGGTGTCTCATACTAAAATGCCCCAGAACGAGAAGCCCACCACAGAAGCCACGAGCGAACACCACACAGAAACACCCGAAAGAAAGGTCCACAGAACGAAAGGACCAGCTGACCGAGCCAGCCAATTCAGACAGGCCCAAGCCCGCAGGGCTAAGCAGCTCCAGGCCGCACCTACATACCCCTTCTAAACTGACCATTTTTCCACACCTCACGTACACTACCCCCTCGTGTCCTACACTTCTAACTACCATGATGATGAACAGGAATATACATTCATATTAAAAAACACCCATGCCCTGTCCCTATGTTGAGCCTAGGAATTCTTCCTATCAAATGCCAACAAAGCAGACAGCCATAATTATATCTATGTATGTTCTTACATCCGAGAAGTAGATGTTATATACCTTAGAAGTTAATACACCCATGCTGTCCCTAGGTTTAAGATATTCATATTAACATACCCTAACATACCTTGTCTTGCCAGACTAAGTTTCTGAAGACCCATCGCCCCCATAAAATCTATGTATCCAATCCTTAGGTTAAGTATTAATATTAACATTCCCTAACATCTTGTCTTGCCAGACTAAGTTTCTGAAGACCCATCGCCCCATAAAATCTATGTATTCAATCCTTAGGTTAAGTATTAATATGAACATTCCCTAACATATCTTGTTGCCAGACTAAGTTTCTGAAGACCCATCGCCCCATAAAATCTATGTATTTAATCCTTAGTTTAAGTATTAATGTTAACATTCCCTAACATATCTTGTCTTGCCAGACTAAGTTTCTGAAGACTCATCGCCCATAAAATCTATGTATTCAATCCTTAGGTTAAGTATCTTTATCCGCCATTGTGTTCACCTTTTTCCATTTACTTTTCCACAATTGTCATACGTCTTCCACTTACCTCCTTCGTAACCACATGTCCCAACTCATAAGAAATTAAAGATACCCACGGGTACACCAAGATATAGAACCATTGCCCCCTTAAGACTTAGACAGCCATGACTACAGATGTTAGCCACCATGCTGTAACGTAATCCTTACCCCAACCAGAGATTGTATAGATAACCTTTGTTACCAGTATCTATCATAGTACCTCGAAACAATAACGCAGTACCCCTATGAACTGCCGCTTTCCTTTGGTCTATATTTCATAGAAAACGCAGTTCCCAGGGACACCTAGACGTACAAAAAAGCGTGTCAAATAATAGGTCCATAACCCCTCGTATGTACGAGAAATAATACACCATGTTTTTCCTTACTTTATCCACAGTCAAGCACACACCTACAGTTAACCTCCTTCTCCCCCACCGCCCCACAGTCCACATGATTCTATCTTTTCCAGACTCATATACCACCCTGTATTTGCATCCCCCGGTAGCATTTGGCTAACGTACTTTCACTGTCCTTTCAAACTCCAATATCAATTGTAGCCTAATGCCACCACCACGCCCAGAGACCTTAGGGTCAAATTTCTCTGTAGCCCCCTGAGCTCCCCCCCCCTCTCATTAATACACCCCGCGCTTCTCGAATCTGCCCGACCTAGCCTCTCTCTCATACCTCTTGAAGATCCTTGATTTTTCCGTTGCTAACGCTCTCCAACCTTTTATATATATACTCCTATCCAGCCTGCCTTCCCTTAACCCAGTGAGACCCAGCGTCGCACGTGATGCGTCGGCAGTGTTTGATCACCAACTCCCAGAGACGCATCACGTGCGTCCAACATATTAAAATCAGTTACGTGGCTCGTAAGGTAGGAAATGGCGGGAGAATAGGAGGGGGAGGTACCGTAGTGTGTGTGGGAGCTGGGCCGGTAGGTGTGAGCGGGCCAAGACAGCCGCGCGGCTGGTGGTGGTGGGCTTAGTGGGGATACTTTACACCCTTAGTTCACCGCCACTTTGAACCTTCATTACTCCGGTCGTATGGGAGCTAGAGGCTTGAGATTTATGTGAGACACTCCTTAGGATGTATGCCGTACAATGCCATACTCAGTTTTCACCCTAGTGCTCCCGGGCGGGTGGTCATGCGGGGGAGACGAACTTTCGACCCCCCCCCCCCCCCCCCCCCGCCCCCCAAATGACCGAGGTGAGTTTTTTTTTATTTTTTTCTTCATTTCTCACCATTCTCCTCCATTTTGGCTCAACAAATTTTTTTGAGGCTCCCAACCGCCCCCCCCAAAAAAAAAATATCCGAGGTGATTTTTTTTTTTTTCATTTCTCATCCTTGTCTTCCATTTTAGCAAAAAAAAAAAAAGAAGTGAAAATGGCTTGGGACTGGGGTGAACAAAATATTATTACTAGCCGGGGCTCAACGGGTTAATAGGCCAGAACAACATTAGAACTTTACTAACCCCTTGCATGCCATCTATTCTCTTACAACCCATTCACAACCCTGCACCCAATGGTCGTCGGTGCGAGGCTAGCCGCCTCACCAGTAACTAACTTCTATTGCCATACTTCCAGATAAATGTGGCAGAGTTAGCAACCCCGTCTCCACCACATCCAGCAAACCATACGATTAACAACCAACGATTAAAACCAGCTAGCCAAGGCACCTTCGGTTTTGGATATTAAGAAGACCCACATCTGTCTCATACACAGAGGGTTATTACAAACACTGGTGATATGGCAAGCCCCTAGCCACAGCCGCCGGATGACCATCACAGAGAGAGGGCGCCCAGCTACCCCTTTTTACCCACCCGAGGAGGGAGACCCCCACCCCCGCGGAGGTATACCTGACCCCTGTTTTGACTTCTGAGTCATTGCCAGGTAGCACAGGAATTCTTCCTATCAATGAACTAACCATGCATGACTAACACCTTTACTAACCTCTATTAACTCACAATAAACCATTTACCTTTCTTGCATACTCTGATCACTAAATTAGCACCTCAAGTATACCATAGAATGAAGATTGAACAATCTAAGAGAGACGCTCCTATCACAGCTGTCCCCATCCTCCTCGCAAAGTAGATCCAGTCTCTCTCCCCTAAATACTTCCAGTATAGCCAAAATAGTACCTTTTACTAAGGCTCAGTTATATCACAAATTGAGGGCTTCCTATAGCCATGTGCCACAACAGTAATCACCACCTTACCTAGTCCCCGTATCTATTGAGAGCTCAAATAATTCCATAAGACTCGAGATCCCTATGGCCTACAGGGCCCAAAACCGAGCCTATAAACCCAGTTCCAGCCCCCATTAAAATCAGTTGAAAGATAGACACCAACCCAGGTTGGTCACCAGAGTTAACCTTGAGCTCTATCCATGCTAGTTACTGAGAAGTAAGTTCCAGAGCTGGCAGACTCTGTGGCAGATTTGGATAGAAGGACCTGTCCACGTATTTGAGAACTTCATACATATGGACCCCCTGGACGGCCGCGGAACCAGTCGTTAGCCCCCAACATCATGGACGCAAGATAACCAGGACCAGACCCATCAGATACTACCCAAGATTCCCTTTATCAGTACTACATTGTTACAGTGCTGTTTAGAGATTCACTTATTAATATTTCTACGAAGTGGCTATCTCTTTGCCCAGTATAATTCATATAACCATTCAATTAGGAAGTGCTAAGCGTATCAGTGTCCATTAATTAACAGGCGATACTAACTCTCGTAATCAACCATATACCCAGATATTATTACATAGAAGTGAAACCCTAGTGATATCTGAATGTTCGCCCACTGATTTGCGTTCTATGTATTTCTGAGACAAGAATATAAAACTTAGATCAGTACCCCCTGAGGTTACTAGAATTCCCGTGCTCTAAAATACGCGTGTCTAATCTAGTCTGTGAACTACTACTTGTGCACCAGAGCTACCAGTAATAAATCTAACAGTGAATATGATTCTATAAGTAACATTGATGGTCTTCGGTATATAAACCTGTGAAATCAAAGCCAGTGATCAGAAGATTAATACCTGAACGTTGGAAGTGGGAGACTAGGCTCCATCCAGATCCACTTATGCTAGTGTTGTTCAATTCTATTATATTGTCTTGCACGAGTATTCTGCAGTGGTATATCAATAAACGTGATCGTGTATCTTGTTACCATGTGTTTCTTTGTGTTCTCTATTCCTCATACCTTGTATTGTGCATGCAGCCTTATATACCCAGTCATTTAGAACTCACATTACCCAAGTTAATCCTGTAGAAAAACAGGGCATAACATTGGCGGCAGCGGTGGTTCTTGATTCGGATAAAAGGTTGCATTACACTGCAAGTTTGGAACAGTAGAAGTATGGCAACATCGAAAAAATGGCAGTTCCTCACACACATTCCTGAGTATGATGTAAAAACGTATGATATCGCCACTTACTTAGACATAATAAAGCCACTGACGATGTGGCATTTCAAAATGACCGCGAAAAAATCGCCGTTGCATCAGTGCACATTATGCAATTGGGAAAAGCCGTTTCCCGAATTGTTGATAAGATTACCTGGAGCTATTCTTTTTGCCAAATTGCTAAACAGGTAAAGCAAAATCTTACCTGGAACCAGTTTCGATCCCTCGTGATCCGGACCTTAGATCCACTTTGGGGTTCCCCCGTCGCCCCCAAAATAATAAAAGTCGACGAGATCAAGTATGAAGGGGATATAAATGTGACCCTCATACAACTCTACAGATACGTGAGGACCACGTATAGCTCTGAAGATGACGAGCAACAAAATGAACTCTTATTCACCGCATTATTAAACATCCTCCCACCCCACATCACCGCCCATCTCGACCCGTACGGCTTATTCGAAGAACATATGCTCTCCATCAGAGAAGAATGCCTACTCAGTTCGATGAATCCCCTATCCAACCCTTCAGCCCCTATCCAAGAAAGTAAATGTATTCCTCCACTGAACACTATCATTGATAAGTCCCTCCATCCCCCTAAAGAAAACTCCGTGCACCCTTCCCAAATGACTTCCGGTGAAAGTCCAACCCCAGTGCACTCTTCCTTGCCTCTATCCTCTCTGACCATCCCTAAAATTTCCCCTGCCCAGCCATCCACCAACGATCATCTTCAGTGGCGTCACCAGGGGTAAAATCTTTTGGGGGCTGTATCCCTGGCATAGATAGGTGGGTGGGTGGCGAGCGAAGCGAGCCTGAGCAGCTGGGGGGTCCAGGGGGGCGCTGTAAGCCCCCCCGGAAAATTTTGAAATTTGAGCAGTTTCCGGGGCCTTTTTGAGGCCTAAAAATGTGTATAAGTAAGAAACATATGACACATAAATATTGATGAGCCTGATACCAGGCATCAGTCAGTAAGTTACAAGGCCAATGGTAATTGTAGGGTATAAAGCCTATGTGCAGAGAATAGTTTTGTCTTCATATACTATCATACTATAGTCCATTCATTATAGGTAGGCCAGAAATTGTGACCCCTAACCTTTGTAATTCCCTAAATGGCTAGAGCAAATAGGTTGTAAATGTCCATACTTATTGCCTGGCTGACCCTTCCCAAAGGTAGAAATATTAGCTTGATTACTCCAGTCTTTCCTTAGGTATAGAGGTAAGTGGTCTAGATGTTTCGCCTACTTATAATGAATATACTATGGTTTGTAACGATTTCTTAGCATATTAAATTGGATAATTTGAAGAACTTTTATTATTGTACCATTATATAGATTTAATTGGCAAGATTTTTCTTCCATTACTTGTTTGTGTCTTTCATCAACAGAATCATCATCTTTGGTACACAAAAATGTCCTTATGTCTCCCTGACCCTGACCCTTTTTAGATGTTCTTTTCATCACTCTGCACTGGCTGGTAGGCTGGTAGCCACAAAACTCAAAAGTTACAGTCAATTATTAAAATGCCCCAGAACAAGAAGCCCACCACAGAAACCACGAGCGAACACCACACAGAAACACCCGAAAGAAAGGTCCACAGAACGAAAGGACCAGCTGACCGAGCCAGCCATTTCAGACAGGCCCAAGCCCGCAGGGCTAAGCAGCTCCAGGCCGCACCTACCTACCTTTTCTAAACTGACCATTTTCCACACCTCACGTACACTACCCCCTCGTGTCCTACACTCCTAACTACAAAGATGATGAACAGGAATATACATTCATATTAAAAACACCCATGCCCTATCCCGACGTTGAGCCAATGCCAACACATCAGACAGCCATAATTATATCTATGTATGTTCTTACATCCGAGAAGTAGATGTTATATATCTTAGAAGTTAAAACACCCACGCCTGTCCCTAGACCTCGTATATCATTTCCCATGACGAGTATAGATATATGTAACCCGTGCTCAGTCGTCCCCTTGCATTGTTCCTCTAGTAACTAAGTGTCTCTATAATATTAACTGCCACCAGTATTGATACGACATAGCGGCACTGTCCTTGTGTCGTATTGTGCCAAGTACAGATCAACCAGGTTTCATCACCTTATTAGGACGACGACTATAATGTCGTCGTTCATCGATGTATGCAATCCTTAGTTTAAGTATTAACATTAACATTCCCTAACATCTTGTCTTGCCAGACTAAGCTTTCTGAAGACCCATCGCCCCATAAATCTATGTATTCAATCCTTAGGTTAAGTATCTTTATCCGCCATTGTGTTCACCTTTTTCCATTTACTTTTCCACAATTGTCATACGTCTTCCACTTGCCTACTTCGTATCCACAGTCCACACTACGCCAATTTGCTTCGTGTCATACACCTCTTACCCCAACCAGAGATTGTATAGATAACCTTGTTACCAGTATCTGTCATAAGTATCTCGAAACAATAACTAAGTACCCCTACGAACTGCCGCTTTGTTTGGTATACATATTTCATAGAAAACGCAGTTCCCAGGGCCAACTAATAGTATCCATAACCCCTCGGACTGACCACATAATTCTATCTTTTCCAGTCTCATATACCACCCCATAGTTGCATTCCCCGGTAGCATTTGGCTAACGTACTTCCACTGCCTTTTCAAACTCCAATATCAACTGCAGCCTAATGCCACCCCCACGCCCAGAGAGCTTAGGGTCAAATTCCCCTATAGCCCCCCTGAACTTCTCCCCTCTCACTATAAGACCCCCACGCTTCTCTACTCTTGTCCGACCTAGCCTCTCTCTCATACCTCTTGAAGATCCTTGAATTTTCCGTTGCTAACGCTCTCCAACCTTTTATATTATTATATACTCCTATCCAGCCTACCTTCACTTAGTAGGCCAGAACAACATTAGAACTTTACTAACCCCTTGCATGCCATCTATTCTCTTACAACCCATTCACAACCCTGCACCCAATGGTCGTCGGTGCGAGGCTAGCCGCCTCACCAGTAACTAACTTCTATTGCCATACTTCCAGATAAATGTGGCAAAGTTAGCAACCCCGTCTCCACCACATACAGCAAACCCTACAATTAACAACCAGCCGAGTAAAACCAGCTAGCCAAGGCACCTTCGGTTTTGGTATTAAGGACACCCACATCTGTCTCATACACAGAGGGTTATTACAAACACTGGTGATATGGCAAGCCCCTAGCCACAGCCGCCGGATGACTATCACAGAGAGAGGGCGTCCAGCTACCCCTTTTTACCCACCCGAGGAGGGAGACCCCCACCCCCGCGGAGGTATACCTGGCCCCTGTTTTGACTTCTGAGTCATTGCCAGGTAGCACAGGAATTCTTCCTATCAATGAACTAACCATGCATGACTAACACCTTTACTAACCTCTATTAACTCACAATAAACCATTTACCTTTCTTGCATACTCTGATCACTAAATTAGCACCTCAGCTATACCATAGAATGAAGATTGAACAATCTAAGAGAGACGCTCCTATCACAGCTGTCCCCATCCTCCTCGCAAAGTAGATCCAGTCTCTCTCCCCTAAACACTTCCAGTATAGCCAAAATAGTACCTCTTACTAAGGCTCAGTTATATTAAAATATGAAGGCTTCCTATAGCCATGTGCCACAACAGTAATCACCATTTTACCTAGTCCCCATATCTATTGAGAGCTCAAATAAGTCCATAAGACTCGAGATCCCTACTGTCTACAGGGTCCAGAACCGAGCCTATAAACCTAGCTCCCGCCCCCAGTCAAATCAGTTGAAAGCTAGACACCAACCAGTGGTCACTACCCTGAAGTTAACCTCTAGCTCTGCCCTTGTGTTGTTCCGGAGTTGAGAGATTCCAGAGCCGGAAGACTCCGTGGCAGAGAAGACTAATAGAAGCATCTGTCCATGTACAAGTCGTAACGTGCACCTTATAACCTTCACACAAATCCGTGGGTATATAAGTGTGTAGCCAGCAACGATCGCCAAGAGATCCGACTTGAGAACTTCCTACATTTTGGACCACCTGGACGGCCGAGGAACCAGTCGTTAGCCCCCAACATCACCGGAAGCAAGATAACCAGGACCAGATCTACAAATACTATTCAAGATTCATGTTGCTAGTACTAAGTGTTATAGTACTAGTTTGACACTCACTTATTAACTTTCTATAAAGTGGCTAAAACCTTGCCCAGTGTAACTCATATTTAACCATTCCATTTGGGACGTACTAAGCGTATCAGTGCTCATTAATTAATAGGCGACATTGACTCTCGTAATTACCTTATTCAGATATTAAAACTCTAGTGATATCTAACGTTCGCCCACTGATTTGTGTTCTACGTATTTCTGCCATAAGAATATAAAACTTAGATCAGTACCCCCATGAGGTTACTAGAGATTCCATGTTCTACAATATACGCGTGTCTAATCCTAACTGTGAGCTGCTACTTGGGCACGCGACCAGCCAGTAAGAGATAAAATCAGTGAAATTGAATTACATGAATATATTGAGGTCTTCCAGTAAAATAAAACTTGCTAATTAAACCCGTGATCAGAAGAGTATACCTGAACGTTGGAAGTGGGAGACTAGGCTCCATCCAGATCCGCTAATGCTAGCAGTTCCCTTCTATTATTTGTTTTGTGCGAGAATTACTATCTTTCCATGCTCTTTATTTACTTACTTAAATAAACGTGAACTTGTGTCGTGTTACCGTGTGTTTATTTTGTGTTCTCTATTCCTCATACCTTGTATTGTGCATGCAGCCTTATATACCCAGTCATTTAGAACTCACATTACCCAAGTTAAACCTGTAAAAAAACAGGGCATAACATTGGCGGCAGCGGTGGTTCTTGATTCGGATAAAAGGTTGCATTACATTGCAAGTTTGGAACAGCCAGAACACGAGAACATCATGGCGCACCGTTCTCACATTCCCATCCCACATTATGATGAAGAAAATTATGGGATCGAAACATTCATGGACATAGTGAAACCCTTACTTGACCTAGCTTATACCACGGACGCACAAAAAATAGCCGTAACATTAACGCACCTTGGAAAAGCCGTTTCCCTGGTTGCCTATCAAGTGCACCCTGATCTCACCTGGGACGAATTTCGCCAAATAGTGATAGAAGCCATTAAGCCTTCGTTGGGCGTTTTTGAGGCCCACACCCGTATCCAAGACACTAAATTCGAAGGCGATGTAGATGCCACAGCGAATAAGCTTGCCCAACACATAAAAAGTTCTTTCCCCACGTTGACCAGAATCCAACAAGAACAGCAAATTCTGGTCAACCTTGTGTCGATATTGCCCTCAGCAGTAAAAGACCATTTTGGCCGTGCGCACAGAAGCACCCACCCAAAGTGCTGCAATCGAGAGGTTTCCCACGCACCCGCAGCAAACCAACCACCAAAACTCCAAGAATGCCTACCCCGCCTCATCCTTCAACAACAGACCCACCTACCCTTCCGGCAAGCCCCAACCCAGTAGACCCCGGTTCCAACCGACCCAGCCACGCGCAGAATCTTCAACCGGAACAGCAACTACAACACCTACCAAAGTAAAAACCCTACCTTAGTCATTATCAACCCCTATGATTTCCCTGCCTGTAATGCTCAGTGTGCCCTCCATCAAATTCGTGACTCTGCCAAACCTCGCCCCTCTACTCCTCGCATTTCTGTAAATGAAGAGGAGTGGGGACAAGATGAAGAAATAGCCCCCCATATCATGACCTCAGACGATACCGAAGAAACCCTGGAGGAGGTAGATACCGACCCCCAGGATTTTTAAAGTATCCCCCGCCCACGATGGGCTCGGCGGGGGACGCCATAACTAGTCGCACTGCCCCCATTTATTACATGGCCAAAATCAAGGACATTCCTGTCCGCTTGCTAATCGACACGGGAGCTGCCAAGTCATGTTTGTTCAAATCTTACTATGAAAAACATCCCCGAATATTTGGCCATTTGTTAAACACCAAAACAGAACTCATCTCAGCTGCTGATACTTACTTAAATCTCCTAGGAGACACTTTACCCCTATCAGTAACCACTCCTGACCCCCATGCTCGCTGTTATCACACATTCACAGTATTTTCCTCCAACTGTAAACATTATGATGGTTTCCTTGGACTTGACCTCCTTCAAAAACTCCAGGCCCAGATTGACTGCGGCCAAAGGCTGATCTCATTCAAAAACAAATTCCAGCCCAAAGCCTCTGACAAATCAATCACGCAGAAACCCATTCCCAAAAAGAAAAAACAACCTCCCCCTCAACAAACCCTGAGTCAGGGTTACCAAGTTGCAGCTAGCACTAAGGTGACTCCTAAACCTCCCCTTGCCCCGAGTTCTCTCAAAACCTCACTCAATTCAGTAAAAAAATGCCTCAACAAACGAAAGAAGACAAGTCCAAGCAACTCCCTCTCGGTAACCCCCTCAATTCTCGTAACTCTGTCCAGAATAAATCCTCCCATGTTTTCAGGACAGACTCTGATATATGTAACCATAATTCTATCCAATGTTTATGTACACATGTTTCCAGAGAAAATGCCGACCGATGTACCCAAAAATGTTTTTCCCATGCCCCCAGAAATGTTTAACTATCCCACAACCAACAACAATTCCCTGGTGACAGTTTTCCGTCAGTAGCTCCCTTTCCCCCCCACACCATTCACACCCCTGAAAAATTTCACAACCCCACACTTGAATCGCCCTCTCATGACCAACAAACTCACCAGTCCCACATAACCTGTAACCAGACCGTTACTGCCACCAAAAAATTCCTCACCTTCGTCCTGTTAACAACCCCAAATCAATACACCAGTCCTACACCAATAACCCATGTTCTACACCTAACTTTTTCCCCACCAACCCTCCGCAGTCCCCCCAGCAAATCCCGTTTTCTAACTCGCTCACCTCTCACCCCTCTGAACCGCCCGCACGCGCCGTTAATCCCCCCCTCACGCGTGCCGACCGAGGGACACAACCATGTTCCCACCATGCCCCCAGAAATACCCAGCTATTCCACTACCACCCCAATCCCCCTTGTGACAGTTTTTCGTCAGTAGCTCCATTCCACCCCAACACAATTCACACCCCTAGAAAACTTCACAACCCCACACTTGACTCGCCCTCTCATGACAAACAAAACCACCAAATCCACATAAACTCCAAACAAACCGTTACTGCCACCGACAACGCTCCCCCCACCAACCCTCCGCAGTCCCTCCAACAAAACCCGTTTTCTAACCCCCTCACGCCGCGCCCCACTGATCCTTCCACACGCGCCGTTAATCCCCCCCTCACGCGTGACCCCCACCAAAGTGACCTTGCCCCCCTTATAAGTACCAAGCACCTGCTCGCCAGTCAATCCCCCACCATCATTAGCCCAGCGGTAGTTCAGGATAAATGCCAAATTCCCCCCCACCATCAAAAATGGGTGAACCTGCGGCCCATACCCCAAACTCACATGATATTTTCCCCCACTAACACGTCCCCCAACCCTCATCGTTGCCTCTTACAACCCGCCATCATTTCCGCTCGCATCAACCACATTCTCGTGGCAAATATCTCAGAGGAACCCCTGACATTACCAAAAGGTCTCATTATAGGAGACCTCGAAACTTTCGATGACCTCCCCATACATTGTAACGACACCCCTACCAGCCTCCAATTGCCCCCTCTCCCTGAGACACTATCTGACCACCAAAAGAACGGCATGTACGACCTACTGCTGGAATTCAGTGACGTGTTTGCCCAACAACCCACCGAAATCGGACAGACTGATGTAGAACAACACATCATTAACACCACAGGCCCCCCCATACGACAACCATCCCGTAGAAAGAACCCCATACAACGTCAGGAAGAGGAACGCCAAGTCCAGGAAATGTTAGAGGCCGGGATTGCCACCCCGTCCATTAGCCCCTGGTCTTCCCCTGTTGTCTTAGTCAAAAAGAAAGATGGGACAACCCGTTTTTGCGTCGATTACAGGAGGTTAAATGACATAACCATTAAAGACGCTACGCCCTTACCCCGAATAGACGATTCCCTTGACTCCCTATACGGATCCAAATGGTTCACTACCCTCGACTTGCAAGCAGGGTATTGGCAAGTGCCTATCAAGGCCGAGGACCAAAAGAAAACAGCATTTTCCACTAGCGGTGGCCATCACTATGAATTTAACGTCCTACCTTTTGGCCTCTGTAACGGACCCGCCACTTTCTCCCGTTTGATGGAAACAGTATTACATGCCTAACCTGGGAAACCTGCCTAGCCTATCTGGACGATATTATTGTGTACTCTCCAAACCTGGGAAGAACACCTCAGGTTGAGACAAGTCCTTCAAAGAATCCGAGCCGCCGGGTTGAAATTAAAACCCTCAAAGTGCGTGATTGCCCGGAATAAGGTAGATTTTCTCGGACACGTGATATCTGAACATGGTATTGCGCCAGACCCAAAGAAACTTCAAGCCATACAAAACCAAACCCCACCCACCACTGTTAAAGGAATACGTTCGTTTCTAGGTTTAGCCACATACTACAGACGTTTCGTCCCCCACTTTGCCACCATAGCCAGACCCCTCCACCAACTTACCCACAAAGACACCCCGTTCACCTGGACACCTGAAAGAGATCTCGCGTTTAACACTTTGAAGCAAAAGCTAATCCAAGCCCCTATTGTCGTTTTCCCTGACTACCAGAAACCTTTCCGTCTTTATACCGACGTATCTCTGTACGCCATGGGTGCAGTTTTAGCTCAATTCAGAGATGGAAAGGAACATGTGATAGCGTATGCCAGGTCCACCCTCACCCAACCACAACAGAATTACGCAGCCACCAAGAGAGAGTGCTTAGGGATCATTTGGGCACTCAGCCACTTCCGGTCATTTGTGATGGGCGCAAAACTCGAAATAATTACCGACCATCAATCTTTACAATGGCTGCGTAGGTGCGAAACCAACTCAGCCATTTTGGTACGTTGGAGGGAGACACTAGAGGACTACGACTTTACCATACAATATCGTCCCGGCAAACTCCATACTAATGCAGACGCCCTGTCACGTTTGCCAGTACCAAAAGACCCCCCCACCAACCTAGCCGCCTTACAAAACACTCAATTGGTATCTACCCCCACCCCCCGACAAAATGCCCCCCCAGCCCCCTCCCTAATTCAATCTTGGGAAGCAAGAATCAGACCCCCCTGGATACCGTTAAATGTCTTCAGGGGACTGACTCGCTGGGGAGATCAACTTGCCACAGACACTGGTCACATAATCTTGGACCCCACCATTGCCCATGACTACATGATTGCCATCTACGAGGGAAACGGCATACACCTTGGACAAAAGAAGATGTTAAAGATCTTCACAGACCAATACTGGACCCCCAACTCCTCCAAAATTGCACGAGTGACAGAATCCTGCAAACCGTGTTTATTGGGAAAGGATAGATCACGCACCCCAGGCCCAGCTGGTACCATTTCTGCCAACAAACCGTTCCAAGTCCTATCCCTCGACATCATGGGCCCGTTCCCTTCTTACGCTGGCAACCGCTATATCGTCACATTTGTGGACGTATATTCAATTTTTTTTAATTAGCCTGCCCAGTTAAAGACCACACAGCCACCACAGTCGCCACACTGCTTGCCACAGAAGTGTTCCCTATATTCGGCCTTCCCCTTGCTCTTCTATCGGACAATGCCCCCGAGTTTAGTGGACACGTTTGGCAACAATTCACCCAACAATGCGGTATTAAGATTAAACACTCATCCCCGTACTGGCCTCAAGGAAATGCTATATGCGAACGCAGCCATCGCACCATCAACAACCAGTTACGTACAAGAATGATTGCTCTTAACACCTCAGACTGGCCATCACAACTAAAGATGATACAGTGGGGTATGAACACCTGTCCCCGGGAAGACGGTATTTCCCCTCATGAACGTGTTTACGGTGTACCTCCCCTGTTACTGCCATTCCACCACCACGCTCACCTTCCCTCCACCACCTCCACAATTGACCCATTGCAACATCTGCAAAACACCCTCCATACCGCCCAGATCTGTCAGGACACCAAAACTGATAATATCGATGACAAAAACCCTTTCGCCATCCATGACACCGTAATGGTAGCCAACCTCCCTATCACCAACAAGTTAGGCCCTCGCTATGTCGGGCCTTACACCGTCATACAAGTCCCAAATGCCTTTCAAGTCACCATCGACTATCACGGCGTGACTCGCACGTTCCGAACTAGATTCGTCCGAGCGTTTAAACCTCTAAAGCCACAAGACATTACCCCACCCCACACGTCCGACCCTGAATTAAACACCCCTACTCACCCTCCCACTCAGGCTATGAATATTCCCATAATAATATAATAATAATATAATAATTCTTTATTCCAGACACATAAGATAGATACAGTATAAATACAGTACGACCTAATGGTCCATATCACATACACTTCTCGTCAGAGCACAGATAATAATTATACACAAAGATATATTAATAGAGACACAATAAAATAAAAAATACAGCAGGCCTATTTACAGAATAGAGCACATATCACATTTTGTCACAATATAACACAGATAGGCTAACTAAGGCTATTGCTCAATGTTGGTTAACACCTATTGCACAGATCATTGCTCATAGTTCAATTAGACCTATATATTACATTACAGTACATACTATGTGTGCAGCAGCTTCTGCCAGTGAGATATAATACGGGATTCATAGATATGATCACTAGACCAAAGAGCTACAATCAGCGTGTTACTGGAGGATTGCAGTCGCTGCGAAAAGCTGTACACCAGTCTCCTGATGACAGCCCGACAGCACTGCACATCCAACAGTGTGCACACCATACTAGTGCTTTCATATTTAGAGAGACCAATGAACATTTTGAGTATATTATGATAGGATGTACACAGACCATTTATGGTGGCTCTCTTATACTTCCACCACAAATGGGCTGTGTACATAGAGGAACAATATGTCCGGAACAAAGTGACTTTAGTTTCCCAATTACACATGTGGAATTTTCTCAAGATGGTGTTACCACGTAAATATAGCTGTCTGCGCTGACGGCCGATATCTGCATCATCTGAGCAATCGTTTGAGATAATGTGTCCCAGGTATTTTATTTTGTTTACTTCTTGAATAATTTGATTATTGAGTGAGAAATTTGGCAGTTTACTTTTATACAGTAATTTTGATCTAAATATAAGAACAGCACTTTTCAGTGGGTTGAATTTAACACAATGTTTACTACCAAAAGATTCACATATATCAAGAAGTTTGCTCAGACCCGCAGAAGACGGTGCAATAATGACCAGATCATCAGCATACATGAGATGGTTGATGATTTTATTCCCACCATAACATCCAATCTGCTCTTTATTCAATTTATCACTTAATTCATCCATATATACATTGAATAAGTAAGGTGAGAGAATACTACCCTGTCTCACTCCATTGGTTACTGTAAAGGAATCCGAAATAATGTTACCCCATCTTACATTAAATGTTTGATTGGCGTACCAGTACTTCAAGATTCTCAGTATATAGGATGGCACTCCCCTTGTTGCTAATTTATCAAACAGGATATTGTGGCAGACTCTGTCAAATGCCTTACTAGCATCAAGAAAGCATGCAAAAATAGAGCTGTTCATTTTGATGTACCCATCCACTAGCTCCTTCAGAGTGTAGATGCACTGGTCCGTACCATGATTCTTTTTAAAACCAAATTGATTACTATTAGTTGAGATATACACTGAGATTCTGTCTAAAATGATTAACTCTAGTATCTTACTTACAATACTGGCAAGGGCAATAGGTCTATAGTTGTCTTTTGATGTAATTTTGCCAGCCTTGTCTTTAATTACTGGTATCAAGGTAACGGACATCATAGATTCTGGTAGGAAACCATGGATTAGAAAGCTGGTAAAGCAACTGCTGAGTTTCTCCAAGAGGAGAGTGGAGGAGTACTTCAAATGTTCAGCATATATACCATCAAAACCACAGGATTTGTTAGCATCTAGCCTACTTATTGCAGCCTTGATTTTTTCACTTGTAACTTTAATTGTGTCATATTTTTCTTCTTTGTTACACTCTGTTGTAGCAGCAATGGTATTTCCTTGGTGCCCAACAGAGTTAAACAAAGTTTGGTAATGTGTTTTCCAAAGATTGGCTATGTTATTAGTACCAGAGATCCCATCTACACTAACGGGTAGAGGTGTGCAGCTATTATGCATTTTTTTAATATCCTTCCAGAAGGCCAATGTGTCTTTGCTAGCAAAGTTTTTGGCCAATGCTTCTCTTCTTAATACATTTTCATTGTTTTTTATATATCTGATTGCATACTTGCATCTAGCCTTTAGTCTGGTGAACATGTCAAAAATGGGTCCCTGTCTCGGTTTGTTATGATCCAGCCATACACTACGAGCATCTCGGGATGCCTGGTATAGTTCTGAAACATGGTCATTCCACCCAGGTTTGTTAAAAGAGTAATTTTTGTTATGCTTGTGAAATACTATGTCACTAGCCTTAGTAAGACAAGATATAATATTATTGTACAGCTTGCTGACTTCTTCTCGATGACTAGCATTAACACAATTGGGGTCTTCACAGGTAATGGCATCCTCACTGCCAGGATCAAGCTCAGAAAGGAGAGTGTGTGTTAAAGTGCAAAATTGCTCACACTCCTCCTCGTCAATCCCGCCCCATGGCAGTTTTGGATTTACACTATTGTTTGACTGGGTTAATTCTGGCGCTCTTTCCAAACTAGCTGTTAAGGTCTGTCATGGGTCAGACCGTGACTGTGATTATATACTATAGGGTTAGCTATATTTCTCGAGCGCGGGAAAAATTGGGGAGGCGGGAACAGCTGTAGAGAAAGGGAGAGGTGAGGGGTGGAGGCACAGGCATAGGCCTGTGTACCGCTAGGCACCTCGCGTACATGTGTGCGTGTGTGCGTTCTTGCTTGTGAGCGTGGGTAGGCCGCCGTTACGCGTACATGTGTGTGTGCGTTCATGTTGTAGGCGTGGTCATAGGGAGTGTCCAGTCTTTTCATTGGCACCAAATTCAAAATGTGATGGGGGAGGGGAAAACCGAGGTTATAAAGGGGGCAGGGATGCCCAGGACAGGCCTTATTCTCCTCCTGCCCGACCCCAACGAGATAGTCCAATTTTGTTGTGCCCGCGATGAATGGGTCGGCAGGGCTGCGAGGGCACCTCGTGCCCTAATTCAACCATAATCAGGTGAGTCCAATTCAGTTAGACAAGTGTCAACGTTGATTGAGATATCCAGAGTGATGTGTGGTGGTGAGAGTGATGTGTGGTGGTGTGCTTGTGTGCGTTGGCCAGTCACCAGGACTGAGCCAGACCGTGCACATGGCCAAGGTTGTGACGCCGACCGAATTAGCTTATGCTATGGCCGAGAATGGCAGGTGTAAGCATGACCCCACAGAGGGCTTGCTAAAGGCTAGGGATGCCCAGGGCGACATAGTTCTCCTGCGGCGATATCCCACTGATTTAGCTATGCACGTGGCCAGGGGTGTGTGCGGGTGTGGTGAGTGACGCCGTAACGCTTAACCCCACAGAGGGTGAGGTTACCGCTAGAGGATAGTCGGCTTGAAGGGCTTGTCGTACTGCCCGTTTTGAGACCTTTGATTAGGCAACTCTCATTAGTCTAGCGAGTCACGTGTGTGTGGATGTGTGCGGGTGTGTGAGTGACGCCGTAGCGCTTAACCCCACAGAGGGTGAGGTTACCGCTAGAGGATTGTCGGCTTGAAGGGCTTGTCGTACTGCCCGTTTTGAGACCCTTTAATTCGGCAACTCTCATTAGTCTAGCGAGTCACGTGTGTGTGGATGTGTGCGGGTGAGTGAGTGACGCCGTAGCATCTTAACCCCACAGAGGGTGATGGTTACCGCTAGAGGATTGTCGGCTTGAAGGGCTTGTCGTACTGCCCGTTTTGAGACCCTTTAATTAGGCAACTCTCATTAGTCTAGCGATTCACGTAACTGAGGTGAGGAGGTGAGAGAGAGAGTGATGAGTGTGATTGACGGGTACTGTGAGTGTGGGAAAATCTCGTACCTTATTCGATCATGCGGTCATTTGCTGGGCTAGACGATTTCAGTAACACAGTAGACTAAAGGGTTGGTTGATGTGAGATTTCGTGTGACAAGCAGTAATCAGTATAATGATTTGGGGTAATCTTAGGGGTAGTTATAATACTGGGTAATTGTATTTAGGTAAGTGGATTAGATAAGTGGGTTAGATTGAGCGGCTGTGTGTGTGAATGAAATTGTCTCTTTGATAAATGCAATTTCAGTGTCGCTATTCAATAAAACCATTTTAGTAGGAATGTTTGTTTCTTTAATTCTTACTAACTTTAAGAATATAATTATTATCAATATATACCTATCATTACAATAAATCCGTGTACTCTATTATCCCGCAAGCTGGGAACTGCAATTTTCTTTTCAAATATATTACTGCATCGAGTCAGTATAGATATAAATGTATAGCATGTTCTGGGACTTTTGTTGCCATAATTTCACAAGGGATATTTGTCTATTTTTGATCTAAAGTAACGACACTATCAATTATAGGTTTATTTCCTAGATAATGGGCAAGTGTTACAGTAACCTATTAGTCTTATGATCTATTACAATTGGCGATCTGGACAGGATTACTATTACAATTGGCACCGGGCATGACCTATTACAAGTGGCGACCGTGATACAGGTCCAGTTTCTGATGTAGATGTACGGGATAATGAAGGATTTGTTGTATAATTGTGTTCATACAAAAGTAGCCCCACGCGGGAAATTTTCTTTTTTCTTTCCCCTCGTGGTCAAGTCACATCCTGGGAGCGTCGGTGAACCTCCTTGTGTAAACAAGTGAATTCCTTTTCCCATCGCTCGCGTGCCCCACATTGTTTCATAATATTTAGTTCTACGATTCGCTTTGAGAAGTAATTGTGTCCGATAATTTTTGTTTGCTTGTCTATAATTGATCTCTGTTGATTTTTTTTTTGTGATTGTCGCTGTGATTTTATGCCATGTGAATAGTTTCCTTTAATTTCGTTCGTCATACGCAAGTGCTGTGATCGATCGTTTAAGGATAGAGGGAAGTGTTGTAATCCGATCGAGTCGTTGTTGTTTCTCTTATTCCGGTGTCATAAATCTTAGGCAGTAGGTGTTATGTGGAATAGTTTCCTTTAAATTCGTTTATCATACGCAAGTGCTGTGATCGATCGTTTAAGGATAGAGGGAAGTGTTGTAATCCGGCCGAGTCGTTGTTGTTTCTCTTATTCCGGGATCATAAATCTAGACAGTTTCAGTTATATGGGTCAGTTGTGTGTCGGGCAGGATTTGTTTTGTTTTGCTTTGATTGTTCTATTCCTCTCTTAAAAATCTGTTGTTCCTTGTCAAGGACAAGAGGGAGAGGGAGGGATGAACATTGGATAGGACGAATACTAAATAAGTGAGGGATTGCGTAGCAGCAAGGGTTGGGATAGAAAGGGAAGACCATAGGAAAAGTTAGAGGTGACAGAGAGAGCGTCAGAGGAGGCTCGATGCTGCTTAAACTTGGGAAAAGTGTGGGATGTGTGTGGTGGTGCCAGATGTCGCCAGGGGCGCGGCTTAGGCTCGCGGAGAGTCTGGGTGCTGTGGTGAATAGCAACAGTGCATATTGCTAGCCAGCATCAGGTGAAAACTCGGGAAGGCCATCGTTGAATGAGGTCTGGGGCGTAAGTCGGGTTAAATAGTGGGGAGACTGATGATAGAGGGAGTCAACAATAAGTAGCGTGATATATAATACGGGAGGGGAGGGGATGAAATGTTGTTTGTTCGCTTTTATTCTGCCGCTTCCAAATTTATACAGGTACTGAGTCAGCCAGGCGTTCGTCGGGAGATTGGAGAACCCACGGCAGGAATCCTGGCCCTCAAGAAACTACGCCCAAGGATCCCTCATCAAGTCAAAACAAATGTTTATACCCAGCAGTCCATAGAGTTGAGCCGATTTTTTTTTTACACTGTTTCTTCACATACCTCATGTAAACCGTGTCTCACAACATCTCTTTTTTACATGACATTAGCTGAGCTTAATTGTGTGTTCATTGTAAATGAGTGGGCAAAGCCACTAGTTTTCACTGTAATAATAAGTGGGTTAACCACAGGTTTATGTCGCTGGCCGTGAATGAGACCTCAGGAGTTTTCCCCTTTCAGTAGAAATTTTAACGTAAATGCAGAGGGGTTTTTCTACTCAAGGGCGATCATTTAATGCACCAGCGACAGGTTAGACTCACACCACAGTATGCAAGACACCCTGAATGACACCTGAGTGATTTTAGCAGAGCAAAATCAATGTTAGTAGGGGGGAATGTCACGGGTCAGACCGTGACTGTGATTATATACTATAGGGTTAGCTATATTTCTCGAGCGCGGGAAAAATTGGGGAGGCGGGAACAGCTGTAGAGAAAGGGAGAGTGGTGGGGTGGAGGCACAGGCATAGGCCTGTGTACCGCTAGGCACCTCGCGTACATGTGTGCGTGTGTGCGTTCTTGCTTGTGAGCGTGGGTAGGCCGCCGTTACGCGTACATGTGTGTGTGCGTTCATGTTGTAGGCGTGGTCATAGGGAGTGTCCAGTCTTTTCATTGGCACCAAATTCAAAATGTGATGGGGGAGGGGAAAACCGAGGTTATAAAGGGGGCAGGGATGCCCAGGACAGGCCTTATTCTCCTCCTGCCCGACCCCAACGAGATAGTCCAATTTTGTTGTGCCCGCGATGAATGGGTCGGCAGGGCTGCGAGGGCACCTCGTGCCCTAATTCAACCATAATCAGGTGAGTCCAATTCAGTTAGACAAGTGTCAACGTTGATTGAGATATCCAGAGTGATGTGTGGTGGTGAGAGTGATGTGTGGTGGTGTGCTTGTGTGCGTTGGCCAGTCACCAGGACTGAGCCAGACCGTGCACATGGCCAAGGTTGTGACGCCGACCGAATTAGCTTATGCTATGGCCGAGAATGGCAGGTGTAAGCATGACCCCACAGAGGGCTTGCTAAAGGCTAGGGATGCCCAGGGCGACATAGTTCTCCTGCGGCGATATCCCACTGATTTAGCTATGCACGTGGCCAGGGGTGTGTGTGGATGTGTGCGGGTGTGGTGAGTGACGCCGTAACGCTTAACCCCACAGAGGGTGAGGTTACCGCTAGAGGATAGTCGGCTTGAAGGGCTTGTCGTACTGCCCGTTTTGAGACCCTTTGATTAGGCAACTCTCATTAGTCTAGCGAGTCACGTGTGTGTGGATGTGTGCGGGTGTGTGAGTGACGCCGTAGCATCTTAACCCCACAGAGGGTGAGGTTACTGCTAGAGGATTGTCGGCTTGAAGGGCTTGTCGTACTGCCCGTTTTGAGACCCTTTAATTAGGCAACTCTCATTAGTCTAGCGAGTCACGTGTGTGTGGATGTGTGCGGGTGAGTGAGTGACGCCGTAGCATCTTAACCCCACAGAGGGTGATGGTTACCGCTAGAGGATTGTCGGCTTGAAGGGCTTGTCGTACTGCCCGTTTTGAGACCCTTTAATTAGGCAACTCTCATTAGTCTAGCGATTCACGTAACTGAGGTGAGGAGGTGAGAGAGAGTGATGAGTGTGATTGACGGGTACTGTGAGTGTGGGAAAATCTCGTACCTTATTCGATCATGCGGTCATTTGCTGGGCTAGACGATTTCAGTAACACAGTAGACTAAAGGGTTGGTTGATGTGAGATTTCGTGTGACAAGCAGTAATCAGTATAATGATTTGGGGTAATCTTAGGGGTAGTTATAATACTGGGTAATTGTATTTAGGTAAGTGGATTAGATAAGTGGGTTAGATTGAGCGGCTGTGTGTGTGAATGAAATTGTCTCTTTGATAAATGCAATTTCAGTGTCGCTATTCAATAAAACAATTTTAGTAGGAATGTTTGTTTCTTTAATTCTTACTAACTTTAAGAATATAATTATTATCAATATATACCTATCATTACAATAAATCCGTGTACTCTATTATCCCGCAAGCTGGGAACTGCAATTTTCTTTTCAAATATATTACTGCATCGAGTCAGTATAGATATAAATGTATAGCATGTTCTGGGACTTTTGTTGCCATAATTTCACAAGGGATATTTGTCTATTTTTGATCTAAAGTAACGAAACTATCAATTATAGGTTTATTTCCTAGATAATGGGCAAGTGTTACAGTAACCTATTAGTCTTATGATCTATTACAATTGGCGATCTGGACAGGATTACTATTACAATTGGCACCGGGCATGATCTATTACAAGGTCAATGTGATATGATCTTCATCTGTATATGTATACTGAATTTCCATATATGTTATCATATCATGGAAATCAGCACTAGCTACGGTATGATCTAGCCAAGACGTTGAGCCCCATGCTGCACTGACACATGTGTAACTACTATGAGGGAGCATGAGCTGAGAAGAGATAATTAGATCATGCTCACCACAGAAGTTAGTCATATGACTAGCAAACAGAGAGTTACTCATGTCCTTCAGATTAGCATTCCAGTCCCCTATTACAGAGTAGCAGGTGGTATTTAGTTCTTGTAAAAGAACCCCTAAGGACCTAAGCCCTCCAGCACCGAACCGACAAATCATTTCTCAACATACCCCCCAAACTAACCTCCACAAACCCCAAGCCTCTTCCACCATGACACCTTCCTTCACTTCTGATAGTCAAGTGCCTCCCCAACTTATCCAAGTACGAAAACCTCCACCCACAACCCCGACCACAACAGAAACCCTCCCGTCTAGCCCTGACATACCTCCACCAGGCACCACAGTGAGAAAACCACCACCCCCACCCCAAACCAAGTACACACCCAACCGCACCACACAATCTACCTCAGTAACCTCACGCTACAACTTACGCCCACGACAAAAATCGTTTAAAACCTCCAGAAAACACACCCTGCTAACCAAGTTCCGTAGGGCTGCCAGACCACTACCCTCCTCCTCCTCCTCCTCTTCTTCTTCTTCGTCGAATTCTCCCCCACAAAGGGAAAGAAGACGAATAATCACCAGCAAATCACCAACCTCATCAAACGACACACCCCACACACGCCCCTACCCCCAACCCTCCAACTTAAATCTACACTCCTTACCCACCCGTCTAGCCCCCCCCTCATCCGCCCCTTTCCCCTCCACGATCCCCACCACCCCACCCACACACCGACCAACCTCCTCATCTCACCGAACCCCCCCCCCCCCCCCCCACAAAGTCACCCCTGACAAAACCCCCACATGTCCTTTACCTGTAAAACGTTCTTCCCCTCAATATAAAACATCGTCGAGTGACTCAAGTCCCACGACAAACATCTACCTTCCCACCAGGACCGCCAGAGGTAGAATAATCAACAGACCCATCAGATTTAAAGACAGCGATACAAAAATAACACCCCGTTCTGACACTCAGGACCCAAGCCACACAACACACACACCCCCTCCTTCCCACACACCTCCTTTACCCACCTTACCTAAACCGATCTTGCGCATTGCCTCACTATATATTCCCAACCTACAACACCGCCCAAGAAAACCAAATAAAACCCAGACTCACATTCACCCTTCATCCCCAGCTCTGTTGTCACGCGTGAATCCCCTTTCGGTTAGTAACCCATTCACCACACTAAACAGACCTGTCAATCCCACACACCTCACTCCGACCCCCACGGGGGAAAGCTACAAACCATTCATACGAAAGGTTAAAGTAAAAACCCCCACTGGACACTTGGCCCGTGTACCACGCCCACATCAAGCCCGGGCAGCCGCCCGCCACAACACAGAGGACACATTCTTACAGGTATACATTGACCTGCAAAAGAAACCTGACCGTCGCTCTCTTGCTTGGTGGAACCTTCTAAATACCCTTAAAATGACCCACCATGACTATGCTTCTTTTTACTTCACCCTTGAGGCTCGAGGACGAGCCTATAATGAAGGAGAGGGAAATAAAATGCCCCAGAACAAGAAGCCCACCACAGAAGCCACGAGCGAACACCACACAGAAACACCCGAAAGAAAGGTCCACAGAACGAAAGGACCAGCTGACTGAGCCAGCCATTTCAGACAGGCCCAAGCCCGCAGGGCTAAGCAGTTCCAGGCCGCACCTACCTACCTTTTCTAAACTGACCATTTTCCACACCTCACGTACACTACCCCCTCATGTCCTACACTCCTAACTACAAAGATGATGAACATGAATATACATTCATATTAAAAACACCCATGCCCTGTCCCGACGTTGAGCCAATGCCAACACATCAGACAGCCATAATTATATCTATGTATGTTCTTACATCCGAGAAGATGTTATATATCTTAGAAGTTAAAACACCCACGCCTGTCCCTAGACCTCGTATATCATTTCCCATGACGAGTATAGATATATGTAACCCGTGCTCAGTCGTCCCCTTGCATTGTTCCTCTAGTAACTAAGTGTCTCTATAATATTAACTGCCACCAGTATTGATACGACATAGCGGCACTGTCCTTGTGTCGTATTGTGCCAAGTACAGATCAACCAGGTTTCATCACCTTATTAGGACGACGACTATAATGTCGTCGTTCATCGATGTATGCAATCCTTAGTTTAAGTATTAATATTAACATTCCCTAACATCTTGTCTTGCCAGACTAAGCTTTCTGAAGACCCATCGCCCCATAAATCTATGTATTCAATCCTTAGGTTAAGTATCTTTATCCGCCATTGTGTTCACCTTTTTCCATTTACTTTTCCACAATTGTCATACGTCTTCCACTTGCCTCCTTCGTATCCACAGTCCACACTACGCCAATTTGCTTCGTGTCATACACCTCTTACCCCAACCAGAGATTGTATAGATAACCTTGTTACCAGTATCTGTCATAAGTACCTCGAAACAATAACTAAGTACCCCTACGAACTGCCGCTTTGTTTGGTATACATATTTCATAGAAAACGCAGTTCCCAGGGCCAACTAATAGTATCCATAACCCCTCGGACTGACCACATAATTCTATCTTTTCCAGACTCATATACCACCCCATAGTTGCATTCCCCGGTAGCATTTGGCTAACATACTTCCACTGCCTTTTCAAACTCCAATATCAACTGCAGCCTAATGCCACCCCCACGCCCAGAGACCTTAGGGTCAAATTCCCCTATAGCCCCCCTGAACTCCTCCCCTCTCATTATAAGACCCTGCGCTTCTCTACTCTTGTCCGACCTAGCCTCTCTCTCATACCTCTTGAAGATCCTTGAATTTTCCGTTGCTAACGCTCTCCAACCTTTTATATATATACTCCTATCCAGCCTACCTTCACTTAGTAGGCCAGAACAACATTAGAACTTTACTAACCCCTTGCATGCCATCTATTCTCTTACAACCCCTTCCCAACCCTGCACCCAATGGTCGTCGGTGCGAGGCTAGCCGCCTCACCAGTAACTAACTTCTATTGCCATACTTCCAGATAAATGTGGCAGAGCTAGCAACCCAGTCTCCACCACATCCAGCAAACCCTACAATTAACAACCAGCCGAGTAAAACCAGCTAGCCAAGGCACCTTCGGTTTTGGTATTAAGGACACCCACATCTGTCTCATACACAGAGGGTTATTACAAACACTGGTGATATGGCAAGCCCCTAGCCACAGCCGCCGGACGACTATCACAGAGAGAGGGCGTCCAGCTACCCCTTTTTACCCACCCGAGGAGGGAGACCCCCACCCCGCGGAGGTATACCTGGCCCCTGTTTTGACTTCTGAGTCATTGCCATGTAGCACAGGAATTCTTCCTATCAATGAACTAACCATGCATGACTAACACCTTTACTAACCTCTATTAACTCACAATAAACCATTTACCTTTCTTGCATACTCTGATCACTAAATTAGCACCTCAGCTATACCATAGAATGAAGATTGAACAATCTAAGAGAGACGCTCCTATCACAGCTGTCCCCATCCTCCTCGCAAAGTAGATCCAGTCTCTCTCCCCTAAATACTTCCAGTATAGCCAAAATAGTACCTCTTACTAAGGCTCAGTTATATTAAAATATGAAGGCTTCCTATAGCCATGTGCCACAACAGTAATCACCATCTTACCTAGTCCCCATATCTATTGAGAGCTCAAATAACCAAGAACCGGTCCAGAATCGAGCCTATAAACCTAGCTCCCGCCCCCAGTCAAATCAGTTGAAAGCTAGACACCAACCAGTGGTCACTGCCCTGAAGTTAACCTCTAGCTCTGCCCTTGTGTTGTTCCGGAGTTGAGAGATTCCAGAGCCGGCAGACTCCGTGGCAGAGAAGACTAATAGAAGCATCTGTCCATGTACAAGTCCTAACGTGCACCTTATAACCTTCACACAAATCCGTGGGTATATAAGTGTAGCCAGCAACGATCGTCAAGAGATCCGACTTGAGAACTTCCTACATTTTGGACCACCTGGACGGCCGAGGAACCAGTCGTTAGCCCCCAACATCACCGGAAGCAAGATAACCAGGACCAGATCTACAAATACTATTCAAGATTCATGTTGCTAGTACTAAGTGTTATAGTACTAGTTTGACACTCACTTATTAACTTTCTATAAAGTGGCTAAAACCTTGCCCAGTGTAACTCATATTTAACCATTCCATTTGGGACGTACTAAGCGTATCAGTGCTCATTAATTAACAGGCGACATTGACTCTCGTAATTACCTTATTCAGATATTAAAACTCTAGTGATATCTAACGTTCGCCCACTGATTTGTGTTCTACGTATTTCTGCCATAAGAATATAAAACTTAGATCAGTACCCCCATGAGGTTACTAGAGATTCCGTGTTCTACAATATACGCGTGTCTAATCCTAACTGTGAGCTGCTACTTGGGCACGCGACCAGCCAGTAAGAGATAAAATCAGTGAAATTGAATTACATGAATATATTGAGGTCTTCCAGTAAAATAAAACTTGCTAATTAAACCCGTGATCAGAAGAGTATACCTGAACGTTGGAAGTGGGAGACTAGGCTCCATCCAGATCCGCTAATGCTAGAAGTTCCCTTCTATTATTTGTTTTGTGCGAGAATTACTATCTTTCCATGCTCTTTATTTGCTTACTTAAATAAACGTGAACTTGTGTCGTGTTACCGTGTGTTTATTTTGTGTTCTCTATTCCTCATACCTTGTATTGTGCATGCAGCCTTATATACCCAGTCATTTAGAACTCACATTACCCAAGTTAAACCTGTAGAAAAACAGGGCATAACAATTATAATTAGGCCTACTTCTGATTAAGTCATAGATCTGTAAAAACAAAAATGCATAGGTAAAATTAGCATAGTATTAAATTAATGCTCATAATAGGCTGACGTATATAGCCTACAGGCAATGAATGTGTTCTCGATACATTATAATTAAACCGAAAACGTTACAACACACAGTACACACTGTCACACAAGACACAACTGATACCAGCCACAGTTCAGGCACTTCTCAACGTAAATAATCCGATTCTCCGAACATTCGGAAATGCATAATATAATATTAATATACCGGTATATTTTTAGACTAAATAATTAAAATAAA
Organism: Paralithodes platypus; assembly: GCA_032716605.1. Classification (NCBI taxonomy): domain Eukaryota; kingdom Metazoa; phylum Arthropoda; class Malacostraca; order Decapoda; family Lithodidae; genus Paralithodes; species Paralithodes platypus. Next base: position 5,441,150 of record CM064505.1, on the reverse strand, counting down.
TCAATTTTAAAGCCCTGCGATTAATATTAATAATATATTATATTGTAAATATATAATAAGTCTCATAAAAACAATACATATTGCATTTATATTTCAAATAATTTCAATAAATATAACGGCTCAAGCATCAAAGAAAACCAAGCTTGATGAAAATATAGGGGAAACTTACTAATATTACTATTATGATTTGAGTCATAGCCATAGGTTTATGTAAATTGTGAATAAATATTCACATTACATAAACAATTCGTATTTAACCCGTACAGCCCCAGCGACGCGTCTGACGCGTCGGCGATGTATGTAACGCACAGCCCCAGAGACGCGTCTGACGCGTCACCCTAATTGCGCCGACCGTAACCTCAGGTGTAGCCACTCAAGAGGGCTCAGATTTGTATTGGAACTGTGTACGTATCCCACGCAACCGTGCCGATGGTTGAAAACTCTCAAAGTCCACGTGCGTGAGCGCGCAATAACCTGGTTTTTTGGGGTAATTGCCTTAAATTTTTTACTCTTGTAAAATACGTTTTCGGGGGCTCTGTAGGACCATTCTTTAAGCTTTTTGAGCGGTTTATCGTGGTTTTTCCTTCATTCCTAACCCATTCGCTATTGTTTCTGGAATAAAACAATTTTTTGAAAACCGGCCGGGTTCTGGTGAACAAACATTACAAAACTAGCCGGGGCTCCACGGGTTAACCTATATGGATCAATTAATAAAAAGTAGATTTGGGGGGGGGGGTTGGATGCAGGGCTGGTGAATGTGGTGAACTGGTTATGCATTATTTATTATTTAATTTTTATTTATTTATTTTAATTACTTTTGGCAGTTTTGGGGTTTGCATTTTTTGGGGGGCTGAGTCCTTGATTTGGGGGGGCTAAGCCCCCCCCCCCCCCCTGGTGACGCCACTGATCATCTTCCATCAATTGTGTTACCCCATAAACCCCATCCTTTTTCTATGCCTGCCAACAAACCACAGCACGTAGAAATGATCACCCCCACAGTAACCAATTCTTTTTCAAATTCACCCCTAAAAAATGCTGCTCAACAACCTGTCACGCCTCTCATTTCCTCATATTCATCACCTGTCCCCCCCTCCAAACTCCCAACCACCCACCCCCCCCCATCATCTCCCCACCTGCCCAACCTCGGTGAACCCTTCAAACACCCGCATCAACCAGGAATGCTATAGCTCCGCCTACCTCCTATTCCCCCACCAACCCTCCGCAGTCCCCCCAACAAGTCCCATTTTCTAACTATGCCAACCTATGTACCAAAAAATGTTTTCCCCATGCCCCCAGAAATGTTCAGCTATTCCACAAACAACAAAATTCCCCTTGTGACAGTTTTCCGTCAGTAGCTCCCTTCCACCCCCACACAATTCACACCCCAAGAAAACTTCAAAACCCCACACTTGACTCGCCCTCTCATGTCAAACAAACTCACCAGTCCCAGATAACCTCTAACCAGACCGTGACTGCCACCAAGAAAATTCCCCAAATTCGTCCTGTTAACAACCCCAAATCAATACATCAGTCCTCTACCAATAACCCCTGTTCTACACCTAACTCTTCCCCCACCAACCCTCCGCAGTCCCCCCAACAAGTCCCGTTTTCTAACTATGCCGACCTATGTACCAAATGTTTTTTCCCCATTCCCCCAGAAATGTTCAGCTATTCCACAAACAACAAAATTCCCCTTGTGACAGTTTTCCGTCAGTAGCTCCCTTCCACCCCCACACAATTCACACCCCAAGAAAACTTCAAAACCCCACACTTGACTCGCCCTCTCATGTCAAACAAACTCACCAGTCCCAGATAACCTCTAACCAGACCGTGACTGCCACCAAGAAAATTCCCCAAATTCGTCCTGTTAACAACCCCAAATCAGTACATCAGTCCTCCCTCAATAACCCATGTCCTATGCCTAACTCTGCCCCCACCAATCCTCCCCAGTCCCACATAACCTTTAACCAGACCGAGACTGACACCAAGAAAATTCCCCAAATTCGTCCTGTTAACAACCCCAAATCAATACATCAGTCCTCTACCAATAACCCCTGTTCTACACCTAACTCTTCCCCCACCAACCCTCCGCAGTCCCCCCAACAAATCCCGTTTTCTAACTCGCTCACCTCTCACCACCCTGACCCTCCCACACGCGCCGTTAATCCTCCCCTCACGCGTGACGACCTAGGGACCCAACCATGTTCCCCCCTTCCCCCAGAAATGCTCAGCTATTCCCCCACCAACAAAATTTCCCTTGTGACAGTTTTCCGTCAGTAGCTCCCTTCCACCCCCCCCCTCCCCCACAATTCACACCCCTAATAAACTTCAAAAACCCCACACTTGACTCACCCCCTCATGACAGACAAACCCACCAATCCCATATAACCTCTAAACAAACCGTCACTGCCACCGACACACCCCACCACTCTGATCCTCCCACACGCGCCATTAATACCCCCCTCACGCGTGACCCCCACCAAAGTGATTTCCCCCCCTCATGCATACCGAACACCTGCTCACCAGTCGGTCCCCCACCATCATGAGCCCAGCTAAACTTTCAACCTCCACCAATTCCCACCCTGCCAGCCTAACCTCTCACGACCACATTCAGAACGAAAAATCACCCCCCCACATAACCCCTACCTCCTCTTTCCCCCCATCTTACCTCCCTCTTCACCGTTTCCCCACCCGCCCCAAATTCCACCCCCAAAGATCCCGCTCGACAAAATACCACGCCCATCCCAATCCAACCACAAAACTTTTTCCACCTTGGCTAAACCCCAAAATACTACTCTCTCTCTCGCCCCAAACAACATAATCAACCTCTCAACTTCAACCACTCCTCGAAATCCCATCCATGTCTCTCCCGAAAATAAAATCAGTCCAAATTCAACCCCTCTCAAACCACAACCCTGCCTGCCCAGACCCCCCCCCCCCCCACCATCTCCCTATCAAATCCCCACACCCCAAACCTCCAAACCACCCGATCATAGTAAACTCTCAACCATCAGCCTTACTCACCCTTCCCCAAACCCCACTCACGACCACAACTCTCTACACAATTCAACCCCTCCCCAGCACCAACCTCTTCCGCAACAACAACCCCGACTCGACCTGCCCGTTTCATCTTTAAACCCCCCCTATCACTACCCCCGACCGAAACCACTTAAACCCCCCTCCAAAACTGGCCCCGGGCCAGCTCGCACCCAGACCCACATTCCTAACGACAGACCTAACGGTATATCCACCCCTCCCTTCCAAAGTGAAAGTGAACCACCAAGGTCAAAGCCACAACCACCACCACCACCCCTATTACCAGACCGTCACCCAGACTAACGGCGACCCTAAATAACCCCCCCTGATGATGATGAGGATATTATTGTACTTAAACAAAAAAATTGTTTTGATTGTTTTCAATTCCTAAGCGATTGGGCACGATTCTATAAATTTACATGTTTTCCATATACTGTATATTATATATTTTTTCCCTTAGTCATACTACTTTTCTTGTTAACCTACACTTTTCTGACTATCTTTTAAATTTGTTTTATACATTGTTAAACACTTTACCTCTTCTTAATTTTCCTGTGTTCTTAATTATCTGTTCTTTCTTAAATTTACATGTTTTCCATATGCTGTATATATATATATTTTTTCCCTTAGTCATACTACTTTTCTTGTTAACCTACACTTTTCTGACTAAATTTAAAATTGCTTTATACATTGTTAAACACTTTACCTTCACCTGTAAAACGTTCTTACCCTCAATATAAAACATCGTCGAGCGACTCAAGTCCCACGACAAACATCTACCTTCCCACCAGGACCGCCAGAGGTAGAATAATCAACAGACCCATCAGATTTAAAGACAGTTATACAAAAATAACACCCCGTTCTGACACTAAAGACCCAAGCCACACAACACACACCCCCTCCTTCTCACACACCTCCTTCACCCACCTTACCTAAACCGATCTTGCGCATTGCCTCACTATGTTTTCCCAGCCTACAACACCGCCCAAGACAACCCCCCCCCCCTCCAAAAAAAAAAAAAAAAAAAAACCCTAGACTCATATTCCCCCTTCATCCCCAGCTCCGTTTTCGCGCGGTAATCCCTCCCCTTCGGTTAGTAACCCCTTCACCACACTAAACAGACCTCCTGTCAATCCCACACACCTCACTCCGACCCCCACGGGGGAAAACTACAAACCATTCATACGAAAGGTTAAAGTAAAAACCCCCACTGGACACTTACTTCTACAACGCCCACCTCAAGCCCGGGCAACCGCCCGTCACAACACAGATGACACATTCTTACAGGTATACATTGACCTACAAAAGAAACCTGACCGTCGCTCTCTTGCTTGGTGGAACCTTCTAAACACCCTCAAAATGACCCACCATAACTATGCTTCTTTTTACTTCACCCTTGAGGCTCGGGGACGAGCCTATAATGAAGGAGAGGGAAGTAAAATGCCCCAGAACGAGAAGCCCACCACAGAAGCCACGAGCGAACACCACACAGAAACACCCGAAAGAAAGGTCCACAGAACGAAAGGACCAGCTGACCGAGCCAGCCAATTCAGACAGGCCCAAGCCCGCAGGGCTAAGCAGCTCCAGGCCGCACCTACATACCCCTTCTAAACTGACCATTTTTCCACACCTCACGTACACTACCCCCTCGTGTCCTACACTTCTAACTACCATGATGATGAACAGGAATATACATTCATATTAAAAAACACCCATGCCCTGTCCCTACGTTGAGCCTAGGAATTCTTCCTATCAAATGCCAACAAAGCAGACAGCCATAATTATATCTATGTATGTTCTTATATCCGAGAAGTAGATGTTATATACCTTAGAAGTTAATACACCCATGCTGTCCCTAGGTTTAAGATATTCATATTAACATACCCTAACATACCTTGTCTTGCCAGACTAAGTTTCTGAAGACCCATCGCCCCCATAAAATCTATGTATCCAATCCTTAGGTTAAGTATTAATATTAACATTCCCTAACATCTTGTCTTGCCAGACTAAGTTTCTGAAGACCCATCGCCCCATAAAATCTATGTATTCAATCCTTAGGTTAAGTATTAATATGAACATTCCCTAACATATCTTGTCTTGCCAGACTAAGTTTCTGAAGACCCATCGCCCCATAAAATCTATGTATTTAATCCTTAGTTTAAGTATTAATGTTAACATTCCATAACATATCTTGTCTTGCCAGACTAAGTTTCTGAAGACTCATCGCCCATAAAATCTATGTATTCAATCCTTAGGTTAAGTATCTTTATCCGCCATTGTGTTCACCTTTTTCCATTTACTTTTCCACAATTGTCATACGTCTTCCACTTACCTCCTTCGTAACCACATGTCCAAACTCATAAGAAATTAAAGATACCCACGGGTACACCAAGATATAGAACCATTGCCCCCATAAGACTTAGACAGCCATGACTACAGATGTTAGCCACCATGCTGTAACGTAATCCTTACCCCAACCAGAGATTGTATAGATAACCTTTGTTACCAGTATCTATCATAGTACCTCGAAACAATAACGCAGTACCCCTATGAACTGCTGCTTTCCTTTGGTCTATATTTCATAGAAAACGCAGTTCCCAGGGACACCTAGACGTACAAAAAAGCATGTCAAATAATAGGTCCATAAGCGGTTCGCTTGGTGTAGTGACTAGCATCTCGGACTTCCACCCAGAAGGCCCGGGTTTGCGCCCACGCTCGGCGCATTAAAGATTTTTCACAAGCACTGAGTCGTTACCATCCCTCATGAGCAAAGGGATGGGGTAGTAGTACAGGACCCCAATGGAAATATGCCTAATCGGCCTTATTGAGCTATCCTTAGCTAGCTTAGCATGCACTAGCTTTAAGAACTATTATTATTATTATTATTATTATAATCCCTCGTATGTACGAGAAATAATACACCATGTTTTTCCTTACTTTATCCACAGTCAAGCACACACCTACAGTTAACCTCCTTCTCCCCCACCGCCCCACAGTCCACATGATTCTGTCTTTTCCAGACTCATATACCACCCCGTATTTGCATCCCCCGGTAGCATTTGGCTAACGTACTTTCACTGTCCTTTCAAACTCCAATATCAATTGTAGCCTAATGCCACCCCCACGCCCAGAGACCTTAGGGTCAAATTTCCCTGTAGCCCCTGAGGTCCCCCCCCCTCTCATTAAAATACCCCGCGCTTCTCGACTCTGTCCGACCTAGCCTCTCTCTCATACCTCTTGAAGATCCTTGATTTTTCCGTTGCTAACGCTCTCCAACCTTTTATATATATACTCCTATCCAGCCTGCCTTCCCTTAATAGGCCAGAACAACATTAGAACTTTACTAACCCCTTGCATGCCATCTATTCTCTTACAACTATTCACAACCCTGCACCCAATGGTCGTCGGTGCGAGGCTAGCCGCCTCATCAGTAACTAACTTCTATTGCCATACTTCCAGATAAATGTGGCAGAGTTAGCAACCAGTCTCCACCACATCCAGCAAACCATACGATTAACAACCAACCGATTAAAACCCGCTAGCCAAGGCACCTTCGGTTTGGATATTAAGAAGACCCACATCTGTCTCATAAACAGAGGGTTATTACAAACACTGGTGATATGGCAAGCCCCTAGCCACAGCCGCCGGACGACCATCCCAGAGAGAGAGCGCCCGGCTACCCATTTTTTACCCACCCGAGGAGGGAGACCCCACACCCGCGGAGGTATACCTGACCCCCTGTTTTTACTTCTGAGTCATTGCCAGGTAGCACAGGAATTCTTCCTATCAATGAACTAACCATGCATGACTAACACCTTTACTAACCTCTATTAACTCACAATAAACCATTTACCTTTATTGCATACTCTGATCACTAAATTAGCACCTCAGCTATACCATAGAATGAAGATTGAACAATCTAAGAGAGACGCTCCTATCACAGCTGTCCCCATCCTCCTCGCAAAGTAGATCCAGTCTCTCTCCCCTAAATACTTCCAGTATAGCCAAAATAGTACCTTTTACTAAGGCTCAGTTATATCACAAATTGAGGGCTTCCTATAGCCATGTGCCACAACAGTAATCACCACCTTACCTAGTCCCCGTATCTATTGAGAGCTCAAATAAGTCCATAAGACTCGAGATCCCTATGGCCTACAGGGCCCAAAACCGAGCCTATAAACCCAGTTCCAGCCCCCAGTAAAATCAGTTGAAAGATAGACACCAACCCAGGTTGGTCACCAGAGTTAACCTTGAGCTCTATCCATGCTAGTTACTGAGAAGTAAGTTTCAGAGCTGGCAGACTCCGTGGCAGATTTGGATAGAAGGACCTGTCCACGTATTTGAGAACTTCATACATATGGATCCCCTGGACGGCCGCGGAACCAGTCGTTAGCCCCCAACATCATGGACGCAAGATAACCAGGACCAGACCCATCAGATACTACCCAAGATTCCCTTTATCAGTACTACATTGTTACAGTGCTGTTTAGAGATTCACTTATTAATATTTCTACGAAGTGGCTATCTCTTTGCCCCAGTATAATTCATATAACCATTCAATTAGGAAGTGCTAAGCGTATCAGTGTCCATTAATTAACAGGCGATACTAACTCTCGTAATCAACCATATACCCAGATATTATTACATAGAAGTGAAACCCTAGTGATATCTGAATGTTCGCCCACTGATTTGCGTTCTATGTATTTCTGACACAAGAATATAAAACTTAGATCAGTACCCCCTGAGGTTACTAGAATTCCCGTGCTCTAAAATACGCGTGTCTAATCTAGTCTGTGAACTACTACTTGTGCACCAGAGCTACTAGTAATAAATCTAACAGTGAATATGATTCTATAAGTAACATTGATGGTCTTCGGTATATAAACCTGTTGAATTAAAGCCAGTGATCAGAAGATTAATACCTGAACGTTGGAAGTGGGAGACTAGGCTCCATCCAGATCCACTTATACTAGTGTTGTTCAATTCTATTATATTGTCTTGCACGAGTATTCTGCAGTGGTATATCAATAAACGTGTTCGTGTATCTTGTTACCATGTGTTTCTTTGTGTCTCTATTCCTCATACCTTGTATTGTGCATGCAGCCTTATATACCCAGTCATTTAGAACTCACATTACCCAAATTAATCCTGTAGAAAAACAGGGCATAACACATACCCCCCATGCTCACTTCTTAGGTTAATAGCTGTCCATATGGATATGTTTTTTATATTTGTTATAGTAGAGAAATATATCAAACTATAAGTAAAATACGAGTAATACGAGAACGGGAAGATGACAGACGAAGAAATAGTAAGAAGAAGGATACAAGGGACAGGAAGAAAGAAGACGGAAGAGAAAACAGGAAATATGCAATTAAGAAGCAGCTAGTTCAAAGAAAAGCAAGAGGAACGGAAGTCGAGAAGACAGAGAAACGAAAAGAACAAGAGTATAAAAGAGAACAAGTCAAAAGGAGAGAGAATGAACACAGCAATGTCAAGAAGAAACATATATCGAAGCTCAGAAGAAAAAAGAAGAAGCGATTCCCGACTAGCCTCACTCCGGGTGCCCGCTTAGTTTGAAAGCGAGGTTACAAACCCCTCTTGCTCTCACCACATAGCGCTACCCAGGATGTTCTCGTGCGGCCGGGGTCGACCTCACGCTCTTTAACCTAAGAGTGGCGCGAGTCTATGGTATCTAAAACGTCCTACTGTGTGAAGGTATTGTGGGTAAATCCCGACGAATTTCGTAATTTTACGATAAATATCGTTATTACTTATAATAATAATAATAATAATAATAATAATAATACTTTATTTCAGACTCACACAGTACAGAGGGGACCATACTGGGGTCCATATATACCTTACAGTAACATAAATATATATAAGCTACTGTACATAGGCTACATAAAATAAAAAGAAATTAAATAATACCCAGCTTGCTATCATGTAGTTCACAGCACTGCCTCAACCAAAAACAGTGGTCATCAAACTACTGTGTTACCAAAACCACTGTCCTAATTGTGTACAGTACCATGCCTCACATCATTTAGCTTCCGGTACAGTATGTTGCTACAGTACAGTATAGGAATATCGGTACTGTACTGCACTATGAGGTTCAGTACCGGTATGCTAATTCTGTAGAGTAGCAGACCTGAAATCATTACTTAAGGTTAAATATAGAGCAACTTCCTCCAGTGTGCCTGGATCCTAGAGGTGTAGGATACACTATGCTTGGAGTTTGTAGCATTTTAATGATACTGTTCTCAGAAGTGTTAAGGCGCTGAATGAATTTATATGTTAGCTTTCTAATGAGTGATTGGTAACAGTGTAAGTTCATATAGGCACATAGCGTACTTGTACTCTCATATTTTGAGAGCCCCAGAAACATTTTCATGATATTGTGATATGAGATACTTAGTCTATTCACTGTAATTTTCTTATAGTTCCACCATAGTTGTGCTGTATACATTGGTGAGCAGTAGGAGTTGAACAATGTTATTTTTGTATCCCATGTGCACATATGAAATTTTCTTAATATTGAATTTCCCTGCATGTAAAGTTGCCTTCGCTGACGACCCATATCCTCATCATCTGAACGATCACTTGAAATATAGTGTCCTAGATACTTTACTTTACTTACTTCTTCTATAATTTCTTCATACAAATGGAATTTAGGTAGCTTTGATTTCAATAGAAAGTTAGATTTAAATATTATGATATTGCTCTTTATAGGATTAAATTTGACTGAATGTTCGATTCTAAATTTTTCACATACTCTTAATAATTTATCCAGTCCTGCTCCAGAGGGCGCGATTAAGGCTAGGTCATCAGCATACATGAGATGATTTACAATGGTGCTGCCAATACAGCACCCAGTGCGAGTCTTGTTCAGCTCCAGACTAAGATCATCCATGTAGAGTTGTAGACGTTGAAAAGATACGGAGACAATATCCCTCCCTGCCTAACACCATTGTTTACGGCGAAAGAGCCTGCCAGGACGTTGCCCCATCTTACACACATTTTTTGATTAGCATACCAGAAAATAAGTATCCTAACAATATAGCTAGGCACTCCCCTGTTAACTAATTTTTCAAATAAGGTTTTGTGACACACCCTATCAAAAGCCTTACTTGCATCAAGAAAACAAGAGAAAATTGAGCTATTTAGTTTGTTGTATGTATCAATCACTTCTTTCAGCACATATATGCATTGGTCTGTGCCGTGATTTTTCTTAAAGCCAAACTGATTGCTGCTGGTGACAATATATGCAGACATTCTTTCTAGCATTATCATTTCAACTACCTTACTCACCACACTAGCAAGTGCTACTGGGCGGTAGTTGTCTTTAGCTGTAATTTTACCTGATTTATCTTTAATGACAGGAACAAGTATTACGGATATCATAGACTCCGGCAGGACACCATGCGTAAATAGACTGGTGATGCAAGAACTAAGTTTATCTATTAACAACTTATCTGCATATTTAAGATGTTCTGCATATATACCATCCAGCCCACAAGCTTTGTTTAGGTTAAGTTTTCTTATGGCATTCTCAAGATCACTTTCATTCACTTTAATGTCTTCATAATTACTATCTTTCACATATTGAATTGCACCATTAGTAGACCTTTGGTTTACATTGTTAAGTAGTTCCTTAAAATGAGTTTTCCATGTCAGCAATGTTCTCTTCACCCGTAACCCCCTCAACACTGACAGGTAATGGTGTGTTACAATTTTGCATGGATCTGATGTCCTTCCAAAAACAGTTAGTATCCTTTTCTGCCAGACTCTTTGCAAGGGCTTCCTTCCTTAATTGGTTTTCATTTTGCTTAATAAATCTAATGGCATATTTGGTCCTAGCCTTTGCTCTTTTGTGAAGTTCAAATATAGGCCCCTGTCTAGGCTGACCTACTTCAAGCCAATGAGACCTAGCATCTCTGGAGGCCTGATACAGGTCAGCCACATAGTCTTGCCAACCTGGCTTATTGAATGAGGACTTATATTTATGGCTATTAAAAATACTTTCCCCCGCTTTTGATAAAGAATCTATTATACTATTGTAAAATTTAATAATGTCCTTTCTGTGTTGTGCATCACTACATTTTGGATCCCTGCATTGTGCTACACCATTACCATCATATTGCACCCTATTTAATAAGTCTTTGGTTTTATCACAGTACATTTGGCACTCTTCATTTGAGATTACATTCCATGGAACTTTTGCCTTGATGCTATTGCTAGTTTCTGTTATTTCCGGTGCCTTATTAATTTGGATTGTTAATTCTATAGGTATGTGGTCGTCATCCGTAATGTCGTATCTTATGGTCATTTCTGAGATAGAGTTATGAAAGTCAGAGCTAGAGATTGCATGATCAAGCCACGACCTGGTCTCCCATGCTTCACTAACATACGTATAGCTATTTTCTGGAAGCAGGTTTTTGGAGGACAAAATTAAACCTTGCTCCTCACAAAACCTTAACATATGTTTAGCAAACATGGAACCACCCAACTCGTGAGGGGTAGCATTCCAATCACCTACCACTGAGTAACACGTTATCTCTAATTCAGAAATTAGGCCACCAAGCTCCCCTAACTTTTCCAAATAAAGTTCTTCATTTTCTGCACACTGATACGGTAAGTAAACACAAAATATTGCAAATTTTCTGTGTCCCACTTCCAGCTGTATTCCCGCACACCAGCTTAAATTTGTCTCAATGGTTTTAATTACACTATCTAGGCACGATCTCCACATTATTGCAACTCCCCTGGGGGGTGACCTGCCACAATACCATCACGTGTGTCCGTAGTGGAGACCCCGTACCCATGAAAATCTTTATCTAATATGTTCAAATTACCTAAGTCCTGTTTTGTGTACCAGGTTTCCTGAAGGCAGACTATGTCACTGGTCCTTAATGTAGATACGATGTCAGGTCGCAACAGGAGATTCCTCTTTGTTTTGGGGAGTCCTCTGCAATTGTATGAAGTTACTTTTATACTTGCTGCTGTTGTTGGTATCTCCTCCATTACTGCGAGTTGGATAGTGGTGTGCGATGCCTCCAAGTCCCAGAAGCCTCTGCACTGTCCTCATTGGGATATTGTCTTGGTTATCTGTACCAGTTGACATATGCATCTTCTGGCCACAGGTCAGGATTCATGAAAACATCTGGATCTGGACATTCGCTAGTTATACAAAAGGAGGCACAGGTAGTGGACCTGGAGAGGGTGGTCAGCTGTCTTACCTCTATATTTATATGTAGATTATCAGCCAAGTATATCTTGAGATTCTCAGCAGTAACACTAGGGTTGAAGCCTATTTTACGTTTAATATGAAGATTTTAACATATAACAACAATAAAACAAGTGGGAATAGTATCAGGGAGGTGAAAAAGATGAATAATTGCCGACTGTCCAGTCATGAGGTGAGAGGCGCGCGAGACATACACTCTCCCCTCTCGAGGCCTGAAGCCAGACTAATGTCTCGTATAGTGAAGTCTGCTGCAGCTCTCTCTCTCCTCCTCTACACACCTCCCTTTCAACCTTGTAACCGGCTGGGATATATTTGCGCGAAAAATGACCCAATAAACAGGGGAATAAAAGAAAAAATAGGTGATAATTGAAAGGGGGGGGGGGGAGTTTGGACACATGTGCAAGAGTGAGAGGAGGTATGGAGGGGAATTATCTCACTTAATCACACATTCCTTTGTTTTGAGTGCCAGTGGGATGTTTTGAAAGGCTCTTGTTAGGCTTAGGCTCAAATGAGGATGCTCACCCTCATAGGGTTCAGAGTCAATTGAGGACGCTCACTATTCTTGGGTTAAATGAGTATCCTGCCCACCATGCCCTTCTTGCCTCCAAACAACTCACACTCGACAGCGATGATGAAAGTGTTATCTAGTGTGACTATGTTACCAAAATCAGAGGAAGGCAGATGCAGGGTGGGATCAGAGTAGCTGCCGATTCCGGGGTGTGACCAGGACTGTGAATACACGAGTCGGTGCAGTCTGCTATACACGTACAAAGCTCTATCCAACCTAGCTTGGTCTTAACCTAACTGCGAGTACACTGGTCAGTGCAGGCAGGTATAAAGGCGAAGAGATTCCTGACCTATCCCATAGCTAAGGATAGCAAGGAAGAACTGTGAAGTAACGAAAGTTGCGAGTACACTGGTCAGTGTGTAGGAATAGGTTTTTACACCATACCCGAAAGAGGATTTATGGAGCACCGATCTTACTCTCAACCATCTTAACAATTTTACCAACACACCTAAACTTCGTTAGATGCTGAAATAGCCTCCCCGAAAATATGCCCTGGCCGGGAATTGAACTCGGGACCCTTGGGTTATGAGGCAGTCACTCTACCAGTTAGACCAATAGAGATATCTCATTTGGCCTGGTCGGCTCAATTTTATTTCCTCATCTTGTTCAGTTTAGGCTAGCCTATTTTTACTGACTTTACACTACTTCACCGTCCGGGTAGCGAAGGCTCCGAACGAACAGAGAGGAACAAGCCTGAGCCGAAACGATCTTGAGTCCGTCAGAGTGACTGGTCGGGAGAGTTGAGGCAGCCAACTGAGCGGTGCTACACAGGCACACACTAACGGCCCACTTGGCAACTCGCGGGAGCGCTGGCAACTCCACAACCAAAGCCTTGTTTGCGAGTCTCACTACACTCCCTGTTCTCTCCTATCCCCTTCCTTGCCCTGTAGGAATAAAAAAACCTACTGCCACTGATATTTGCAGATAATTAGTCTTCAGACCTGGGTGTTAACCTGCTGCCAGTACACCATGGTCTGCACAGTTGGTTAGTTTCCAGTCTTGGGTAGAGGCTTGTTGCCACAACACTGGTCCATGCAACACCTAGACTCAAACAGGGAAATTGCTAGGTTGCCAGTACACTGGTCCGTGCCGCCTAGTAATTAGTTCTCTGGCCCTCCTGACCTATTTCTGGATAGCAAGGAGTCCAGGTAATATCTAACCTGTCACCTGTGTTATACATCACTGCAACCCTCTCTGTTATAGGCTACAGGCCTGCCTGCTATAGCAAAGAGGCACACACTGGTTGTGTAAACCAAGTGGTGGGAACGAGACCCATCATTTGGATGTAACAATTAGGTGAGCTTGGCTCAACCCATGGAATTTTTTTTTTCTATGTGAGTAAGAGAGGCAATTTAAGGCCAAAATGCCTGGACACACAGAGTTTAAAGCAATTTAAGTCATAGGAAAAGGGAAAGACTGATTCTGGGAGAGAGTTCCAGAGCTCAGCTGTTGAATAGAAGACTGAGAGTAACGTTCCACTCTTGGGTTGAAGAGTTGCACAGAGTAGGGGTGGGATTGTGTTGCAAGATGGGTACCACATGCCCTACATAGAGGTGTTATACACTGTGAGAGCTCTGAGGAACACTGATTTATAGGTTTGATTCCCGTAGGGAAGTAGAGAAAACCTAATATTTAGTAGGGCCTCGTGCCTATTAATAATAATAGTCTCCATTCAACATCCTGCGCCAGCATTTTGAATAGCCTGCGCGGAAGTATTATGGAGTACTCGTCATAAGTGCACGCCTAATTCCCTTATGGGATCGTTATTTTGATCGGGTACCCTACAGAAAAAAACTCTGTAAAATATATAAAAGAAAAAAGAACTTAATATCTGTTATCATATGACTTGCCATATGCGTGGATTTCTCATGTTTCGCTTTCCCAACACCAGGCCCTCTAGCGGCCATCTTTGTCCTTCACTGATATACCAAGAATAAACTATAGAAATCAACGAATGGGAAGTGGGATGGTCGGGAGGGACAGTGTCGTCAATGATTACGGGGCCCTACTAAATATTAGGTTTTCTCTACTTCCCTACGGGAATCAAACCTATAATTTAATAGGGCCCCTCCATCATTGACGACTTCGCCTGATTAGCAAGACTGGAGGCGAGACATTCGTAAAATATCCTAACCTTAGGGGCGAAGAATCCAAGTAACAATTTTTTAAGTTTTATTGTATGCAAACAATATATAAAAAAGTAAAAAAGAGTTGCAAGCAGTGCGTGACATTAAGAAACTGCTTGCTCATGGTCAGATCTTTACATTAGATCGTATGCATGATAAAGTGGGACACCCATGTGTTCCCGAGAACTGTAACTCTGCATCAGTTATTCGTTCCATTCTTAAAACTATTTGTACATTCAATATATTTGTACAATTTGTAAAAAACATACATAGTTGCAACTATGCGAGATATCTTCTTAGAATTAACATAAAATTAATATCGGACTGTAGAACCCGTCCTATCACAGCTCGTGATTCATCACAATCTTCAGGGGCACAGAGGGGATAATTATGGACTATTCCGCACACCCCCCCTCCCTTCTTTAAACAGCAAAACTTAACTTAATAGAACATTACCTACTGTACCCGTTGACGTAAAGCTACACAGGTACGCTTTGGTTTATCTAGAGCGACAGATAGGTAGCGTGTTAGGAACGTATGATTGGAAGCCCATAATTGAGTATTAGCAATGTCCTCTACTGAGAAATTTTGTAGAAATCTGAGAGAGACTGCCCATTTCCTGATATCGTGAGCCCTGCCTATTACGCCGGGATTACTTTCCCTAATAACGTCCACAAGCAAGGAAGCTAACTTTCGTTTTGTAACACGCTTACCTGTCCGGTTAACCTATAAAGCACCTGGTTGGCGAGGCTGCGCAGCCCTCAAAAACATTGTGAGTACTTGGACAGGACATAAAAGGTGATGAGTGAGGCCCCTTTTCATAGCCGGGACGGAAAATTCAGAAAATACATGTTCAGAATGTTCGTTCTTAGCTATAAATGTGGGAGACGGCGCGATTTGCACATGATCGCGCAGTCTCCCAAACCTAAGGCAATTAGGTTCGTTGCTCATCGCCGCCAGCTCAGACACCCTGTTTCCGGTGACTAGAGCCATGAGGAAAACAGCCTTTTTCAAAAGTGAATCAAAATCCGGCGCATTATTATATTTGCGCGATTGCAGTACTGATAAGGCTTTGTCAAGTGACCAAGTGGGCATGAGCTGACGGGGCGGTGGGCGTAGCTTGAAACACGCCCTCATAAAACCTTTCTCCTTCGCCTGCGGTATGGAAAGGCCAGTGAGATAAAAAAAAGGGGTTCTAATGGCAGACAAATGATTTTTTAGAGTGGTTACTGAAATTTTGTTTTGTTCGAATAGATAGTCCAAGTATTTAAAAACTAAAGCCCCTGAGGCAGTAGTTTGCCCTGACTCTACAATCCAGGTTGTGAAGGTTTTCCAATGGGATTGATATTGTCTCCTGGTAGACATGGTGTATTGGTTCATTAATATATTAGGGACATTCTCCCCAAATTGAGCTAACCATTTGGCATGGTAAATATCCATAAGGCAAAACTGAGCGAGGTCCGAAGGTTGCCAATTGTTTCCAAGTGGAAAGTGGAGACGTGGAGGGACACCAGGTCCCTGCACCACTGTTGCAATTGGTGGTACCACACCTGGGCTGGCCATAGCGGCGTGATCATCGCAACTCGGCCCCGGTAATCCCTCAGCTTGTGAATTACTTTGCACATTAGCACAGAATCTGGTGGCGGAAACAGATAGATTGAGGTCCACCTGTTCCAATCTACCAACAATGCATCGGGTCCCTCCACTGGGGTGACCTCCTGACGAGTGAAGAAGAGGGGGAGTGTGTGATTCTCTGTGGATGCAAACAAGTCCACCTGCGGACGGGCCGGCTTTGCAATCATCTTGTCGAAGATAGCCTGTTTGATTGTCCATTCTACTAGAGTGCTCCGCCGGCGAGAGAGAGCGTCTGCCCAGACGTTCGCCACGCCGGGGAGATATGCTGCATGCAGGGAAATTCCTATTGATTCGGCCAGGGCAAAAATCCGTTCGGAAACCTTCAACAACTCTCGTGACCTCACTGAGCCCTGTTTCTGAATACAAAAGACTGCAGCTTGATTGTCCATTCGGAACGCAATTGATTTGTTTGTTAAAGTCATGCCATGAGTTTGGAGAAGAACGAGGGGGACTAAAAGCTCTTGCTTGTTGATATGGTACTGACTGTCTGCCGGCCATGTGCCTTGACCTTGATGGCCCAGGGTGGACTGATAGCCTCAACCTAGTGCCCCTGAGGCGTCTGTGTCTACCCACACCGTAGGAGGGGGAGAAACCCATGTCGTGACAGAGTGGAGAACTTCTCGCTTGGCCCAGACCGAGAGTAAGCTGTGGATTAATGGAGGAATTGGCCATCATTTCTTCTCCGGCGAGAGAGGGAAAACTTTGTTGCCTTCCAGGATTAATCGTTTGACTTTCAACCGGCCCAACTTCACAGTTAATTGTATCCAGTTGAGAGAGCCGACTAGGGAATCCCACGTTTTCCTGGTCGTATCCAGACTGTGGAGAAAACGGAACAGTTTCTTGCGGAACCTGCTCCGGTTGTCCACACTCTGAGTAAGAGTCAGATTGGCGGTGTCCCAGACCAGCCCTATCCACTGAATAGTCCTTGAGGGGACAAGGTGAGACTTCGCCATGTTCACCTTGAACCCTAGGGTTTTTACATGAGCTAACACTTGGTTTACATGATCTTGACATAATTCCATAGAGTTCGCTACTACTAGCCAGTCGTCTAGATACCAAAACACCTGTATGCCTTGGATTAACAGGGGTAAAAGAGCTTGCCGGACAAGTTTTGTGAAAATTCTCGGTGCCAGGTTCAAGCCAAAAGGCATTCTTTGAAAGACATAAGTCTCTCGCCTGATCCTCAGGGCGAGGAATTTTTGGAACCGTTTGTTTATCGGGACATGCCAATAGGCATCTTTGAGATCGATCGAGCACATTCAACCTTGCGGCGGAATCGCGAGTCTGAGTTGCTGAACTGTAAGCATCCTGAAGGGTGAATTCTCTATAAATGTGTTCAGGTGCGAGAGATCTAGAACTGGTCGCATCTGCACACTGTCCCTTTTTGGCACTAAGAAAAGTCGGGAAGTGTATACTGGGTGACTGGCATTGACCGGGATAAGAACTTGTTTGGTAATCACTTCCTGAAGCAGAGTCTCCTCCTCCTGAGACACATTGACGTGTTCCCGCGGCTGACGCAGTCGAGGCCGCCGGAGCCACCGCCAGGTGATTCCTTTGCTTACTACTTTCCTGGCCCAGGTCTTCTTGGGCCAGGCCGAGCGGAATGAACGGAACGAACCCAGGTGCAACCGGGGTCCGATCGTCGAGGCAACTCTCAAATCCTGTGTCCTTAAGCACGGCGTTAATAATAATAACAATAATAATAATAATATTTATTCAGTTAGCATTTTACAGAGTTGGTACCACATAATATGTTACAAATATGACATGTACCAGCCTTGCATAATTCCAACTAAGGATAGCCCAATAAGGCCGTTAGGCGTATTTCCATTGGGGTCCTTGTGGGATTAGGTTAGCTGGGGAAAAGGGGAGAATAAGAGAAATAGATACTTTAGAGAAAGTATTTCTAGGGGGTTATTTTAAGATATCTTACATCCTATAGTATATATCAGTAATCCGTAATCAGTAATCATTTAAGTTTGTTTTGCCTATTTCTTATGTTGTATTTAGTAGATCTACGGCACCTCTTCACTCCAGCTCTCCTTTAAGTGCCTTATTACGGTTTATGGGTATAGAGTTGTCTCAGGGTAGTGGTTGAAGCTATCTTCAGGGGTTCTCACTAAATAACGTCTTGTGAGAGGGCTTTCCTCTCTCTACGTAAATTGACGTTAATTGCCGGGACACATTAGACATAACTATCAGGGGATCCTTATATCCGCACATTCCCGGGTTATTGGTCTCCCATAGCCCGTCAGAGGGGGCGCGCCTATATAAGACCCACAGCATATGACATACACACATATTTACACGTAACCTTGTTCCCTTGTATAACTTCTAGCCTCATTCACTTAACATTCTGTCAGGTTCATAACTCGAATCGATCTCACTCTATCTCAGCTCCCGATGATTGTTGTATCAGCCTTCCGCATCTTGCTAGTTGCCCACACAAGTAGTTTTAGAATAAATAATCTTGCCAGGTGAGATCTAGCACACCTGTAGAATTCAGTTCATTTGTGAGCCTTTCAGAGCCCACCTTATTGTTGATGACCACTTGGTCATTGTTGCTTTAGAGTCAGTTAACGTCACTATTGCCGGGGACATCATAGTATGATCCAGACGACATCTGACATTACTGCACTCTTGTTACCTTGCTGAGATCTTGCTTGAGATTTAGTTGAGTGGGAGGTAAGCCTCCATTATTTTGGATACTCTATAATTGTATCCGAGGAGTTATTGTTAAATTGAGTCCGGACCCATTGTTCGACTCTTGCCTTATAAGTGCTAATCATATTATTATTTGTATGCTCTATTTACCATTGTTGCCATTTTGATGATCTCAGTGTTCCAGAATTAAATATATTGCTCCTCCATGAACCAGGTGCAAAGTGAATAAAATCCATGTTAACTTGTCGCCTGTGTACTTATTCTCCTGCCGTGTTGTCTCTTTATTAAAGTTAAAGGTATACTTCTCCAGTTAGAGAGTTAATCATTGCACTCAGAATATCTCGCGTTCCAATTTGGACCGGGCATAACACTGGTGGCAGCGGTGTCTCTTTCTCGAGGGTAGCCTTTCAGGTTTTTTTTCCTGCTTTAATATTTCTGAGAGTAGCACGACAGGGATAAGTAGTCAGGATGACGGGGAGAGCACTGGATATTATTCCTTTCAAACCGGAGGAAAATGACATAGCCACCTATTTACAGGTCGTCAAGCCAGTTCTTGACATCATATTTAAAGATGAAGTGGCCCCTAAAATTCATACAGTAGTAATGAAGCTAGGGCGACACATGGCCCTAGTTTCCAGTTATGTGAAAGAGAACCCGGGGATGACCTGGGAACAGTTTGAGACCTATACTAAAGCTGCCATTAACCCCGTATTAGGTACCGTAATAGCTGACCAGCAGTTCCACGCTATCACATACGACGGGGACCTCGACACCACCATCAGCAAGGTCAACAGGCTGGCTTCCACCGCTTTTACGACGGCTACAGCTGCGGAGAAGAAAGAAAACGTCCGACGTACCCTCATGAGGATCCTCCCTATTGCAGTCCGGGACCACTTCACCATTACAGAACCGGCCGGATATGACGCGGATCTCCCTGTCATACGCCGCCTTCTGGCCCTGCAGAAGTCCCGGGAGCAAGGAAAAATCGCCAGCATCAACAGAGCTCCGACTAAACCCCAAGGAGCTCCTTCCGGACCAATTTTCCACCCCAGCCGCAGCCCGGATAAACCAGAAGAGTGGGCCAGGATCAAGCCTGGAGATTGGAAGCCCTGCGGATCCCAGTGCCCTATCAACGGGCTGAAACGTTCCTTCTCCGAATTGTTGGCCAAGCGCTCAAGGATTCCTTTATTTTGGGGACAGATTCCCTGGTTGAAACCATCCAGATGAGTTGCCACAATCCTGGAGGACGGCACTGCAAGAGCTGATGACCACGGCGAGGAAGCTGCAGAGGTTGGTGACCCGGACGACCACAGCACAGTCGAGCCGGAAGTCATCCGACCGGGTTTTTAGACCGCCCCCGACCACCAACTTGGAGACTGGCGGGGGCTCGAGATAAGGGTAGCTCTACTATGATGAAACCTCCCATTTACACCCACCTCACCATCCAAGGAGTCAAATCTCGACTACTCGTCGACACCGGAGCCTCAAGATCATGTATTTTTTCCTCATATCACCAGAGACATCACAACACTTTTGGACCTCTTCAACGCTCTTCCACCACCCTTATTGATGCCAACGACAACCTCATTCCAAGTACTGGCATCACTGCACCACTATATTTATTAGTGGCCCCTCCATCATTGACGAACATGCCTATTACATAAGGCATCCTCTTCAAACACTAATTCGCCGTAGTTTGAATCTACCGCGCAGAGCATTTAGAATCTGAGCCTTCATCATGAGCGCACGCGACCTCAGTCATTATGAATTGGGTTCTCACTACGAAAAAACTTCGTAAAAAATAAAAATAAAAAGAAAATAAGAATAATTATCCAATAAGCTTTCCATCATATCGTGGATGTACTTATGTGGATCTTTGACCAGACGCTGATTCAGGCGTCATACTTCCTTCTCTGCTCTGCGGTCAACCGGCCCGGACGTGTCTCTCCACGTTCCGCTGGTTCCGCATTTGCTGCGTCCCTAGTGAGTTTTTTCTCATTTGTTTACTCCGGGATGTATCGAGTAAGGTTAGGATATGCGTAGCAGGAGTGTCCTGGGCTGGTTGCCCGCAGTGCAGTGTATTTTGGGTCGTGTGTTTGGGGCATCTATTTCGGATGTACCCTCGTGGTCCTGTTGTGGACAGGTGAACTTTTTCACAGTTAGCTAGCTTTGTGATGCAGGCGGCTTTCATTACGCGTTATTGCTTCCTTTTATCTTTCTGATGAGGTAGCGTATTTTTGCTGACGTTCCCAGCATATTTTTCTTCACTTAGTGAAGTTTTTTCTGGGTCCCGAGTCAGTTCTTCCCTTTGCCGGAAGTATTTGCTACAGTGGTATGTTGGCGGTGGTTCCTGTTGTGATATAATTCAGTGCTTTTTGTTTATATTCCGACATGTTACTGTTATCCGTCTGCCTAGGCCTAGCCAGCCTCTCGTAGCTTTTCCACATATACAAGTGTTATTGATTTATTTTCTAAATATGTACTACTGTGTTATGTGTGTCCTGGTTTAGTTGTGTATTGGCTAATTCCACGGACTATTTATGTGTCCTGGGTTAGTTGTGTTTTGGCTAATTCCACGGACTATGTTGGGCCCGGCGTTAGTTGTGTTTTGGCTACGCCTCGGTCCGGTGTTGCGTTCAGATGGTATCTGGACGGGGTGGGCCTTTTCCGGCGGGTTTTTCTCGGTTTCACCTTGATAACCCCGGCTGGTTGCCGAGTTTTGGCCACGCGTGGATTAAAACAGGCTTGTTTCCCCGGCGAGTGGGTGTCTGTGGCTCCCCAGGACTGCGTCTCTGGGGTGCCTGTTTCAGGCTCCTTATGATTCCCGGCGGGTTGGCTGTACCCATCTAATAGTGTTCATACGGACACGTGTTGTTTGTAGTTTTTTCGGTTTTGCAAAGCCAATATAAAACTATGCTGTTGTTGTATTTCCTCCCCGGCGATCTTTTACAAAGAAGTGGGGATAGGAACAATTGGGGTTAACTTTTAAACTTTAAATCACCCGGCGGGTGCAACCTGGAAGGGTGGGATGACCGAATTTGCAAAATTCAGTTTAGTTGACCAGACAATTGAGGGATGCATTGTGTATCGCCTCCTTCAACATACTGCGCTTTAGGGCACAATTGGGGTTAACGTTTTTTAAACTAATATTCACACCCGGCGGGTGCTCCTTGGAAGGGTGGGAATAACGAATTTACAATTCAGTTAGTTAACCAGACAATTGAGGGATACGTTTTGTATCGCCGCCTTCAACATACGGCGATCTAAAAAGATACTTCGGGAGAAGTTAGATCTCGTATATTTGTCAGGCTTCCCAGTTTTTCATCTACGAGATAATTCGGGGGCCGGCGTCTTTTTTAGTTTTTTTTTTTCTCCAAAATTGAATCTTGAAACAAACACCACCGGAAAGACTTAATCTGTTATAAACGCCATGCTGGTCTTTATATATTATGTCAGAGGGTATTCATAAATCTTTTGGACAAATTAAGATATTCTGATATCTTTTACTTAGGAAACCCCACCGCGTAGCGAGCTGTAGTCGTTGAGTATTACGTCTCGTTACCCGGCGGGTTATTTAACACTTGTGTGCGAACATGATTGGGTTAACCTTATGAGCATTAATTCCTGGAAATTTTCTCTTTTTCCAGAGCTGGGTCCCGGCGGGTCTATGCAGAACCTGGAGTAAGTTTCCCACCAGTCTCTGTCATGGCTACCTTTGCCCCGGTTTTTGCTTTATGCATTACGCACTCCTGTTCAGGTATCCCTATTTTTGCGCACACCCTTTGTATAAAATATGTTAAAATGTCTCGTTTGGTGTGGGTTACCTTTCCGGCATTTTCCTCGTTGTTCCGAGAACATCGTTTTTGTTTACCGAGTTTTAGTCAGGATGGCTAAAATAGGTAAGTTACCCCGACGAGTTTGGTCGCTTGAGGGCTCATCTGAAACTGCGTTTTCTGTGGTCGAGCCTGGGATCAGGCTTCCTGTGTTATTCATTGCTTTATGCATTACGCCCTCCTGTAATGTCTCGTTTAGTGTGGGTTACCTTTCCGGCGTTTTTCTCGTTGCTCCGAGAACACCGTTTTTGTTTACCGAGTTTTAGTCAGGATGTCTAAAATAGGTAAGTTACCCCGACGAGTTTGGTCGCTTGAGGGCTCATCAGAAACTGCGTTTTCTATGGTCGAGCCTGGGATCAGGCTTCCTGGGTTATTCCCGTCGAGGGGGGCTTCACACAGTTATCTAGGTGATCATGCTGACACCTGTTGGACATGGTTTTCTCTGCTTTTCAAAGCCATTGAAACAATGCTGTCTGTTTGTTTGGTCTTTCCCTCCCGGCGACCTTTTTACAAAGAGGTCTGGGGCAGGTATAATTGGTTTGACATTGCATATAAAACCCGGCGGTTTTACCTTCGGGTGGTTATATTAACGGATTTGCGATTCGCGATAATATGCCAAACAATTGATTGATACAATAGGGTATCACGGCCTTCAAGACAGCGATCTATTAGGGCTTCTGGGAGAAGCCGGATTAGAGATTAAGATAGGCTTAGACTTTTTATGGGATAAAAAGATGCTTGAATCTTACTAGCCAATATAAAACTATGCTGTTGTTGTATTTCCTCCCCGGCGATCTTTTACAAAGAAGTGGGGATGGGAACAATTGGGGTTAACTTTTAAACTTTAAATCGCCCGGCGGGTGCAACCTGGAAGGGTGGGATGACCGAATTTGCAAAATTCATTTTAGTTGACCAGACAATTGAGGGATGCATTGTGTATCGCCTCCTTCAACATACGGCGCTTTAGGGCACAATTGGGGTTAACGTTTTTTAAACTAATATTCACACCCGGCGGGTGCTCCTTGGAAGGGTGGGAATAACGAATTTACAATTCAGTTAGTTAACCAGACAATTGAGGGATACGTTTTGTATCGCCGCCTTCAACATACGGCGATCTAAAAAGATACTTCGGAGAAGTTAGATCTCGTATATATGTCAGGCTTCCCAGTTTTTCATCTGCGAGATAATTCGGGGGCCGGCGTCTTTTTTAGTGTTTTTTTTCTCCAAAATTGAATCTTGAAACAAACACCACCGGAAAGACTTAATCTGTTATAAACGCCATGCTGGTCTTTATATATTATGTCAGAGGGTATTCATAAATCTTTTGGACATATTAAGATATTCTGATATATATTACTTAGGAAACCCCACCACGTAGCGAGCTGTAGTCGTTGAGTATTACGTCTCGTTACCCGGCGGGTTATTTAACACTTGTGTGCGAACATGATTGGGTTAACTTTATGAGCATTAATTCCTGGAAATTTTCTTTTTTTCCAGAGCTGGGTCCCGGCGGGTCTATGCAGAACCTGGAGTAAGTTTCCCACCAGTCTCTGTCATGGCTACCTTTGCCCCGGTTTCTGCTTTATGCATTACGCCCTCCTGTTCAGGTATCCCTATTTTTGCGCACACCCTTTGTATAAAATGTGTTAAAATGTCTCGTTTAGTGTGGTTTACTTTTCCGGCGTTTTTCTCGTTGCTCCAAGAACACCGTTTTTGTTTACCGAGTTTTAGTCAGGATGGCTAAAATAGGTAAGTTACCCCGACGAGTTTGGTCGCTTGAGGGCTCATCTGAAACTGCGTTTTCTGTGGTCGAGCCTGGCATCAGGCTTCGTGTGTTATTCATTGCTTTATGCATTACGCCCTCCTGTAATGTCTCGTTTAGTGTGGGTTACCTTTCTGGCGTTTTTCTCGTTGCTCCGAGAACACCGTTTTTGTTTACCGAGTTTTAGTCAGGATGGCTAAAATAGGTAAGTTACCCCGACGAGTTTGGTCGCTTGAGGGCTCATCAGAAACTGCGTTTTCTATGGTCGAGCCTGGGATCAGGCTTCCTGGGTTATTCCCGTCGAGGGGGGCTCCACACAGTTATCTAGGTGATCATGCTGACACCTGTTGGACATGGTTTTCTCTGCTTTTCAAAGCCATTGAAACAATGCTGTCTGTTTGTTTGGTCTTTCCCTACCGGCGACCTTTTTACAAAGAGGTCTGGGGCAGGTATAATTGGTTTGACATTGCATATAAAACCCGGCGGTTGTACCTTCGGGTGGTTATATTAACTGATTTGCGATTTGCAATAATTTGCCAAACAATTGATTGATACAATAGGGTATCACGGCCTTCAAGACGGCGATCTATGAGGGCTTCTGGGAGAAGCCGGATTAGAGTTTAAGATAGGCTTAGACTTTTTATGGGTTAAAAAGATGCCGGAATCTTACTAGTGTTTCAAGTGTATAGGGATACTTGAAAGACTTCAAAAGTCTACGGTTCGTTGACCGGCGGTTTTGTGGCACATATTTTGTACCATTTTTTGGGTGTAACCCTATGAGCATTAATCCCCGGAAATTTCTCTTTCCAGGGCGGAGTACCGGTGTTACACCAGGTGACCAGGTAGTTCCCGGGGGCGGGGTAGTTTTCCCCCAGTCTCTGTCATGTCGGCACTTGAACCTCTCATTGCTGTATGTTCAACGCCGTTAAGCTCAGGTATCCCTATCTTATTTTTGTTTGTTAATGAAATAATTTAATAGCTGAATCATAATAAACATATATATTTTCTATGATTATATTATGATGATATTGTGTTTATTTATAGTAATTTATTTTAATACAATTAAATATATATTAAATTAATTAGTATACTCTATGATTTTGCTCACCAGCTCTGCTTTCAATGTGTTAATGAGCTATGGGAGCTTTTAATTATCATAAACCTTTACGGGACTCGGACGAGGGCTCCCATTCAGAGAGTATACCGAGCTCGCAAGCGAGGGACAGCCACAGCCAACGTGTATGGCGATACTCACAGTCCTGGCAGGACAGCACGCATCCCTTTGTGACTCAACTAGTGCTGACGTCCACCGGGATGCCGATGTACCATCTTCTATCCCAGTTTTAACATGGCAACATGTGGAGTCCCGGCTTCGGCGGGATCTTCCCATGATAGGCCAGACTTAACGGATGAAGAACAACGATCTCTGGTCTCAGAGATGGAGGTTGAAGAGTCCAGTCACCTTCTAGGCGACTCTCAGGGTACTGTCGAATCTCCACGAGTTCGTCATCGGCTAGGTATGTACCGGCGGAAGAGATTGATGGACTACTATTGAATGCACTTAATAGGTTCTTTGGCCCTACGCTGGAAACTCCTTTTGATACGGGAGATCCCGCGATGTCGACGATTGTGCGACCTCTGGCTACATCCTTTGCTTTAGCTAGAATACCTAACCATCCTCTTGTGTCAGATCCAATTTCCAATGTGCCAGGCACAGCAGCTCTCACTACTTCCACTGTGCGAGTCTTATCAGACATATCTCCCCCTCCTTTAGACAAGGCGCCAGTTAAAAAAGCTATGCCTCTTTTATATGGGCCGGATGAGTCAGGGGTAGCAATGTTACGGAAATGTTTTGGATGTTCATATTAAGGACATTCCAGGTTCTTATAACCATGACTTATTCTTCCCACCAAATTCCTCCAGAACGCCATTCTTGGTTCTCTCTTCAGGTTTTTGGTGCCGGCGGAGTCCCCTCTGCTTGGCTGCCACCCCCCACAATTGGCAACCTAGAAACCTCGCGGACTTGTTCATTATGGACATTCAGGAGGCCAAGTGGCTAGCACCATATGGTAGCGACGTGACCAAGATATTCACGAATTAATATACCCAGTCTACAAAGCGACAGTTTCAATCGCATTGGCAAGCTTTTACGTCTCGGATTCTTAGAACAAAAACAAACTGTGCCCTCGGTGTTGTTGGTTGTTAATTATTTAATTTATCTGTTCATGCAGAAACATTTATCTGAAAGTGATTTATGTGGGCAGGTTTTAAACTCCGCCCACCTCCCCGTCAGCTCAGGCCTACGTGGTCTCTGGACAAAGCATCGTCGTTATTCTCGTTCCCGTATGTACCAAAGACTGCAGATTTTACAAAAGGGCAGTATTCCTTATGGCTTTGGCTACCGGGAACAGAGTATCTGAGCTGGCGGCGATGAGCAACGCACCTAATTGCCTCAGGTGTGATAGGCTTCATGAGGGTATTCACATTGCACCTTCCCCAGGATTCATAGCCAAGATTGAGCACAGTGAACACGTGTTTTCAGAGTTCACGGTGCCGGCGTTAAAAAGGGGAAAGGTGCACCATCTTTTTTGCCCAGTGCAAGCTCTAACCAAATATTTAAGAGTGGCACCTCTAAATCACCAGGGTGCTTTATGGGTCGCAAGTCCGGGTGAACGCTTGATGGAGCATACACTGGCTTCTCTCTTGGTCGAGGACTTTAAAGAGAAGAATCCCGGCGTTGTGGGTAAGACCCACGATTTACGCAAGGGGACAGCCTCTTTACGTTTCCTTAATAATCTTTCGATGGAAGTTATTAAGTCCACACAGTTGTGGGCCTCTAATCAGGAGTTTTTGCCTCGATTCCTTTCAGTAGCTCTGGACAAACCTTCTTTGCCATGTATAGCTTTATGGCAGAGGGTCTAGGTGGCCCTTTTAGTCACGTTTTATTTAATTTCAAGAAAAAGGGGGGGGGGGGGAGGGTGCAGTCAGTGTGACATAGGACACCCTAGACCCCTCCGGAGTATGTGTTCGGAACATACGAGCTGTGATACTGGTTGTAGGCATTGTATTATAAAATTTCTCTGTAGTATTCACTGCAGGAAATTGTGCTAAAGGCCAATAATAGTGTTACAACAATTCTTGTTGTAAGTAGCTTTGGCTGTGAAGCAATAGATTTTTGAGAAATCTCGGTAGTTGCAACTACGACTTTTACTTTTGAAGTAATTACTTCTGCATAAGTCCACGAGTTCAGTACTTCTACGAATGTACAAGAATTCATTTATGTTTGGTTATATTTTTAAGAATATATCCACTAGTTAATGGGGTTTATATGTGCACATGTAAACTTATAAGTTTTTAGTTTTCACCACTTACTTTAAGTGGGGTGCCTTCTTAACTAGCAGATCTGTGCACAGAGTCTCAGAGTTAACCCTTTTTTCAAGCAGGCTTCTTTGAAGCACGCTCCTGCTTGTACCCCTTTTTGAAGATTTAGGCTGTATAAAGTTTATGCACCCGAATATCTCTTTTTTACAAAAGTAAGAATACTATGTGGTTGTTTGATTATCTGCTTTTCTAGAGTTATGATATGATTACGAATGTCCCCCTCCAGTCTTAGAAATCAGGCATGTTCGTCAATGATGGAGGGGCCACTAATAAATTATAGGTTTGACTCCTGTAAGGAGATAAAGAAAACCTAATATTTAGTAGTGGCCCCGTAATCATTGACGACTGGGGCCCTCCCGACCATCCCCTTCCCATTCGTTGATGTATTAAGGATTTTGGTTTACTTGATATGTCAGTGAAGGAAGTATGACGCCTGAATCAGCGTCTGCTCAAAGATCCACACAAGTACATCCACGATATGATGGAAAGCTTATTGGATAGTTATTCTTATTTTCTTTTTGTTTTTATTTTTTACGAAGTTTTTTCATAGTGAGAACCCAATTCATAATGACTGAAGCCATGAGTGAGGTCGCATGCGCTCATGATGAAGGCTCCTCAGATTTTAAATGCTCTGCGCGGTAGATTCAAACTACGGCGGATTAGTGTTTGAAGAGGATGCCTTATGTAATAGGCATGTTCGTCAATGATTACGGGGCCACTACTAAATATTAGGTTTTCTTTATCTCCTTACAGGAGTCAAACCTATAATGTGGCCACCCCTCAACCCAACCACGGCCATCACCACGCTTTCATGGTATTTCCCTCCCAAGAGACCACTTACGACGGATACCTGGGATTCGATCTTCTCACTGTCCTTCGCACTACCATCCAGTGTGTGGAACGAAGATTGCTATTTTCCACTGACCACCCAGGACTCACCACTCCGAAGACTACAACACCGCTCCACAATCCCCCTCAACCTTTGAAAGCCATCCGTGTTGCATCGGCCATCACCACTCAACCCATCACTTTGCTGCCACATCATGAACATTGGGTATCCATCTATCCAACCCTGACAGGAGAACTCATTCACACTCCTTCTCTTCAGAGCCCTTTTAACAGGGATTGCCTCACTGCACCTGCCATCTTAAAACAAAACGCAGTACGTATAGCCAACATCTCCGACCACCCTATCACCTTACCCAGGGGTCTCACCATTGGAGAACTGGAGACCTACGATGACCAGCCCTCACCTGCCACCACCACCATTCCTTCATCAATTCCATCACTCCCGGAAATTCCTGCTCACCTCACCCCTCAGCAAAAGGACGATCTGTGTCAGTTAGTTAATAACAGAATACCAGGACATCTTCGCCACCAACTCCCAAGATGTAGGCCACACCCATGTACTAGAACATCACATACATACTGTCGGACCCCCAGTGAGACAAGCTATACGAAGAAAGAACCCCCTTCAGCGCCAAGAAGAACAGAAACAAGTTGCAGAAATGCTAGAAGCAGGCATCGTCAACCCCTCAACTAGCCCTTGGTCCTCCCCAGTGGTACTGGTCAAGAAGAAGGATGGGTCCTCTCGTTTCTGCATCGACTATCGACAACTCAACGATGTCACCATCAAGGATGCCACCCCTCTGCCCCGCATCGACGACTCCCTAGATTCCCTACTAGGGGCCAGATGGTTCTCCACTCTGGACCTGCAATCAGGGTATTGGCAAGTCCCCATGGCCCCCGCAGACCAAGAAAAGACGGCTTTTTCCACCAGTCAAGGAAAGTTATACGAGTTCTCTGTACTACCGTTCGGATTGTGTAACGGTCTCGCAACCTTCTCCCGGCTGATGGAATCCGTACTTCAGGGATTAACTTGGGAAACATGTTTGGCCTACTTAGACGACATCATCGTGTTTGGCCGCACCTGGGCAGAACACCTCCAGTGCCTCCGCCAAGTTTTCCAGAGGATCCGGCAAGCCGGATTGAAACTGAAACCCACCAAATGTACCATGGCTCGACATCAGGTACAATTCCTAGGACATCTGGTATCCGAAGAAGGACTCGCCCCCGACCCAAAGAAACTACAAGCCATCCAAGAGATCCAACCCCCGAAGTCAGTGAAAGGAGTGAGGGCTTTTCTGGGGTTAGCATCTTACTATCGGAGATTCGTGAAGAATTTTGCTACAATTGCCAGACCCCTGCACGACTTAACCCGGAAAGAAGAACCTTTTGTGTGGACCCCCGACTGCATCCAAGCCTTCAACTCCCTCAAGGACCTGCTCGTGTCTGCCCCCGTCGTCTCTTTTCCGGACTACCAACTTCCATTCAGACTCTACACCAACGTGTCCCTCCTCGGCGTCGGTGCAGTCCTCTCCCAAAATCGAGAAGGACGCGAGCACATCATTGCTTGTGCCAGCCAGACCTTAACCCCTGCAGAGACCAACTACCCCGTAACCAAGAGAGAATGCTTAGGCATCGTTTGGGCCCTCCAACACTTCTGGGCCTACCTAGCGGGCGTCAAAATCACCATCATCACTGACCACCAAGCCCTACAATGGCTCAGAAGATCAGACACTAAAAACGCCCTGACAGTCCGTTGGCGAGAGTCACTGGAGGAATTCGACTTTGAAATCTCCTATCGGCCGGGAAAACTCCACACCAATGCAGACTATCCAGGCTACCTCTTGCACCAGAACAACTCAAAGCCATTCAAGACCCACGACCCCCACCTACCACCACTCCCCCTCTCATACAGGCGTACCTCAGGAACGAAAAACCTAATTGGATCTCCACCCGACTATTTGGCCTCTTGCAAAGAAGGGGAGACGTACTCTTCACACCCGAAGGTCAGATTGTACTAGGCCCCGAAGATGCAGAGCAAATGATGTCTTCCCTGCACACCAACAACGGGATCCACCTAGGACAAAAGAAATTGGTGAACACCTTCAAGGACACCTACTGGACTCCTCGCCCATACACCACTGCCAAACAGATCACCGAAGCCTGCCGCGCCTGCACCCTGGGAAAAGATCAAACACGCACTCCAGGACCCTCCGGCAAACTCATCGCTTCTAAACCTTGGCAACTTCTGGCAGTTGACGTCATGGGGCCTCTGCAAAATGACAGGGGATACCGCTACATCATCACCTTTGTGGATACGTACTCCAAATACGTTATCGCTTGCCCTGCCCGAGAACACACAGCTATGGCCGTAACAGAGGCATTATTACAACATGTGTTTCCATATTTTGGATTGCCTCAGGCAATCCACTCTGACAATGCCCCTGAATTTACCGGACAAATTTGGACACAGATCTCAGAAATATTCGGGTTCCACATTAGCCATTCTTCACCTTACTGGCCAAAAGGGAACTCCATATGCGAGCGTTCCCATCGAACCATCGCCAATCAAATCCGGACCCCGCCTGCAACAGATGAACTCCTCGGACTGGACCAGCCAAGTTCGCATCATACAATGGGGAATAAACACCTGCCCCAGAGACAACGGGATCACCCCTCACGAGATGGTTTTTGGAAGCCCACCTCTCCTAATACCTCTACGTCACCTAGCTGCCCCTACTGAGCCCTCGTCAGGTCTAAACACCAACCTCGTCCATCTTAGAAACCGCCTACGTTAGCTCCAATTCACGCAAGATCTCCAGCCTGATGAAGTCCCCAAAAACAACCCTCACCGAGTAGGCGACCTGGTAATGGTAGCCATCTTGCCTGTACCCTCCAAACTGAAGCCACGGTACAAGGGTCCATTTTACACTTTACACTTTGTTACACTTTGTTGTATTCCGTCCGTTAGTGACACAGTTGAGCTGGGGCTCCACTGCGACCAGGCAGCTCCCTCTCTTCCACTCTCCATTCTAGAAGTCGGTTGGTGCTGGGTATCCTGGTGTTGGTGCCCCCGGTATTTTGGCCAGCCCACATGTCCAGTGTTGAAGACCTGGAGACACCCCGGTCATGTTCCTGAGAGGGGCTGGTATACAGTTGAACAGTCTGGTTCCATTGTATGTAAAGCTGTGATGGATCAGGGATTTGATTTTTTGTGTTGATCCCGGCGTAGTCCTCACATAGCACAGCCTCCCTCGCCTTTGGTGTTGAGTCTCTTGGATGTTTGGATTTGGTACCTTTTTTTCCAAAATCTTCCAGACAGATGATGATGTATCTCTCCCTACGTCTTTGAAGTGAGTACAGCTGCAGCTCCTTGAGTCTCTCCCAGTAGTTAAAATGTTGAAACCCATGGATTTTACTGGTGAATGTCCTCTGGGTGGCTTCGATTTCTGTTATTTCTCCTACTTTTTGGGGAGACCAGAGCTGAGAGCAGTACTCCAGTCGTGGTAGGACCAGTGACTTCCACAGTGTTAACATACACCTCGCATTTCTTGTGTGGAAGGTTCTCAGGATCCAGCCTGCTATTTGTTTTGCTGTTGTTGTGGCTTTGGTAATATGCTGGGAAAAAGTGGCGTCACTGCTCATATTTACTCCCAAGTCCTTCACTGTGTCTTTGGCGGTAATTTCTTGCTGTCCACTTTTGTAGTTGGTGTCGTTTTGTAGTGCTCTCTTGTTCCCGTACCTTAGAAGCTCGAACTTGTCTCCGTTTAGGGCCATGTTGTTTTCTTCTGCCCACTTCAGGATTTTGTCCAAGTCTTGTTGTAGTAGCTGTGCATCATGTTGTGAGGTGATTTTCTTCATGAGTCTGGTGTCGTCTGCAAACGATGAGGCTGTTGAGTGTTCCAGGTCCCTGTCGATGTCTCCTATCATGATGAGGAATAGGAGAGGTCCCAGTACTGATCCTTGTGGTACTCCGCTGATGACCCCACCTGCTTCTGATAGGCTTCCTTGAACCGTGACTCTTTGTTTTCTGTTGGTGATGAAGCTGTGAAGCCATCTTCCAAGGTCTCCCCCTATTCCCAGTGATTTGAGTTTATGTAGAAGGATCCCATGGTCCACCTTGTCAAAAGCTTTGGCGAAATCTAGATATATGACGTCTACATTTTCTCCGTCTTGAATATCCTGTAGGATTTTGTCGTAGTGTGATAGTAGTTGTGAAAGGCAGGAGCGGCCTTGTCTAAAGCCATGTTGACCCTCGTTGAATGCCTCGTTATCTTCCAGGTGGCTGACCATCTTAGCTCGTATTGTTCTTTCTATGATTTTAATAAGATGTGACGTCAGCACCACTGGTCTGTAATTTTTGGCTATGCCTTTACTGCCCCCTTTGTGTATTGGTGTGACAGTACCTTCTTTTAGGGCTTGTGGTACATATCCAGTTTGGAGGGACTTGCTCCACAGCAGTTTTAGAGGCAAGGCTAGCTGATGTTTGCAGTTTTTTAGCAGTTGGGCATGAAAGCCGTCTGGTCCTGCCGCAGAGTTTGGTCCAATCTTGTCGATGGCTGCTATTATGTCCTCTGTTGATACTGTTACCGAGGAGAGTTGATGTGGTGTCCCTGGAGCGTTGTCAAAGAAGGTCGTTGCATTATCGATTTTCTTGTCTTCATTTGGCGGGCTGAAGACACTTTCGTACTGCTGTTTGAGTATCTTGGCCATTTCGGTCGGATCACTCTCAAGTTCGCCCGTAGGTTTTGCAAGTGGTCCTATTGTTGAGGTGTTCCTGAGTCTCCTTTTTGCGTATGCATAGAAGAATTTGCTATTTACTCGTATGTTTGCAACTGCTTGTAGTTCTTCACGTGTTCTTTGCTCTTGGTGTGACTGGATGAGTTTACGTTCAACTTCATCGAGCTCTTCTTGTAGTTTGGTGATATTGTGCGCATAGCTGGTCTTCCTTTGCTTGGCTCTCAAGTATGTCCTTTTCTTCATTAGTATTTTTCTATCTCTGGGAATCTGCTTGATCTGCTTCCTGCTTGATTTGGGTGGTATGGTGTTTTACAGGTCTTCAGGCATTGTTTCTGGAGGATACTGAGAGTTTCGTCGACGTTTTTATCTTCGAATAGTGCCCTCCAATCAGTTACTGCCAGTTCTGCTCTCAGTCTGTCCCAGTCTATATCTTTGCTGTAGAAGTTGAGATCTTTCAGAGAGGTGCAGGATATTTGGCTTGATTCCTGTTGACATCTTCTTGGTGGTGTGGCGGCTGGTGTGGGGGTTCTAACTTTGATGAGGCTGTGGTCGGACATTATAGTTTTTACAGTTTCGTACGAGTGTACCAGGTCGAAGTTGTTGCCAAATAGTAAGTCCAGTGTGTTGTTGCCTCTTGTAGGTTCCTCGATGTATTGCTTCATGTATGCAGTGTCCATGATAGTCATTAGCTCCTTGGCTTGCTGTTTTTCATCCCTGGTTCCTCCGTCTATTTTCATGGTTGCCCAATTGATGATGGGCAGGTTGAAATCTCCTGTGATGATGACATCTGTAGCGGGAGTTGGCAGATTTTGTAGGAGTGATTGTATCTTCTCTGTGACCTCCTTGAAAATTTCCCCTGTGGTGTTTGGAGGTCGGTACAAAATTATGATGAGCATGTCGGTTTGTCTTATGAGTACTGCTAGTAGCTCTGTTGTGCCGTTTGAGAATGCAACTAAAGTTTCGGTATTTGCAGCCATATCCTCCCTTAGGTAGAGTGCTACTCCTCCGTGGCTTCTGTCCTCTCTGTCGGCTCTGAATATAATGAAATTATGGATATTGATCTCTGCATCCAAAATGTTTTCGTTCAGGTGTGTTTCTGTGAGGGCTAGAAAAATTGAGTTGTCTTCCTCTGCAATTTCTTCCAACATAGGGACTTTACATTGATTGTTTCGTGGGTAAAGTCCTCTGATGTTGCCCACAAAAAAACTAGTTAGTGGTAGTTGCACCTTCCTCTGTGGTTCATGTCTGGCCCCTCGGTTTGGGCTAGGAATCTCTCCATTATCACTTGAGACCGTTTTTCCACTTCCAGAAGACGTCCCATTACTACCTCTAAAAAAGCACCTTGGTCGGGCATAGCCGTGTGTACCGCTGCTGGTCTGACCTTGTGAGTTTGCTGGATGGTTGGCCAGCTTCTGAGGGCATTGCGTTGGCTTTCTAGTTGTTCCTCATGTGTTGGTGTGTAGGTAGATTCCCTTTGGATGTGTCCTGTAGCATGTTCCCTTGGATTGTTGACATTGTTTCTTGCGTTCAGTGTTTTGGTTCCCTTGATGTGTGGAAGATTGCAGTCTCTGATAGTACATGCCCTTTTGTTGAGCGAGATTCTGCATACATATGGGTGGTAGTCGATGCACTTCCATCCACGCTTGCAACCGATCCTTTCATCCAGCCCGTGCTTCATGAATCTTGCACATATTTTTGGGTGGTCTTCTTTGCATCCCATGCCAACTACTCCATATCGGCATTCATTTCTTAGGTAGAAATTGCATACTTCCATTCTTTTCCTCCTAGTATAAGTGCCCTTGTTTTCAGCTCTGGGCCTAGGTCTCCATGGATTTGAATTTACAGCACTCGCCTCACCTGTTCTTGTGGTTGTGGGTTCAATTGCTGCTGGAGTCCTGTATGTCGGAGCATAATGACTGCATCCGTTGCATGTGGGGCGTGCACTCTCAATGTTGTCTTTTGTCTTTTGTGTTGTGGGTTTAGCAGTGGCCTTGGGGTGTCCCGTTCCTGTTACCTGTTCTGCTGAGTTTGGTGGTGGTGTGGTTGTGGGCTGACTTTTAGTGGTAGGCACACGGTTCACATCCTGGGTTCGCTGACTTGAGTAAGTTCAATATTCCCAGGGGTGCTCCCAATTCCAAGGTCCAGTGTTTTGGCTGCATCTTTTTTATTTTACTGTGTTCTGTGGCTTGTTCTTTACTCTGTTGATGTTCTAGGCTGGGTGTTTTGCTGTTATTTGTTTCCTTTGGCATGAGGAGGTTGCTGTGGCTTTTGGAGATGGCCCCTGATTTTTCTAGTAGCTCCTTGTGTTTTACCATTGCTGTTTCTGCCTTAGCTACCCACTCACCTTCATCACTATATTTTTCCATGCAGCAGTCTTTACATGAGAATTTGCGTTGTGTCTTGGCGAAGCTGAGTATTTGGAAGGTAGGGAGGCCAGTGCAGTAGTAGTGGAGCCACTGTGTACAGTCATCACAGCGGATTGTGTAATCCTGTTGCTCCTCACAGAAAACAATTCCACACATGCGGCACTCAAGGTCAGGTTTGTTTATGTTTTGGACCCCGGCCATTTTGAGCGATGGGCGAGTTTTCACTTTTATCACGAATTATCACTTTAATCTTGCTTTCTGGACGTATTTCCTTTGATGAAGTACAATGTGTATGCGTTGATTTAACACTTCACTAGGAAATATGCGTTGATTTCACTATGATAAGTCAAGAAATGATGGATAATGTGGAGCGAATTTCACAGGTGTCCGATCGCTCTAACCACTGAGCTGAGGTGCATTTGAGGTCCTAAAAATTCCTAACTGTTTCCAGGTCATAATTAACTATCACGGGGAATCTCGCACTTATAGGAATAGATTTGTCAGAAGGTTCCAACCTCTTAACAAAAATGTAACTTTAGTCGCTGAACCAGACCAGGATGTTAAATGTACTACCCCTGTTTCAAATCTTCACCCTCAAACCTCCCTTCTTCCCAGACCTGACCCCCTCACCCATTCCGTACCTCCTCCTCAGCCTCCTTTCACACACCCCTCATTTCTCCTTTGCCTGCCTTTAACTCTCCTGTTCCTCAGCCTCCTGTCGCCCTCCCCACTCGCCTCACCCAGTTCACAACCCCTTCTCACCTCCCTAAACACCAACCTCCTCCTATCCTCTCTACCCAAACTCAAACCTCCCCCTCTTCTCCTTTACCTCCTGTCAGCCACCCCCCTCTTCTACCCCACTTCACCCCTTCCCGCATCCCTAAGATCAAACCTCCGTCCTTTCCCTCTCTCCAAACTCAAACCTCTCCCTCTCTCTCTGCCCTCACTTCACCTCAGCAACCCCTTTCTGACCAGTCACCATTAACCAGCCATACCTCCTCTAGCCTTCCCCCATCTCCACCAAAACTCTCCAACATACCCCCCGCTTTACCTATCACCCCCAGTCTTCGCCCTAAAACCCCTTTCTGTAATCCCTCACCTGTCCCTCCTGACTCTAAAAACCTACTTTCCTCTCCTAAATCTATTTCCCCTCCATCTCAACTTCCTAGGCGTAAAACCATACATAAATTTCGCCCAATGACACCATTAACCCCTTCTCCCCCCTTCCCCAGACTGCCTTCTCATACCCGCTGTGGGAGACCAGTCAAGCCACCCACCAAATGGGAACCAGCCCTTTCCCAGCCAAGAACAAGAAAAGGGCAAAACTCAGCTGCCCGGAGCCACGTCACCAAGCCGGTTCCAAGCTCCTCCCCCCAGCCTGGTACTTCGGCGTCCGCACCACCGAATGACAAGGGCCAAGCCAGGATCTCTGTCCTCACTCACCACGACGACACCCTCGCTGACCTCTCTCACCAATATGAGAATTGACCAGATAGCCCTAGTGCGGAAGGACTCCACCATCCTGATCAGATCACCTCACCAACTTCTCGACCAGCTGAGATACTACGACTCCTCTTCTCTCCTCACCCTCACCGGAGACCAGAGGGCCACACCAAACAACAGGGGGATTATCTACCACCACCTCCTCCAACACCTAACCCCCGTCTTCCAGGATGCTACCTCTAGACACTACCACCTTAAGTCCCGGGGTCGGGACTTTTCTCTGCCCGACGGTAGTGAGATGCGGTCTAGGAACGGTGTTACCGCATCTCCAGCTTGTCACAGCCATGCGACAGGGTCAACTAAGCCTTCGGACAGCCTTCCCCCTGCCATCCAGATCCACGAGAACCCTGCCCCTGCCCGTATCGCCAAGATAACGGTGGAATGAGTGGGACACGTCCGTCCCGAGTGGACCACACCAGTCACCCACGGCAAGTAATTTTCTTTAACCACCAGAGCCAAAGAAAATAACCATCGCAGGGGTAACTATTACAAACCCCCATCAGCCAGCCCAGTAACTCCTCAACCTAGCTACACAACCACAGGTGGTACCAGGTTGTTACCTAAATTACCTTTCATATCCCCTATCAAAGAACCTAAAGCTCTTTCAGAACCAAAACCTCTCTTCCCCAGATTGCCTTTCATATCCCCTATCAAGGAACCTAAAGCTCTTGCATCCATTCAATCTAAACCATTGTCCCGGGTTAAAGTCACTCATAAACCAAAACTTGCCTATCCTTCCAGCCAACAATAAGTCTTAACCCCCAGAATAAGTCATCATCCATTGTAAGAAACTCATCCGCTTCCTCTCCCACCAGGAAGCCATCACCCCATAATGTGTACAGATCTGCCCTGAGGAATCTTCTTCCAGCTACATCTACAAGGGCCAGCCAAAAGTCTAGGCGCACCACTCCCAGGACTACAAGGACCTAACCACCACGCGCAGACACCACCCCAGCGCCTTTGATCTTCTCAAGCCGGGCGCCTTAAGTCTGGGCAAGAATATTCACAAGTACTCAGCCAGTCTGGACATCAGTAACTAAGCTTGCCTTTGGTATCTTTTTATCTGGGTAAAAGCAGCCAGAATAGCTGGTGTTCACACTTGAAGCTGTGTGCAGTGATCGGAGACGACCAGGTCGGGTTCCCCCCTTCAGGAAGAGGACTAGCTTGTGCAACCCACTTTGGGCCCCACCTTCCTGGCCTTCGATGCTGTGCCTAGACCAAGTAAATAAGGATTTCTGTCTTGTTCCTTTCAAGGGATTATAAGGATAGTGCAGTACTTAGAGACGACCAGGTCGGGTTCCCCCCTTCAGGAAGAGGATTAGATTGTGCAACCCACTTTGGGCCCCACCTTCACTGGCCTCTATTTACTGTATTAGTCCTGTGGTTCCAGAGGAAAAGCAGCCAGAATAGCTGGTGTTCACACTCGAAGCTGTGTGCAGTGATCGGAGACGACCAGGTCGGGTTCCCCCCTTCAGGAAGAGGACTAGCTTGTGCAACCCACTTTGGGCCCCACCTTCCTGGCCTTCGATGCTGTGCCTAGACCAAGTAAATAAGGATTCCTGTCTTGTTCCTTTCAAGGGATTATAAGGATAGTGCAGTACTTAGAGACGACCAGGTCGGGTTCCCCCCTTCAGGAAGAGGACTAGATTGTGCAACCCACTTTGGGCCCCACCTTCACTGGCCTCTATTTACTGTATTAGTCCTGTGGTTCCAGAGGAGATTGCAAGGGAGTAATTTAATTGTCCCAAACCTTAGACTACCCATAGTGTCACTGGATAGACTGCTTGCAACTCTATACAGACCATTATGCTAGTCACCATAACCCCCCACCAAACCCTGTAGCAGAACTCCGGCATACTCTTAGTAAGTCCCTGCTCACGCGGAGTGCAAGAGGAACCCGGGTGTCTCCCGAGGTACGCACAGAGGAGCAAGGAGCTGTAAGGACGTAGGAGTGCAGCCTAATCCCGGACCAACATCCGGAAGTACCACGCCCCAGCCGCCCTCCTGGACCACTGGATTCTCCCTCGATCTACGGCACCTCTTCACTCCAGCTCTCCTTTAAGTGCCTTATTACGGTTTATGGGTATAGAGTTGTCTCAGGGTAGTGGTTGAAGTTATCTTCAGGGGTTCTCACTAAATAACGTCTTGCGAGAGGGCTTTCCTCTCTCTACGTAAATTGACGTTAATCTGCCCACTTGCCGGGACACATTAGACATAACTATCAGGGGATCCTTATATCCACACATTCCCGGGTTATTGGTCTCCCATAGCCCGTCAGAGGGGGCGCGCCTATATAAGACCCACAGCATATGACATACACACATATTTACACGTAACCTTGTTCCCTTGTATAACTTCTAGCCTCATTCACTTAACATTCTGTCAGGTTCATAACTCGAATCGATCTCACTCTATCTCAGCTCCCGACGATTGTTGTATCAGCCTTCCGCATCTTGCTAGTTGCCCACACAAGT
This sequence comes from Paralithodes platypus, assembly GCA_032716605.1. Lineage (NCBI taxonomy): Eukaryota > Metazoa > Arthropoda > Malacostraca > Decapoda > Lithodidae > Paralithodes > Paralithodes platypus. The sequence continues at coordinate 5,400,966 of CM064505.1, read as the reverse complement.
AGTTTTAGAATAAATAATCTTGCCAGGTGAGATCTAGCACACCTGTAGAATTCAGTTCATTTGTGAGCCTTTCAGAGCCCACCTTATTGTTGATGACCACTTGGTCATTGTTGCTTTAGAGTCAGTTAACGTCACTATTGCCGGGGACATCATAGTATGATCCAGACGACATCTGACATTACTGCACTCTTGTTACCTTGCTGAGATCTTGCTTGAGATCTAGTTGAGTGGGAGGTAAGCCTCCACTATTTTGGATACTCTATAATTGTATCCGAGGAGTTATTGTTAAATTGAGTCCGGACCCATTGTTCGACTCTTGCCTTATAATTGCTAATCATATTATTATTTGTATGCTCTATTTACCATTGTTGCCATTTTGATGATCTCAGTGTTCCAGAATTAAATATATTGCTCCTCCATGAACCAGGTGCAAAGTGAATAAAACCCATGTTAACTTGTCGCCTGTGTACTTATTCTCCTGCCGTGTTGTCTCTTTATTAAAGTTAAAGGTATACTTCTCCAGTTAGAGAGTTAATCATTGCACTCAGAATATCTCGCGTTCCAATTTGGACCGGGCATAACAGTTAGGTTAATTTAAGTTAGGTTAGGTTAGGTTAGTGTAGTGAAACCAGCTTGATTAGTATTGTGGTTTTATTGTACAAACAATTGAGGTCCGGTACATCACATCCTGTAACAACAACAATCCTTAGTATTACAGTTAATGCTAGACTACTCGGCCCACGGGACAGCTCGGCCCAGTAAAAACGAGACAACTCTTAATTAGCCTAACCTAACCTACACATTATGAATCGAGAGAACTACCCTATGACATAATTATACAATAAACGAACATTTCACCCACATTACACACACGCCATAAACGGGAGGCCATGTATGCAGCACCAAATCATGCAAATCATGTCCTCTGCGCATGCGTGAGAATCTTAGGCCCCTTGGCACGATTTTTTTTTCCTTTATAGCCTACTATTATATTATTTTAAACTAACCTAACCTAACCTAACTTAACTTAAATTAACCTAACAGTTGAGCCTAAATAACATAATAAAAATATTAGGGAAAAGGCCGCGCATACGCAGAGGACAGGATTTGGTGCTGCATACATGGCCTCACCCATAAACCCTCCACTTAGCTCTCCCCATCCTAATCCTGACTGGGCTCGTCAAATTGCCCCATAGCAAAACATGGGGCCGAGCTGTCTCAAATAATGGGCCGAGTTGTCTCGCCGTCGTGGCCGAGTTGTCCAAAAGTGGGCCGAGCTGTCCGAGCCGAGTTGTTCCATGGGCCGAGTCGTCCAGTCACCTATTACAGTTCTAAACAAAATAACTAATAAATATATGTAGTCTAGGAGTTTCTTATATCCCTAAATTATATGCTAAACCTTCAATACATCTGAAATCATTAATACTTATTCCTTATATAAGAAAACCATAATCTCTTAGAAAGTCTTGACACCGACCTGTGTTTTGAAAAGCTCGGCTGTCAGTGATCTAGCGGGCGGGAAAGGTAGCAGTGATGCGCTATGTAAAAGGGACCCTAAACATAAATGGCTAACTATATTTCATTACATTCTTCCCCCCTAATATTTATGTATAGTCCTGGAGGTACATGGAGCGCGCCGTTTCCTTCCAGATCGTCGAAGTGAGTCCAGTGATGACGGCATCTCCGGCGTTGAAGAGGGATTCCGCTCACTACCTTCTTGTGAGGCAAAATCCTTCTGAGTTTTGTTCCTGGTTAAGTAACTCCTCGTGTGATGGTGTCAGGTGCACTTCTTCATCTGGAATATCTTGGTGTTGTTGGGATATGGACATGTTTGTGTCTGCATTCTCTCTGCTCTCTGGGGCCATGGGAGCAAGGTGCCTTAAGGAAACTGTAGTAATTCTGCCATCTGGGAACTTGACATGGGCATATTCAGGGTTCACATCCACGACCTCAACCTCATCAACTAAGGGATCACTCTTGCTATATCGCACTTGTCGCTTGAGGAGGGCAGGGCCTTTGCAAGCGAGCCATGTAGGTAGTGTCTGTCCGGATGTTGACCTCCTAGAATGCTGGAAGAAACGTTCATGTGGTGTTCAGTTTATAGAGGTGCATAATAATGATCGGATGGAGTGGAGTGCATCAGGAAGCACCATTTCCCACTGAGAGAGATCTAAATTCCTGGTTTTGAGAGCTAGCATCACAGTCTTCCATATTATTCCATTATATCTCTCTACCTGGCCATTTCCTCTAGGATTGTATGGTGTTGTACGGCTGGTTGCAACCCCTTTCTTACACAAAAATTCTTTTAGCTCTTCAGACATGAAAGATGTTCCTCTATCAGTGTGTATATAAGCTGGCATACCAAATATAGAGAACAGTTGCACCAGACATTGTATTACAGTAGCAGTAGTCATGTTGGAGCAAGGGAATGCAAAGGAGAATCTAGAGTATTCATCTACAATAGTAAGTATGTACTTATTTTTTGATTGAGATGGAAGTGGGCCTTTAAAATCCATGTTGAGTCTCTCAAAGGGCTGAGTTGCCTTAATCGATGATCCAGATTTTGCCTTGAAAAATTGAGGTTTCAGTTTAGAGCATGTGGGCATGATGTTGTCATTTTCTTTACGTCTTCAACGGAATAGGGCAAATTTCGACCTCGGACAAAATGAGCCATTCGGGTTACTCCAGGGTGACATAGGTTATCATGCAACTCTTTGAGTTTATCTGTACCAGTAGCTCCACACACACGTGAAAATGCATCTGCAGGAATGTTCTCTGAGCCCGGGCGGTACACAATGTCATAATGGTAACATGAGAGTTCTATACGCCATCTTGCTATTTTGTCATTTTTAATTTTGCCAGCTGATTTAGAGTTGAACATGAATGCCACGCTGCGCTGATCTGTGACAAGCCGAAAGTGATGTCCGATGAGATAATGTCGCCACTTTCTTAAAGCTTCTACAATGGCATAAGCTTCTTTCTCCACTGATGAGTGCTTCTGTTCACTACTTGAGAGAGTTCTGGAGAAAAAAGCCACTGGACGGTCATTCTGGGTAAGGGTAGCAGCAATCGCATGATCTGAAGCATCGGTTTCTACTGTGAAGGGAGAGTTTGGGTCTATTGATAGTATCACAGAATCAGCAATGTCTTTCTTTAGATTTTCAAAAGCTTGAGCTGCTGTAGCAGATAAGGGAAACCCATCAGCATGAGAGAGGGGCTGTACTTTTTCTGAAAACCCAGGTATCCATCGAGAGTAGTGAGCAAGCATTCCCATCATCCTGCGTAGCGAAGCCATGTCCTGTGGTAGTGGGAGTTTCAATAGTGGCTCTAGACGTTCTTGGTCAGGTCTGATTTCTCTCTCCTTTATAGAGTAACCCAGCAGATTAATGGACCGGAGACGAAAGTCACATTTGTCATAATTTAGGGTCAGGTTATACTTCTTGGCAACATCCATAAAGTGCTTCAGATTTTCATCATGGTCTTCTTCAGATTCACCACATACCGTAACATTATCCACATAAGCAAATGTACCCTTCACACTTTCTTTTTCAAGGATTTCATCAATAACTCTTTGGAAACTGGCCACTCCATTTGTCACTCCGAAAGGGATACGATTAAATTCATAAAGCTTTCCTCCTGCTTCAAATGCTGTGTAAGGTTTCTCCTCTTTTATCTCCACTTGATGGTATGCACTTCTCAAATCCAATGTACTGTACACTCTAAACCTAGCAACATCATTCACCATCTCATCAATACGTGGTAAGGGGTAGGCATCCAGCTCTGTGTACCGGTTTATGGTCTGCGAGTAATCTATAACCATTCTTTTCTTGTGATTTTCCCCTGAGGTTACCAGTACTTGAGCTCTCCAAGGAGAATTACTAGGTCTGATGATTCCTTCTTTCAGCATGCATACAGTTTCAGCTTGTATGAATTTCTTGTCTGTTTCTGTGTATCTCCTGGATTTCACAGCGATAGGCCTGCAGTCTGGTGCCAAGTTTCTAAACAGCGATGGAGCAGGTACTTTTACAGCTGCTAATCCACATATCTTGAGGGGTGGTCTTGATACCCCAAAGGCCATCTCTAATGAAGAATGTTGTTGTAGGAACTCATGGCCTAAAATCACGTCACTACATAAACTGGGAAGGACTTTGAGTTTAACATTGGAATAAGTTTCTCCCTGAAGCTCTAGGTTAACAGTGCAGTGGCCCAGGATTTTAGAAGAATGTGATACATCTGCCATGGAAACCTCACCGTTGTCAGGATAGATTGTTAGCTTGTTCTGCTGCACGATATTATTATGGATGAAATTATCGGAGCTACCTGTATCAATTAATGTAGTAACTGCTATGCCATTAATTTTTGAGCTGCTCACAGATCTGTTAAGACACGAAGGAGAAGTTCCAGCTAGAGTAGCAAGCATTGCAGCTGAATGGTGAGAGGTGGAAGCAGTATTGTCTGTTTACGACTAGAAGCTCGGCATACCTTAGCGTAATGTCCCTTTTTCTTGCAGTTCATACACAAAGCCTCTCTTGCTGGGCACTGACTACGTGGATGCCGGCTGTATCCACACAAGAAACACCGGGAAGCACTGGAAGTAGCTGCACTCACTGGATCAGCATTCTTTTCTACTCTTTCTAGTTGTTGTTGTTGTAGATGTTGTTGGACTCTTTCTTGTTCATCTGTATCTATGCCTAGTTTGCTTAGTGATACTGCAGCATTTATTGACTCTGGGTGCATATAAGAGACAGAATGTTTCTGAGCCATTTCTAAAGTGTGGGCTTGTTCATATGTAGTTTGCAGGTCCAAGGTTTTGTTCTCTAATAAACGTTGCCGTATCGTATGAGAAACTATCCCGTTAATAAAGGCATCTCTAACATAGTTGTCACAGGCTTCCACTGCCGTCACAGCCTTGAACTGACAGTCTTTGCCAAGAAGTTTTAGTACCTGTAGGAACTGATCCAGTGACTCACCAGGTTCTTGGTGTCGAGTTGCTAGTACATGCCTGGCAAATATTTCATTTTTAGGTTTGCTATACAAGTTAGTTAGGGTTTCCTCGGCAGCCTCATAGGTTTTACAGTCAGCAATATAGTCATATACTTGCGGGGCGATGTAATTTGTCAAAAGTACAAGTCTGTCTGCAGTGGGAGTTTTCTGTTGTATGGCCTTTGAGAAGTTGTTAAAGGTCCTGAGCCAGTGGTGCCATTCCTTAGCTGCTGTGGTGGAGTTTGGGTCTGTGTCGAACCTCTCTGGTCGTAAGAACCGCTCCATGTCCACTTGTTAATTGTTTGTACAATAAATTGTAGTGAAACCAGCTTGATTAGTATTGTGGTTTTATTGTACAAACAATTGAGGTCCGGTACATCACATCCTGTAACAACAACAATCCTTAGTATTACACTAAACAAAATAACTAATAAATATATGTAGTCTAGGAGTTTCTTATATCCCTAATATTATATGCTAAACCTTCAATACATCTGAAATCATTAATACTTATTCCTTATATAAGAAAACCATAATCTCTTAGAAAGTCTTGACACCGACCTGTGTTTTGAAAAGCTCGGCTGTCAGTGATCTAGCGGGCGGGAAAGGTAGCAGTGATGCGCTATGTAAAAGGGACCCTAAACATAAATGGCTAACTATATTTCATTACAGTTTGGTTAGGTTAGGTTAAGAAAATATAATAGTATAAAGGAAAAAAAATCGTGCCTAAGATTCTCACGCATGCGCAGAGGACAGGATTTGCAGGATTTGGTGCTGCATACATGGCCTCCCGTTTATGGCGTGTGTGTAATGTGGGCGAAATGTTTGTTTATTGTATAATTATGTCATAGGCTAGTTCTCTCGATTCATAATGTGTAGGTTAGGTTAGGTTAGGTTAGGTTAATTAAGAGTTGTCTCGTAATTAACATGGGGCCGAGCTGTCTCGTTTTTACTGGGCCGAGCTGTCTCGCCGTGGGCCGAGCTGTCCTGGCCGAGCTGTCCCATGGGCCGAGTAGTCTAGCATTCATCAGCGGCCTATATAGTCAGGCGTTCACTGACAAGTCCTCATTCTTACGCTTACAGCTGCAGTTATTAGACGTTTCATTAGTCTGCTCCGAGCATTTTTTTAGAGACTAATCATAGAATTTAGTATTTAGAGATTTATCTATTGGCAAGTGTTGAGAAGATTTATCTATTAACAATTGTTAATCAAAATGACCAACAAGATCCTGTATGTGGGGGAGGTTCCTTGGCTGCGGGAGCTGAGGGCTAATGTGATGGAGCTAGCGGAACTACACCGAACGGCTGGAAACGCACTCGCTCGTTCTGATGCTGTTGTTAGCTCATTTGGTCACACCTTCCTCGACACTTGGAAGGTTTTGATGCAGAAGTTTTTGGTGTCTTGTTATCCTACTGGATTCCAGGAATTCTGTGAATGGATGGCCAACACTGCAGAGTACCAAAAGTATGGCAGGCCTCACTTGGCACACGTCCTTGCCTGTCTCAATTTTGTCATTGACCCTCCCAAGATAGCTTCTTCTCAGAAGCTTGTACTGCAAGATCAGCTTCCAAGCTGTACCTGTTCTTATGAACAGCTAAAGCCACAGTTTGTTTATAAGCGTTCTCTTAGCTCTGGCGCCTCGTGTGAAATATTTCTGTTTCGGGACAGTGGTAAATATCTAGTATGCAAACTGGGTAAGCGAGAAGATTGGAGCATGTTGCAGGCTTTCTGGCGTGAGGCTTTATTGCTGGATCATCTGCGGGGTGCTGGAGGCTCCCCATCCTTGCATGCCAATTGCTCCGACCGTCCTTGTCTCTTCCTATCCTGTGTGGAGGGCAAGACTCTAAGTCGTGCGTATAGCCGTCTTACTGCTCGAGGGTTGGTGGAAGTGTTCTTGGCACTGGCACACAGCCTACAGGATGTTCACAAGGCAGGGGTCCTACATAACGATATCAAAGCCGATAATGTAATTGTCAAGATTCCTATGGCTGGTCTTGGAAAGGTTCGAGCCGCTCTGATTGACTTTGGATTGGGGGCACTAGTAGATCAAGTTGCACATACAAGAAACCATAATGTAATTAATTACATTCAGTATAAGTGGTACGCTCCTGAGGTGTTCTATAACAGAGGGGCATCTTTTGCTAGTGACATTTTTTCTCTTGGTATGATGCTTGAACGTATGGTTGTAAAGCAGATGAATGCTGGACGACTGAGTGCTTGGCCGGAGGGACTTGAGAAACTTGTGGCCGACATGGTAGAGTACAAAGAGGAGGACCGACCAACTATCACAGAAGTGATCACTAGGTTGACTGCCATACTGCCTGGCCTCCTGTACCTTCAGCGGTCACAGGAAGGGTTCCCCGACTCTGATGACGAGTCTGATGATGAGTCAGATGAGGATGACTCGGATGAGGATGACTCTGATGAGGATGAGTCGGGTGAGGGTGAGTCAGATGAGGATGACTCGGATGAGGATGAGTCGGGTGAGGATGAGGGTGAGTCAGATGAGGATAAGTCAGGTGAGGATGAGGGTGAGTCAGATGAGGATGAGGGTGAGTCTGATAAGGAATCAGATAAGAGTGACTATGATATAGATGGGGTAGACTAGACAAACTTGTTAATTCTAATATCGTGCCACTACTCGTATAACTCTGTGTTTCTTTAAGATAAAGTGTCTCATCGTAGGTGCGCAGACTTTGATGTCTTTGATATTATTCTGACTATCACTAGGTGGTTGTATTCAACTTAGGAAGAGCCTCTGGGAATAAAAAAAGGTTAAAAATCTTAACTTTTTGGCTTCCATAGGTCCTTCTCCAGCTGAACAAAACCAACTAAAGATAATCAGAATAAAATTAAAAAGGTGTCATCTTATTAACCTAAAAAGTGCGCATGGGGGTAATTAGAAACGTCCCCCTGTGCTGACGTATTTGAGCTGTTTCCATCACTAAAATATTCATTTTACCATAAATAGCATTAATACTTATCCAAACGCGCCTATTATGGGTTGATTATAAAGGTAATAACCTGAAACAACAATAAAACGAGTGAAAACAGCGTTTGGATGGTCAAAATCGGAGATATAGGCCGCGAGTTATATAATGTATGGGTGAGGCAACCTCCTTTCCCGCCAATTTCCCCCAAGGCCACTGAGACACAGTCGATCGATATTCTCTCTCTCTCTCTTGCACTAGCTTGCTAACACTGATGACAATGCCCTGCTTGCAACTCGCTAATGTTAGCACAAAAATATACCTCAGAATAAGGGAATAACAGGGAAAATAGGTGATAACTGAAGAAGGGGAGGAAAGTGGGGAAGGAGGGGAGGTAGAGGAGTGATATTTTGCATGGCCCAGGGGCCCAATTTTTTTTTTTTTTTTTTTCGATGTTTAAAGTTGATTTTTTTTTTCTCTGACTCTTAAGAGTCTTCCCGCAGTCCGCCGGGGGAACTCTTAAGAGTCTTCCGGCAGTTCCCGGGTTAAAGGAGTTATAATAGGATAAGGAACTGATGTGTACTGGAAGATTGCCAGCACAAATAGTTGTAACAGACATTCTTGACTTAACATTATCTGGTGCGACGTTTTGGGAGTTATTATGATTGTTTAAATATTAGTGAGAGTTTTTATTTATTTTGACAAGTTTGAGCAATGTATTTTCTGTTTTCTCCCTGTATAATTTCCACAGATCCTTTCTAAGCTGTATATATTCGTTTAACCACTTCAGCACGATGACGCCCTTTTGCCTTTGATTCTGGCTAGAATTAGACGATTTTATGCAATTTATGAAGGACTTATATTATTTAGAGGGTATATTGAGATCATCTATACCCCTTTGAGTCCGAAGGTACGATTACAAGCTAAAGAAACTCATCTACTGGTAACTAGAACATTACGTCATCGCACTGAAAGTGTTAATGATAGCTAAAACAGACTGTCAAATTGCGTCATAATCTTCAAAGGGTTATTTGGATGATGTGTTCCAGTGATCTTGGTTTATTTTACCATCGTACTGCATGTTTGGGAAAATGAAAGGAGTGTTGTTCTCTCTCTCTACTCAAATTGTATATTCTATTTTATAAACTATTCTATATAGGCCTACTCAGGCCCAATTCCCACTTTTCCTAATATTTTTTTATATATATATTTTTTTTTTGGGGGGGGACTCAAGACAGAGCCAGAATAGGGACAACACAACAGAAAACAATGGAAACAAAATACAAATTCACACACACATGTACACACATGTACAGTAATGTCGTTAATTGTTCCCACAAGTTTAGAATACAATTGAATTAAAATGGAAAGCTGCACGAACAAAAACAGGTTATTGCTATTTAGTGTTTTAATGTGAAAAAATAATGAAACTTAACCATTAATAAAACAGAGTACTTGTGCTACAGAAACCGATCAGGGAAACGTTGCAGAAAGTAAACTGTGAGACTTACTTTAACATTATTCTCCTGTTACTGTGATTCTCTGTAAGTCTATCAACAATTTCCTCTAATTTGAACCTTTTTACTCTCAATTGATAACATAGCCACATTACTCAGTCTTTCATGGCCCATTGTGTTCCTGAGATAAGTCTTAATTAATTTTAAAGCAGAGAAGCTTCTTTCTACTGAAGCTGATGACACAGGTAATATATACTAAAGCAATTTTGGCTAGTCTGACGAGCTCAGGAAATGCCTCCTCATAAGAACCAAAGACTTTCACCAATTCTAACAATGATTTAGGTCTCTTGTCTACGCTTGTGCCCTTGTAACATCTTTCTAACATTCGTTTTGCCGAGAACAGCTCATGTTTGAGATGTTCAGAATTAACCTTATAAGCGTGACTTAATCCATCCATTTTATCAAATTATAGGAACTCATAGCTCTGTGGGATTAGTGACTGTAATGCTTTCATTATAAGAACATAAGAAAATGGGAGTCTGCAAAAAGCCGATCGGCCCATACAAGGCAGATCCCTGTCACACCCAACCCCAATTATAGGCCCAACTCACTAATACCTTGAGTACTGACCCCACCAAAACGGTCAGTGATTAACACAAGATTACGGGGGTCTGCTGAGCGCCGATTGGCCCACACCTGGTAGATCCCCCTCACACCCAACCCATCTCGTCCATATGCCTATCTAATTTTATCTTAAAGCTCCCTATCGTTCTTGATCCCACTATATCACTTGGTAGCCTATTCCACCCATCTACAACTCTGTTACCAAACCAATATTTGCCTATAGCTTTTCTGAAACGAAATTTATCCAATTTGAAACTATTTGTTCGAGTTCTTTCGCTATCACTGAGCTTCAGTACATTTTTCATGTCTCCTTTATTTGTCCCACTAACCCACTTGAACACTTCTATCATATCCCCTCTAACTCTGCGTCTTTCTAACGAATGTAAGCCTAATTTTTTCAACCTTTCTTCATATGGTAGATTTCTACTATTATGAATCATTTTTGTCATTCTTCGCTGTACTCTCTCCAACGAATCTATGTCCATTCTGTAATAAGGACACCAAAATTGGACAGCATAATCCATATGGGGTCTCACTAATGACAAGTAAAGTTTCAAGATAACATCGGCAGTTCTGTTACTCACACTCTTTGAGATGAACCCCAGAATCCTGTTTGCCTTGTTACGTACGCTTATACACTGTTTTCTAGGTTTCAAATCGTTGCTAACAAACACACCCAAATCTTTCTCGCAGTCTGAGTTTTCTAATTCAGCATTAGCTAGTTTATATTTTGCATTAGTATTCGTCTTCCCTATCTTTAATACCTTGCATTTGTCAATGTTAAAATTCATCTGCCATTTTACTGACCATTCGTGTAAGGTATCTAGATCCTTTTGGAGGCACTCTATGTCACTATCTGAATCTATTGGTCTCCCTATTTTGGTATCGTCTGCGAATTTACTTATCCTACTAGTTATACCTAAATCAAGGTCATTTATGTAAATAATAAATAACAGAGGACCCAATACAGATCCCTGGGGGACACCACTCTTGACTGATCCCCACTCTGACTTAGTACCATTTATGCTGACTCTCTGCTTCCTACCAATTAGCCATGACCTAATCCATCCCAATTATGGAGCATGTTTCATTACTGAAGCGTCTATTCATTTTCACCATGCCTACAAATTAGTTTAGATTGAATAGACAATAAGACATCATGATAATCGTACAAAAACTGCCACAAACAAGACAAAATATCTTACTTTAAGTGTCCTTCCTCTCTTTACCATGCAGCAATCAGCTGAGCGATTATCAACAAAAAACGTTCCCTAGCATTCATTCAAGAAATAATTTTCTTATGTAATAATATCTTGTTTTCTTTCTGCCTTAAATTAATTGAAAATGTAAAAACTTAATAAGATGCGACGGGAAGAGAATAAGCCAACACAATGTCCTCAGCCATCCACCATCTCAGAAGCCGCTCCAGCCTCGGCGTTACGGCTTGGAGGCATAAGAGAGCGCAACACGGGCAACAACAGAGGGCAACAACATAGCGGGAAAGATAACAAACCACAACTCCAGCTCAAAACTCTAGAAAACGCATCAGGGATAATCCTCATAGAAAACGTGCCAGACAGGGGAAACCATTTAAATCAGCCCAAACAAAAGACTGCCAATTCATCAGAAAACACCCTTTCCCTCACCACGACTGCAACTCACGCCCAAGATACGCCAAAGTCCGCCCACACATCCGACCCAAGGGCATGCACCCAGAGAAACAACAAGAAACAGGGTATCTCACCTCGCTCCCCACATAAAAAGCGAAAATACGAGCTCCACATGGACGCCGATGCCCCAGACACCTCCACCCTTCAAGGCCCCCATAGACGAGCTACACTGCAAACCATTCAACCCAGTTGCAGTTACAACAAGGCCTCCACACCGTGCATCCAAGAAAAATACTCAGGAGTTGCTCACAAACCAAATCATCATAATCAAAAGAGTCAAAATGACCTACGAGACTTGGGGAAAATACAAGCTAACTCTACCACCCATATCTCCACCACTAAGACGCCCACACACACCCAACCACTTCCGCCCCCTGGTCCTTTGTATACCTCCCTCCCTCCTTCCTACCCCTTGGGTGCGATCACATGACTTACCTCCTCTCCCTCTCTCCTTCATTCTCGCAATCATTTTCGCATATATATCATGTTTATTTTCTGTGCAGCTTATTTCTATCTATCTATCTATCTATTGCCAGACGCCTTACTCCCCTTAAAACCCTTAAAGAGCGGCGCTCGACTTAAGTCGTGCACCAATTTGCAGCAAGTTAGGAGCATTATTAACACCTTACGAGCGGCCTATGCGGTTTATTTATGTGTACCGCACAGCGGGGTGTTTTTAGCCAAAATAGGGCTGTTTACGTGATCATTTTCATGCCTAAATAAGACCCAGAACGTAAAACAAGTACCTATCCCTGAAAGGGCATAAACAGAGCTTTCGAATGAAACCATAACGATCCTTGTATGATGGATAGTTTTCTTGCAATAACCGTGCAACGCGAGTGCAAAAAGCAGGTAATTTGGTACTTTCAGTACATAATTGAGTATGTAGCGAGTGAGAGAGGGAGGAGGGAGCTGAGATTTGTGTCAGTAGGTTCGCCGCGGTGGTCTGGAGCAGTCATACGCTCGCTAGTCTCCTGCCACCACTTGTCTCTCTCTCTCAGCCACATTACGTGCTAAAATTGCCACTCGAGTTATGTCGAGCGCCGCCACATAGTCCAGCTTTATTTAACTCGACTTATGTTGCTCGCCGCTAAATAAGGGTTAAGGCTTTTAAAGGGTTAAAATCGATTGCAAATGGCCGGGAGCGCAGCAGGCCACACGTCCGACACCCAGGGCTTACCGCCACCCACTGACTCACGCTCCCTGTGTTCTCGAGAGGCCGGCAGTGTAGCCAGTAGTGAGCATAGCTGGGAAAATATACCGCTATACGCTAAACTCCCATGTTGGTGGCACCACTGCATGAGAACCACGAGTGCTACGTAGCTCGTTCTGGTCTCATTTTGAAGCTTTTAGCGCCTAGTTTTTTGCTGAATACATTTATTTTCATGCAGATACTTGATTGATCATTCAGGAGGGCCTGAATATGCCCAAAATAGCCCAAAACATCCCACTAGACAAGGGTTGAGGGTGGCCATACACAGAACTTATTCCCTGTAAGAGGGACAACCCGAGCCAGTTTATTGAAGGACTTACAGGATTGACCACTCAATTTAGGATCCGTCCGACTCCGAGGCCCTCTATGTATCTTGTTAGCACTATTTTTCTACAGTGGTGTTCGGCTAGTCCATCCACTAACCTACTTTACCCTTAGATAAACAGTATGGATATGTATCAGGTTTATTCCCCTAGACAGGTTGCCGATCAAGGCTGACGAGTCCCATCCACCCGGATTTTTATAAGGTTTTCTCCCCTAGATGGGTTGCCGACCAAGGCTAGCGAGTTCCACCACCCGAGGCTTATTTATTGCTGTGTAATATTCAGATAAGTCTCCTATATTGGTACATGTACATTAGAAAGCATGAAAGTGCTCAAAAAGCGATATATACCCAATATTTATTTTCAACCCTCCCATTGGTACGACCGACCCCCTAGGCACTATCGATAATCACAACATTCCTTTATTACCCCTCCCTCTTTCCTTCCTCATTCATTCACTTTCTCACGCATCCTTTTTGCCTATGTATCACATGTATTGTCTATAATTATGCGCCTTATTTCTTGCTATGTAATATTCAGATGGGTCGTCTATATACGTACATGTACATTATATAGCATGAAAGTGCTTAGAATACGATATATACGCAATATTTCGTGTCATCCCTCCCTTCCCGCCCCTTGGTTCCACCCCCTGTAAGACCGGCTACGCTCGTGGCAAACTCGCCTCGCGATGCCATTCGCGCCACATTTTTCAAATACGGATCCCCTCTCCACACCTTTTTTTGGTATTGTTTGGTATTGTTTTTTCTATATTCCAACTGCTCCCTCTCGGACATAGGCTGAGAGCCTGTACATTCAACCGTTATGCATTGAACAGTGAAGCCCGTGAGGTCTCGTTCCAGTCTACGGGGTGAGACATGTGAAGCACTTTTTGATGCAACCAGCCCCTGCTATCATGCCTTCGCAGGATGCATGAGCCTTAGTTGCCCACTCACGGCTCGAAGCAGCCCTATCTCTGAAGCTGTCTTGCTCCAGTGCTTCACTGTCCTACCTCCTAGACTTGAACCCTCACTCTCAGAATGCCACTTATTGAGCAATGAACTCACTAGGCATTGCCCCACTATAGCATATTTTGAATATGGAAATATTTATACAATGGCCATACAGAGCTATTTAATCAGGGAACATGTTGTTGGATGCGCACACTTATTTCCTACACGCTGATGTAGTTTTCGTCACAATTTGGAATAGTCGTCCATATGGCCATACCTTCGCCTGGGACAATGGTGGATGATACCATGGCTTCACGCTTTAAAGGTTAAAGGTATATTCGGACAAAATGTGTTATATTTACCATATAAAGTAATATTACTGCTCCAGGGGAGGTGTGGTTGAGTGGTCTTGCCACTGAACTGGTAATCCAATGGACCTGGATTCGAATCCCGATATCATTATGTTACCTCCACCAACCGACTTTACTCCTAAACTCAATTAATGAAATCAACAAATACATGTGGCAGTCCAGGGATTCGAACCTAGGATGCTCACACCGAAATTCAGTGCATTTATCCATTGCGCTATGAAGACAGTCAGGGGGAAGATCTTATTGGGATGGAATTTGTGCTGTACCTAGTATCAGTGCATTACCACAAAGCACCGAAACACCTGATTAAATAGCACTGTATGAATATTCCCATATTTAAAATATTCTACAGGGGGGCAATTTCTAGTGAGTTAATTGCTCATATATATATATATATATATATATATATATATATATATATATATATATATATATAATTCCATTGATAAGAGTAAAACACATTACTACAATCAATGCAAATATACTCATAAGAAATACATTATTTACATTACTAATCAATCTTATAATAATTAAAAGATTGTGAGAGTAAACAATAATAATATATAGATTGATAGTCAATCTTTAAACAGCTTAGAATGTAAAAAATCCTCACATTAATATTTGGATAGGCCTACTAAGGAAAAGAACATACATTATCTATGTACATAAAGCCAATCTTCATCAGCTCATAAATTCGATTAAAGTCTTCTAAAAATCATATAATTATCATACTAGAACAGCGTCCGGTAATATAGGAGCCTAGTCATTAAAATGGTTCCAATTGATGCATATTATAATAATTTTCAATTGACCACTTGCCAGTTTTGGGCTATAAGAAGTTGGGACTGTAGACATCGATATTTAGCCCAATTACCAAAGACAAATAATTGTAGTAGATACATAAATACATAAAATCAAATTCAATTTAACATTATTTATTATAATATACAGTACCTCAATATCCTTATAAGCTATTTACAAGGGTAGTCTATAATCTTCTCAAATAGCCTACCTCTTTGAAAGGCCATACACTATAGTCTATTCGCTGTAAGTAGGCGAGAAATCATGACTACTATCCTCTGTAACTCAAAAACGACTAGAGTAATCGAGTTAATATGTCTACCATTTGGAAAGAGTCAGTCAAGGAATAGATGTGGAAATTTACAGGCAATTTGCTCAAGCCCTTTATGAGTTACAGAGGATAGAGGTCACGATTTCTCGCCTACTTACAGCGAATAGACTATAGCATCCTGATATGACTCATAGAGTATCACTGAACCGTGAACTCCTTGGATAAAATAAAATAAAACAAATATATATAATAATACATGGTCATAATTTGACATGAATATTATAATTATTCTAAATAAAATTATTATTATATTATTATTATTATTATTATATTGTTACTGTCAGAGGACCCTGGAGGACAAGGGGCGAATGCGCCAATACCTTACTTTCGAGTTATGAGTGTTTAAAGTCTGGAATTGGTGGCATACATAGAATATTACAGAATAGCATGTTATTACAGACTAATGAGGAAGTAAGAAGGAGGTGTGGTGTGGAGGTAGATGTGCTGGAAAGTGTGAAAAGGAACAACTTGAGATGGTTCGGCCATATGAAACGTATGGAAAGCGAGAGAATGACTAAGAGGGTGTACGAGAGCGAGGTGGAGGGACAGAGGGGGAGAGGTAGACCGAATATGAGGTGGAAGGATGGAGTGAGGAACTACATGAACGAAGGCGGTGCTGGTTGGGGGGAGGGGCGTCGACTGACTGGGGACAGAGGTGCATGGGGGCGGTTCGTTCGTGGCCACCCCTTCGGGGATCACGGCGTCAGGCAATAGATAGATAGATAGATGTTATTATATACCATTAGAATCCTCTGGAAGAGACAAATTGATAGAAAATAAAATAAAATTAAAAAAATAAATAAAACAAAATAAAAAGCACAATAAAAATGGATGGTGTTTTTTCAGCCTATAGTAATTATTGTTCAATCTGCTTGAAATTTAATCCTGTATTAGATGTCCATGAAACTAAGATACTGTTAAATTTTCAGCCCAAAAACTAATAATTAATATCTTCCAAATAATTATTAATAAAAAATTATAATTTCTTTAGCTTCAACATGTTATTTTACAGTGTGTATGATGACCATTACATAATTAAGATTTACTACTCACCAACTATGTACAACACCAACCGCACACCCAAGACGAAGAGGGGGGGTGGGGGGGGGGATGTTAGTAGTCGAGGACGTCGTCGGCGGGGTCGTCGACGACTTCACTGTTGTCTTCTGCCATGTTTTCTTGGGCTCTAAACAGGGCGGTGTACATAGGTGAGTAGGCCAGAGGGATGTAATCCATAAGCTCCTTGAGGTGTTTGAGCTTCTTCCGGTTCATAACAACACCTGTGGGGTACTTCGTTGGAAGGTGTACCTGTGCGAGGTTGAATGCAGGGTCGTGCTCCTCCGACCTGCCCTTCTGTAGCTTAAACTCTTTTATATCATGAAAGGCATCACTATAGCCACCACACACCTTGACACCTTGCAGGTAATCATTGGATGCCATAATACGCTTGGCAGCCTTGAAGCCTGCTGACGACTGCCGGGCCTTGGATGTGTGCTGTTGGAGTAGGTCGAAGTCGAGGAAGTCCTCAGCGGTCATCCGGACTACGGTTACTGGATTCTTCTTGCGACAGGACTTCATGTAGTGTGTGTAGTGGGCAGCTGTGTACACCTGCTTGCCCCTCAGGTGATTCTCAAAGAAGCCGAAATTACGATCGCAGGGCAGGAAGCTGTGCCCTGGCTCAAGGTAGTAGTGAGTAATTCCAGAGAAAGTGTTGGAGTGGATCAAACGGAGGTATAACAGCACTAGGTTTATGTTTTTATTTTGACCCGCACAGTTGTCACTGAACACTATGAAACGGTGAATGTCATCGGGCACGTAGTTTTTAATGAAATGCAGCAGACAGCTGGCCACCTCACACGAGCCTCGCCTGGCCTCACTCTCATTCCACACATAGAAATATGGACGGTCTTTGCGGTCATGGATGCCCAGATTGTATGTCCACATTTTGCACATGTAGTACTGGGCACCTGTTGTCAGTCGTGGAGTTGCCAAGGTTTGCTGCAGGTCGACAGAGATGGCAAACAGTCTTGGTGTGTCATCTTTCTGGTAGATGTCAAGGAAATTTCTGCCAACCCGGGCGAGGGACTGGTGCTCATGCCTCTTCATGTTAAGTGCCGCTATCCTGTCGCTGTCAATCATTGGATCCAGTCCATCTAACTTGACCTTCAATGTGTCACAGGTAGAGCAGGTGTCTGATTTGGGAGCAGTAATGCTGATCTTGTATTCCCGTACTTTGTCAATAAACCGGGATTCAGTTATGGCATGACGGTCCACGCCCTTCTTCTCCAACTCTTCTTGGAAAGCCTCATAGAGACCAGTCCAGGTAGACCCCGGGGGCAGGTAAACTTTTTCCGGGTTCTTGGCTCTTGAGTAGTGGGACTGGCAAGTAGGAATTTCCTGACAGAACTTCTCTACCATTTCCAGTAGCTCAGCAGGTGTTTTGTTTGGAGGTTCCTGGCATCCACGTTGATCAGGGCCTGGGGTACCAATGGGGGAAACTTGTGCCTTGGCTAACACGTTACGCACACGTTTATCAGTTATGGCATGAATGCTTAAAAATGCCTTGAAACAGACATCAATAGTTACATTACCAACCACCACAGTGTACCTTTTCCCCTGTTTTTTTCTACTCTCACGTCCTTTCACTCTCGGCCTTATTATGTCATTGATGTGGACCCTCGAATTTATGTATTGTGACTGAAAGTCATGGCTATTCATTGCCCAATAGGCCTCGAATACTATGTTAACATTATCCACTCCCACTTTCTCAAAACTCTTATTTCTACAGCCACAAGGGGCCCCCACAACCTTCTTGTCCACAGTCGCACCAGCCCTGTTTACATACTGTTCACCACTGTCTCTTTTTGCCTTCTTTTGAGATTTACTCCACTTCTCTGGCCGTCTCTTCCGCGACGGTATGAGCGGGGGGGGGGGTTTGGCGAGTATTTTGGTTGGTAATAGACGCCAATTCACTGAGTATATCACTACGAAAACACAATAATAACGCAGAGAATAACAATGGACGCTCCACAGACGCTCTTGGCGGGGTGACTGGCTAGACATAGGGTGCAAACGCGCGTGTGATTGGCCGGGAGGCGGGCCTTTAACTCGGGGAATGCTAGCCGGCCGCTCATTGGCTTGAGCGCGCGGGAACATTCGCCCCTCCACCTCCTACAATCCATACCTCCTCCGCCGCTACACAAGGTTGCAACAAGGGATTTAGAACCTAGGGTACTGAGCCCGCATGGGTGGGAATTGCAAAACGTTCTTCACCACGTGATTTTCAGTGCTTCCATCTATCGGGAACCAGTCCTAACTCAATTTTGCTCATGGTTGCACATTCGCCCCTTGTCCTCCAGGGTCCTCCGAGTCAGTCTTATTACTGCAATATATAGATACTATATATATATATATATATATATATATATATATATATATATATATATATATATATATATATATATATATATATATATATATACATATATATACATGTATATATATATATTTATGTATATATATATGTATATGTATATATATGTATATATATATATATATATATATATATATATATATATATATATATATATATATATATATACCGGTATATATATATATATATATATATAAAACGTGAGATAGTTTGATTGTGATTCCCAACTTAGGGAACAGCGTTTATCGTCAACTTAGGTACAGTCGGATGCCATAGTCTCTAGCCCACTTATAAATATTCGTGAACATTACCAATTACTAATTATGGAAGTATATCTCTGGAAACGAACTTTTTAGTATACTTTTCTGTACATCAAGTACAAAACTATATACTATTTATTTAAAAGAAAGTCCATCCAAAAAGTCAATCCAAATAGTTATAATTGCATAAAGAAAAACTTAAGGGGTTCACAAATTTTGCTGAGTGGGCTAGAGACTATGGCATCCGAGTGTACCTCTCCACTGGGTGAGGACTGGCCTTAATTCTCTTAACCCGGGAACTGCGGGAAGACTCTTAAGAGTTCCCCCGGCGGACTGCGGGAAGACTCTTAAGAGTCAGGGGGAAAAAAATCAATTTAAAACACCATTTTTTTTTTTTTTTTTTTTTGCCCCTGGGCCATGCCAAATATCACTCCTCCATTTCCCCTCCTTCCCCAGTTTCCTCCCCTTCTTCAGTTATCACCTATTTTCCCTGTTATTCCCTTTTCCTGTGGTCTATTTTCGTGCTAACATTGGCGAGTTGGTAGCAGGGCGTTGTCATCACTGTTAGCAAGCGAGTGCAAGAGAGAGAGAGAGAGTATCGATCGACAGTCTCTCTCCAGAGGTGGAGGAAAGTGGTGGGCTGGGAGGTTGCCTCAGCCATACATTGTGTAACTCCCGGCCTGTATCGCCGATTTTGACCATCCAAACGCTGTTTCTACTTGTTTAATTGTTGTAACAGGTTAATACCTTTATAATCAACCTATAATAGGCACATATGGATAAGTATTAATGCTATTTATGGTAAAATAAATATTTTAATGATGGGAACAGCTCAAATATGTCAGCACAGGAGTGTGGTGTCTCATACCCCCCATGCGCACTTCAGAGGTTAATCAACACACAAGTAATAAACAATGGACACAAAACACATACAGATAGGATACACAAGCTTTGTTACTTAACTGCTAGGGTACAATCTCAATAAGTCTCTGGAGACACAAAGATGATAATCATATACAAAATAAGAACAATGTTACAAATGAACATATAAGTAATGACACACAGAAATATAAGTCTCAAATCACAAAAAATAAAGTCCTGAAGTTGTTGTTGTTGCTGTTCCCCAGGCAGTCTGGGCGAACAGCCCCAAGGTCCTGAGCAAGACCAAGGCCATAAACGAGCGGCCCCACAAAACCCTCCCTGCTTACCACTAATAAGTGGTAAAGCCCGGGTGACCGAAGCCACTCCAAGGCAGGGAGCTGAGGAGGGTGCGGAAATGCCCGGGAAACCCAAGGCTCTGTGCCCCTCAGCAATTATGAAGGGAAAGTTGAGGGGCAAAGGAAAAATGTGACGCTTTGGCTCCCAATCTGCCAACTTCTAGGTTGGCAGTAGGGAGGTCAATCCACGGAAAAGACGCAGTCACTTGAGATCTAGAAAATATATAAGTAAAAGGAACAGTCAGAGTAAGCTATGGGTATGGCAGAGATCGCTCAGCTCTCACTCTGATAGACCAGCCAATCACCACATGACTGGAACACAATCCTCTCAGCATCAGCTAGGAAAGGCCCTAGAAAGCCGCCTTTGGCGGCTGAAATAAATATACAGAGCACTCATGTATGGCTCGAGCATAAGTAAATAACAGTTACTGCGACACTAGAACTGTAGTTCTGATAGTTATGGAAAATAGGACAATATTTAATCTCAAAACTAACAACCGTCTTCGTGGTGTATTGGTTAAGGTGTCTAAAAATCTGTGTGTGATAACCCGGGTTCGAATCCTGGTGGATCACATATATGCTTTCATTAATTTCATTGGAGGTGTTTGGTGTTGTGGTGAAATTAATAAAAAATAGATTATCAGTAGGTTTAGGGATATTTCGTAGCGAAGCCGTTCTATATGATCTGTGCCCCATGAATATTCTTTCCTCTCACTTAAACATTAGGCTACCATAGTGCGGTGGGAATTATGAACATGATTAAATTAATATCCAGTATTCGAGAATGGACAATAAGTCGTAGACGTGTGCATAAACCTTTAACCCTGCGAGTGCGTGCAGGTTGTAGTGAACACCACAGTTCTGGGCGGCAATATTAACCTAGTAAGTGCGCACCGTATGTACTGAACACCATAAAACTGTGCGGGCCTATTTCACTGTTTCCTGTCACTAAAATCGTTATCTTACCATAAATATCATTAATACTTATCCATGTGCGCCTATTTTACATTTATTATGAAGATATTAACCTGTACAACAATAAAACAAGTGGAAACAGTGTTTGGCTGGTCAAAATCGCGAAATGAGACCGAGTTACATAAATCAATTGTGAGCCAGACTGCTCCACACCCTCCCCCCCAGTGACGGCTCGTGATGAATAAACTTGGGGGACTGCATATTTCTAATTGCAATAGGCTACAATGATGTTAAGGAAATGAAAACAAAAAGTACTTACTTTTTATACATTTAATTATCCACAAATTTCATCGGTAGGCTATAGCAGTCGAGTCAGTGATTTCAGGGCCTCAGACAGGTGGCTTGGGGAGATAGGGGAAAAGGGTAGACTAATAGTGGTGGCGGGGTAGGAGGAGGTGGGGGGGGATACATACGGAAGTAGGCTAGGCTATTACTTGAAAATAAATCCATGCGTCGGCTGTTACATGTAGCAAATTGGTTTATTACTGCTTCATTATTATTATTTTTTTTGCTACATTATTTAACCATAAACTTCGGAAGTTTCTTAATAGGCTATAGGCTACCTTTAAGTTTCAAGGTCTTTACTAAACTGAATAAAATCGCGGCCCTAGACTAACGGTTGTCTAAATCATAAACGTAGTCTACAGTTTGTGAGTTTGCCACATTAATTGGTATAGGCCTACACTCCGTGATATTATATATGGAAGAAAACAGTATGATTGAATTAGAAGTATAAATGTTAAGGCAATAAATAGTTAACTCATACGATGAATTAACGGTTTTATAGCGAATTATTCGTGTAAGTCAATCACGCCCATTTTACTTCCATGCATAAAATTAAGGAGTGACCACACATTCATGTGGCCAACTATACCTCTTAGGCCTACTCATGCGGCCCTAGACTAACGGTAATCTGAATCATAAATCGATCTGGACATAGAAGCCTAAGGGCCTGCGTCCAGTACTTCAGTAAGTAAGGTTCATATGAATACGAGGGATATTTATTGGAATCATAATAGTTAGTAACCATAATGTATTGAAATAATGAGAACTACACTGAAACTAAGCTACGATCGTCACTCAGGGTGATAAAACTGAATTATTCACAGATCAAGCTCATAATACACCAACGCTATTTGCTAATATGAGAGTGCCAGGCCTAAGACTGAGAGGCATGAGAGCTGAGCCTACTGCAGCTCAAAGAATCTGTTGGTGCCGCTGGCCCGCCTCCACCGCCGGGAAAAAGATTGTACAGTAATAGATAATTAATTTGTGAAATCTGCTTAATTGGGGATAGAAAATATTAAAATTTGATGCAAAAAGCTGCTGAATATTATACTAATGTATAGTATTTTTATTTGTGTATTTTAAATTAATTAATCTATGTCTATCATAGTCTTCTGCCTGGCAGGGCTGTAAGCCAGGGAGGTCTGCAGCTCACCAGCCCTCATAGACCAGCCACCACTGCTCCCCTCTCAAGGCTTGGAGAGTATGGCATCTGATCCCCGCCACCTTCTCCGCGGACGTTAGCCCAAGGTCCGCGGAAGTAGCAGGGGGGTAGAGAGACTGAGGCCTCTCTCTGTAACTCCCCACGCTTAGACACACAGATGACCATGCCCTGCTAGCAACTCGCTAATGATAGCACGAAAATATACCTAAGAATAAGGGAATAACAGGGAAAATAGGTGATAATAATTAATTGAAGGTGGGGGGGGGGAAGGAGGGGATGTGGAGGAGTGATATTTGGCATGGCCTAGGGGCAAAACAAAACAAAATCAATTGATACTGGGTAAAATGTTTTTTTTTTTAGGCCTAGGATTATAAGAGTCTTCCCGCAGCGCACCGGTAAAACTCTTAAAGAGTCTAACTGCACTTGATGGGTTAAGCTCCATTCTTGCCTATAATCGTAATTTTACATAAATATCGTTATTACTTATTCATATGCGCCTATTTTATCTTTAATATGAAGATAGTAACCTGTAACAACAATAAAACAAGTGGGAATATAATTTAGATGGTCAAAATCGTGAATTGTTAGCGAGCCGTTCATTCAACAATTGTGAGCCAGCCGGCCTCACACCCTCTTCTCTCGAGGGTTGAAGCAGTACTGAGCAGACTGAGCTACTCCCTCACACTCAGGGCTCCCACTTTGCCAGTCCAGGATTTCCCCAGATAGATGTAAAAATTTCCCTAGATTGGTCACAATTTCCCCAAAATTATACAACACTGCCTTTATGTTTACTGGCTCCTTTTAATTGTTATTCCTGCTACTACTTATCATAAAATGCATACAATAGTGTATGTTTTTATAATGAAACTAACTAGGAATACAGAAATACATATAAGTTTGCTCAAACATATAATTTTCTATTTTCATTATACCATCATAAATCATAATATCAGTCTATGACCGTAATTATCTATCTATATTGTATAGGACATTATTTTATATAGCTACTTCGGATGAGCAACTGGCAAAAGTCACAAAGTAGGCCTACTGCATTTTTCTGTGGAAACCTCTTAATCTTAAATGAGTTTGCAAAAGAATAAGTCCTTCAATTATTGATGTTTATATCAAAAATATATTAGTTAAGCTTTCATTCATCCACAAAGGTATATAAAAACGATATTCACTCATCATAAAAACAAAAAATAAAGTCAGTAACTTAGAATGAATTGGAACCATGAGTAGCTACACACTTTCAATAAGCTTTTAATTCTTAAAATGCCCCAGAACGAGAAGCCCACCACAGAAGCCACGAGCGAACACCACACAAAAACACCCGAAAGAAAGGTCCACAGAACGAAAGGACCAGCTGACCGAGCCAACCAATTCAGACAGGCCCAAGCCCACAGGGCTAAGCAGCTCCAAACCACACCTGCCTACCCTTCTAAACACTGACCGTTTTCCACACCTCACATACACTACCCCTCATGTCCTACACCTCTACCTACATGATGACGAACATAAATACACCTTAAAGTTAATACACCCATGCTCTGTCCCTAAGTTTAAGATATTAATATCAACATACCCTAACATACCTTGTCTTGCCAGACTAAGTTTCTGAAGACCAATCGCCCCCATAAATCTATGTATTCAATCCTTAGGTTAAGTATTAATATCAACCTACCCTAAAATACCTTGTCTTGCCAGACTAAGTTTCTGAAGACCAATCACCCCCATAAATCTATGTATTCAATCCTTAGGTTAAGTATTAATATCAACATACCCTAAAATACCTTGTCTTGTCAGACTAAGTTTCTGAAGACCAATCGCCCCCATAAATCTATGTATTCAATCCTTAGGTTAAGTATTAATATCAACATACCCTAAAATACCTTGTCTTGCCAGACTAAGTTTCTGAAGACCAATCGCCCCCATAAATCTATGTATTCAATCCTTAGGTTAATTATCTTTATCCACCATTGTGTTCATCTTTCCCATTTACTTTTCCACCATTGTTATACGTCTTCCACTCACCTCCTTCGTATCCACAGTCCACACGACTCCATTTTGCTTCGTGTCTTACACCTCTTACCCGCCCGACTCTACCTACATGATGATGAACAGGAATATACATTCATATTAAAAACACCCATGCCCTGTCCCTAGGTTGAGCCAATGCCAACCAATCAGACAGCCATATATCTATGTATGTTCTTCCATCCGAGAAGCAGATGTTAAAACCCCATGTCCAAATTAATAAGAGATTAAGACCTTCCCTTAGTAGGCCGGAACAACATTAGAACTTTACTAACCCCTTGCATGCCATCTATTCTCTTACAACCCATTCACAACCCTGCACCCAATGGTCGTCGGTGCGAGGCTAGCCGCCTCGCCAGTAACTAACTTCTATTGAGAGGGAAGTAAAATGCCCCAGAACGAGAAGCCCACCACAGAAGCCACGAGCGAACACCACACAGAAACACCCGAAAGAAAGGTCCACAGAACGAAAGGACCAGCTGACCGAGCCAACCAATTCAGACAGGCCCAAGCCCGCAGGGCTAAGCAGCTCCAAACCACACCTGCCTACCCTTCTAAACACTGACCGTTTTCCACACCTCACATACACTACCCCTCGTGTCCTACACCTCTACCTACATGATGACGAACATAAATACACCTTAAAGTTAATACACCCATGCTCTGTCCCTAAGTTTAAGATATTAATATCAACATACCCTAAACATACCTTGTCTTGCCAGACTAAGTTTCTGAAGACCAATCGCCCCCATAAATCTATGTATTCAATCCTTAGGTTAAGTATTAATATCAACCTACCCTAAAATACCTTGTCTTGCCAGACTAAGTTTCTGAAGACCAATCGCCCACATAAATCTATGTATTCAATCCTTAGGTTAAGTATTAATATCAACATACCCTAAAATACCTTGTCTTGCCAGACTAAGTTTCTGAAGACCAATCGCCCCCATAAATCTATGTATTCAATCCTTAGGTTAAGTATTAATATCAACATACCCTAAAATACCTTGTCTTGCCAGACTAAGTTTCTGAAGACCAATCGCCCCCATAAATCTATGTATTCAATGCTTAGGTTAATTATCTTTATCCGCCATTGTGTTCATCTTTCCCATTTACTTTTCCACCATTGTTATACATCTTCCACTCACCTCCTTCGTATACACAGTCCACACGACTCCATTTTGCTTCGTGTCTTACACCTCTTACCCGCCCGACTCTACCTACATGATGATGAACAGGAATATACATTCATATTAAAAACACCCATGCCCTGTCCCTAGGTTGAGCCAATGCCAACCAATCAGACAGCCATATATCTATGTATGTTCTTCCATCCGAGAAGCAGATGTTAAAACCCCATGTCCAAATTAATAAGAGATTAAGATACCCACGGGTACACCAGTGATATAGAACCATTGCCCCCGTAAGACCTAGACAGCCAGGACTACAGATGTTAGCCACCATACTATAACTTAATGCTTACCCCAACCAGAGATTGTATAGATAACTTTTTCTTTGTCCATTGCCATCATAGTATCACGAAACAATAACGAAGTACCCCTACGAACTGCCGCTTTTCTTAGGTCTATATTTCATAGAAAACGCAGTTCCCAGGGACAACTAGACGTATAAAAACTTGTGCCAACTAATAGTGTCCATAACCCCTCGCATTGACGAGTAATAATACACCGTGTTTTTCCCTACTTTATCCACAGTCAAGCACACACTTACAGTTAACCTCCTTCTCCCCCCACAGCCCCACAGTCCACATGATTCTATCTTTTCTAGACTCATATACCACCCCATAGTTGCATCCCCCGGTAGCATTTGGCTAACGTACTTTCACTGTCCTTTCAAACTCCAATATCAACTGTAGCCTAATGCCACCCCCACGCCCGGAGACCTTAGGGCCAAATTTCCACATAGCCCCCTGAACTTCCCCCCTCTCATTAACACCCCGCGCTCCTCGACTCTTGTCCGACCTAGCCTCTCCCTCATACCTCTTGAAGATCCTTGATTTTTCCGTTGCTAACGCTCTCCAACCTTGTATATAATTATTTACTCCTATCCAGCCTACCTTCCCTTAGTAGGCCGGAACAACATTAGAACTTTACTAACCCCTTGCATGCCATCTATTCTCTTACAACCCATTCACAACCCTGCACCCAATGGTCGTCGGTGCGAGGCTAGCCGCCTCGCCAGTAACTAACTTCTATTGCCATACTTCCAGATAAATGTGGCAGAGTTAGCAACCCAGTCTCCACCACATCCAGCAAACCATACAATTAACAACCAACCAATTAAAACCAGCTAGCCAAGGCACCTTCGGTTTTGGTATTAAGGACACTCACATCTGTCTCATAAACAGAGGGTTACTACAAACACTGGTGATATGGCAAGCCCCTAGCCACAGCCGCCGGACGACCATCCCAGAGAGAGGGCACCCAGCTACCCCTTTTTACCCACCCGAGCAGGGAGACCCCCACCCCTGCGGAGGTATACCTGACCCCTGTTTTGACTTCCGTGTCATTGCCAGGTAGCACAGAAATTCTTCCTATCGATGAACTAACCATGCATGACTAACACCTTTACTAACCTCTATTAACTCACAATAACTCATTTACCTTTCTTGCATACTCTGATCACTAAATTAGCACCTCAGCTATACCATAGAATGAAGATTGAACAATCTAAGAGAGACGCTCCTATCACAGCTGTCCCCATCCTACTCACAAAGTAGATCCAGTCTCTCTCCCCTAAATACTTCCAGTATAGCCAAAATAGTACCTCTTACTAAGGCTCAGTTATATCACATTATGAAGGCTCCCTATACCCATGTGCCACAACAGTAATCACCACCTTACCTAGTCCCCGTATCTATTGAGAGCTCAAATAAGTCCATAAGACTCAAGATCCCTATGGCCTACAGGGCCCAAAACTGAGCCTATAAATCCAGCTCCAGCCCCCAGTAAAATCAGTTGAAAGATAGACACAAACCCAGGTTGGTCACCAGAGTTACCCTCGAGCTCTATCCTTGTTGATTGCTGAGAAGTGAGTTCCAGAGCCAGCAGACTCCGTGGCAGATTTGGATAGAAGGACCTGTCCACGTACTTGAGAACTTCCTACATATGGACAACCTGGACGGCCGCGGAACCAGTCGTTAGCCCCCGACATCACGGACGCAAGATAACCAGGACCAGACCCATCAAATACTACCCAAGATTCACTCTATCAGTAATACATTGTTACAGTGCTATTTAGAGATTCACTTATTAATATATCTATGAAGTGGCTATATCTTTGCCCCAGTATAATTCATTGTTATGCCCTGTTTTTCTACAGGATTAACTTGGGTAATGTGGGTTCTAACTGACTGGGTATATAAGGCTGCATGCACAATACAAGGTATGAGGAATAGAGAACACAAAAGAAACACACGGTAACAAGACACATGATCACGTTTATTGAGATACCACTTCAGAATACTCGTGCAAGACAAAATATAGATTCGAACAACACTAGCATAAGTGGATCTGGGTGGAGCCTAGTCTCCCACTTCCAACGTTCAGGTATTAATCTTCTGATCACTGGCTTTAATTCACAGGTTTATACGAGAGACCACCAATGTTACTTATAGATTCATATTCACTGTTAGATTTATTACTGATAGCTCTGGTGCACAAGTAGTAGTTCACAGACTAGATTAGACACGCATATTTTAGAGCACGGGAATTCTAGTAACCTCAGGGGGTACTGATCTAAGTTTTATATTCTTATGGCAGAAATACGTAGAACACAAATCAGTGGGCGAACGTTAGATATCACTAGGGTTTTACTCCTATGTAATACTATCTGGATAAAGGTAATTACGAGAGTTAATGTCGCCTGTTAATTAATAAACACTGATACGCTTAGCACTTCCCAACTGGAATGGTTATATATGAATTACACTGGGCAAAGATATAGCCACTTCGTAGAAATATTAATAAGTGAATCTCTAAATAGCATTGTAACAATGTAGTACTGATAGAGTGAATCTTGGGTAGTATCTGATGGGTCTGGTCCTGGTTATCTTGCGTCCATGATGTTGGGGGCTAGCGACTGGTTCCGCGGCCGTCCAGGGTGTCCATATGTATGAAGTTCTCAAGTACGTGGACATGTCCTTCTATCCAAATCTGCCACGGAGTCTGCCAGCTCTGGAACTCACTTCTCAGCAACTAACAAGGATAGAGCTCAAGGCTAACTCTGGTGACCAACCTGGGTTGGTGTCTATCTTTCAACTGATTTTACTGGGGGCGGGAGCTGGGTTTATAGGCTCGGTTCTGGACCCTGTAGGCCATAGGGATCTTGAGTCTTATGGACTTATTGGAGCTCTCAATAGATATGGGGACTAGGTAAGATGGTGATTACTGTTGTGACACATGGCTATAGGAAGTCTTCATTTTGTGATATAACTGAGCCTTAGTAAGAGGTACTATTTTGGCTATACTGGAAGTATTTATGGGAGGGAGACTGGATCTACTTTGCGGGGAGGGCTGGGACAGCTGTGATAGGGGCGTCTCTCTTATATCGCTCAGTCTTCATTCTATGGCATAGCTGAGGTGCTAATTTGCTTATCCGAGTATGCAAGAAAGGTGAATGGATGATTGTGGGTAAAAAGAGGTGAGTAAGGGGGTTAGACATGCATGGTTAGTTCATTGATAGGAAGAATTCCTGGGCTACCTGGCAATGACCCGGAAGTCAAACAGGGGTCAGGTATACCTCCGCGGGGGTGGGGGTCTCCCTCCTCGGGTGGGTAAAAAAAGGGGTAGCCGGGCGCTCTCTCTCTGGGATGGTCGTCCGGCGGCTGTGGCTAGGGGCTTGCCATATCACCAGTGTTTGTAATAACCCTCTGTTTATGAGACAGATGTGGGTCTTCTTAATATCCAAACCGAAGGTGCCTTGGCTAGCTGGTTTTAATCGGTTGGTTGTTAATTGTATGGTTTGCTGGATGTGGTGGAGACTGGTTGTTAACTCTGCCACATTTATCTGGAAGTATGGCAATAGAAGTTAGTTACTGGTGAGGCGGCTAGCCTCGCACCGACGACCATTGGGTGCAGGGTTGTGAATAGGTTGTAAGAGGATAGATGGCATGCAAGGGGTTAGTAAAGTTCTAATGTTGTTCTGGCCTACTAAGGGAAGGCAGTATGGATAGGAGTATATATATAAAAGGTTGGAGAGCGTTAGCAATGGAAAAATCAAGGATCTTCAAGAGGTATGAGAGAGAGGCTAGGTCGGACAAGAGTCGAGAAGCGCGGGGTATTTTAATGAGAGGGGAGGAGTTCAGGGGGGCTATAGGGAAATTTGACCCTAAGGTCTCTGGGCGTGGGGGTGGCATTAGGCTGCAGTTGATATTGGAGTTTGAAAAGGCAGTGAAAGTACGTTAGCCAAATGCTACCGGGGAATGCAACTATTGGGTGGTATATGAGTCTGGAAAAGATAGAATTATGTGGACTGTGGGGCTGTGGGGGGGAGAAGGAGGTTAACTGTAGGTGTGTGCTTGACTGTGGATAAAGTAGGGAAAAACATGGTGTATTATTACTCGTCAATACGAGGGGTTATGGACACATTATTTGACACGATTTCTTGTACGTCTAGGTGTCCCTGGGAACTGCGTTTTCTACGAAATATAGACCAAAGAAAAGCGGCAGTTCGTAGGGGTACTTCGTTATGGTTTCGAGGTACTATGATAGACAATGGTAACAAAGGTTATCTATACAATCTCTGGTTGGGGTAAGAATTGGAGTTACTGCATGGTGGCTAACATCTTCAGTCATTATCTCTGTCTAGGTCCTACAGGAACAATGGTTATATACACAATGGTGTACCCGTGGGTATCATAGTTTCTTATCAATTAGGACATGGGGTTTTAACCTACTACTTCTCGGATGGAAGAACATACATAGATTTATGGCTGTCTGACGGGTTGGCATTGGCTTAACCTTAGGGACAGGGCATGGGTGTTTTAACCCTTAATTAGCGGCGAGCAACATAAGTCGAGTTAAATAAAGCTGGACTATGTGGCGGCGCTCGACATAACTCGAGTGGCAATTTCAGCACGTAATGTGGCTGAGAGAGAGAGACAAGTGGTGGCAGGAGACTAGCGAGCGTATGACTGCTCCAGACCACCGCGGCGAACCTACTGACACAAATCTCAGCTCCCTCCTCCCTCTCTCACTCGCTACATACTCAATTATGTACCGAAAGTACCGAATTACCTGCTTTTTGCACTCGCGTTGCACGGTTATTGCAAGAAAACTATCCATCATACAAGGATCGTTATGGTGTCATTCGAAAGCTCTGTTTATGCCCTTTCAGGGATAGGTACTTGTTTTACGTTCTGGGTCTTATTTAGGCATGAAAATGATCACGTAAACAGCCCTATTTTGGCTAAAAACACCCCGCTGGGCGGTACACATAAATAAACCGCATAGGCCGCTCGTAAGGTGTTAACTCCTTCAGACTCATATGACGCTAGAGCGTCATATGGACTAGTGAACCAAAAACTCATATGACGCGATCGCGTCATATGAACTTATCTCCATGCCTCTATAATAAGTTATATGACGCACTAGCGTCATATGGAGCTCAGTAAGTCCGATAAGTTACCTTACGATAAAACCGTTGGTGGCAACCTCATCCACCTCCGATAATTCTAACGGCCGCAGTGTTGTTGTGAGTGCGGGGCAATGACCCCGGGGCTCCCGTCTCCTCGGACTTATTGGAACATAATATGTCTGAAGGAGTTAATATGAATGTGTATTCCTGTCATCATCATGTAAGTAGAGTCGGGCGGGTAAGAGGTGTAAGACACGAAGCAAATTGGAGTAGTGTGGACTGTGGATACGAAGGAGGTGAGTGGAAGACGTATAACAATTGTGGAAAAGTAAATGGAAAAGATGAACACAATGGCGGATAAAGATAATTAACCTAAGGATTGAATACATAGATTTATGAGGGCGATTGGTCTTCAGAAACTGAGTCTGGCAAGACAAGGTATTTTAGGGTATGTTGATATTAATACTTAACCTAAGGATTGAATACATAGATTTATGGGGCGATTGTCTTCAGAAACTTAGTCTGGCAAGACAAGGTATTTTAGGGTATGTTGATATTAATACTTAACCTAAGGATTGAATACATAGATTTATGAGGGCGATTGGTCTTCAGAAACTGAGTCTGGCAAGACAAGGTATTTTAGGGTATGTTGGTATTAATACTTAACCTAAGGATTGAATACATAGATTTATGGGGGCGATTGGTCTTCAGAACTTAGTCTGGCAAGACAAGGTATGCTAGGGTATGTTGATATATTAATATCTTAAACTTAGGGACAGAGCATGGGTGTACTAACTTAAAGGTGTATTTATTCGTCATCGTGTAGGTAGAGGTGTAGGACACGGGGGGGGTAGTGTACGTGAGGTGTGGAAAATGGTCAGTTTAGAAGGGTTAGGTAGGTGTGGGTGGGAGCTGCTTAGCCCTGCGGGCTTGGGCCTGTCTGAATTGGTTGGCTCGGTCAGCTGGTCCTTTCGTTTTGTGGACCTTTCTTTCGGGTGTTTTTGTGTGGTGTTCGCTCGTGGCTTCTGTGGTTGGCTTCTCGTTCTGGGGCATTTTACTTCCCTCTCCTTCATTGTAGGCTCGTCCCCGAGCCTCAAGGGTGAAGTAAAAAGAAGCATAGTCATGGTGGGTAATTTTGAGGGTATTTAGAAGGTCCCACCAAGCAAGAGAGCGAGGGTGAGGTTTCTTTTGCAGGTCAATGTATACCTGTAAGAATGTGTCCTCTGTGTTGTGGCGGGCGGTTGCCCGGGCCTGATGTGGGCATTGTAGACGGGCTAAACGTCCAGTGGGGGTTTTTACTTTAACCTTTCGTATGAATGGTTTGTAGTTTTCCCCCGTGGGGGTCGGAGTGAGGTGTGTGGGATTGACAGGAGGTCTGTTTAGTGTGGTGAATGGGTTACTTACCGAAGGGGAGGGATTACCACGCGAAAACGGAGCTGGGGATGAAGGGGGAATATGAGTCTAGGGTTTTTGGGGTTGTTGTTGTTGTTGTTGTTCCCCAAGCTGCCTGGCCGAACAGCCCCAAGGCCCCGAGCAATTCCAAGGCCATAACCGAGCGCCCCCACAGAACCCTCTCTGCCGACCACAATAAAGCCTGGGTGACCGAAGCCACTCCATGGCGGGGAGCTGAGGAGGGTGCAGAAACGCCCGGGAAACCAAAGCCCCACCCAGGGCCCTGTGCCCCTCAGTAATTATGAAGAGAAAGTTGAGGGGCAAGGGAAAAATGTGATGCTTTGGCTTCCAATCTTGGTAGATTGGGAGGTCAATCCACGGAAAAGACGCCGTCACTTGAGATCTAGAAAATATATAAGTTAAAGGAACAGCCAGAGTAAGCTATGGGTATGGCAGAGATCGCTCAGTTCTCACTCTGATAGACTAGCCCATCACCACATGGGGTTTTTGGGGTTGTCTTGGGCGGTGTTGTAGGCTGGGAAAATATAGTGAGGCAATGCGCAAGATCGGTTTAGGTAAGGTGGGTGAAGGAGGTGTGTGAGAAGGAGGGGGTGTGTGTTGTGTGGCTTGGGTCTTTAGTGTCAGAACGGGGTGTTATTTTTGTATAACTGTCTTTAAATCTGATGGGTCTGTTGATTATTCTACCTCTGGCAGTCCTGGTGGGAAGGTAGATGTTTGTCGTGGGACTTGAGTCGCTCGACGATGTTTTATATTGAGGGGAAGAACGTTTTACAGGTGAAGGGCATCTATTGGGGGCGAGGTCGGGGGTTATTTGAGAGGTAGATGCGTGTAGAGGATTTTGCTGGGTGAGGGTGGTAGGCGGAATGGAAGAGGATTTGGTGGGGGTATGTATGGGGGTTCTCTCAGGGGTGACTTTGGGGTTGGTTGGTTGGGTGTTCGATGAGATGAGGAGGTTGGTTGATGTGTGGGTTGGGTTGCAGGGATAGTGGAGGGGAAGGGGGTGGATGTGGGGGGGCTAGACGGGTGGGTAGGGAGTGTAGATTTAAGTTGGAGGGAAATGGCAGCCTGTCGGTGAGGACAAAGATTGCCGTCATCCCGACTAGCAACAGACTGTTCAGAAAAGAGAGACAAAAACTTAAAACATTTTATCCTGGAATGTGAATAATATAATGAAATTAGGAAAAAATTACTCAGGCCATATATCTAAGACACTGGAAACTAATAGGAGAGTTACTATTCAAGAACAAAAAACGAGGGAAGAAAATACATAGATGTTGGAAAAGGAGAGAAAATAATGATAACAGTACTTGATGAAAGGACAGATAATTAAGAACACAGGAAAATTAAGAAGAGCTAAAGTGTTTAACAAGGTATAAAACAAATTTAAAAGATAGTCAGAAAAGTGTAGGTTAACAAGAAAAGTAGTATGACTAAGGGAAAAAAAATATAATACATACAGTATATGGAAAACATGTAAATTTAAGAAAGAACAGATAATTAAGAACACAGGAAAATTAAGAAGAGGTAAAGTGTTTAACAATGTATAAAACAAATTTAAAAGATTGTCAGAAAAGTGTAGGTTAACAAGAAAAGTAGTATGACTAAGGGAAAAAATATAATATATACAGTATATGGAAAACATGTAAATTTAAGAAAGAACAGATAATTAAGAACACAGGAAAATTAAGAAGAGGTAAAGTGTTTAACAATGTATAAAACAAATTTAAAAGATAGTCAGAAAAGTGTAGGTTAACAAGAAAAGTAGTATGACTAAGGGAACAAAATATATATATATACAGTATATGGAAAACATGTAAATTTGTAGAATCATGCTCAATCGCTTAGGAATTGCAAACAATCAAAACAAACCTTCCATGGAAAATTTTCCAGTACAATACATGCTCATCATCATCAAGGGGGGGTTTTTTAGGGGTGGTGGTGGTGGTTGTGGCTTTGACCTTGGGGGTTCACTTTCACTTTGGAAGGGAGGGGTGGATATACCGTTAGGTCTGTCGTTAGGAATGTGGGTCTGGGTGCGAGCTGGCCTGGGTCCAGTTTTGGAGGGGGTTTAAATGGTTTCGGTCGGGGGTAGTGATAGGGGGGATTTAAAGGTGAAACGGCAGGTCGAGTCCGGGTTGTTGTTGCGGAAGAGGTTGGTGCTGGGGAGGGGTTGAATTGTGTAGATAGTTGTGGTCGTGAGTGGTTAGGTTGGCAGGGTGGGAATTGGTGGAGGTTGAACGTTTAGCTGGGCTAATGATGGTGGGAGACCGACTGGTGAGCAGGTGTTCGGTACGCATGAGGGGGGGAAAATCACTTTGGTGGGGGTCACACGTGAGGGGGGGATTCACGGCGCGTGTGGGAGGATCAGAGTGGTGAGGTGTGAGTGATCTAGTGAACAGAATTTGTTGGTGGGGAGGATTGGTGGGGGAAGAGTTAGGCATAGGACATGGGTTATTGGGGGAGGACTGATGTACTGATTCGGGGTTGTTAACAGGACGAATTTGGGGAATTTTCTTGGTGGCAGTCACGGTCTGGTTAGAGGTTATCTGGGACTGGTGAGTTTGTTTGACATGAGAGGGCGAGTCAAGTGTGGGGTTGTGAATTTTTCTAGGGGTGTGGATTGTGTGGGGGTGGAAGGGAGCTACTGACGGAAAACTGTCACAAGGGGAATTTTGTTGGTTGTGGAATAGCTGAGCATTTCTGGGGGCATGGGGAAAACATTGTTGGGTACATAGGTCGGCATTTTCTCTGGAAACGTGTACATAAACATTTGATAGAATTATGGTTACATATATCAGTATCGTATAAATACGATAGAATATGACTCTTTTGTGATCTCGTATGTCTCTGTGACGTCACGATCTCTCCTACAGCACGACGTAGGACGAGTAGATCGTATATTATAAGATTGTAAATAAGTTAAGTTATAAAAGGCCTAATATGCTATTAAGCAATATTGCCATGGTCTTATGTAGTATATATAATTTATCGTATATATTAATATAATTTATCGTATAGAGCAACTTAAATGCGGTACGATAATTTGGGCTCCTGGCGGTTTGCCAAGGCAGCAAGGTGTGCTTTTGAGGTACGCCAGAGCCTTCACGAACACCAACCAGTCAACATCTAATTTTTCCGCCCTCAGTTGATCGAGCTTTTGTGCCTCTAATCACAATACACATACAGCAATACACTCAGCTACACCATCACGACGCTCTCATCGACATCATGACTGACTGATAGATAAGCATAAATTATAATAATCATGTCCATTCCCATGTAATCATTTATTCTTTCTTTAACTTGATTCGAGTCTTGGGACCGAAGTCTCGTTCCCCATTGTCCACCGCCATATTGGGTAAAACGTTCTCCCTTGCCTCATTGCCACGTGGAACTATTGGTGAGTTAATTCCTGGCTAATATTAACCCTTATAACCTTACCCTATATATACATTTATTATGTGAGACCTTTGGATATAAATTAGCTTGTTTCAGATTGAATTCAATTTAGATATAGAGTAGTTTTCATTTAGATTGATTTTATTTTGATTCATTATAGCTTAGTAATATTTAACTTCCATTGATAGTTTACCACAATCAGAGTCTGTCCTGAAAACATGGGGGGATTTATCCTGGACAGATTGGGGTCTGGGTGATTGACAGGTAATTTGTGGGGATGGGGTGAGTAGGTCAGTTTGGAGAGATTGTTGCGGAAGAGATTTGTCTCGGACAATAATGGAATTTGGTAGGATGGATGAAGGAGGCATCGATGGAGATTTTGGTTCTGGTGCTGGATTATGGGGCAGAGGTAGGTTGGTGAGCGGGGGTGTTACTGGAGGTGGATTCAAGAGCGGTTTGGGTAATGTTGGAGAGGGTGACAAGGGAGGGGGGGAATAGGAGGTAGGCGGAGCTATAGCATTCTTGGTTGATGCGGGTGTTTGAAGGGGTTCACCGAGGTTGGGCAGGTGGGGAGATGATGGTGGGGGGGGTGAGGTTGACAGTTTTGAGGGGGGGACAGGTGATGAATATGAGGAAGTGAGAGGCGTGACAGGTTGTTGAGGGATTGCCGGGGGTGAAGGTTGGTCTTGGGTGACAGGGGCATGTGAGAGAGTGGAGGGGGGGCTCATTTTCTGACCAGCATTTTTTAGGGGTGAATTTGAAAAGGAATTGGTTACTGTGGGGGTGACCATTTCTGCGTGCTGTGGTTTGTTGGCAGGCATAGAAAAAGGATGGGGTTTATGGGGTAACACAATTGATGGAAGATGATCGTTGGTGAGTGGCTGGGCAGGGGAAAATTTAGGGATGGTTAGAGAGGATAGAGGCAAGGAAGAGTGCACTGGGGTTGGACTTTCACCGGAAGTCATTTTGGAAGGGTGCACGGAGTTTTCTTTAGGGGGATGGAGGGACTTATCAATGATAGTGTTGAGTGGAGGAATCTCTTGGATAGGGGCTGAAGGGGTGGATAGGGGATTCATCGAACCGAGTTGGCATCTTTCTCTGATGGAGAGCATTATGTTCTTCGAATGAGCCGTACGGATCGAGATGGGCGGTGATGTGGGGTGGGAGGATGTTTAATAATGTGGTGAATAAGATTTCATTTTGTTGCTCGTCATCTTCAGAGCTATACGTGGTCCTCACGTATCTGTAGAGTTGTATGAGGGTCACATTTATATCCCCTTCATACTTGATCTCGTCGACTTTTTTTATTATTTCGGGGGCGACGAGGGAACCCAAAAGTGGCCCTAAGGTCCGGATCACAAGGGATCGACACTGGTTCCAGGTAATTGTGACGCATGTCCACGTGTGGGCATGCTATACAGAACGCCTAGTCATGCCCCACTATCGCTAGGATCGTCAGGGCAGGAACTTTGGCTGTAGTCTATGTAGAGTTTCCTAACTTAGTTCATGTGAGCCGTTGTACTATAAGTATTATGAATATGTATTTTGTTTTCATCTGAGTCAACGAGTTCTATTTTATATCATTAGTTATAAGTATTGTGGGTAAAACTTATTTGTAATGATGGGAGGAGAAACAGCCACAGTTGGGGGTCAGTGGGTGCGCCAGGCGGGAGGTGCGCCTAACTCACTAGCACTCCCCCCCCCCCCCCCCAGTGCTAGGGGAGCCTTTGTCTATCCCCGAGGAGAGAGAGAAATTACGTAATGGTTGTCAGTGGGCGGTCCTTAGTAGTTCACGTTGGGCTCACTAGAGGGCCGGGTATAAAAAGGGAAGTCTAGCCGTTTTTTCATCAGAACTCATTAGGCAGAGCGACTTCTCATTTCCCTTGCTAACTATATATATTCTTCTGACTGATGTGAACTTTCTCTACTACCTTACATTCTTATCTCCTC
Source organism: Paralithodes platypus (assembly GCA_032716605.1). Taxonomy (NCBI): domain Eukaryota; kingdom Metazoa; phylum Arthropoda; class Malacostraca; order Decapoda; family Lithodidae; genus Paralithodes; species Paralithodes platypus. The sequence goes on along the minus strand of CM064505.1, from coordinate 5,362,578 downwards.
TTTTCCCTGCCTGTTTAACTTCCATGGTCCCGTTGGTGCAGAGCTAGTCAGCCAACGTATTATCGCTTGAGTTCTCACGAGATACTTGCCTATTAGATAGCCTATTTTGGAAGGGTTAACTTAGAATAGGATTGATTTATGTTTGTTGCACTTGTATATGCATTTCCCTGGGTGTTATTATTATTATTCCTGTTTTCTGCTAGTCTAGGTAATGCTAGACTGGGGTAAGGCTTTTCTGTGTTACGAGTTGTTGTTTGATGCAGTGGTTAAGCGATAAACCTTCATACTCGTTTCGGTTCAGTGAAGCCTAGGTTGTCTTCGCGGCTGACTGTGTTGAGTTAATAATTTACAGTGCGTGAGGGCAAGAGCCTAACCACCCTGTATTTTATTAACAGTTTGTTTTTATTTTGTCAAGGAGCCGGGAGAAAACCAGATACAAGGGATCTGGATTTCTCAAAGTGCACTTGTTAGTTTTAACGTAATACTTTAAACAGTTGTGGGGACTTCGCTAGGCTACGAGCCGTTTTTGCTCAGTCACTGCTACCTTTTGCCCACAGTACCCCAGCTAGACTTTACTCGATTAGTAGATACAGAATAGTATTGAAGCTATCCTTATGTATGATATTGTTTATGCACTATTGATTTCATGTGTTGCAAGCTTGGCTACTTTAGTGATTAGTGGCCCACGAGCACAATCCGAGTAGGCTATTGCCATTGCATTTGCGGAGTACTTCTTTTTAATGTTTGCCATTTACTATTGCATATTCTTTTAATTATTCTTATGCCAATTTAAACCTTTAATAGTATTTAATTGCCAGTGTTTTTGCTTATTGAATTACTGTTCAAAATCCGATTCGTACTTCTTACGAGCATCCGAGAAGCATCTAACTTTTTTCAGAAGATTCCTTGCTCGATGCTTAAGGACTATTAATTAACGTAACGTAATAGTGCCGATCCGAAGTAGAGGGTGGAGGACTTCTTAAGTTCTTAGTCAAGGGTGGATTACTTCGGCTTCGGCCAACACTATTCTTTGGTGTTGTTGTTTCTTACTTCATTGTTTGATTGTTGACCAGACTAGATAATTCCTGTCTCTTTATTAGTCTGTTGTTGAACACTAGTACCGAGTTCTTGTATACCCCGTTATAGCAGATTGAACTCTGGAGGGTATTGGTGTTTTTTTGTTCGGCTGGCAGTACTCAGGGGTTGGGATCGTGTGTTTCCGTCGCGGCAGCGAGCCGTATTCGAGTCCTGATTGAGAGCCCTTGTGTACCCGAGTGCCAGTTCGTAACAAATGGCGACCTTGCTTAGGATTTTGTGAACAGTATACATTTTTGCAGAGTTGTACAACATTTGTTTGTTTGTATTTTAGCGTGCATATTGAAGAATATTTTTTTTTGTATGGCAATTAGTAAAGCATTTAAGAGACTCCAGTTAATTTAGTAATTAGTGCTTGCATAGGAAGTTTAACACTTTTGTCTCGAGAATTTTTTTGTGGACTTCAGTATGTCGTGCATTAGCACTGACGATGAGCGAGAGATGTCATTTGAAGGTGTGCCGTTAGTAACCAGTGAGGAGGATGCTAGAGTTTTTGTGAGTAAGCGGTACCACGTGACGGAGGAGAGGCTGACTGGGGTGGATGTTTGTGGCTTGCACCTGATAGCCAAGGTTTTGGGCATTTCCAATGTAGTAGGGATGTCCAAGGGGGAGCTGATTTCCTGGGTGTTGCGTGGGCGACATGGGGTTTCGGAGGAGAGGGCGTTTGGGGGGGTTCCTCCCCAGATCCCCTCTCACTCGACTCCCACAGTGCCGTCCACTCAGTTACCGGAGGTTAGCACTCTCCCACAGAGGGATGAGAATTGGCAGATTGGAGTGCCCTCGGGTGGTGCACATGGTGGTTCCCCAGTTTTTGCCCCCCCTCCTTCAGTAGTGGCAGCTCCCTCTTCCTGCCTGTCTCCAGATATGGTATTTAGACTTGAGCTTGCTAAGATTGAGGCTAGGAAGCAGGAGAATGAGACCAGGAGGCAGGAGGATGAGACCAGGAGGCAGGAGGATGAGACGAGGAGGCAGGAGATTGAGGTTAGGAGGCATGAGGCTGAGCTTAGGTACGACTCGGAGAAATATTGTGCTAAATTAGATTTAGATAAGACTCGTGCAGAGTCGACAGGGACTCGGATGGGCCGTGAGGGCCAAGTAAGAGAACAGTCCTTGGCCCACTTAGTCAAATTGGTGCCGGTATTTAGTGAAACTGAAGTCACAGAATTTTTTAATCGTTTTGAGAAGAAGTGTAGGGAGCATAATTGGCCTAAAGAGAAGTGGGCAGCTCTAGTCTCCTCAAGACTTACGGGTAAGGGTCTGAAGGCTTATGATGCACTGCCTTTAGAGTCTTGCATTGACTACCCAGAATTGAAGAGAGCTGTCCTACGGGCATACGAGTTGCAACCGGAAACATATCGATTGAAGTTTCAGGGTGTTACAAAGACTATGGAGGCGACCTTTCTTGAACATGCCCGGGACTTAAAAGATGCACTTAAAAACTGGACACGTTCTGAGAAAGCTGAGACGGCAGAACAGTTGACTGAGCTGTTTCTGCTCGAGCAGTTTTATAAGTGTACTGGTGCAGAAATGACTTTAACTATTAAAGAAAAGAACCCAAAAACTCTACAGGAGGCAGCTGAGATGGCTGACCTCCGGCTATCATTAATTCGTGGGTGCGGGTCTGCCCAGCGTAGTGAGGCAGGTAACAAGGGGCGTGACGCCCCACCCCCCCGCGTTAGTGATATACCTTATGCAAACAAGTACAAGAGCCATGATACCAAGACTGACCACAAGACTAGCACCGTCCCATTTAAGAAGGGGCCGGGCCCTTCCCAGTACCAAGGGAAGCCCAAAGGGGAGTTGGAGTGTTATCATTGTCATAAAAAGGGGCACTTTGCAAGAGTCTGTCCTAGCAAACCACCTACAGCAGCTGTGTCTTTGGCCTGCAACATTGGTGTGTCTCCGAAGTCATCTGAGTTTGCCCGGGGCAGTTCGTCAGAGGCTGAGGCACAGCCAATGCAGAAGCACCTGGGAGGCTCGAACCCTGCTCAGGATGTTTTTTGCGACCATAGAGGGCGGGGTTGCGTGATGTGGGCGGGGCGCAAGCATGGAGTAGAGGTCTTGCGTGATACAGGTGCTTCCCAGACTCTGATGAAAAACTTGACTGGCTACCCTATAAACGCGGCTCGGGTGGTAGTGGTGCAGGGTATTAATGCAACTCGGTCATACCCGCTGGTGCGGTTGGAGTTGGAGGTGGATGGTGTGGCACGTGAATTGGATGTCGGGATTGTGGAGAAACTGCCAGTGGAGGGCGTCGACCTTCTTCTCGGCAACGACTTTGCAATGCCCGCTTCTGAGGTTCTACCCTTAGTCGTTGCCGAGAGGCCGGCCGACGTGAGTAGGGAAGAGCAAGAGTGGGTCGAGCGGTGCCAGACACAACCCATGGCGTGTGTTGTCACCCGAACTCGGGCAGCTAAAGTGTCACAGCCTAGTCCTCCGTCTTCAGACCAGCGGAGGAACGATCAACAGGAGGAGGCTAAAGCTGGAGTTGGTTTTAAGAGTTTTGACTCGGCGGCTCTCCTGGGTGATTCAGTATTAGCACCATTACTTAATTCTGGAGTAGCCCCTGGGCCTGTCATCGAGAGTGACGAGGCTGGGCATGACGAGTCTCCACGACAGCAACGTTATGTACATCGAGAGAGACAGAGGGAGCAGCCCAGTATCGGGGAAGGTCATGCATTGCTCCGGGAGCAGTTAGATCGCTTGGCACCCTCAGCTATACGTCGGTTGCAACTAGAGGACCCTGAGCTCCAAACGTGTGCTAATGGAGCTGTAGAGCTCGACGAGGACGGCGATGCACAGCCAGGAGATTTTTTTTATTTAGAAGGCATCCTCTATAGGCGTTTTCAAGACCCTAAACGTAGATGGCAAAAGGGGTCCGGAGTAGTGGACCAGTTGGTGGTGCCACGGGAGTGCAGGGATAGCCTACTGAGGTTGGCGCATGACACACCACTGGCAGGACATCTAGGGGTGAGAAAAACGGTGGCGGCTTTGGGGAAATTGTTTTGGTGGCCGGGGATGAAGTCTCATGTGCAGTCATGGATAAACTCATGTGATATTTGTCAACGTGTCGGGAAACCGAACCAAGTTATTCCTAAGGCTCCGTTACACCCTATTCCTGTGATTGGGCCACCCTTTAGTAAAATTATTGTTGACATGGTTGGTCCACTCCCTCCCACTAAGGCTGGAAATAAATTTTTGTTAACCATAATGGATGTTGCCACTAGATACCCCGATGCATACCCTATGAAAAATGGAATGGCTAAGACGGTAGTCAGTAACTTGTTGTGGTACTTCTCAAGGTACGGGTACCCGGAGGAGATTCAGTCTGATCAGGGATCTAATTTCACCTCCAACATGTTCAAGCAAACAATGCAACAGCATGGGATACGAGCAGTAGTATCGTCAGCGTATCACCCTGAGAGTCAAGGGGTGCTTGAGCGGTGGCATGCTACACTTAAAAGCATGCTCAGGTGTTATTGTGCTGACAACGGTATGGATTGGGATCTTGGATTGCCTTATGTGCTGTTTGCTGCTCGGGAGGTACCTGGTGAGAGCCTGGGATTTAGTCCAAACGAGCTGATTTTTGGACACCGTGTCATGGGTCCCCTTAACATGCTGAAAGAAATTTGGGAGGGGACTGTGCAGCCTTGTCCATTATTAAAGTATGTGCTTGAAAGCCGTGAGCGCATGCTTAAGAGTCTGGAGATGGCAGGTAGAAATTTGACAGAATCACAAGCTTTGATGAAGGACAGGTATGATCGCAAAGTGAGGCTCCGGAAGTTCACTGTAGGACAAGAGGTATTAATTTTGTTGCCTTTGGTTGGTAACCCCCTCTCTGCGAAGTACACTGGACCTTATAAAATTGTAGAAAAAATTTCAGACTTAGATTACCTTGTTGCCACTCCAGACAGGAGGAAAAAGAACCAGTTATGTCACGTGAACCTTATTAAAGAGTATGTGAGGCGCCCCTCTGAGCCTCTCACTGTCCCTGTGTTGGCTTGTTGCGGCCGTGGTGGAGAAGGAGAGGGGGACAGTCAAGCTTCAGAGGAGGATAGCTGGGATCAACATGTTTCAGCGGATCAGTGGGCGGGGAACTCGAGCCTTAGGGCTGACGAGGCTATAGCTCATTTGCCTGAGCCGCAGTTTGATGCTATCCGTCAGTTGTTCGGTTCATACCCCACTGTATTTGCTGAACACCCAGGCCTCACTACTCAGGCTATGCATGATGTTGACGTGGGGGACCATCTACCCTTTAAGTCAATCCCGTACCGTGTGCCCCCCATAAAACTACCAGCTCTGAGGGATGAGTTGGAGTATATGCTCGGTAGAGGGTTGATAGAGAAAGGCACAGTTAAGTGGACTTCCCCCGTAACACTGCAGCCTAAGCCATATGGCAAGGTACGCTTTTGTATTGATTTCCGTAGGTTAAACGGTTTGACTCCAACTAACCCATATCCTCTTCCTCGGGTTGATGATAGTGTTGACAAAATTGGTAATGCTCGTTTTTTGTCTAAAGTAGATTTAGTAAAAGGTTACTGGCAAGTACCTTTGTCCGAGCGTGCTAAAGAGGTATGTGGTTTTGTTGTGGACGGGAGTACCTACCGGTGCAATGTTATGCCTTACGGACTTAAGAATGCACCAGCAACGTTTCAGAACCTGATGAATGAAATTGTAAAGGACATTCCGAATTGCACCGTATATTTGGACGATGTAATCATTTATGATGACGACTTTGAGAGCCATTGTGAGCACCTTGAGACCTTGTTCCGGAAATTTAGTGAAGCAGGTCTGGTAGTAAATTTGGCAAAGTGTGACTTCGTAAAAGCCACGGTGCAGTACCTTGGGTTTGTAGTGGGAAGGGGACAGGTGTGCCCTCCTCAGAACAAGGTACAGGCTATCAATAAATTTCCGCACCCAACAACCAAGAAGCAGATTATGAGATTCTTGGGTATGATAGGCTACTACCGACGCTTCATAAAAGGTTACTCAACGGTGTTGGCACCTCTCACAGATTTGTTATCTAAAGACAAAAAGTTTTTGTGGGCACCTGAGTGTGAAAAGGCTTTCACTTTGGTGAAACATTTGCTATGTACTCACCCGATTCTCAGGGCCCCAGACTTTAACAGGCCTTTTCAGCTGGCAACAGATGCTAGTGGTGTAGGGGCTGGTGCCGTCTTGCTACAGACAGACAATGAAGGTGTGGAACACCCAGTAAGTTTCTTTTCTAAGAAGTTCAATGCTGCACAAAAGAACTATTCTACAATAGAAAAGGAATTACTGGCGATTGTGCTGTCGCTCAGGCACTTCGAGGTGTATGTTCCAGCCTATGGCCCAGTCGTGGTTATCTACACTGATCATCACCCTTTGAGATTCCTGAATCAATTTCACAATCGCAATATGAGACTGACCAGGTGGTCTTTGATGTTGCAGGAGTATAACCTGGACATCTGTCATATTGCTGGATGTGACAATGTGATCGCGGATTGTTTATCAAGGGTGGATGATCAGTCGTAGGCTATCACAGGTGTGGGGGTTTGAGTGGAGGAAAATAGGCTGCCCTTATAGTGCAGCCGGGAAAAACATATTAAAATATAAAAAAATCATATAAAAACTCTTTCTTTTGATATAGGTAATCGTATAAGTTTGTCATAGCCTATAGAGTTTGAGTAGTCCACGAACTATCAAACGGCTGAGCTGCTCTAAGCTCGCTCTGGGAGCATGATATTGTGTCTTTTTGCTATTGTTGGGAGGAGTTATAAAATGTGAATTTTTGTTTTAATAATAAGATGTGTTTTGGTGATAAACTCAGCTTTGTTTTAGTGCCATGCGGTCGCTGGGTGTGAGGGGCTTGATGGGGTTCTGTGTTTGTCAGATTTTAGCTCAGGGTTGAGCGAGTAAAATCTTGGGGGAGGTGTGACGCATATCCACGTGTGAGCATGCTATACAGAACGCCTAGTCATGCCCCACTCTCGCTAGGATCGTCAGGGCAGGAACTTTGGCTGTAGTCTATGTAGAGTTTCCTAACTTAGTTCATGTGAGCCATTGTACTATAAGTATTATGAATATGTATTTTGTTTTCATCTGAGTCAAAGAGTTCTATTTTATATCATTAGTTATAAGTATTGTGGGTAAAACTTATTTGTAATGATGGGAGGAAAAACAGCCACAGTTGGGGGTTAGTGGGTGCACCAGGCGGGAGGTGGGCCTAACTCACTAGCACCCCCCCCCCCCCCCCTCAGTGCTAGGGGAGCCTTTGTCTATCCCCGAGGAGAGAGAGAAATTACGTAATGGTTGTCAGTGGGCGGTCCTTAGTAGTTCACGTTGGGCTCACTAGAGGGCCGGGTATAAAAAGGGAAGTCTAGCCATTTTTTCATCAGAACTCATTAGGCAGATCGACTTCTCATTTCCCTTGCTAACTATATATATTCTTCTGACTGATGTGAACTTTCTCTACTACCTTACATTCTTATCTCCTCTTTTCCCTGCCTGTTTAACTTCCATGGTCCCGTTGGTGCAGAGCTAGTCAGCCAACGTATAATCGCTTGAGTTCTCACGAGATACTTGCCTATTAGATAGCCTATTTTGGAAGGGTTAACTTAGAATAGGATTGATTTATGTTTGTTGCACTTGTATATGCATTTCCCTGGGTGTTATTATTATTATTCCTGTTTTCTGCTAGTCTAGGTAATGCTAGACTGGGGTAAGGCTTTTCTGTGTTACGAGTTGTTGTTTGATGCAGTGGTTAAGCGATAAACCTGCATACTCGTTTCGGTTCAGTGAAGCCTAGGTTGTCTTCGCGGCTGACTGTGTTGAGTTAATAATTTACAGTGCATGAGGGCCAGAGCCTAACCACCCTGTATTTTATTAACAGTTTGTTTTTATTTTGTCAAGGAGCCGGGAGAAAACCAGATACAAGGGATCTGGATTTCTAAAAGTGCACTTGTTAGTTTTAACGTAATTCTTTAAACAGTTGTGAGGACTTCGCTAGGCTACGAGCCGTTTTTGCTCAGTCACTGCTACCTTTTGCCCACAGTACCCCAGCTAGACTTTACTCGATTAGTAGATACAGAATAGTATTGAAGCTTTCCTTATGTATGATATTGGTTATGCACTATTGATTTCATGTGTTGCAAGCTTGGCTACTTTAGTGATTAGTGGCCCACGAGCACAATCCGAGTAGGCTATTGCCGTTGCATTTGCGGAGTACTTCTTTTTAATGTTTGCCATTTACTATTGCATATTCTTTTAATTATTCTTATGCCAATTTAAACCTTTAATAGTATTTAATTGCCAGTGTTTTTGCTTATTGAATTACTGTTCAAAATCCGATACGTACTTCTTACGAGCATCCGAGAAGCATCTAACTTTTTTCAGAAGATTCCTTGCTCGATGCTTAAGGACTATTAATTAACGTAACGTAATAGTGCCGATCCGAAGTAGAGGGTGGAGGACTTCTTAAGTTCTTAGTCAAGGGTGGATTACTTCGGCTTCGGCCAACACTATTCTTTGGTGTTGTTGTTTCTTACTTCATTGTTTGATTGTTGACCAGACTAGATAATTCCTGTCTCTTTATTAGTCTGTTGTTGAACACTAGTACCGAGTTCTTGTATACCCCGTTATAGCAGATTGAACTCTGGAGGGTATTGGTGTTTTTTGTTCGGCTGGCAGTACTCAGGGGTTGGGATCGTGTGTTTCCGTTGTGGCAGCGAGCCGTATTCGAGTCCTGATTGAGAGCCCTTGTGTACCCGAGTGCCAGTTCGTAACATAATCTCTGGCGTTACCTGTTTAACAATTTGGGAAACGGCTTTTCCCAACTGCATAATGTGCAATAATGCAACGGCGATTCTGTCGCGGTCATTTTGAAGTGCCACATCTAACACTGGTTTTATTATGTCTAAGTAAGTGGCAATATCATACGTGTTTACATCATACTTGGGAATGTGTGTGAGTGTCATAGCGAGCTGCCATTTTTGCGATGTTGCCATGCTTCTACTGTTCCAAACTTGCAGTGTAATGCAACCTTTTATCCGAATCAAGAACCACCGCTGCCGCCAATGTTATGCCCTGTTTTTCTACAGGATTAACTTGGGTAATGTGAGTTCTAACTGACTGGGTATATAAGGCTGCATGCACAATACAAGGTATGAGGAATAGAGAACACAAAAGAAACACACGGTAACAAGACACACGATCACGTTTATTGATATACCACTTCAGAATACTCGTGCAAGACAAAATATAGATTCGAACAACACTAGCATAAGTGGATCTGGATGGAGCCTAGTCTCCCACTTCCAACGTTCAGGTATTAATCTTCTGATCACTGGCTTTAATTCACAGGTTTATACGAGAGACCACCAATGTTACTTATAGATTCATATTCACTGTTAGATTTATTACTGATAGCTCTGGTGCACAAGTAGTAGTTCACAGACTAGATTAGACACGCATATTTTAGAGCACGGGAATTCTAGTAACCTCAGGGGGTACTGATCTAAGTTTTATATTCTTATGGCAGAAATACGTAGAACACAAATCAGTGGGCGAACGTTAGATATCACTAGGGTTTTACTCCTATGTAATAATATCTGGATAAAGGTAATTACGAGAGTTAATGTCGCCTGTTAATTAATAAACACTGATACGCTTAGCACTTCCCAACTGGAATGGTTATATATGAATTACACTGGGCAAAGATATAGCCACTTCGTAGAAATATTAATAAGTGAATCTCTAAATAGCACTGTAACAATGTAGTACTGATAGAGTGAATCTTGGGTAGTATCTGATGGGTCTGGTCCTGGTTATCTTGCGTCCATGATGTTGGGGCTAGCGACTGGTTCCGCGGAACTGAGGTTCTGGACCCTGTAGGCCATAGGGATCTTGAGTCTTATGGACTTATTGGAGCTCTCAATAGATATGGGGACTAGATAAGATGGTGATTACTGTTGTGACACATGGCTATAGGAAGTCTTCATTTTGTGATATAACTGAGCCTTAGTAAGAGGTACTATTTTGGCTATACTGGAAGTATTTATGGGAGGGAGACTGGATCTACTTTGCGGGGAGGGCTGGGACAGCTGTGATAGGGGCGTCTCTCTTATATTGCTCAGTCTTCATTCTATGGCTTAGCTGAGGTGCTAATTTGCTTATCCGAGTATGCAAGAAAGGTGAATGGATGATTGTGGGTAAAAAGAGGTGAGTAAGGGGGTTAGACATGCATGGTTAGTTTATTGATAGGAAGAATTCCTGGGCTACCTGGCAATGACCCGGAAGTCAAACAGGGGTCAGGTATACCTCCGCGGGGGTGGGGGTCTCCCTCCTCGGGTGGGTAAAAAAAGGGGTAGCCGGGCGCTCTCTCTCTGGGATGGTCGTCCGGCGGCTGTGGCTAGGGGCTTGCCATATCACCAGTGTTTGTAATAACCCTCTGTTTATGAGACAGATGTGTGTCTTCTTAATATCCAAACCGAAGGTGCCTTGGCTAGCTGGTTTTAATCGGTTGGTTGTTAATCGTATGGTTTGCTGGATGTGGTGGAGACTGGTTGTTAACTCTGCCACATTTATCTGGAAGTATGGCAATAGAAGTTAGTTACTGGTGAGGCGGCTAGCCTCGCACCGACGACCATTGGGTGCAGGGTTGTGAATAGATTGTAAGAGGATAGATGGCATGCAAGGGGTTAGTAAAGTTCTAATGTTGTTCTGGCCAACTAAGGGAAGGCAGGCTGGATAGGAGTATATATATAAAAGGTTGGAGAGCGTTAGCAACGGAAAAATCAAGGATCTTCAAGAGGTATGAGAGAGAGGCTAGGTCGGACAAGAGTCGAGAAGCGCGGGGTATTTTAATGAGAGGGGAGGAGTTCAGGGGGGCTATAGGGAAATTTGACCCTAAGGTCTCTGGGCGTGGGGGTGGCATTAGGCTGCAGTTGATATTGGAGTTTGAAAAGGCAGTGAAAGTACGTTAGCCAAATGCTACCGGGGAATGCAACTATGGGGTGGTATATGAGTCTGGAAAAGATAGAATTATGTGGACTGTGGGGCTGTGGGGGGAGAAGGAGGTTAACTGTAGGTGTGTGCTTGACTGTGGATAAAGTAGGGAAAAACATGGTGTATTATTACTCGTCAATACGAGGGGTTATGGACACATTATTTGACACGATTTCTTGTACGTCTAGGTGTCCCTGGGAACTGCGTTTTCTACGAAATATAGACCAAAGAAAAGCGGCAGTTCGTAGGGGTACTTTCTTTATTGTTTCGAGGTACTATGATAGACAATGGTAACAAAGGTTATCTATACAATCTCTGGTTGGGGTATGAATTTGGGTTACTGCATGGTGGCTAACATCTTCAGTCATTATCTCTGTCTAGGTCCTACAGGAACAATGGTTATATACACAATGGTGTACCCGTGGGTATCATAGTTTCTTATCAATTAGGACATGGGGTTTTAACCTACTACTTCTCGGATGGAAGAACATACATAGATTTATGGCTGTCTGACGGGTTGGCATTGGCTCAACCTTAGGGACAGGGCATGGGTGTTTTAATATGAATGTGTATTCCTGTTCATCATCATGTAGGTAGAGTCGGGCGGGTAAGAGGTGTAAGACACGAAGCAAATTGGAGTAGTGTGGACTGTGGATACGAAGGAGGTGAGTGGAAGACGTATAACAATTGTGGAAAAGTAAATGGAAAAGATGAACACAATGGCGGATAAAGATAATTAACCTAAGGATTGAATACATAGATTTATGGGGCGATTGTCTTCAGAAACTTAGTCTGGCAAGACAAGGTATTTTAGGGTATGTTGATATTAATACTTAACCTAAGGATTGAATACATAGATTTATGGGGGCGATTGGTCTTCAGAAACTGAGTCTGGCAAGACAAGGTATTTTAGGGTATGTTGATATTAATACTTAACCTAAGGATTGAATACATAGATTTATGGGGCGATTGTCTTCAGAAACTTAGTCTGGCAAGACAAGGTATTTTAGGGTATGTTGATATTAATACTTAACCTAAGGATTGAATACATAGATTTATGAGGGCGATTGGTCTTCAGAAACTGAGTCTGGCAAGACAAGGTATTTTAGGGTATGTTGGTATTAATACTTAACCTAAGGATTGAATACATAGATTTATGGGGGCGATTGGTCTTCAGAAACTTAGTCTGGCAAGACAAGGTATGTTAGGGTATGTTGATATTAATACTTAACCTAAGGATTGAATACATAGATTTATGGGGGCTATTGGTCTTCAGAACTTAGTCTGGCAAGACAATGTATGCTAGGGTATGTTGATATTAATATCTTAAACTTAGGGACAGAGCATGGGTGTATTAGCTTAAAGGTGTATTTATTCGTCATCGTGTAGGTAGAGGTTTAGGACACGAGGGGGTAGTGTACGTGAGGTGTGGAAAATGGTCAGTTTAGAAGGGTTAGGTAGGTGTGGCTGGGAGCTGCTTAGCCCTGCGGGCTTGGGCCTGTCTGAATTGGTTGGCTCGGTCAGCTGGTCCTTTCGTTCTGTGGACCTTTCTTTCGGGTGTTTCTGTGTGGTGTTCGCTCGTGGCTTCTGTGGTGGGCTTCTCGTTCTGGGGCATTTTATTCATATATAACCATTCCATTAGGAAGTGCTAAGCGTATCAGTGTTCATTAATTAACAGGCGATATTAACTCTCGTAATTACCCATATACTCAGATATTATTACATAGAAGTGAAACCCTAGTGATATCTGAATGTTCGCCCACTGATTTGCGTTCTATGTATTTCTGAGACAAGAATATCAAACTTAGATCAGTACCCCCTGAGGTTACTAGAATTCCCGTGCTCTAAAATACGTGTGTCTAATCTAGTCTGTGAACTACTACTTGTGCACCAGAGCTACCAGTAATAAATCTAACAGTGAATATGAATCTATAAGTAACATTGATGGTCTCCGGTATATAAACCTGTTAAATAAGCCAGTGATCAGAAGATTAATACCTGAACGTTGGAAGTGGGAGACTAGGCTCCATCCAGATCCACTTATGCTAGTGTTGTTCAATTCTATCATTTGTCTTGCACGAGTATTTCAGAAGTGGTATATCAATAAACGTGATCGTGTGTCTTGTTACCGTGTGTTTCTTTTGTGTTCTCTATTCCTCATACCTTGTATTGTGCATGCAGCCTTATATACCCAGTCATTTAGAACTCACATTACCCAAGTTAAACCTGTAGAAAAACAGGGCATAACAATTCTGTTGAGTTATCTCAGGGAGAAACAATTTAAAATTAGGAAAAATAAGTTACATATCTATCAAAATCACATACCAGTATACTTTGTAGAAATATGAAAAACTATGCCTATTTGGACACTGGAGTAAGCAATATAAGTATTTACAGTACTATAATATAGTAAATGCTTACATATGCCCAAATTGAAAAAGAAGTGAAAAATATATAAGCACTTTATAATTACACATTACTTAGAAATACAAAATTCCACTGCTATGTTTGGTAATTTGGTATTATGTTTTGGTAAGACAAAAATAAAATACTGTGGCCTTATTTCCACTAACCATGCTCCATCAAATAATAGGTGTACAAGTAGATTAACCCTTTGACTGCTAATGACAGTATGACACTGTTATTATATTTGAGTAACCCTAGACAATTTTACTGAGAAGTGATAAAACTAAAGGCACTAGAAGGGTTAGACTACTGTACTCGAAATAATTATTCTCAACTTGCACCAGACCATTTGTATTAAGCTGAGGGGAAGCCAAAGCAGTGAAAGAGTCCATGAATAATATAGAGTAGTGTGTTGGAGATTCTTAGTAGCTATATCTTGCAAAGTACAGTACTGTACCGTTTTTCACAACTTTATATTAATATGTACTGCATATCAAGAGATGGCTTTAAATGGTTTGCTATTATTTGATGTGACTCTGCATCTGTTGCATTACTCTTTATATTCTTCATCAGTCTCAGCAACTCTTTATGCTCATGTAAGATCAACTCATGAGCAGATTTTCCAGATTTAGCCAGTCCTTCTTTTGAATGCAGTAACCCAACAACACTTTCTCTCTTCAAACTGTTTCTAAATTCAGTCTTAACCAACTTGAGAACACTGAAAAGTCTTTCAACGCGAGCATTGGCGAAAGGTAAAGATATCAGGCACTGTAGTTTTTTATGCTAAGGCGTTCTTTCCAGAAGTCAAAATATGTTTGGTTGCATTTAATCTCAGGAGCTTCTTCAATTGCCTGGACTCCAGAAATGTTGAAATTTTTCTAATACTGATCCAAGATTTCCCTAGATTTCCCCAAATTTGCCCATTTCCCTAGATTTGTCACTAAAATTTATCAAATTTCCCAATCTAGTGTAATTTCCCCAAAAAGTGGGAGCCCTGCTCACACTCTCCCAGTCTCTACCTTACGTAACACACACATGACCACAGCCTAGGATCGGTTTGGAGATGCTTACACGAAAATATACCAATGAATAAGGGAATAACAGGGAAAATAGGTGATAATTGAAGGGGGGGGGGGGAAAGGAGGGGATGTGGAGGAGTGATATGAGGTATGGAGGGATTTTTTTTTTTTTTTTTTTTAAGTGCTACTGGGGCCTTTTAAAAGTTTTTTTTAGGCCTTACCTCTTAAGAGTGTTCTCGCTGTCGCCCACCAAAACCTCTTAACCCTCTCACGACCATATGACGCAGAGGTTGCCAGATTAGCAATACTAAATAGAGTTCTCTCACTCTTATAATTACCTCTCCAAAATTAGTTTTCTGCCCACAGCTAACTCAAAGACAACTGCAGAGCTTGAAGTAACTAAACTAAAGGTTTCTAAATACCCCTGATGGTAACAAAGTTTTTAAAGTATCCCTAATAGGCTCAAAATTGCGTCAAGAACGTGAGAGGGTTAAGAGTGTTCTCGCCGTTCCCGGGTTAACCGTCTTGGTGGTGTAATGGTTAAGGTGTCTAAAAATCTGTGTGTGATAACCCGGGTTCGAACCCTGGTGGATCACATATATGATTTCATTAATTTCATTGGAGGTGTTTGGTGATGTGTTGAAATTAATAAAAAATAGATAAATAAGTTAATGTAACTTGAATAAGTTTATGAACTGTAATAACTTATCCCTCTCTGACATATGACGCGATTTTGAGACTATTAGGGATACTTTAAAGCCTTTGTTACCATCAGGGGTATTTAGAAACCTTTAGTTTAGTTAATTCAACCTCTGCAGTTGTCTTTGAGTTAGCTGTGGGCAGAAAACTAATTTTGGAGAGGTATTTATAAGAGTGAGAGAACTCTATTTCTTATTGCTAATCTGGCAAGTGGCAACCTCTGCGTCATATGAGCGTGAAAGGGTTAACGAGTGACAAGGACGAAATTCAGATTCATCAAGGTAGAATAATGATATTAGCCAACTATACGTGACTGAGAAACATTTAGCTCTGCGACGAAACTTTCACTATTGGATCTGTAGCCTACCCAAAATTATATGGAATGCATACACTTAGATCTGCACTAAGTGTTCGAGATTTATGTGTAAGTGTATGTATTTATATCTGGAAAAGATAGTATATATATTTCTTATGCGAAGAATCCAGGAACCTGAATTCAAGGAAGTATATATATATTTTCCACAAGATAGTGTGTGTTTCGGTCTCCCGCAAATGGAACAACGGATAATAAATAAAGAAGGGAAGATAGGAACATTCTTCTGTCTGACGTTAATTTAGAAATGAACCTTGGCATACCTAAGTCTAGACCCTCACTGTAATCATTGTTACCATTACGAACTAGGAAAAGTAAAATACCACAGGAACAAAACACCTGAGAGCGAAACCTCCAACCCTAACGAGCCACAGGAACGAAAATCCTGAGAGCGAAACTCCCATCCCCAACGAGATCCCAGGCCCCTTTTCCATTCCCGATTTGGTCTCCCTCTCTCTCAATTCATTCCACATATTATACGTCTCTCAATCACAGTCTTCTAATATACAAACCACAATACTTTACTCACTGATATTCTTGATGTACCACCGAAGTATGTATTTAATTAGGTAACCACCATACAGGCTATAATACTTTCATTGTGTAGGTTCGAGGCGATCTAAGACAACTTAGCTTTCATTTCACACCAAATCAGATCGTAATTACGTCAGCCCTGTATTTAGTTATATAACAATCAGAGTCCCCCCCCAATTCTAGCAATTCTATGTCTCTAACCTCCCGTTGTTTTATCCACTAACTATAGATTCCCAACCTTTAACCACGACTCTATACACCCGATAACCCTATGCCAGTTATTGTATTGATTTAGGCCTGTTAATTCGGATAAACTCACTATGACCAATCTGCAGACGATTATCAGGAGAGATGCAGGAAAGCTACCTCGTATCTCCCTTTCCATGACGAGTATAGACATATGTACCCCCGAGCTCAGTCGCCCCCCCTTGCCTTGTTCTTCTAGTAACTAAGTGTATATATAATATTAACCGGAGTATGCCACCAGTATTGATACGACATAGCGGCACTGTCCTTGTGTCGTATTGTACCACGTGCAGACCAACCAGGTTTCATCATCTTATTAGGACGACGGCTATAATGTCGTCATTCATGCATATATTCAATCCTTAGGTTAACCCGTTGAGCCCCGGCTAGTTATAATATTTTGTTCACCCCAGTCCCAAGCCATTTTCACTTCTTTTTTTTGTTTGCTAAAATGGAAGACAAGGATGAGAAATGAAAAAAAAAAAAAAAAAAATCACCTCGGACATTTTTTTTGGGGGGGGGGGGGAGCCTCAAAAAAATTTGTTGAGCCAAAATGGAAGAGAATGGTGAGAAATGAAGACAAAAATAAAAAAAAACTCATTTCGGTCATTTGGGGGGCGGGGGGGGGGGTGTTTCAATAGTTCGTCTCCCCCGCATGACCACCCGCCCGGGAGCACTAGGGTAAAAACTGAGTATGGCATTGTACGGCATACATCCTAAGGAGTGTCTCACATAAATCTCAAGCCTCTAGCTCCCATACGACCGGAGTAATGAATGTTCAAAGTGGCGGTGAACTAAGGGTGTAAACTATCCCCACTAAGCCCACCACCACCAGCCGCGCGGCTGTCTCGGCCCGCTCACACCTACTGGCCCAGCTCCCACACACACTACGGTACCTCCCCCTCCTATTCTCCCGCCATTTCCTACCTTACGAGCCACGTAAGTGTTTTTTATATGTCGGACGCACGTGATGCGCCCATAAATCTATGTATGTTCTTCCATCCGAGAAGTAATATGTTAACCCCTGTCTTGCCAGAATAAGTTTCTGAAGACCAACCGCCCCCATAAATCTATGTATGTTCTTCCATCCGAGAAGTAATATGTTAACCCCCATGTCATAATTGATAAGAAACTATGATACCCACGGGTACACCATTGTATATATAACCATTATTCCTGTAAGACCTAGACAGAGATAATGACTGAAGATGTTAGCCACCATGCAGTAACTCTAATTCTTACCCCAACCAGAGATTGTATAGATAACCCTTTTTTACCATTGTCTCCACACATATCTACCACGAAACAATAACGAAGTACCCCTACGAACTGCCGCTTTCTTTGGTCTATATTTCATAGAAAATGCAGTTCCCAGGGACAACTAGATCAGCAAGAAATCGTGTCAAATAATAGTGTCCATAACCCCTCGTATTGACGAGTAATAATACACCATGTTTTTCTCTACTTTTATCCACAGTCAAGCACACACCTACAGTTAAATTCCTCTTCCCCACAGTTCACATGATTCTATCTTTTCCAGACTCATATACCACCACATATTGCTCATCTCCCGGTAGCGTTTGGCTAACATACCTTCCCTGTCATTAACTCCCCGGCTACGATACCAACTGTAGTCTAATGCCACCCCTACGCCCAGAGACCTTAGGGTCAAACTTCCACGTAGCCCCCCTTAACCCTCTCCCTCTCGTTACCCCCCCACGATCCTCGACTTCCTTCCGACCTATCCTCTCCAGCATACCCCCTGAATATCCTTAACTTTTCCGTTACTAACATTCTCAAACCTTTTGTATATATACTCCTATCCAGCCTACCTTCCCCAGTAGAAAGGAACACCATTAGAACTTTACTAACCCTTTGCATGCCATCTATTCCCTCACAACCCATTCACAACCCTGTACCAAATGATCGTCAGTGCGAGGCTAGCCGCCTCGCCAGTGACTAACTTCTATTGCCATACTTCCAAATAAATGTGGCAGAGTTAGCAACCCAGTCTCCCCCACATCCAACAAACCATGCAATTAACAACCCAACCAATTAAACCAGCTGGTCAAGGCACCTTCGGTTTTAGTATTACGAACACCCACATCTGTCTCATAAACAGAGGGTTATTACAAACACTTGTAATAATGGCAAGCCCCCAGCCACAGCCGCCCGGACGACCATCACATAGAGAGGACGCGCACCTCCCCCTTTTCACCCACCCGAGGAGGGAGACCCCGACCCCTGCGGAGGTATACCTGACCCCTGTTTTGACTTCCGGGTCATTGCCAGGTAGCCCAGGAATTCTTCCTATTACTGAACTAACCATGTATAACTAACACCCTGACTAACCTCTATTAACCCACAATAATTCAGTAACCTTTCTTGCACACTCCAATAACCAAATTAGCACCTCAGCTATACCATAGAATGAAGACTGAACAATCTAAGTGAGACGCTCCTATCACAGCTGTCCCAATCCTCCTCGCAAAGTAGATCCAGTCTCCCTCCCCTAAATACTTCCAGTATAGCCAAAATAGTACCTCTTACTAAGGCTCAGTTTTATCACATGATGAAGGCTCCATATAGCCATGTGCCACAACAGTAATCACCACCTTACCTAGTTCCCGTATCAATTGAGAGCTCAAATAAGTCCATAAAAACTCGAGATCCCTATGGCCTACAGGGTCCAAAACCGCCCCTATAAATCAAGCTCCAGCCCCCAGTAAAATCAGTTGAAAGATAGACACCAACCAGTGGTTGGTCACCAGAGTTGACCTTGAGTTCTATCATTGTTGGTTGCTGAGAATTGAGTTCCAGAGCCGGCAGACTCCGTGGCAGATTTGGATAGAAGGACCTGTCCACGTACTTGAGAACTTCCTACATATGGACCATCTGGACGGCCGCGGAACCAGTCGTTAGCCCCCAACATCACGGACGCAAGATAACCAGGACCAGACCAATCAAATACTACCCAAGATTCACTCTATCAGTACTACAGTGTTACAGCGCTATTTAGAGATTCACTTATTAATATTTCTATGAAGTGGCTATATCTTTGCCCCAGTATAATTCATATATAACCATTCCATTAGGAAGTGCTAAGCGTATCAGTGTTTATTAATTAACAGGCGATATTAACTCTCATAATTACCCACATCCAGATATTATTACATAGAAGTGAAACCCTAGTGATATCTGAATGTTCGCCCACTGATTTGCGTTCTATGTATTTCTGATACAAGAATATAAAACTTAGATCAGTACCCC
This sequence comes from Paralithodes platypus, assembly GCA_032716605.1. Lineage (NCBI taxonomy): Eukaryota > Metazoa > Arthropoda > Malacostraca > Decapoda > Lithodidae > Paralithodes > Paralithodes platypus. The sequence goes on along the minus strand of CM064505.1, from coordinate 5,342,949 downwards.
CTGAGGTTACTAGAATTCCCGTACTCTAAAATACGCGTGTCTAATCTAGTCGGTGAACTACTACTTGTGCACCAGAGCTACCAGTAATAAATCTAACAGTGAATATGAATCTATAAGTAACATTGATGGTCTCCAGTATATAAACTTGTGAATAAAGCCAGTGATCAGAAGATTAATACCTGAACGTTGGAAGTGGGAGACTAGGCTCCATCCAGATCCACTTATGCTAGTGTTGTTCAATTCTATCATTTGTCTTGCACGAGTATTCAGAAGTGTGTATATCAATAAACGTGATCGTGTGTCTTGTTACCGTGTGTTTCTTTTGTGTTCTCTATTCCTCATACCTTGTTTTGTGCTTGCAGCCTTCTATACCCAGTCAGTTAGAACTCACATTACCCAAGTTAATCCTGTAGAAAAACAGGGCATAACATTGGCGGCAGCGGTGGTTCTTGATTCGGATAAAAGGTTGCATTACATTGCAAGTTTGGAACAGTAGAAGCATGGGAACATCGCAAAAATGGCAGTTCGCTTTGACACTCACACACATTCCCAAGTATGATGTAAACACGTATGATATCGCCACTTACTTAGACATAGTAAAGCCAGTGTTAGATGTGGCACTTCAAAATGACCGCGACAAAATCTCTGTTGCATTATTGCACGTTACGCAGTTGGGAAAAGCCGTTTCCCAAATTGCGCCAAAGCGTACCTGGAACCAGTTGTTTTCCCAAATTATTGAACAGGTAATGCCAAAGCTTACCTGGAACCAGTTTCGATCCCTCGTGATCCGGACCTTAGGGCCACTTTTGGGTTCCCTCGTCGCCCCCAAAATAATAAAAGTCGACGAGATCAAGTATGAAGGGGATATCAATGTGACCTTCGTACAACTCTACAGATATGTGAGGACCACGTATAGCTCTCAAGATGACGAGCAACAAAATGAATTCTTATTCACCGCATTGTTAGACATCCTCCCACCCCACCTCACCTCCCGTCTCGACCCGTACGGCTCATTCGAAGAACATATGCTCTTCATCAGAGAAAGATGCCAACTCAGTTCGGTCGAATCCCCTATCCACCCCTTCAACCCCTATCCAAGAAAGTAAATGTATTCCTCTACCGAACACTATCATCAATAAGTCCCTCCATTCTCCTAAGGAATCAAACTCTGTGCACCCTTCCAAAATGACTCCCGATGAAAGTCCAACCCCAGTGCACTCTTCCTTGCCTCTATCCTCTCTGACCATCCCTAAATTTTCCCCTGCCCAGCCATCCACCAACGATAATCTTCCATCAATTGTGTTACCCCATAAACCCCATCCTTTTTCTATGACTGCCAACAAACCACAGCACGCAGAAATGGTCACCCCCACCGTAACCAATTCTCTTTCAATGTCACCCCTGAAAAATGCTGGTCAGAAAATGAGCCCCCCCTCCACTCTCTCACATGCCCCTGTCACCCAAGACCAACCTTCACCCCCGTCAGTCCCTCAACAACCTGTCACGCCTCTCACTTCCTCATATTCATCACCTGTCCCCCCCTCAAAACTGTCAACCTCACCCCCCCCACCATCATCTCCCCACATGCCCAACCTCGGTGAACCCCTTCAAACACCCGCATCAACCAAGAATGCTACAGCTCCGCCTACCTCCTATTCCCCCCTCCCTTGTCACCCTCTCCAACATGACCCGAACCGCTCTTGAATCCACCTCCAGTAACACCCCCGCTCGCCAACTTACCTCTGCTCCATAATCCAGCACCAGAACCAAAATCTCCATCAATGTCTCCTTCATCCATCCTACCAAATTCCATTGTTGTCCGAGACAAATCTCTTCCGCAACAATCTCTCCAAACTGACCTACTCACCCCATCCCCACAATTTACCTGTCAATCACCCAGACCCCCATCTGTCCAGGATCAATCCTCCCATGTTTCCAGGACAGACTCTTATGTATGTAAAAACCATTCTACCAAATATTTATGTACCCATGTTTCCAGGGAAAATGCCAACCTATGTACCCAACAATGTTTTCCCCATGCCCCCAGAAATGCTCAGCTATTCCCCACCAACAAAATTTCCCTTGTGACAGTTTTCCGTCAGTAGCTCCCTTCCACCCCCCCACAATTCACACCCCTAAAAAACTTCAAAACCCCACGCTTGACTCACCCCCTCATGACAGACAAACCCACCAATCCCATATAACCTCTATACAAACCGTCACTGCCTCCGACAAAACTCCCCAAATTCGTACTTTTAACAACCACAAATCAGTACATCATTCCTCGCCCAATAACCCATGTTCTATGCCTAACTCTTCGCCCACCAATCCTCCACAGTCCCACCAACAAATTCCGTTTCCTAAATCACTCACACCTCACCACTCTGATCCTCCCACACGCGCCGTTAATCCCCCCCTCACGCGTGACCCCCACCAAAGTGATTTCCCCCCCCTCATGCGTACCGAACACCTGCTCACCAGTCGGTCCCCCACCATCATTAGCCCAGCTAAACTCTCAACCTCCACCAATTCCCACCCTGCCAGCCTAACCTCTCACGACCACATTCAGAACGAAAAATCACCCCCGTACATAACCCCTACCTCCTCTTCTCCCCCTATCTTACCCCCCTCTTCACCGTTACCCCATCCGCCCCCAAAGATCCCGCTCGACAAAATACCACGCCCATCAAAATCCAACCACAAAACTTTTTCCACCTTGGCTAACCCCAAAAATACTACCCTCTCTCTCGCCCCAAACAACATAATCAACCTCTCAACCTCAACCACTCCTCGAAATCCCATCCACGTCTCTCCCGAAAATAAAATCAGTCCAAATTCAACCCCTCTCAAACCACAATCCTGCCTGCCCAGACCCCCCCCCACCATCTCCCTATCAAATCCCCACACTCCAAACCTCCAAACCACCCGATCATCGTAAACTCTCAACCTCCAGCCTTACTCACCCTTCCCCCAACCCCACTCACGACCACAACTCTCTACACTATTCAACCCCTCCCCAGCACCAACCTCTTCCGCAACAACAACCCCGACTCGACCTGCCCGTTTCAACTTTAAACCCCCCCTATCACTACCCCCGACCGCAACCTTTTAAACCTCCCTCCAAAACTGGCCCCAGGCCAGCTCTCACCCAGACCCACATTCCTAACGGCAGACCTAACGGTATATCCACCCCTCCCTTCCAAAGTGAAAGCGAACCCCCAAGGTCAAAGCCACAACCACCACCACCACCCCTACCAATAAACCAGACCTTCACCAAGACTAACGGCGACCCTAAATAACCCCCCCCCCCCCTGATGATGATGAGGATGTTATTGTACTGGATTTTTCATGGGATTTTGTTTTGTATTGTTCTCAATTCCTAAGCGATTGGGCATGATTCTATAAATTTACATGTTTCCATATACTGTATATATTATATATTTTTTCCCTTAGTCATACTACCTTTCTTGTTAACCTACACTTTTCTGACTATCTTTTAAATTTGTTTTATACATTGTTAAACACTTTAGCTCTTCTTAATTTTCCTGTGTTCTTAATTATCTGTTCTGTCGTCAAGTTCTTTTATCATCTTTTCTCTCCTTTTCCAACATCTATGTATTTTCTTCCCTCGTTCCCTTCTTTCTTGAATAGTAACTCTCCTATTAGTTTTCAGTTTATTAGAGATATGGCCTCTTGTTATTTTTTTCCTAATTTCATTATATTATTCACATTCCAGGATAAAATGTTTTAAGTTTTTCTCTCTTTTTTTAACAGTCTGTTGCTAGTCGGGATGACAGTAATCTTCGTCCTCAGCGACAGGATGCCATTTCCCTCCAACCTAACCCCCTCACCGACCTGACCTGGCCCCCCTAAACAAACCTACGTACTCCAACCTTGAGGTACGAGGTCGTACCTAATATAAAGGCGACGGAAGTAAAATACCACAGGAACGAAAAACCTGAGAGCGAAACCTCCAACCCTAACGAGCCACAGGAACGAAAATCCTGAGAGCGAAACTCCCATCCCCAACGAGATCTCAGGCCCCTTTTCCATTCCCGATTTGGTCTCTCTCTCCCTCTCAATTCATTCCACATATTATACGTCTCTCAATCACAGTCTTCTAATATACAAACCACAATACTTTACTCACTGATATTCTTGATGTACCACCGAAGTATGTATTTAATTAGGTAACCACCATACAGGCTATAATACTTTCATTGTGTAGGTTCGAGGCGATCTAAGACACTTTAGCTTCCATTTCACACCAAATCAGATCGTGATTATGTCAGCCCTGTATTTAGTTATATAACAATCAGAGTGCCCCCCAATTCTAGCAATTCTATGTCTCTAACCTCCCGTTGTTTTATCCACTAACTATAGATTCCCAACCTTTAACCACGACTCTATACACCCGATAACCCTATGCCAGTTATTGTATTGATTTAGGCCTGTTAATTCGGATAAACTCACTATGACCAATCTGCAGACGATTATCAGGAGAGATGCAGGAAAGCTACCTCGTATCTCCCTTTCCATGACGAGTATAGACATATGTACCCCCGAGCTCAGTCGCCCCCCCTTGCCTTGTTCTTCTAGTAACTAAGTGTATATATAATATTAACCGGAGTATGCCACCAGTATTGATACGACATAGCGGCACTGTCCTTGTGTCGTATTGTACCACGTGCATACCAACCCGGTTTCATCATCTTATTAGGACGACGGCTATAATGTCGTCATTCATGCATGTATTCAATCCTTAGGTTAATTATCTTTTATCCGCCATTGTGTTCATCTCTTCCATTTACTTTTCCACAATTGTTATATGTCTTCCAATCACCTCCTTCGTATCCACAATCCACACGACTCTACTTTGCTTCGTGACCCTATGCTCAGTGGTACCCTGTTTTGGGTCATCCTGTCCGCTTATCCTTCACGCCCCGCTGCACACACCACCCTACCTGTTCGATCGTATGGAAATGCCACCCCTATGTCCAGCGCATTAAGGGTCACTATCCTAGGTCACGAGCGGCGCGGCGCCTAGCCTCAAACCACCCCTTTACAATTCACAACCCTCCCCCACCTCGCGTATCCACTACCCCTCGTGTCCTACACCTCTTACCCGCCGGACTCTACCTACATGATGATGAACATAAATACACCTTAATTTAATACACCCATGCCCTGTCCCTAAGTTAGGATATCAATATCAACATACCCTAAAATACCTTGTCTTGCCAGACTAAGTTTCTGAAGACCAACCGCCCCCATAAATCTATGTATGTTCTTCCATCCGAGAAGTAATATGTTAACCCCTGTCTTGCCAGACTAAGTTTCTGAAGACCAACCGCCCCCATAAATCTATGTATGTTCTTCCATCCGAGAAGTAATATGTTAACCCCCATGTCATAATTGATAAGAAACTATGATACCCACGGGTACACCATTGTATATATAACCATTATTCCTGTAAGACCTAGACAGAGATAATGACTGAAGATGTTAGCCACCATGCAGTAACTCTAATTCTTACCCCAACCAGAGATTCTATACACAACCCTTTTTTACCATTGTCTCGACACATATCTACCACGAAACAATAACGAAGTACCCCTACGAACTGCCACTTTCTTTGGTCTATATTTCATAGAAAACGCAGTTCCCAGGGACAACTAGATCAGCAAGAAATCGTGTCAAATAATAGTGTCCATAACCCCTCGTATTGACGAGTAATAATACACCATGTTTTTCTCTACTTTTATCCACAGTCAAGCACACACCTACAGTTAACCTCCTCTTCCCCACAGCCCCACAGTCCACATGATTCTATCCTTTCCAGACTCATATACCACCACATATTGCTCATCCCCCGGTAGCATTTGGCTAACATACCTTCCCTGTCATTAACCCCCCGGCTACGATACCAACTGTAGTCTAATGCTACCCCTACGCCCAGAGACCTTAGGGTCAAACTTTCACGTAGCCCCCTTAACCCTCTCCCTCTCGTTACCCCCCCCACGCTCCTCGACTCCCTTCCGACCTAGAATCTCCAGCATACCCCCTGAATATCCTTAACTTTTCCGTTACTAACATTCTCAAACCTTTTGTATATATACTCCTATCCAGCCTACCTTTCCCCAGTAGGAAGGAACACCATTAGAACTTTACTAACCCTTTGCATGCCATCTATTCCCTCACAACCCATTCACAACCCTGTACCAAATGATCATCAGTGCGAGGCTAGCCGCCTCGCCAGTGACTAACTTCTATTGCCATACTTCCAGATAAATGTGGCAGAGTTAGCAACCCAGTCTCCCCCACATCCAACAAACCATGCAATTAACAACCCAACCAATTAAACCAGCTGGTCAAGGCACCTTCGGTTTTAGTATTACGAACACCCACATCTGTCTCATAAACAGAGGGTTATTAAAAACACTTGTAATATGGCAAGCCCCCAGCTACAGCCGCCCGGACGACCATCACAGAGAGAGGACGCGCACCTCCCCCTTTTCACCCACCCGAGGAGGGAGACCCCGACCCCTGCGGAGGTATACCTGACCCCTGTTTTGACTTCCGGGTCATTGCCAGGTAGCCCAGGAATTCTTCCTATCACTGAACTAACCATGTATAACTAACACCCTGACTAACCTCTATTAACCCACAATAACCCAGTAACCTTTCTTGCACACTCCAATAACCAAATTAGCACCTCAGCTATACCATAGAATGAAGACTGAACAAGGACCCCAATGGAAATACGCCTAACGGCCTTATTGAAGTTATTGGGCTATCCTTAGTTGGAATTATGCAAGGCTGGTACATGTCATATTTATAACATACTATGTGGTACCAACTCTGTAAATTGCTAACTGAATAAATATTATTATTATTATTATTATTATTAATCTAAGAGAGACGCTCCTATCACAGCTGTCCCAATCCTCCTCGCAAAGTAGATCCAGTCTCCCTCCCCTAAATACTTCCAGTATAGTACCTCTTACTAAGGCTCAGTTATATCACATGATGAAGGCTCCATATAGCCATGTGCCACAACAGTAATCACCACCTTACCTAGTTCCCGTATCAATTGAGAGCTCAAATAAGTCCATAAAAACTCGAGATCCCTATGGCCTACAGGGTCCAAAACCGCCCCTTTAAATCAAGCTCCAGCCCCCAGTAAAATCAGTTGAAAGATAGACACCAACCAGTGGTTGGTCACCAGAGTTGACCTCGAGCTCTATCATTGTTGGTTGCTGAGAATTGAGTTCCAGAGCCGGCAGACTCCGTGGCAGATTTGGATAGAAGGACCTGTCCACGTACTTGAGAACTTCCTACATATGGACCATCTGGACGGCCGCGGAACCAGTCGTTAGCCCCCAACATCACGGACGCAAGATAACCAGGACCAGACCAATCAAATACTACCCAAGATTCACTCTATCAGTACTACAGTGTTACAGTGCTATTTAGAGATTCACTTATTAATATTTCTATGAAGTGGCTATATCTTTGCCCCAGTATAATTCATATATAATCATTCCATTAGGAAGTGCTAAGCCTATCAGTGTTTATTAATTAACAGGCGATATTAACTCTCGTAATTACCCATATATCCAGATATTATTACATAGAAGTGAAACCCTAGTGATATCTGAATGTTCGCCCACTGATTTACATTCTATGTATTTCTGATACAAGAATATAAAACTTAGATCAGTACCCCCTGAGGTTACTAGAATTCCCGTGCTCTAAAATACGCGTGTCTAATCTAGTCTGTGAACTACTACTTGTGCACCAGAGCTACCAGTAATAAATCTAACAGTGAATATGAATCTATAAGTAACATTGATGGTCTCCAGTATATAAACTTGTGAATAAAGCCAGTGATCAGAAGATTAATACCTGAACGTTGGAAGTGGGAGACTAGGCTCCATCCAGATCCACTTATGCTAGTGTTGTTCAATTCTATCATTTGTCTTGCACGAGTATTCAGAAGTGTGTATATCAATAAACGTGATCGTGTGTCTTGTTACCGTGTGTTTATTTTGTGTTCTCTATTCCTCATACCTTGTTTTGTGCATGCAGCCTTCTATACCCAGTCAGTTAGAACTCACATTACCCAAGTTAATCCTGTAGAAAAACAGGGCATAACAAAAAGCACTTAATTAAAGGACTTCGTAGAGAGGGGAAACACTGGTACAACGAGTTTGAGTGGATACTGGCGTTGGGTTACGGGCTGTCGTGCCTTTGATTACAGGGGCACTGAGATATTCACACTTCCCAGCCAGGTTCAGGCCCAAATAATTCCAAGATACGCTCTGCTCGGCTCTTTCGCAAACTCCTCTTAGTGCAACTCACGACACTACTATCCACGCTGAATCTGGGGGATGAAACTAAAGGATCCCCTGCACTTAGTAAACATAAAGTTTTCCCGGGCGTAGGTGGCAGTTAGAAGTATGACTGTCCTGAATCTCGATAGACTACGGTGATACAAATCCAGGCTTAGGGGGCTTGGGCAGACTTGCACTAATAGTACTAAGTTCTTGGTCATGGTCGAACTTATTATTGAATGACAAGGAGGCTAGTGACTCAATCTCCGTCCCATTTGAGTTGATGTGGTCGCAGATTGATGTATAATCACAGGGCCTGTCTTGCCTTTGATTGTGTAACTCGATCTTGGTCTCACATAAGTTGGAGTAGACCCCGATTGAGTTATTCTCTGTCCCATTTGAGTTGATGTAGTCACAGAATAAAGAATTTACTTCCTCACAACAATCAATTTAATTAAGTCTCCTTTCTAATCTAGGAGTACCGAGTTCAGAACCAAAAATATGGTTTAAGCCAGCAGGCTGAATGCTTGACTCTACTTTGTTCAGCGTGCATAGTGACTCTGTTTTTGTTGGTGTCCCGGGCGAACAATCTCGGGGCAAAATGGTCATGGTAGATACTTTGGCTTTGTTTTCTCTCAGGGAGCCAGTCGCACTAGGGGTTAATTGCATTTTGGATTTATATCTGGGTAGTGCATACATGGATATCGCTTTGGTATAGGATTCGGGCAGGTTCTGAGAGATATTTGCATAGGACGTGTGACTTTTCTACTATTTCTGGCCTCCTGTTTAGTTTTATATATATATGTATATATATATATATATATATATATATATATTCTGACATACGGAGCCCTGTATGTTTATTTAAGAGTTAGAATTAAGAGTTGAAGGAGTGCCAAACTACCCAGGCGGCGAAGCAGACCAGCGAGCGAACCAGCGAGGGGGAAACCAGCTCGTCCGCATACCAGCAAACAAGCCTTCACACCTGCGTGCGTCATAGGGGACCCTGCAAACTACTTCGATGACCCGACGCTATGACGTATGATCGACGCCAGGAGACTCCATTGGACCACGCACCTCTTACGCAACTAGAGGAGCTGTGATTAGGTCGCGCACCATCACCCGCCTCCTGATTCGTTCCTACACCATCATTGTTTAGTATATAAGACCCGAGTAGTGGGCATTCAAATCAGTCTCATTTGGAGTTGGGAAGGTGAACTTGCAGCTGGAGGAAGACGGGGTGAAGTATTATAATGGGATTGTGACTGTCAGTCAGATTATATAAGTGTGTGTTAAGTGTGTTCGGTGTAAACACTTACGTTATGTTGGTTAGTGAGATATGTGATTGGGAATTAACGTTAACGCTACTATTATGTACTTAACTATTTGATTGGGAATTAATGGTAACGCTACTATTATGTACTTAACTATTTGATTGGGAATTAACGTTAACGCTACTATTATGTACTTAACTATTTGATTGGGAATTAACGTTAACGCTACTATTATGTACTTAACTATTTGATTGGGAATTAACGTTAACGCTACTATTATGTACTTAACTATTTGATTGGGAATTAACGTTAACGCTACTATTATGTACTTAACTATTTTAGTTGACTGACTTGTGGACTAAAGCAACTCTTTAAGTAATTGGGTTATGATGAAAGTAATACTATTGTTTTATATTAATACTTAAGAGTTCTTTCATTTTCTTTTAATTAAGCTTACATTGATTAACGGTGCTTAGTACGGTGATGCTATTGTTTCTTATTAGTAATATCGCCTTAGACTAACATGGCTGTTTTAATGTTACTTCTAGTGATTTCCTAAGCTGAAGATTTTTTTTTTAGCTTCAAAATGTTATTTTTGCTTTTCATATTATTTGAGTGAGACCTGAATCGAATCTATGAAGCGATCCTGTAACTTAATTTACTTATAATCAAACCTCAATGTTACGTGGTTAAGAAATACATTTAACTAATTATTAAATATATATTTAACTTTTTATGTGACTTTGATATTAATCCTGATGATAATAATAATATAATACTATTCACGTAAGACAAGAACCAAGAATAATTACATTAAATATAAATAAAAGGACATATAAGAAAACTAGCTATTCATTTCAAAAAGGGTAAGAGACAGAAATATTCTTACCTCAATATTTATCTTTCAAGACTTTTTATAGACTTAATAGTCCTTCTTTAGATAGAACTTATTCGGTTCATAACCATAGCCTACTAAGCTGCGGTTAAATAATAATTTTTTATAAATACTACATGATTTTAATTAGTTTCAGTATTTGTTCATAATTAAAGAGTATCAGTCAATAAAGGATACCAAGTCCTAAGATCCAAAAGGAAAGGAAGCAACAACAGGAAATAATTTTATTAGATTTTACGTTTGTTTTTGCCTTCAGCTGACTGATACCTTAATATATATCTCTGTGCTATCTAGATTCATCAAGTTAACCACTTGAGGATCAAGATACGTAACAGAAGAGTGGCGACCTCGCCAGGATTCGTTTCATACAGTTTCACTCAGTTTCATTACCGTTTCACTACTTAAAAATCAAATATTAATCATGCCTCATCTAATTAATGATGAAGATGCTCAAGTTTTCATAGAATCAGAACCCACATCCCCTGATATTGACCGTCTGTCAAAATCCGAACTGAAAGTGCTTGCCTCACATCTCCAGTTAACTGTCTCAAGCATGTCCAAAGTAGAGGTGGCTCAGACCATAAAAACCCACCTGTTCCCTGTAGAAGGCGAGGAGGGTGATGGAGCAGTTGGTGGGATCCCGAGTAAACCTAGCCAACTTGATGAACAATTGCCACCTGGTTTGACCGGTGATCAAATATTAGAACTAGCCAGAATAAAAGCAAATACCGAAGAAGCCAGAATAAAAGCAAATATCGAAGAAGCCAGCATAAAAGCCAGAGCAACGACCGAACAAGCCGGACTAAATATAGAACTAGCCAGAATAAATGCCGAACAAGCCAGAGTAAATACCGAAGAAGCCAGCATAAAAGCCAGAGCAACGACTGAACAATGTGAATATCAATATCGTACGGCTCAACTAAATGTCAATACAAATGCTCCCTTAATTGCTCCCCCTCGGGGATTGACTATGACCAGTGTCATTCCACCTTTCACTGAGGATAATGTGCAGGATTTCTTTGTTTTGTTTGAGGAAGTTGCTGAAGGTATTTGTGGACAAGAGATCAATGGCCTTTTATGTTACAAACCGTTTTGACAGGGCAGGCTCGAGCCACGTATTTGTCAGAAGTAGCAGAGGTTAGGCAGGATTATGACAATCTCAAAGAAGCTATCCTAAAAACCTATCAATTGCAGCCTGAGGCTTACAGGCAATCTTTCCGTAAAAACCAGAAGAAAGTAGAAGAAACCCATAAGGTATTTGCCAGGACCATGACTAAAACTTTCAATCATTGGGTCAAGAGTAAGAAAGTCACAAGCTACAACGATCTGAAGGAGTTGGTCCTGTTAGAAAATTTCCTATGGAAAATTGATTCTTCTGTATCCTATCATTTAAAGGGGAAAAAGGTAGATTGTCTTGCCAACGCCGCTGACATGGCTGACACATACGTGCTCAACAACAAATTTCGTGGAAAGAAGCCCTACGATAATTCTAGTTCTAATTTTAAGTATCCCAATCACAAATCTGACAGACCCAGTCACAAGCCTGTAACGTCTTCCCCAGCTAGCCAAAATAGAATTGTTCCCCCAACTAAAAATGCGACTCAGGGCAATGGTAACAGAGGTGGGGCCCAAATTAATAGTAATGCTCAAAGAGGGAACATTCCCGTATCCCCTAAAGTATGTACTTTTTGTGGCATGAGAGGCCACCTAGCTTATCAGTGCTGGGCCAAGGAGAAAACCGAGAGATCGGGGCAGACAGTTGCCGCCGTATCTCAAATTCCATATGTGCCTTTAATGCAGGACTCCCGACAGAAGGAGTACCTAGCACCAAAAGTTCCTTTAATGCAGGACTCCCGACAGAAGGAGTACCTAGCAGCTAACGTAAATCATCTAGACAGGGGTGTAGTAGCATGTGTGGTGCAACCCACTAGGGTTAAGCCAATAATAATTTCACCATCAGTGCAGGACAGTTACCGTCCCTTTATTTCATCTGGCAACGTGAGATTAAATGGTTGTATGCATGAGGTACAAATTCTGAGAGACACAGGTTCTACTAGCACCTTCATGGTGAATCCTTACACTGAGTGCCCACCTGGCGAACCAGTTGTAATGAGAGGTGCTGGAGGCCAATTTTATGCATACTTGGTAAAAGGCGAAATTAAATGTGAGTTACTACAGGGTGAGGCCACCATAGCTTTGTGTAGGTCCCAAGATATCCCTGTGCCCGGGATAACATTCCTTTTGGGGAATGATGTAGCAGGTGAGAAGGTCCGACCAGACCCCATTTTGTCACTTTCCCCTGTTAACGAGCCACTAACCGGTGAGCTCGAAAAGGAGATGCCAACAGTTTTTCCTGTGTGTGCTGTCACACGTTCAGTGTCTCAAGTAGCAGTTCCCTCAGACAGAAATGTACCGAATGTAAGAGTTGATGAAAGAAATGATGAGAGTGTGAATGACGCTCCAACTGTGCCTGATGATGTGACTGAGGTGGATTTATCTGACACCTTTATGGCTCATCTTGACCCCAACGATGACCATGAAACCCCTCCAAATTGTCCTAGTGGCCTGGTAGAGCTACAGAGAGATGATAGTGAATGCAAGGAGTTAGCTGCCAGGGCCGTGAGTGAAGAGGAATGTGAGAAGGAGGGTGGTGAATGTTTCTACCTCAAAGGAGGAGTATTGTGGCGTAGATGGAGACAGCCACACAGACCAATCGATGACGGGGCCTGGGACGTCCATCAAGTAGTAGTCCCCAAACCTTGTCGTAGAGATATCTTGGAAATGGCACATTGTATACCATTGGCAGGACACCTAGGTGTGAGAAAAACTCTAGACAGAATCAGAGCCCACTTTCACTGGCCAGGAATGCGTGCAGATGTAGTGGAGTTTTGTAGTGTGTCACACTTGCCAGATGACAGGAAAACCCAATCAGAAGGTGCCTGTACATCCTCTGGTGCCCTTGCCCGTCTTCGAGAATCCTTTTACTTGGCTGGTAGTGGACATTGTAGGCCCATTGCCCAAGACTTCCCAAGGTAACCTTTATTTATTAACTATTATGGACATGGCAACTCGCTACCCAGAGGCTATACCCTTAAGGACTACCTTTGCTCCAACTGTCATCAAGGAACTGCTCAAATTCTTCACCAGAATGGGTTTCCCCCATGAGGTGCAAAGTGATCAAGGAACTAATTTTACCTCTTAAAATTTTTCAGCAGTCCCTGAAGGAGTTGGGTATCGAGCATGTTAAGTCTAGCACCTACCACCCAGAGAGTCAAGGGGTTCTCGAACGATATCATCAGACATTAAAAGGAATGTTGCGTAAATATTGTACAGAGACCGGAGTTGAGTGGGATAAGGGGGTACCTTTTCTTTTATTTGCTACTCGTGAGGTTCCAACTGAATCCCTGGGTTTTTCCCCTAATGAGCTAGTTTTCGGTCACCAGGTAAGAGGTCCTTTGCAACTATTGCAGGATAGCCTAGTTGGCCAGGAGGGGAACCAAAACCTCCTCAAGTATGTTTCAGATTTCAAAACCCGGCTGAGATCCTCATGTGAGTTTGCCGCTCAAAACTTGACAGTGGCTAGAAGTTCCATGAAGAACTGGTATGACAGAAAAGCCCGTGAGAGGGAGTTTCAGCCCGGTGATGAGGTTTTGGTCCTGCTCCCCCTTTTTGGCCAACCTTTATCTGCCAAGTTCAGGGGCCCATATAAGATCATTCAGAGGGTGAGCATTACCGATTATCTAGTGACTACCCCAGACAGGAGAAAGCCCACGCAAGTATTCCATATAAATATGTTTAAACCCTACCATAGGTCCCCTGATTCCTCTCCTCCAGATTCTCCCACTGTGGCAGTGAATGTCAGGACCTGTGGACAGCCTGGTACGGACAAAGTCTTCAGTTCTCTTCCTGACCCGCAACAGACAGTTCCAGAGCCTGAAGGTATCCATGCAGACTTTGACTTGTCATGTAGCCTATCCAACTTTCAGTATAACTCAGTAGCTTGGGGGGAAATACCATCTAAACTATGTCATCTTCCCTCTGATCAAGCGAACCAACTAATCTCTGTTTTATCTCAGTCTCCCAGTGTGTTCCGTGATACTCCAGGGCTCGCTTCTTTGGCCGTGCACGACATCGACATAGGGGATGCAACTCCCATTAAACTATCCCCCTACCGTGTCTCACCACAACGCAGGAGTATACTGCAGGTCGAGCTTGACTTTCTGTTATCAAACGAGCTGATCACAAGGGCCTTAAGCCAGTGGAGTAGTCCGGTCATACTTGTGCCAAAGCCAGACGGGAGCCATAGGTTATGTATGGACTATAGGCAAGTTAATGCTGTCACAAAGAACGATACCTACCCACTGCCACGGATCAAAGATTGCATTTACCAGGTTGGCCTCCTACAGCAGTAAGATTAATTTAATGAGAGGATTTTGGCAATTAGCTCTCCCTTGTAGCGAGGTAAATATCATGCTTTAGTAGTGCGCTTTCAAGCCTTCAGCTGTGAGATGCCTTGCAGTTCGAATAGCGCTCCAGCTACGTTCCGGCTATGTTCTGATGTGGTACCTGGAGACGTTGCCTACTTTGGGTGATATCCTTATTATATCCTCATTATAATCTTGCTGTTGCCAATCTGGTGGTGAATCTATTTATGTATTATGTTTAATATTATGTACTATACTCCTTAAACTCTTTTCTAGGGGGGAGGTCTGACATACGGAGCCCTGTATGTTTATTTAAGAGTTAGAATTAAGAGTTGAAGGAGTGCCAAACTACCCAGGTGGCGAAGCAGACCAGCGAGCGAACCAGCGAGGGGGAAACCAGCTCGTCCGCATACCAGCAAACAAGCCTTCAAACCTGCGTGCGTCATAGGGGACCCTGCAAACTACTTTGATGACCCGACGCTATGACGTATGATCGACGCCAGGAGACTCCATTGGACCACGCACCTCTTACGCAACTAGAGGAGCTGTGATTGGGGCGCGCACCATCACCCGCCTCCTGATTCGTTCCTACACCATCATTGTTTAGTATATAAGACCCGAGTAGTGGGCATTCAAATCAGTCTCATTTGGAGTTGGGAAGGTGAACTTGCAGCTGGAGGAAGACGGGGTGAAGTATTATAATGGGATTGTGACTGTCAGTCAGATTATATAAGTGTGTGTTAAGTGTGTTCGGTGTAAACACTTACGTTATGTTGGTTAGTGAGATATGTGATTGGGAATTAACGTTAACGCTACTATTATGTACTTAACTATTTGATTGGGAATTAATGGTAACGCTACTATTATGTACTTTGATTGGGAATTAACGGTAACGCTACTATTATGTACTTAACTATTTGATTGGGAATTAACGTTAACGCTACTATTTTGTACTTAACTATTTGATTGGGAATTAACATTAACGCTACTATTATGTACTTAACTATTTGATTGGGAATTAACGTTAACGCTACTATTATGTACTTAACTATTTTAGTTGACTGACTTGTGGACTAAAGCAACTCTTTGAGTAATTGGGTTATGATGAAAGTAATACTATTGTTTTATATTAATACTTAAGAGTTCTTTAATTTTCTTTTAATTAAGCTTACATTGATTAACGGTGCTTAGTACGGTGATGCTATTGTCTCTTATTAGTAATATCGCCTTAGACTAACATGGCTGTTTTAATGTTACTTCTAGTGATTTCCTAAGCTGAAGAAAATTCTTTTAGCTTCAAAATTAAAATGCCCCAGAACAAGAAGCCCACCACAGAAGCCACGAGCGAACACCACACAGAAACACCCGGAAGAAAGGTCCACAGAACGAAGGGACCAGCTGACCGAGCCCGCCATTCCAGACAGGCCCAAGCCCGCAGGGCTAAACAGCTCCAGGACACACCCATTTACCTTTTCTAAACCGACCATTTTCCACACCTCACGTACACTAACCCCCTCGTGTCCTACACTTATTAACTACAAAGATGATGAACAGGAATATACATTCATATTAAAAACACCCATGCCCTGTCCCGACGTTGAGCCAATGCCAACACATCAGACAGCCATAAATATATCTATGTATGTTCTTACATCCGAGAAGTAGATGTTATACATCTTAGAAGTTCAAACACCCACGCTTGTCCCTAGACCTCTTATATCATTTTCCATGACGAGTATAGATATATGTAACCCGTGCTCAGTCGCCCCTTGCATTGCTCCTCTAGTAACTAAGTATTAATATTAACATTCCCTAACATCTTGTCTTGCCAGACTAAGCTTCTGAAGACCCATCGCCCCATAAATCTATGTATGCAATCCTTAGGTTAAGTATTTTTATCCGCCATTGTGTTCACCTTTTTCCATTTACTTTCCACAATTGTCATACGTCTTCCCCTTGCCTCCTTCGTATCCACAGCCCACACTACGCCAATTTATTTCGTGTCTTACACCTCTTACCCCAACCAGAGATTGTATAAGATAACCTGGTTACCAGTATCTGTCATAAGTACCCCGAAACAATAACTAAGTACCCCTACGAACTGCCGCTGTGGGTGGTATTTTATATTTAATAGAAAACGCAGTTCCCAGGGCCAACTAATAGTATCCATAACCCTCTGACTGATCACATAACTCTATCTTTTCCAGACTCATATACCACCCCATAGTTGCATTCCCCGGTAGCATTTGGCTAACGTATTCTACTGCCTTTTCAAACTTCCATATCAATTGTAGCCTAATGCCACCCCCACGCCCAGGGACCTTAGGGGCAAAATTTCCCTGTAGCCCTTGAACTCCCCCCCCCCCCCTCTCATTAAGACACCCGCGCTTCTCGACTCTTGTCCGACCTAGCCTCTCTCTCATACCTCTTGAAGATCCTTGAATTGTCCGTTACTAACGCTCTCCAACCTTTTATATATATACTCCTATCCAGCCTACCTTCACTTAGTAGGCCAGAACAACATTAGAACTTTACTAGCCCCTTGCATGCCATCTATTCTCTTACAACACATTCACAACCCTGCACCCAATGGTCGTCGGTGCGAGGCTAGCCGCCCCGCCAGTAACTAACTTCTATTGCCATACTTCCAGATAAATGTGGCAGAGTTAGCAACCCAGTCTCCACCATATCCAGCAAACCCTACAATTAACAACCAGCCGAGTAAAACCAGCTAGCTAAGGCACCTTCGGTTTTGGTATTAAAGACACTCACATCTGTCTCATACACAGAGGGTTATTACAAACACTGGTGATATGGCAAGCCCCTAGCCACAGCCGCCGGACGACTATATCAGAGAGAGGGCGCCCAGCTCCCCCTTTTTGCCCACCCGAGGAGGGAGACCCCCACCCCCGCGGAGGTATACCTGGCCCCTGTTTTGACTTTCGAGTCATTGCCAGGTAGCACAGGAATTCTTCCTATCAATGAACTAACCATGAATGACTAACACCTTTACTAACCTCTATTAACTCACAATAAACCATTTACCTTTCTTGCATGCTCTGATCACTAAATTAGCACCTCAGCTATACCATAGAATGAAGATTGAACAATCTAGAGAGACGCTCCTATCACAGCTGTCCCCATCCTCCTCGCAAAGTAGATCCAGTCTCTCTCCCCTAAATACGTCCAGTATAGCCAAAATAGTACCTCTTACTAAGGCTCAGTTATATGAAAATATAAAGGCTTCCTATCGCCCTGTGCCACAACAGTAAATACCATCTTACCTAGTCCCCATATCTATTGAGAGCTCAATTAAGTCCATAAGACTCGAGATCCCTACTGTCTACAGGGTCCAGAACCGAGCCTATAAATCTAACTCCCGCCCCCAGTCAAATCAGTTGAAAGCTAGACACCAACCAGTGGTCACTACCCTGCAGTTTACCTCTAGCTCTGCCCTTGTGTTGTTCCGGAGTTGAGAGATTCCAGATCCGGCAGACTCCGTGGCAGAGAAGACTGATAGAAGCATCTGTCCATGTACAAGTCCTAACGTGCACCTTATAACCTTCACACAAATTCGTGGGTATATAAGTGTGTAGCCAGCAACGATCATCAAGAGATCCGACTTGAGAACTTCCTACATTTTGGACCATCTGGACGGCCGAGGAACCAGTCGTTAGCCCCCAACATCACCGGAAGCAAGATAACCAGGACCAGATCTACCCATACTATTCAAGATTCATGTTACTAGTACTAAGTGTTATAGTACTAGCTTGATACTCACCTATTAACTTTCTATAAAGTGGCTAAGACCTTGCCCAGTGTAATTCATATTTAACCATTCCATTTGGGACGTACTAAGCGATCAGTGTTTTTTATTAACAGGCGACCTTGACTCTCGTAATTACCTTATCCAGATATTAAAACTCTAGTGATATCTAACGTTCGCCCACTGATTCGTGTTCTACATATTTCTGCCTTAAGAATATCAAACTTAGTTCAGTACCCCCATGAGGTTGCTAGAGATTTCCGTGTTCTATAATATACGCGTCTAATCCTAACTGTGAGTTGCTACGTGGGCACGCGACCAGCCAGCAAGAGGTAAAATCAGTGACATTGAATTATACGAATATATTGAGGTCTTCCAGTAAAATATAAACTTGCTAATTAAACCCGTGATCAGAAGAATATACCTGAACGTTGGAAGTGGGAGACTAGGCTCCATCCAAATCCGCAAATGCTAGCAGTTCCCTTCTATCATTTGTTTTGTGCGAATATAACTATCTTTCTATGCTCTTTATTTCTTTATTTCAATAAACGTGAACTTGTGTCGTGTTACCGTGTGTTTATTTTGTGTTCTCTATTCCTCATACCTTGTATTGTGCATGCAGCCTTCTATACCCAGTCATTCAGAACTCACATTACCCAAGTTAAACCTGTAGAAAAACAGGGCATAACATTGGCGGCAGCGGTGGTTCTTGATTCGGATAAAAGGTTGCATTACATTGCAAGTTTGGAACAGCTAGAACACGAGAACATCATGGCGCAACCTAACCACGTTTTCATCCCAAATTATGAGGAAACAAATTATGGGATCGAAGTATTCATGGACATAGTGAAACCCTTAGTTGACATTACTTATACCACGGACGCACATAAAATAGCCGTAACATTACCACACCTGGGAAAAGCCGTTTCCCTGGTGGCCTATCAAGTGCGCCCTGATCTCACCTGGAACACATTCCGCACAATAGTGATAGAAGCCATTAAACCTTCGTTGGGCGTTTTCGTGGCCCACACCCGTATCCTAGACACGAAATTCGAAGGCGATCTAGATGCCACAGTCAGTAAGCTTGCCCAACACATAAACAATTCTTTCCCCACGTTGACCAAAATCCAACAAGAACAGCAAATTCTGGTCAACCTTGTGTCGATATTGCCCTCAGCAGTAAAAGACCATTTCCGGGTGCACGATTTCGTCGAATACAAAAAAGACCTCATCACGATCCGACGTATTTTGGCCGTGCGCACAGAAGCACCCACCCAAATCGCTGCAATCAAGAGGTTTCCCACGCACCCGCAGCAAACCAACCACCAAAACCCCAAGAATGCCTACCCAGCCTCATCTTTCAACAACAGACCCACCTACCCTTCCGGCAAGCCCCAACCCAGTAGACCCCGGTTCCAACCGTCCCAGCCACGCAGAATCTTCAACCGGAACAGCAACTACAACACCTACCAAAGTAAAAATCCTACCTTAGTCATTATCAACCCCTATGAATTCCCTGCCTGTAATGCTCAGTGTGCCCTCCACCAAATTCGTGACTCTGCCAAACCTCGCCCCTCTACTCCTCGCATTTCTGTAAATGAAGAGGAGTGGGGACAAGAGGAAGAAATTGCCCCCCATACCATGACCTCAGACGATACCGAGGAAACCCTGGAAGAGGTAGATACCGACCCCCAGGATTTTTAAAGTATCCCCCGCCCACGATGGGCTCGGCGGGGGACGCCATAACTAGTCGCACTGCCCCCATTTATTACATGGCCAAAATCAAGGACATTCCTGTCCGCTTGCTAATCGACACGGGAGCTGCCAAGTCATGTTTGTTCAAATCTTACTATGAAAAACATCCCCGACGATTTGGCCCTTTGTTAAACACCAAAACAGAACTCATCTCAGCTGCTGATACTTACTTAAATCTCCTAGGAGACACTTTACCCCTATCAGTAACCACTCCTGGCCCCCATGCTCGTTGTTATCACACATTTACAGTATTTTCCTCCAACTGTAAACATTATGATGGTTTCCTTGGACTTGACCTCCTTCAAAAACTAGAGGCCCAGATTGACTGCGGCCAAAGGCTGATCTCATTCAAAAACAAATTCCAGCCCAAAGCCTCTGACAAACCAATCACGCAGAAACCAACCCATTCCCAAAAAGAAAAAACAACCTCCCCCTCAACAAAACCTGATTCAGGGTTACCAAGTTGCAGCTAGCACTAAGGTTACTCCTAAAACCTCCCCTTGCCCCGAGATCTCTCAAAACCTCACTCAATTCAGTAAAAAAATGCCTCAACAAACGAAAGAAGACAAGTCCAAGCAACTCCCCCTCGGTAATCCCCTCAATTCTCGTAACTCTGCCCAGAATAAATCCTCCCATGTTTTCAGGACAGACTCTGATATATGTAACCCTAATTCTATCCAATGTTTATGTACACATGTTTCCAGAGAAAATGCCGACCAATGTACCCAACAATGTTTCCCCCATGCCCCCAGAAATGTTAACAACCCCAAATCAATACACCAGTCCTACACCAATAACCCATGTTCTACACCTAACTTTTTCCCCACCAACCCTCCGCAGTCCCCCCAGCAAATCCCGTTTTCTAACTCGCTCACCTCGCACCCTTCTGAACCGCCCGCACGCGCCGTTAATCCCCCCCTCACGCGTGCCGACCAAGGGACACAACCATGTTCCCACCATGCCCCCAGAAATGCCCAGCTATTCCACCACCCCCCCAATCCCCCTTGTGACAGTTTTTCGTCAGTAGCTCCCTTCCACCCCCCCACAATTCACACCCCTAATAAACTTCAAAACCCCACACTTGACTCACCCCCTCATGACAGACAAACCCACCAACCCCAGATAACCTCTAAACAAACCGTTACTGCCACCGACAACGCTTCCCCCACCAACCCTCCGCAGTCCCTCCAACAAATCCCGTTTTCTAACCCCCTCACACCGCGCCCCACTGATCCTCTCACACGCGCCGTTAATCCCCCCCTCACGCGTGACCCCCACCAAAGTGACCTTGCCCCCCTTATAAGTACCAAGCACCTGCTCGCCAGTCAATCCCCCACCATCATTAGCCCAGCGGTAGTTCACGATAAATGCCAAATTCCCCCCCACCATCAAAAATGGGTGAACCTGCAGCCCATACCCCAAACTCACATGGTATTTTCCCCCACTAACACATCCCCCAACCCCCATCGCTGCCTCTTACAACCCGCCATCATTCCCGCTCGTATCAACCACATTCTCGTGGCTAATATCTCAGAGGAACCCCTGACATTACCGAAAGGTCTCATTATAGGAGATCTCGAAACTTTCGATGACCTCCCCATACATTGTAACGACACCCCTACCAGCCTCCAATTGCCCCCTCTTCCTGAGACACTATCTGACCACCAAAAGAACGGCATGTACGACCTACTGATGGAATTCAGTGACGTCTTTGCCCAACAACCCACCGAAATCGGACAGACGGATGTAGAACAACACATCATTAACACCACAGGCCCCCCCATACGACAACCATCCCGTAGAAAGAACCCCATACAACGTCAGGAAGAGGAACGCCAAGTCCAGGAAATGTTAGAGGCCGGGATTGCCACCCCGTCCATTAGCCCCTGGTCTTCCCCTGTTGTCTTAGTCAAAAAGAAAGATGGGACAACCCGTTTTTGCGTCGATTACAGGAGGTTAAATGACATAACCATTAAAGACGCTACGCCCTTACCCCGAATAGACGATTCCCTTGACTCCCTATACGGATCCAAATGGTTCACTACCCTCGACTTGCAAGCAGGGTATTGGCAAGTGCCTATCAAGGCCGAGGACCAAAAGAAAACAGCATTTTCCACTAGTGGTGGCCATCACTATGAATTTAACGTCCTACCTTTTGGCCTCTGTAACGGACCCGCCACTTTCTCCCGTTTGATGGAAACGGTATTGCATGGCCTAACCTGGGAAACCTGCCTAGCCTATCTGGACGATATTATTGTGTACTCTCCAACCTGGGAAGAACACCTCCTCAGGTTGAGACAAGTCCTGCAAAGAATCCGAGCCGCCGGGTTGAAATTAAAACCCTCAAAGTGCGTGATTGCCCGGAATAAGGTAGATTTTCTCGGACACGTGATATCTGAACATGGTATTGCGCCAGACCCAAAGAAACTTCAAGCCATACAAAACCAAACCCCACCCACCACGGTTAAAGGAATACGTTCGTTTCTAGGTTTAGCCACGTACTACAGACGTTTCGTCCCCCACTTTGCCACCATAGCCAGACCCCTCCACCAACTTACCCACAAAGACACCCCGTTCGCCTGGACACCTGAAAGAGACCTCGCGTTTAACACTTTGAAGCAAAAGCTAATCCAAGCCCCTATTGTCGTTTTCCCTGACTACCAGAAACCTTTCCGTCTTTATACCGACGTATCTCTGTACGCCATAGGTGCAGTATTAGCTCAATTCAGAGATGGAAAGGAACATGTGATAGCGTATGCCAGCTGCACACTCACCCCACCCCAACAGAATTACGCAGCCACCAAGAGAGAGTGCTTAGGGATCATTTGGGCACTCAGCCACTTCCGGTCATTTGTGTTAGGCGCAAAACTCGAAATAATTACCGACCATCAATCTTTACAATGGCTGCGTAGGTGCGAAACCAACTCAGCCATTTTGGTACGTTGGAGAGAGACACTAGAGGACTACGACTTTACAATACAATATCGTCCCGGCAAACTCCATACTAATGCAGACGCCCTGTCACGTTTGCCAGTACCAAAAGACCCCCCCACCAACCTAGCCGCCTTACAAAACACTCAATTGGTATCTACCCCCACCTCCCGACAGAATGCCCCCCCAGCCCCCTCCCTAATTCAATCT